>CM019702.1:29441066-30116066 GCA_009760885.1 Achatina immaculata
CTTTGGTAGAAGGGAAGGTTTTGCATAGCCGGCAGTCCTGAGATATGTCATCATATGCGCATTCTTGTGTCTTACTTTTATGTTTGACATATCCATGAAGCAGTGCATAGCTATGATCAGAGTGTACTTGTGTTTTCGAGTTTGTTTTTTTTCTAGTAATCACACATATTCCGTACTTGAAGAAATACTCCGGTTCCTCACCCCCTCCCCACAACCATTTGTTCCACTTCACTGATTTTATGCCCACCCCAGTTTTGGAATACATACACTTTATGATATTGTGTATAAAATGTAAAGCTATTATTATTGTGTGATTCAAAACTGAATTCTAACTATAGCTAGAATATAATTATAATATTATTTCATCATCATCATCATCATCATCATCATCATCATCATCATCATGTGCCACTTTGACAGACGATGACGGTCATGCTCGCCTACAGATCTCGTCTCTTGACATTTTCCATCAGCTCAGTTCCTGTTTTTTAAAAATATCATTGTGTTGTATTGTTAATGGTATGTGCTTAGTGGTCTTCCCCTGCATCTCTTCCCATGTGTTTTCCCTGTTGTTATGATGTTTTAAAAACCCGCCCCCTTTTCTTTTTAAATAAATGATTAAATTAAAGTAAATAGTGATTGTTGTTTTCTTATGGATTTAATTAGGTTCCTATCTACATTTTCTTTTTTTTTGGGTTAGACATTAACTGTCTATCATCTTAGCTGGCCATGGTATCCTTAACATTCTTCTATTTAAGCACATCTCTGCTGTCTTTAGTGATTCTTAAATCGATCTGTTACTTGCTCATGACTCACTTTCACAGTGTATAATAGGCTTACTGTAGCATTTTATAACTCCATGATGAGCATCGGTAGAGATACCTTGCACAAGACGTTTCTCATTAGATGGAAGACTATTTTCTTGATGTAAGAGGTATATTTCCCATCTGATGTTGCTCGAGTGTCCAGCTGTTTAAATGTATGTACGTTTCAAGCTTGTTTCTTCTACCTTAACGCTGCATTTAGCTGAGGTTTTCTCTCGTGATATGACCACTGTTTCTGTTTTCTTGCTATTTAGGGTGAACCTGCCACTACTAAAGAAAGGTAATATCTCCGTTTCCATGCCATTAAAGCATATTAGGGATACGGTGACGGGCCAGTATTTCCACAAACTTCGGAACCGGGGAATTTGATGTGGTCACTATCTCCTTGCTTTACTGGTTCACATTTTCTACCCTGATGGCTACATTTATTCCAGTACATGTTTTAGTTTTAAATTATTCTCAGCTCTTTGCCGTCAATGTTTATATCTTGTGACATTTTTATGATTTCCTCATGCTTTATTTTATCAAATGATTTGGCGTAGTCAATGAAGCAAGCGTACATTTAAGTCTTTTGTTTTACTTCTAAAGTTCTCTCTTTCAGAGCTCTTAGTGCATATACGCCATTATGTGTTCCTTTTACAAATCCGGATTCATCATCTCCTATTTCAATCTTTATTCTGTGTCCAAATTTTCTCATAATAATTCTCAGAAGTAGTTTTATGATATGACATGAAAGTCTTCACATCCTTTAGCTCCTGGCAAAGCTGTGAACATCGATTGTAATATATATATATATATATATATATATATATATATATATATATATATATATATATATATATATATATATATATCCAGTATTATAGATGTCATTCAACAATTCTGTTATTACCTTTGGATCTAAGTCACCAAGAGTTTCTATAGTTATTTTGTCAGGTCCTGTCACATTCTCTCTCTTCATATGTTTAATGGCAACAAAGACACTTTCTCTTCAAGCACTGCTGGTCCATCATAGATATTTAAATATGACATTAGGGCGTTAGGCCTATCCTTGCGCCACCATACAGTTCATTAATGTATTCTGCCAATCTCTCTACCGCGTTCTCCTTCTCCATTATTATTTTGTTCTTTTTTTCTTCGTTGATTTCAACCTTTCAGTTTATTTTGTTTTTGTGCATACTTTTAGAATCTTCTCGATGATAGTCTTCATTTTGCCTGCAATGCTTATCTAGCTAGTATTTTTTAGCTTGTGTGCATTTGCTTTTATCTTTTTGTCAATCATATTTTTGTCCTTTTTTATAACGTCTTCTTTTGTCCATGAACTGAAGAATTTCATACGATAATTTATTAAATTCGTACACATATGAATGCATGTAAGCATCTATATGTCTGTCTTCTTGTCTGTTTGTCTATATGTCTATCTATGCATGAATACATGCACACAATCATACATGACCCGAAAATCAGTGCTCATATATGTTTGTTTTACCGTCATAGACTCAAAATGCAACAACTACAGATAACCCCCGATTTACGAGATACTTCACTTACGACCGCGGGCCTCGTGTGATTCTTTTGTATTAAAATATCCACATCTTACACCGAAGAAAACTGACATGACAAAATTTGACATTTAAACTCCGATCCAAACATTCAACAAATACGTGACACTACTAAATGCATAGGATATAATCTGAACATGAAATAAACAATATAGTGAAAGACACAGAACTTAATTACCAGAAAACTGTGAAAACTTTATACCAGGTTCAAAATAAAATTAGCGCGTTGCTTTTATAATCTTCTCACGTTAAGATTTTTATTTGGCTGTTGTCGAGAAATGGTACTTAGAAAATTAAGTCATTCAATGAGAACATAATTCTTATCATCGAAAACTATTTACTAACCTACTGACTATATTTAACTGTTGAGAATTTAGAGAATACCTTATTGGAAGGATACATAATGGGAAAAAAGAAAGAGAGGAAGACCAAGGCGAAGATGGCTGCAAGACATCGTTGATAATCTGCAAATAGATGCATCAGCAGCAGGGCATCTTGCTTAAAACCGAGAGGTCTACAGGAGAGCTGTTAGGGAGGCAAAGTTCCACAAGGCCATGAAGTGACTGACTACTTCAATGGAATACATTTTGTCGTCTGACAACTTCCCCTACTGTGTGGCATGGGACACATGTTTTAATCAGCCACATAATTTGTGATTTGCTGGTCATCGATAGTTTGTGTTGTGTGCCCGTTGGTCTGACTACTGTATATAAATGTTTGCATTGAACATAAAGATAAGACAGTTTTTTCATTTTTGTTATTATTTATAGAACAAATTTCTCATCACACTAAACCCTTCGCTCTCCATCTCCTTCATTTCTTCATTTATTTTAGCTGAAGTAAATATTATAATATAATAAAATATGAAGTATTAGACCTATTATTCAAGGCTCTATATAAGCCAGTTATAAGAAACAAATATTGTAATATAACAGTTTTTGATTTGCGAGCATTTTAAATTTTTAAACGTTTTTCTCTGTCAAAATCCTTGTCATAAGTTCAACACTGCCCCGTATACGGGCATACTTGGCGAGGACACACGTGCTTCAAATATGAATACACTTTCTTCTTCCACGTTATCTTTAAGAAATTTATTTAAATGTAAGGGCGGGACTAAGTTCATGCACTGTTGACCTTGTGTAACAAGCTTCAAAATTGAACGTTTCAGTGATTTACACTGAACACTCAATACAAACCTTAAAGACATCATGAACTCAAGTGTGGAGCAGATTTAGAACATGTACACGGTAGAGATTTGCCCTCCCTTTGTCAGAAAATTGTCTTGCAGGGAATAAATAATCATGGTTTATATAACCGACAAAAAAACCCTCTAAGCTTTTTCGGACAGACATGCATTTTTACGTACCCGAAATGTAAAGAAAACCACCTGACTGTGGTTGAGTGATTATATAGAATAATCGGGGAAAACATCAGAAACACTTGATAGCAAAGCAAAAATGATGCATGAAACAAAACTCAAGTTTTCATACCTGCCAGGTTGAATGGTTTTATTTGGACATACATGCGTGGTGCTCATGCTGACAACTAGCCCGTAAAAAAAAGTGAAGATCAAGGGGAGAATTTGCAAATAAATATGTTTTATTTGGATAGGACAAAATGTTTGGTATCTGGGATTATTATAGCCATTCTGTTATGCGCTTTGAATATTGAAAAGTCTAAAGCTATGAGGGGAAAAAAGAGAATGCGATGTCTTAAAAGAGTGTATGTCTCTAAATAAGTATCGATTTTATCGTAAATCTTATATCTTTCCCGTGCCGTTAAACGTCACGTAGGGCTCGCAAAGTAGTTCCCCAATTTTTCATGTCTTCGGCGAGTCTTTCAACTTCATCAAGGGATTTTATGCCTGTTAATTTCGTCTCTCTTAACAATGGCCTCTTCAGAGTTTCACGCGGTCTGCCTCTTTTTCTTTGGCCTGTTGTGTTCCGCTTGATAGCTTGTTTTGGGATTCTCTGATCATTTCTTCTCATCACGTGACCAACATATGTCCATCTCCTTTCCCTGATCACTTATGAGACTGGTTGTTATCCAGTCATCTGTCTTATCTCTGCATTATTCTTAAATTCATTCCACTTGATGCCGAATATTTTCCTTAGGCATTTGTTTTCCAGATTTCGCATGCAGAAATGAGGGTGGATATTACATTTGAATTGAATAGTCTTAACTTTGTTTTTTGTGCTTATAACTTTTGGATCCAATGTTCTCAAGTTTCTTGAAGATCGATGCTACATTTGCAATTCTGATTCTAACTTCCATTCTAGTGTCACCATCCTGGTCTATGTAGCTGCCAAGGTATGCAAATTGATTGACTTCTTCAATATCTGTCCCTTCTATGTGTATTTTTCCATTTTGATTGAGGGGAAATTTTATAATTTTTGTTTTGTCCTTGTTAATTTTAATTCCTATTTTGCTAGCCAGTAAAGACAGACTATCTGTTTTTTCTTGCATGAAATTCACATACTGATAAGAGTTATGTCAGCAAAATCAAGATCTTCTAGTTGGGTCCCATGTACCCAATCAATACCTGTGTTGCCTGTGTAGCATCTTTTCATTATGAAGTCTATCGTAATTCAAAAAAGTAAAGGAGACAGTATACATCCTTGTTTCACGCCTGTTTCAATCTGGAACCATTCACTCATCCCTTCTTCTGACTTGACTGCACAACCATATCCATTGTAGAAGTCCTTAACGATTTTGACAATTTTAGACTGTATTCCATATTGACTTAAAAAAGTATACAATGTCTTTAAAAGAGTATATAATCTAAGTTAATGTCACACTTTAAAAGTTTAAAGTGATATTTACGGTTTATTGCATATGAATTTTAAGCGAAACAATAATGAACAGGTATTCATGACGCCATCGTTCTCACATTCCAGAATCCAATCCTTGTCACATATCTGGGGCCGACGAATGAGCTCTTCGGAGTTGGCATCCCTGATGCTCGGTTGATTTTGCTGATGACATAACTGTTATCAGTAATAATATGAATACCATGCAAGAAAAAACAGATAGCCTGTCTTCACTGGCTAGCAAAATAGGACTTGAAATTAACAAGGACAAAACAAAAATAATGAAAATTCCCCTCAATCAAAATGGAAAAATTCTCATATAAGGGACAGATATTGAAGAAGTGAATCAGTTTGCATACCTTGGCAGCTACATAGACCAGGATGGTGACACTAGAAAGGAAGTTAGGATCAGAATCGCAAAAGCAGCATCAATCTTCAAGAATCTTGAGAACATATGGAATTCAAAATTTATACGCACAAAAACAAAGTTAAGACTATTCAATTCAAATGTAATATTCACCCTCATTTCTGCATGCGAAAGCTGGAAAACAACTAAAGAAATAGAAAAGAAATTAGACTCTTTTGAAAACAAATGCCTAAGGAAAATATTCGGCATCAAGTGGAACGAATTCAAGAACAATGCAGAGATAAGACAGATGACTGAACAGCAACCAGTCTCATAGGTGATCAAGAAAAGGAGATGGACATATATTGGTCACGTGATGAGAAGAAATGATCAGAGAATCCCAAAACAAGCTATCAAGTGGAACACAACAGGCCAAAGAAAAAGAGGCAGACTGCGTGTAACTCTGAAGAGGACATTATTAAGAGAGGCCAAATTAACAGGCATAAAATACTTTGATAAGGTTGAAAGACTCGCCAAAGACAGGAAAAATTGGTGAACTACTTTGCGAGCCCTGTGTGACGTTTAACGACACGGGATGGATATGAGATATAACATATAAGATTTAGGACGAAAATTTTTCATATACAAGTCTGGATTTTAGCAAGAGAAGTTTAGACGTGGGTCGCTTAGGGTTAGATTTTGAACAGTGAAAAAAAAACAACAAAAAAACAGAAAAGTCTGAGAAGTTCTATTAATCAGTATATGAGATTCAATTCTGAAGTATTTATGCTGATATGGTACCTGCTGAACAGCAACAACAGATAATCCCCGCTGTTCGTTTCTATATTGCAGCGGTTCCTCACTTGGGGACTATGGGCTCTCTCGGAGTTCAAAGTAGCAATTTTGAGATCCAAAACTGGAAAATGGAATGGCTCCTTTACAAAGATCATCTGTGTTGCATTTATTGCTGTGTGTTTAATAAAAGGCCCACAGGCGTTCCAAGACCAACAAAGGGGTCTGTGGGAAAAAAGAAAGCTGCCGTAACGAAAAAAAATGTATTTTAAAATGTCTGACATGCAGAAACCATCCCCTAGCGTGGAGCAGTAGTCTGCATGTGTCTGCGTGTAGGACATGTAGTACATCTTTCTTGTGTCTTTATTGATAACGCGTTTAAATTTGATATTTAACAAACTAATAAACTTTATATGCTATGAGGTTAGCTGTGTACGTGGAAATTGTGAGCTAAGTGAATTGTAAGATTTAGAGTTTTTTATATTCACTATATAATATATTAGATACACGAGGGGTGATTGATAAGTTCTCGGCATAAGTAACAAATACTTGAAACGCACAGTTGATATGTGCATGATAGGTGCATTTGTAGATCAATTTAATGGGTGCGTTTGTGCATTAATGGGTGCACAGGTGCATTTGTAGATCAGGTTAATGTAAGATTAAACATCAAGTTTCAAGAAATCAACTGGAACCAATTATTTTTTACACGGTACTGAAGTGGTAAGATGTGGCAGAAATTGTGAAAAATAGATAAAACTTCTCATCGAGCAGTCATTCGCTACCTCTGCATCAAGGGCTTATCATCGAATGAGATCCATGAGGATATGGTAGAGACTCTAGGGGAGAGTGCCCCTTCTTACAGCATAGCGAAGAAATGGGCAGCTCAATTCAAACATGGAAGTGAGAGTCTGAAAGATGATCCCCGTCTAGGGAGACCAAGAACGGTAACTGCCACTGAAACTACCGGCAGAATCCATGACATGATAATGGAGGATCGGCGACTATCTGAGCGGTACATTGCTACTGAGTTGGGCATCTCTCAGGAACATGTTCATGCTATTATTCACAATGATCTTCAAATGACAAAGGTTTCTGTTCGATGGGTTCCGAAATTTCTTGGAGCTGATTACAAACGACAGCGTCTCAACATGTCAAGAGGAATCTTGGTCATTTTTCTGTAGATCCTGAAAAGTTTCTTCAGCAATTTGTGACTATGGATCCGACTTTGATTCATTATTTTCATCCAGAAACCAAAGAACAGACAAAACAGTGGAAACATCATGGATCCCCACCTACAAAGAAAGCACTGATGATTCTGTCTGCAGGCAATGTGATGGCTTCCATCTTTTGGGATTCAGAAGGTGTGCTTTTGGTCATAGATTTCGCCCCTTCGGACGATTACCTGTTTACCAAACTGAAAAAGGAGCTCAGTGGTCGCAAATTCGCTTCAGATGATGACGCCATTCATGCTGTAAACCACATTCCACTGGCACAATATGCTGACTTTTACAAAGAAGGGATCCTTATTCCACAGGATCGCTGGACTAAGTGCATAAACTTGCAAGGGGACTATGTTGAGAAATAACCCCAATAAATTGTCTACAAATAATCCGCTGTACGTTATGCCGAGAACTTATCAATCACCCCTCGTATGCACTACTCGTGTAATAACACGGTTCTGAGGCAGGCTCTTCCCATGCCCTGAACTCTGCCAGTGTTGAATTCAAATAGCTGGCCATAGCATCAGCGAGCATTTGTGTGTTGCAAGGTACAATTTTTTTCCGCTTGCATCTTCTAATTTCATGTTTGGTCCTCATTTTTTCCTCATATTATGCTACGCCCGTGCTAAGAGTCGGTCACCACGTGATTCAAAATTTCACAGTTTCTTCCAAGACTTCATGACTGATGTAAAAACCACACGGCCGTGGCTTAGTTATCTTCGTATCTCATTGTAGGTTTGCCACGAAGCCTACTTTCCTCTATAGAAAACCTGCTTCAGAATATGGTTGCTATCTATTCTTCTTACATGTCTCAGCCATCATCTCCCATGTAATACTGTCATCACTATTAGAAGCTTGGCATTCTGCATAACTCCAGAAGTGATTTATTTATCTGTTCATTATTCTACGAAGATGGAAAAGATTTATTTCATCATCCCTTGAATATGACGTCTAAGTTTGAGATTCATGTAAGAGAGCACCAAGCTCACAGAACCTTTGTTTTCTAACTGAATCTTCTGTTATTTCTTGCCGTTATCTTTGGTGTGCCCAAAGGTGTATCTGCCTTTTCCATCTCGTTATCGATGTCTTCCATTAAGGAGAGGTGAAAGTAGCAGTAGATTAAAGATAGCTGAACCTATTTACTGATTCAAGAAAATTAACATTTAATGTTGGACAGACAGGTGTGGTCACGCCGTGTTAAAAATCTACTGTCGTGTTGACATTTACCGTCACTGAAAACAAATCACATGATCTGGGCATACTTTTAATCAGTATCCAGAGTTGCCTGGCTGTGAGTCACAATGACTGTATCGTCGGCAATTGGGAACTCCTTGATTAGAACTTCGGTTGTTTTTGTCTTCACTCTAAGACATGATTAAGCTGAATTTTGAGCCATCTAATCCTGTACAAAAGAATAGGTCACCACTTGCGTCTTTAAAAGCACGGTTAAAGAGGACAGCCAAGTATATTCCAAAGAAGGTAGGGCCACATACCTTGCCAGCTTTTTAAGTCATATTTTAGGCACTGATCATCATAATACAGTATTAAAGAAGTGCCTAAACTTGGGGCCTGGCATATTTTATTTCTTTTTTCCATTGGCGAGAAAGAGCATCATATTTTTAGGTCTTATTGTGTATCTACAGTCTAGTCAAACGAAATCGGTGTATTTAATTCTGTATTTATTTAATGACGGAACTGTTATTCTTCTTCTTTAGTATTCAAGTGCCTTATTGGTCATGCTAAATACAGAGCCCAGTCGCCTTTGAAAATATCCAAACTTCTCCACCAGATATTAGTGCGGTCTCTATAGACATTAACTTCTAGAGGGAAAAAAGTTATCAAGTTAAGAAAAACGTAACAGCCAAACATCTTACGTGGCATCACAGTGAAGGTAAAGGTCAAGCAGCTTCTTGACAAAGACTCAGTCATTGAATGCACACAGGATGACGCTACTTTCATGTATAATCTGCTAAAAAATACGAAGAAACGTTAGTCAACTATGCGTCACTTACGTAGAAAAGTAGAGTCTTCTGACACACAGATGTAAGGGAAGGAGTTGAGGGGAGTGAGGAACTTATGAGAGTGGTAATTAAGTAATTAAATTTTTTCCAATAGTACAAACGTGCTGTGACCCACAACCCTGATTTTTGTTTTAAGAATATCAGACCACAACCATCCCTGTTCCTGGACCCTTGTTAGTCAACAATTCAACCTAGATATATTATGTCTACTCTACTTTCTCATCATATCTCATACCAAATATAAAACAAATATCTCAGTGTGTGTGTAAAACTACTAACAAAATAAGTTTATTACGACAACACCAAGACACTCGTCATGAACACACAACAGTACCAATAACAGTTCAGACCACATTCCACACATAAGGGACCACAGAACATATAAATATATAATCAATGCGGGACACAATAACACTGTATATACGTACTTAAGTATAAAAAAACCAACCACAACTTTCTAATACGAAGTGAGGGCAAAAGGAGAGGTCCCATCCACACTTCAGTGCTCCGTCTCCTTTCTCGTTGGGATGTGCAGATGTTAATAAATTTTGACTAGCATTTTGTCTGTTATGAACAGGCCAAAGTCTACATAATAGTTTCATAGCTATCATGTGCGATCTTCAGTGTGTAATCTTGCCTTTTATGTCACGCTTCAATCGTTATCTACAAATAATGAAACCAGAAACCGCGAGACTGAAGTCCTGAAACGCGAGCTTTACAAGCTCGATATTCTGCCCCTGTTCAAAGGCTTACCTATGTGTATGTTTAATTCTCTCTTCCCCCCTCTCTCTCTCCCTCTCTTTCCCTCCCTCCCTCTCTCTCCCCTCTCTCTCTTTCTCCCTCCTTTTCTCTCTCTCTCTCTCTCTCCTAAATACCAAACAAATTCCTACTTGTTGATAGATGAATGCATGGTAAGATGAATGGATGGACGGATGAAAGGACAGCGGAACTTACCGTCATTAATCATACACCACTTGACTGAACTACCCTAAAGAGTGAAATGTTTGTGGATGTGAGCGATCTTCAAGCTCCGAGTGAGTGCAGATGTGGCAGGTCATGTAATGACATTTTCCCGCGCATGTGAAGTTGAGTTGAAATTTCGGCGTGCAGCATGTGCAAGTAAACGTTTACTTAATTTATGACCTTAATGACTTATAGACTTTAAAATTTAGCACATACATTAGGCAAATTTAAGAAAGTAAAAGGCCATCATCTGAAAAAAAAGTTTTTGTTGTTGTTGTCATGTGAAGATTATTGCCACAAGTGCAATGGCAAGCTGTTGGATTGCTGAGCAGTGGGATGACGACCAGAGATGTTGCCAGACACTTTCATTGTGACCATTCGGCTATAGTGAGACTGAACCAGCGATTTCGGGCAACAGGTGACACAAATGACCGTCTCAGGCCTGGACAACCTTGTGTAACAGCACGAGCTCAAGATCGCTAAATCACGGTACGGGCTGTGACTACATGGTGTGACACACTGTACGGGCTGTGACTACATGGTGTGACACACTGTACGGGCTGTGACTACATGGTGTGACACACGGTACGGGCTGTGACTACATGGTGTGACACACTGTACGGGCTGTGACGACATGGTGTGACACACGGTACGGGCTGTGACTACGTGGTGTGACACACGGTACGGGCTGTGACGACATGGTGTGACACACGGTACGGGCTGTGACTACATGGTGTGACACACGGTACGGGCTGTGACGACATGGTGTGACACATGGTACGGGCTGTGACTTCAGGACAGTGAGTGCGAAGTTGTTTTTTTACACCAAGGGTAGACATCTGCTGACGAGCCGTTTCTAAATTATGTTACGTTTAAGAACACAGCAAGATTATGTCAATAAAGGAATGAGAAATGTGAAATCAGTGGTTCTATGTGTTTAAATTTATTTTAAATTTAGTACAACATCTTAAGGATCATATATATCTATAAATGATATATATATATATATATATATATATATGATCAGGATATCATACATTCAATATACGAGTAATAATAGAGAAATGCAGAGAGTTTAATGTAAATCTATATTTATCTTTTATAGACTATTCAAATGCATTTATTGTGTACGACACCAGAAATGATGGGAATTAATGGAAAAAATGGGTTTTACAACGCGTTTGATACAATTAATACCACTGGTGTGTCTAGACCAACAGACAGCAGTAAGAATAAACAGTGAAACAACAACTTGGTCTGACATAAATCAAGGGGTCCATCAGGAGTGCACACTGTCGCCTTACTTATTTAACTTGTATACTGAATATATAATGAAAAATGTTAGAGAAGATGTAGACAAAGAATATTACGATGCTATAACAATTGAAGGTTAGAAATACCAGAGATTAGATATGTTGATGACACAGTATTACTGTCCACAACACAAAAAGGAATGTAAAAACTAATTATGCCAGTAAGAACTGTGAATAGCAAAACCTTTATCTTAATGCAAAGAAAACTAAATTGATGACAAGTGACAAAACAAACAAGGCAGTTGAAATATGTATCAATGAGGAAAAACTGGAAGAAATGGAGAGTTTTGAATATCTTGGATCACTACTATCATCACTAACTAATAATGGAGATACAATGAGGGAAATTAAAAGGAGGATATCTATCGCTCTTCAGAAAGTAAAACAACTAAAGAATCTGTGGAGAGAAACGGACAAAAAAAATTAAGATTTTTAAGGGCATGCATTTTTCCCAGTATGTTTAGATAATAATATTAAATTCTATGTGTACACGAAGCCTTTATAACACCTTTACCCAGTATGTTTAGATAATAATATTAAATTCTATGTGTACACGAAGCCTTTATAACACCTTTACCCAGTATGTTTAGATAATAATATTAAATTCTATGTGTACACGAAGCCTTTATAACAGCTTTACCCAGTATGTTTAGATAATAGTATTTATATTCTATGTGTACACGAAGCATTTATAACCAGTTTATAATATCTATTTATAACAAATAGCATGCAAAGCAGATGATCTTACCCTCGCTTATATATGCCACATAAAAATTGAACTGATCTACTAAATATTAAATGCCAGACGGGCCTGCGTGCCCAATTCTTAACCCTTTGGAAATAAAGATCAATCAGTCAATTACTCTATATGGCTCAGCGTATATATTCAAGAAATTATTGAACATAAGTTTTTATATCACTGATAAAGGAAAGAAAAGGTAAATATAGGAGTCCTGAACCAGGGTCATTGCACTTGGTCGTTACACCATAAGTGCTCTGCTGCCTAGTCATCAGTTGGGTAGAAACTACCGACTAGTGTCACCATCAACGCGAACTCCGTAGCTAGCGGCGTCTGACCTCTTCCTTCTCAGAGAGTTAACTCTATTACGTACATTTTCTTGAGGCTGGCGAACATCGAGAATTTTTTTAACAAATCACTGTCTGACCGCGACTGTCTGACCACAACCGTTGTGAGTAGAAATCTCCTGGTCGACGAGAGAGTGACTAATCCACTGCGCAAACGCGGGTCCCCGCACTGGCAAAGAAAATTAGAACATCTTAATATAATCTGCACTGTCAGCCTAAAGAGGCCCACAGCATAAGACTGTTATAGGTAATAGCTTTTCGACTGGCGATAATAACGACAAGTACGGCAGAAAATCAATGTAGCTTACTCGGAGGAAAAGACACCCCATAAATGCTGTTTCTATGTTAAAGTCAATTATATTGTTCTGGAAGTAAACAAGGACTTGGTGATTACACAACAGTTTTGAACAGAGACATGAAGATGCTTGTACAACTTGCAGATGAAAAGATATGAGAATTATTTATTTGCATGATATATAATAAAAGCATTACAACATGTGTGAACAATGAGAAAATTCCAACCGAATATACACATCAATTATAGAAATGTCATAAAGTGATCAGCGTTTGCAGTATTTGTTGTTAATGACATGCAATTAACTGACAAATAAAAGTCTCCAAGTATCTATGCATTTATTAAAAGCTTCTAGCAAAAAAAAAGCTCAAGGAAACATAAAAATTTCTTGCTGGGACGCTGAAAGAAGACATCAGATATTCACAACTTAAATCTCTTGTTGTGTGTGCCAGATCGAATGTAGCAATATTCTTCCACGTCTACAAGTTTATGGTTTAAATATGGTTAATAATTGAAACTTTCAGAGTAGACTGATTTTTTTCAGGATATAATAATGTAATTAATTTGTTCTGACTACAATAATAAAATGTTAAGAAAATGTCGGGTTTCAATGACTTTGTGCTAAGTTAATTTGGAAAAATATGGACAGGCAGGAAAGAGATAAATATTCAAATAGGAATTATGGAAAGGAAACAGTGAGTTTAGGAAAACGATGTTATCTTCCATAAATCTTCAGGAAGAAACAGAATTTTCTCTCTGCTGAAATGATGTAAAGAAACATGACGGTAGGAGGTGAAAATAAAATAAACATTTTGTTAGAATTGGTGAATATTTCTTACCCTGAAAGGACATTATATTCCAATGCATGCCAAGAAAACATGAAGAATTTAGAAAATTTTTTTTATAGCTCAGAAAAAATAATAAAGATAACGTGACAAAGAACTGTGTAAACCACGACAGACAGCACGCAGACAGCAAGTAGCACATTAGAATGGCTGGCTGCTGACCGTGCGGAATGAAGAGTACTTGCTGTTGTCTTGAAAGGTGCCATAAATGACAGTTTATAATCAGTGTGCAATAGATATATATATATATATATCAAAGGACGCGAAGGGACAGATAAACAGGTACAAATATCTGTTTACATTGTTTTATAAAACGCTTTATTTTTGTTTGTTTTAATCTGCTATTATATGTAGAGATATCAAACTGTGGTCTTAGGAGTGTAGGTACAGTCTAATATAGCTTTATGTCTTCAAAGTTGACTGCTTACAGCTTTCTGTCGACGGGTGAGACGACATTTAAATGAAGGAGGCTGGCGTGAGATGCCTACGTCACTTCCAGCGTCAGTTGTGAAATCTGCGGGCGTCAGTTTCTCTGTAGCAGGAGGATGTAAGTCGTATCTCTGGAGGATGCTTGTTACGAAAAGAAACACTCGCGAACGAGCAAACACTTCCCCTGGGCAGACTCGTGGACCAATTCCAAATGTTATCAGGCTGTAAGGATAGAAACATAAGGCTCAAATGCGTTCAGTTGGGAAATGTACATGTTGTTTTTCAGTGAGATATGACATTTAATTAAATTACGCACATCTTTAAACAGCCATTGATTTGAGAGAAATACTGGTTTTCAGGTGAATGAATTATAAAATATGAAGACAAAACATTCACACAAAGGGTGCTACTGGAGACTTCTTGAGGTGCCTTTCAGAAAATGATAGAACAAATTCTTCCAAACTACCTAAAAATGTTATATATTTTATTTAGCCACAAGAAAGTTGCTAATTAAAATGATGCTTAGTAGCTTCCAAAACATTTAATGTGTATCTAACTCTAAATACAGATCTAAGACAAATTGTCTACTTTGGCATTAATGGAACGTACAACAGCATAAAGTAAATGTCCCTTTAAAGTTGGTCAGTACTCAAGAATCATATTCTCTTACACAGTTATTGACTGGAAGAATGAGTGGCATATATTGTCTGTACTGTTATTCAGTAACTATACAGTAGCTATGCTTTGAGATTAATGGGTTTTGTCGTGAGAAATGCTGTTTGATCTTCATCTTCCATTATTTTTTTTTATCTTGATTTCAGTTAACGCCAAAAGTAAAAAATATATCTTTTGACTTTGAGTAGATTTCATTGCCACTGGATATTTGAAATATTTAGTAATATTTAGCAGAATATTTGATATTTTAAGAATTTGATTTAGTTTCCCCTGCTTTGAATCTTGACTTAAACTGTATGCGATGTGCTTCAGTATACACGCACAGTGATTCCAGTGACTTCAGAGGGACGATTACTGTATATAAAATTGTTTCTAGTAAAAAAGCTAGGCAGTGGTTCAGTTTTACTGAAAAGGATAGAAAGAGTGAGGAAAGTGGGCAGGAACGAGAAGGACCAGAAAATAGGATGAGGACGTATAAATAAAAAACATATAACAGCTCAGTAATTTGGCAAATATCTTTATCAAGGACCATGCACAAAAACAACACAACAGATAAAAATACATACAAAAAGGTGATAAATTAACACTTAGCTCTATGGCACTTTCCTGGAAAGGAAGATGGGCACCAAATTCGCACAGATAGACACAGATAGGGACAAGGTAAAATCAAGCAACTGCTTTAGAAATAAGAGAAAAAAGCCACGATAAATAGTTCATGATGTCTTGCTCCAGATCACAAACACACACACGCACACATACACACAGACACTCATATACAAATCCCGGATAACTATCCCCCTCCTTCAAAGAAAAATACCACACAGTTGGCATAGATAATAAAAGTGAGAAAACAGTATGAAGGGTAGGTGGATGAAAGAAGGTTTAGAATTAATAGAGAGCACTGGATGGACAATGCCTAGACAAGAAAGCTATCAAAGCTCTCTGGTGCCTAGGAAATAAAGGTAGAAAGACATGGAAAATTGACCTTAAATCGCCCTCAGTGAGAATTAAAAATTACAGCTAAGTGAGGCGGACATTAAAATAAGAAAGCTGGGCATCAACAGCGCTTTCTTGGAAATGTAGTTCAGATGCTCTCGAAACTGATCTCCTAAGCATAAAACAATCTGTCCTTCATACTTCATGTCACTTCGTTTGTATATAATGGCGTAAAAGACAGACTGAGAAGTGCAGGTAAAGCCCCTCTATTTGATAACATGGGCAATGAGAAAGACGTCTGGCTCGTTTCTACAACAAACGAGCAAGTACTTCACCTACGGCAGTCACAAAGTTTGGTACCAGACAAAAGTTAAATCTACTGACTTGGAGACTTCTGATTTTTTTGGTCTTTGAGGTTCTTGATCCACCTGCACTCCACTGTAAGGGGTTTTCCCAAAGAGTTCAGATGTTGGGGTTCAGTCTGGAGGAGACGGAGATGGCGAAAGATGTCCTTTACTACAAAATTGTGGGAATAATACTTAGGTATTATGATATTTTACTGTTCTGGAGCTTCAAGATAATTTAGGAGCGAGGGCTTGTTGACTTGATATATGGCTGATACAATTTCAGGATGAAGTCAGATAATATTATATTTGTCCTTGGCAAAATAAATCCAGTTTCATATGGATTTGATCATGGACATCAAGATATCGAGATCTTCAGCACATATATGTTGTAACTTGAGGAGATTGAGTTGAGTCATATATATATATATATATATATATATATATATATATATATATATATATATATATATATCCTAGGATACTATTTTGGATTTTAGTAACTATTGAACAGCATAAAGATCTTATGTCATATTTCTATTTTGATTTCACTGTTTAGATGTCAAAGAAAAGAAACCACTATACTTTTTTCGTTTTGGGTGTTCTATGGGCAGCAGGTTTCCTTCATTATCCAAGAAACGCTCAGGTTTGAAGCTCCAGGGATCCTCCCAAACGTTTTCATCGTGCAAGTAGAACCAGCTGTTCATGAGTATCTGAAAAGGAACAGTCAATATTGTTCATCGCAATTAAAAAATGTCAAGATTAGCTGTTCACCGAAATGTGCTGAATTTTTTTACTGCTGAAATGGTTGGTTCAGCTGTTTGTTTTTTTTCTTTAAAAAAAGTTAATGTAAATCAGATTTAATCTAAAACATCTTTCCAACTTCTGTGTCAGTCATGAATGGTGGAGGCTGAAAAGACCAAAGGGCAGATATGCAGCCCAGAGGACATCCCCATGGATGTCGAATGGATTGATGCCCGAAAATATCCACATCGTACCAAAGTTCGCATATGGCTCAGTCGGGAACGAAATAAAAATGAGGACTGGATGAGCAGAATCAGAGAACAAATATTTAAATATTCCAACCAAGATATTCCTATAATATATACAGATGGATCGGTCACTCGCGGACAAGGAAAGGACGAGGATTTGTGGTCTATCGCAGTGGACTTCCCATCGTCAGCGAGGCCGGAGCCTTCGACACAACCACATCCAGCATGAGGATGAAAAGCGAAGCAACCACTCAAGCCATAAGTTGCCCAGCAAATCAGCAAGCATCACGAGAGATAATCTTGACGGATTCGCAGAACATGCTCAGAAAAATTGAAAATCAGCTCATGCGTCCGAGTATCCGGCCATACTGAGAGGTGCAGATCTCCTTCCTAACACAGATTTATTGCACCGGGCATGCTGTCATCAAAGGCAATGAAATGGCAAGCAAAGCAATAACTCTTGGCACCCTACAGATGGACAAAGGAGATCTTATAATAGGAACCCTCTCAAAATTACTGGGACTGAAAAAAAAAACTTTTCCATGCGCGTTTATCACCAAAGACTATACAAAGAGACATAACAAGGGGCAGTGGCAGACAATCAGAACTTTGTGGAAAAGTCGAGCCAATGCACCTCTGGCACCATCACCCATTTTACACTACGAAAAACACTGAGGAAACCGCAGTTGTGGAACTTGATGTTGAGGATGTATGCTTCAATGGATAGCTTCAATGTTATGGCGAACAGTTGCCTTGACATACATATCATGAATCTCAGTCCAGAACCTTTGTTACGGGGCTGAATCAAGAGTCTCCCTTGTCCCCTGTGCTATTCAGTGTATATTCTACAGGCCATGCACTGTTATTTGGGAACGGTCTGGAGTGAACGCTGACCTATGCTGATAATTTATTAACATATGAGGGTGGTGTAGAGAGACACTAGCTAAAAGGATACAGAACAGAATGTATCAGATAACAGGCAGGTCTAAGGATAACAAGGCGGTGATAAACCATGAAAAAGCCAGTGTCTTGTGATGTTCATTAAATAACAGAATTGAACTTCCAATTGTGAAGTGTCAGGGACAAGATATTAAAAGAACACATTTCATGAGGTAACTAGTGATCACATTCATTTGATCGGTTCTTGTCTTTGGAACAATGTAATACAAAAGGGCAGGAAAGCTTGGGAGTGGTTGGTTGGCTGCAACAAACCTTTAACACCCCACTCTGTTCTTGCTGACTCGGCGCTGGTGATGTCACCATTAGAATACTGTCTTGGTCTGCTCACCCTGTCAAAACCACAGCTGAACAGACTATATGGTGTACAGAACGAGAGAAGAGAGTGGTCTTCTGTCGCACCAGGGATGTTCAAGTGACGGCCATGAGCTTTCTACTTTATATGTTGACTGTTCAAAACATAACTCAGCTAAACTCATATATCAGGGTTGCTGACACGAAGGACCATCTCTCCATAAGGAACTGGGGCTGATAAAGGGAAGACGCATCAAGCGAGGCAGATCCTGGATGGCTGTGGCGGAGGATGCAATAATTTCAGGGTGCGATGTAGATGAGGCGGCTAAAGGTTATGATTGTTTACGGGTACAGGATCGACCTCAGCTAACAAAGGTTATTAGAGAAGAATGAATGGGCACAGAGGCAGTTGAAATTTTGGCTCAAGATCTCATCCAGCATCACTGTGGGTCTTCCGACACAGCAGTATACACAAATGACTTAGTGACTCGGAACAGAAGAAGTGTTGTGTTGTCTACCGAAATGGTAGAGTAGTGACACAGGTTCGAGAGTCTTTGAAATCACCACATGTGGCAGTGGAGTCCAGACTCCAGAACATATCCTACAAGAGTGCCCAAACCATGCAGACCTGAGGCGTGAGACATGGCCAGAGGACACCAGCTTGGGGCAAAAGCTTTGGGGTTCCTATCAGGATCTGGAGAGGACTGCGGCCTTTGCCATGTTGACAGGGGTCAGGATCTGAAGTGACCAACAACCTCGAATGCAGAAGAAGAAGTAGAAGAAGATCAAGCGTGCCAATGGAAATTGAGGCAACGGAATGGCTATCAGTCATGATGTGGTTCATAGCGTCATTGTGACTGATTCACAGATGATGCTTCATAAGACTGAGAAAAGAATGGGTTCATCTGTCAAGTGTGATGAGTATAGATTGACTATGTTGTCCAGGGCACGCGCTAGTACATGGCAATGACGTGACAGATAGAGTTGTTATACAGCCTAAAAATAAATGCAAGGCTGACAATGGGCAAGGGTGATATTGCTAAATTCATATTGGAAAGACTGTGGTAAAAATGAAGAGCGAGAATGGAAGAAGAATGTAGTTGTGAAGAGATTACTGGAGCTAGGACAAATTAAAGATGTTGGCAGGAAATCTGAACTGCGTGGCAGAAAAGTAAACAACCAACATTTGAAGGGAACTATTAGCAAACATATTCTTGGATGGATGCCGCGGCGTGCGAGGCAGGATACATGGGGCTGCCTTGAATGCAATGATGTTGGAGTCTGATTTTGAATCTGTGAATATCTGACCTCTGAGGTTAAAGGCTGAGCACATATAGGAGTGTCCTGATTGTAAGGAGGCCCATCTCTAGGTCAGCACCATAGCAAGGCTGTTCTTCAAGTTCAGAGTTCATGTGGTACTATTGTTGTTCTACTGCTCGGTGAGTACATAAATTTATTTTATGCATTTTTAGCGGTTATTATTATATACTATCAATTTATGTCCTATAACTTTATCAAGTTAAAACATTTATGCTAATACACACATATATGGTCATAACTATTCTTTCTTTAGATTTAAATTCTGAATTTTAAAGACTGTGTGTCATCCTTATTATCTTCTTAGTAATGTCGGGCGAAAAGCTTCATTTCAAAACGTCTAAAGGACTGAGCAACAACCCTGTAGATTATCACATGAATGACAATTAGTTGTATTTTAAAATGAAAATATAGCACAAAAAAGCACAACAGAAGGTACATAAGAAATAAAAAGTAGTATCTAACCAACGAATTCTTAGGAATGGTAAAGCCCTCGAAATTGATGTCTTCTGATGCTCTTCGATAGCCTGCAAGCGGGACTTGAGCGAGGAGACGAAGAGATTCAAGAACAGCAGCTTCCGTGTATGGCATGCTACTTTTGTGTTCAAGTTTAGGTCTCTCGGTGCCGATGACATTGTCTATTTCCTCCTGGATCTTTTGGATGACGTGTGGATAATTGAGCATACAGAGAAAAATGCCAGTAATTGAAGCTCTTGAGGTTAAATATGCTGAAACAAAGAGTTTTTGTTCTGTGTTAACATATGAATTTGGAAATATTAATTATTATTTTGTTTTATTCTATTTAAAGTTTTGTTTAAAATCAGTATAAATCCAACATTTCCGTGACATCATGTTAGGGACAGCATGTTAACAACAGAGATGATTTTTATCATGGGAGATATATATTGGACAATAGGATAATTTCCTTGTGTTTTGAATCTGGAGAAATATCATAAAAGGTAGTTTTTAATTTATGTAACAATATCTTGCTTCTGTCATTCAGTCATTATTTATATTTCCAACATTCTGTTGCAGTTTTTCTCTTCTGTTATCTGTGTGGACGATACACGCTTTGGTCGAGGGGTGTTCGACCTTGACCGAAGCGTCATCGACCACGTGCCTCGTGATGTAGTAGAGATTTCGGGGGGTTTTGTATATTGAAACATATGGCTTGCATCAGATTGGAACGGGGCATGGCCGGGCGATGTAGCATCTTCGTTGTGCTTATATTATTGTATACTCTTCCCGAGCCCACCTCATGTGGTGTAGATTATGTAGTTGTGCAGTAAGCTGTGATGTAGGTTTCTGTATTTTCGTATCGATATGGAAATTCTGTGCATGATTTCAATGTGATTTACAGGTATAGTGGACGGGCAACATATTTGATTCGTCTATTATGCTTTTCATATAAACTGATCGTGTGCTGCAGCAACGCAGGTATGTAAAGTTGTGTCTTGGCTGGGGTAGCAGCGGGGAATAAGTGCCATTGCACATTAGATTCCTAGTGTAGGCTACGTGTAGGGCCAAGAGCCCATGACCTCAAGTACATCAGGTCCTCAATATGCAACATGTGAAGTCATTTTTGTGTGATGCCATAGTTTATTACCTTGTATTGCATTAATATTGTTCGTCCAATTGCTTTTCTGTTATTGATGATAATTTGAAGTATTTTGCTGTGCATTGATCTTGTCCATCCATTTGTTCGGCCATTATGATAACACATGTCTTGATGTCATGTTGATGTCAGTGTCAGTTGTATGTGCTGTTGTGGCATATCATCATCATCATTATCATCATCAGGTGCCGTGCAGACTGGTGTTGGCTATTATGCTTCTCCAGAGTACCCCATTCTTCATGTAGGCCATCAGTTCAGTTGGTGATCTCCTATCACACCATCTCGCAGACTGTCCAGTATCATTTCTCTTGGTCTTCCTCTAGATCTTCTTCCTTCTATTGTTCCTATTGTTATAATATTTTCAGTGCCCCCTCTTCTCATTGCATGTCCTATGAAAGTACATTGTCTCTCTCTATGTCTTTTTTTTTGGCAAGATTTTTTGTCTCTCTAGCTCTTCTCGCATATACTTCGTTAGTTATTTTTGCTGTCCAGGGAATTCGCAACATTCTTCTAATAAACCACATTTTTACTGCTTCCACTGGTTTTTGTGCAAACCCGCATATTGTCCATGATTCACTTCCAAATAACAAGGTAGGTTCAATACAGCATTTTCGGACTCGTTTTCTAACATTCATTGATAAGATGTGTTGCATAATACGTTTTTCATCCTCTGAAATGCAGTCTTTGCTTGGCCTATTATGGTTCTAATTTATGTTCTGGATTTCCCATCTGAAGATATTACTGCACCGAGGTATTTTAAGTTCTGCGCCTGCTTTAGAATATTACTTTGAATAAGCATAGTTACTCTTGGGAGCTAGAACAGTGGTTTTTCCTTGCCTTCTGTCGGTTTGTGTACGGACTCTCTGCTAGTCTTTGGACTCCCTGTCCTACCCGCAAAGAAGCGGGAGCGAAAGGTTTTAAGGTGCTTATTACCCGCCTGGTATTCCCTTCGCTGAGCACATGAGGCACTTTATAGGAGTAGTAGAGCCACCTACTACCCCACGTCGCTCTCTGAGTCTACCGCCAGTTGGTCCGCGCCAGCTTATTTTTGTAAACCCTTATTCACGGGGATCCTCCATATCTGGAGGACTTTCACCATCCGCCACCTGTGACGCGCTGCGTTGGGGTTGGTCGGCCCAGCTTTATCCCCAGATTGTGGTGTATAATGAGATTAAAATGATGTGTCCTTAAGTTCAGACTTGGTGATTTGTACTGCATGTCAATGTATTGGTGTTTTGATTGAATGCTTGAGGATTTAGACAAAATTAGCATACAGCATACCAATGAGGGGATAACCTGGGTTGACGATCATGATGGGGAGGGGTGGGGGGGGGGTGAAGCTAGACTGGCCTCGAGTGCAGTAGTGCATTGCCAGGGATTGTTGGTCTGTAACCATCCTGAGAAAATATTCTTCCCACTAGATATAAAATGTAAACTTGCACCAAAAAGTTTTACATCTGCCTGCCTTCTCTAGACTTCAAGTGTTCCTTCCATGTGATCAGTATTTACTCAGTGTTATCCAGTACAAGATCAGAATAAAATTCCATTGTTTTAAAACTTCTCCACACCTTTTGATTAATTTTATGTATAAACGACCTGATCTCATGAACACAATACACCAAATTAAACTCAGGTAAAATGAAACACTTTGTTACCTGGCTCCAACCCTCAGCATTGTACATATTATTTAGATGCTCAGATGATAAAAAGAAATTTGTAAAGTTTAAAAACAACCGGTTATAATTTTCCAGTATACGTTATTACCAAAAATCTGACAAAGACAGCATACAAATGTTATTTAAAGTAACAATTAACACATAGCATCAAAATTGAGGCTCTTGTTTTTAAACTGTTAAGACAAATATCAACAGATTGGAAAGTGAGTTTCTAGGTCGTAAAAAAAAAAGATTCCTGTCACCAGCAGGACAGATGATAAACAGGCAAAGATCTTAAACCCTACCCGAGCACAAGAGACTGAAATACCACTATAACAAGCTGAAGACAGGTAAAACTGATGAGTACACCTGTGGTATAAGAAACATTGCAGCCCATCATCTGCTGGAGGACTGCAGTGCGTATGTGGAGCAAAGAAGATATATATATATATATATGTATATATATATATATATATATATATATATATATATATATATATGGCCATCATTAATACCAGCTCAGGTGAAAATGTAATGCGAAGTGGACAGGTTAAGACGGACTGTGAAGTTCTGAAAGGACATCCAAGAGAATGCTCAAGAAGCCTTAATCAGTGTACAAGTCAGAATTTACTGTACCTTCCAGCGAAACCTTAATCAGTGTACAAGTCAGAATTTACTGTACCTTCCAGCGATACCTTAATCAGTGTACAAGTCAGAATTTACTGTACCTTCCAGCGAAACCTTAATCAGTGTACAAGTCAGAATTTAGTGTACGTACCAGCGAAACCTTAATCAGTGTACAAGTCAGAATTTAGTGTACGTACCAGCGAAACCTTAATCAGTGTACAAGTCAGAATTTAGTGTACGTACCAGCGAAACCTTAATCAGTGTACAAGTCAGAATTTAGTGTACGTACCAGCGAAAAATAAAGATGTTAGAAAACCAACGGCATGTATTTCATCTTCTTCCATCCACTCGTTGCCTGGCTTCTTCTGGAAATCCAAGAGCAGATCTGTTATGCCCCTCGGCTGACCCTGCACGTGAGTTCTCTAAACAATTTAAAGTAAAGTTAAAAGTTACCATAGCAACATAAGTATATCTGTCCTCCTCTGTCCATGTATTGATTTCCTCAGTCAGAAATTTCATTTTGCAACAGAGCTACACTGGGAGTAACAGGAAAAATAAGAAGATACTATTTTATCTGTTATTTTGTGTGGATACTTAGTTTATTTGAAAGATGCTGAAAAAAAATTAAATTCAAATGCCTCCTTCACTACTTGTTAAAAAAGGAAATGAAACAGAACAAAACATAAGAACTCTTAATGAGCTTTCGCTGATTAAGAGAAACACTGGGCCCAACTATCTTTTCAGCTCAATAACACCTGCTTCAGTATCAATAATAATTTCTTTTTTTTTCACAAGAATCTTTAGTTTATCCTCGAAAGAAAATTGGGCTGGAATCAACATTTATGGCAGTGATTTTTTATCTTTAAGTTTTTAAAATGTGCCTGTACCAGAGAAATATGGGAAGATAAAGCGGCCAGGCGTGGGATTGACCACATCACGTTTTTATGTGCCGAAGGTCGTGGAAAATACGGGCCTAACACCGTATCTTCAATATGCCTTAATGACATGGAAACGGGGATTTTACCTTTCACCTATTTTTTTCCATTGTGTTTCATGCTTTTTTGAACGCTTTCAATCACAACCAGAATTCATGCATTAGATCGCGTGGTCCACTCTTTCAATCACGTTTCACCTGGTTCCTCTTCGTCCAATCAGACGAGACTTGACGCCATTAAGTCTGCTTTCAGAACATGTTCATAGTGGATCTATTGTTTTCGTACTTATAATATTCTTACATTTGTGCTTAGAGAACTTTTAGATTTGTATTTATAATGCTCTTAATTCCTTCAAAATCTGATGATAATGCTAAAAGAGCTTTTATGTTTTTCAATGTGTATGAAAAGACAGAACAAATAAAATTTAGTGACTTAGGCATGTCCCAAGCTGCTAAATATCGCAAACTAGGCATACCTCGTTCAACATGGAATGAATGAATGAATAATCTTTATTTTTCAAGGGTAAAGAATTGGGCACGCAGGCCCGTCTTACATTCTGCCCTTCATCACTCCATCTTTCATTCTTCCCACACACTTGATTTAGTACAAAAATACAAATTAAATTAGTAAAAACATATCAAAAGAGTGTAAGATTTAACTACTACATTCAAGGTAAAAGAGAAGAAGTAATTAACCTAATAAAATAGCACTCACGCACACATACACACGCAGACATATACATAAATAAAAATACATTGTAAATACAGATCTTCTAACATATTTTTTTTAAACAAACATTAAAATAATTTCTAACAATATCTAACAAGTTGCTTTCCTAACTATGTCACTGAAGTACTTGATGGTTTACGAGCCATGTGTTGAGAGAGTGCTGGCTATTTTATGGAGGCATATAATTACATGCAAGTAAATAATGAAACAGGTTTGAGTTAAAGGATGAAGTATTACCAATGGATTTTAAATTGTAGGGGAGGGTGTTCCAGAGCTGTACTGCAGAGTATGCAAGGCTTTTCTTGTACATATCAATTCTGGGTTTAGGAAGAAGACAGTTTTTTAAACGCTGGCTATGTTTAGTGTTATACGTAAACAGTGACCACAAGTAAGGCGGAGCATTGTGCGACAGAATTCTGTGAACAAACTTAACTTTGTTAAAAATGATTCTATTTTTGAGGGGTAGAATTTTGAGTTGTTTATGTTGATCTACAGTCTGTACTGGGTGTTTGTCATAAATAAGATTTAATGCCCTCTTGTGAAGTGAGTGGAGCCTTTTTGTGTTGAGACTGAGCATCCATCCCAGATTGTGGAACAGTAATCTAAGTGTGTTTGTATGTGTGATATGTAGTATATTTTTCTTGTGTTTTTGTCGATAAAGTGTTTAATCTTGGCTAATTGGTAAACTTTCTGTGCAATCAAATTTGTTAGGTTATGTACGTGAGAATTCCAAGTTAAATGCTGATCAATGATGAGTCCTAGGGTTTTATGTTCATGAACATTTTCTATTGCCTTAGTCCCAGCACAAAGCTGTAGTGAAGTTTTAGTTGCATTTTGCAGTTTCTGTCTTGTAGTGATGAGCATGGATTTTGTTTTGTTGGTGTTTATCAACATACCATTTTTATTACTCCATTTAATCAAACTGTTTATATCATTTTGGAGCGTTGTCTGTAGGTTATTGATGTCATAGTCACTATTGTAAACAGTACAGTCGTCAGCGAAAAGATCACATGAAGAGTGCTTTAAATGTAGTGGTAGGTCGTTAATATAGATAGCAAAGAGAAGAGGACCAAGAATGGAGCCTTGAGGAATACCGGTATCAACCACAGACGAGACGATTCTTAAGCCTAGAACCGGTGTGAGAAAAATTAATATTTATATTTGTTTATTTAGCTTTAGGCTGTTTATTACTGTGTTTATTTGTTGTACGCCTTCAAAAGTGTTATATAGTATGATGTTTATTATTTTTAAATGGATAAAATGCAATTGAATGTTTAAAAACAATGTATTCCACTTATTGATCAGTCTCAGTGTTCGTACATGCTTCATTGTCCTAACAAGTGGAATAAGCGGTTGACTCTTATCGATTTTCATTATCTTAAATTTTTAGTTATGTCTTTGTCTTTCTCGGTAGCTCAAATGATAAGAAGACAAATTTAGGTTTTGAAAGGTCATTCATCTGGTCAACAGTATAGAACGTACTTAATCTTCTTTTACGGTTTTTTTTTCACCTATTTAGTTATGAGTCTGTACTATTCTCGCCTTTCCTTCGATGTATTTTAATATTTAAATCGGTGATGTATTCTGTTAATTAAACTGCAGCTTCTATGTGGACTAACGGCAAATAATAACTGTAAAATGATAATTGTGATTCATTTTCGGAATATATAATGGTATAGCGATGTCGTTCATTTACTAATACTAACCTTAGGACCGTAGTACATGAGGTCGTCTGCCTCTTTCTTGATGGCTTTCAGTAGCTTTGCATTGTTTCTGAATTTCCCTGGAATTTTCGTTACGAATGGGAGATAATTCAATATGAAATCTGCGTCTATAGTGCCAAGTCTGTTGAAGGCGAGATCATACTCTTCCAATATGTCTGGGATGCTGGGATCTGCCGGAAGTTCTCCAATAGCCTGAGAAATTCGTCAAGTTTATTGGTGCACAAAAACATGTATTGTGATTGTCCAGGAGTCTACATTTTAAAAATGAAGTATTCTGACAAAGAAGTTAAAGATTTCTTTAAAAATCTTTTATGATATAGGAACTGAAAAGCTAAATAATGGTGTCCCATGCACTGGTAATGACATCTAGAACAGCTTATTGGAAATATGATCATTCATAATCACTCCTGAAGTAACTAAAATATATTCATGTACTTATCATTTAATGAAATCAACAATTATTTTCGTCTTCAATATTCAAGAGAATAATTTGTCCAAACGAAAATGCCCAAATGTGTCGAAACTTTATTATTTGGAACCAATATCTAAAGGTCTTTAGACGCCTATACAATATCTGAATCATTATGACAACTCTTGTTTTGGAATTGTATTTTCTATGATTTAATTTATTTTTGACGATGTTAAAATAATCCACGAAGCTCTTACAACATGTAAAATGTAAATAAAATCATTACTCTGGGAAGTAACATTAAAGTGACTTTACCAAAACGTAGATGATGATTTTCACAGACCGCGAAAGATTTTTCGGCAATTCAACATCCAATCCTTCAAGTTTATCCAGTTCTGCAAACAATCTCTCCATCTCTCCCCAGACCACGTTCTCAAACCTCGCCACTCCATCACCGTACAGGCCAAGAACATTGAAGAGCAATCTTCTCTTCTTCTTCAAATAAACTGAAACACAGGAATATAGTGTGCATACGTTTATTAGTTTTTTGTATGTAGTCGACTTTCTAATATAAAGTTTTATTTATCATCGGTAATTTTCTTTATCGTTTCCTGCTATACCTATAAACATATATTTTAAAAGTATAGCAAGCAGACAACCAAATACACAACGTTTCTTTCTGTCTGTAAGGACAAACTAAACTATCCGCCTTAAAAACGGGCAGCTTTATTTATTATTTTATTATATTTTATTTTGAGCCTTAAGTCGCTGGCTGTACTAGATTAAAAATACATAAAACCACTGATTTCACATTTCTGATCCACTTCCTGATATAAACTTGCTGTGTTCTTAAAAATGACACAAATTTCACACTCACTTTCATGAAGTAGCAGCCATCATTAATATCGAGTGTGACCCTAAGAGGCGGCAATACAGGGTCCCATGCTGTGGCAGAGCGCCAGGTATTTGACCTGAGTTGCTGTGTGAAAACAGTTGCGCAGATGAATCAATAGCATTTGGCGATCTTGTGCTCGCGTTTTTACACAAGACTGACCAGGCCTGGGACGACCATTCCTGGTACCTGTTGCCTGAAATTGGTGGTTCAGTCTCACTATAGTCGAATGGTCACAAGGAAAATGTCCGGCAACATCTCTGATCGTCATTCATCTGCTTAGCATACCAATAGCTTGCCATGACTATTGTGACAACAAGCAGGGAATGATAACAATATTAACAGAGTCCCTTTCGATGGAAACAGAAGAGGACCTTTTACTTGTTTCATCATCATCAGTCCTATGTACTCCCCATGGACAATAAGGCGTGAACAAAGATTCTCCAGCCATTCCTGTCATGAGCATGCCGGGATACCTCAGACCTTGTCTTTCCTGTCTTCTTTAGTTTCTTCCTGTATTGTGCGTCTCCATATCCCAAATAGCTTGCCCCTCTCTTTTCCCTTCGGGTGTCCAAGTCAAGGCAGTTATAGGGGTGTCTTATTCTTTCCATCCGTAGTATGTGGCTCAGCCATTTCCATCTTCGTTTTTTGACATCTTTGCTCTGCTTAAACCTACCTAATATGTGTGTCAAACTTCAGTGGTATACAACTTTAAATAATGCCATAAATTAAGAAAAACTTGACTTACACCTGCTGCACGTCAGATCCACGTAAACATCACATCGCTGGGGGAAATGCTATTACATTAACTGCCACACTTGCAGGCATTCGGATATTGAAAATCGATCACGTACAAAAACATTTCAAACGTCATAATAGTTCGATTAAGCGTTGCGTTTTTAATGGCGGCTCTCTCTTCCTCTCTCTCTCTCTCTCTATGTATATATATATATATATATATATATAATGATATAAATCCATGTATCCTAGCTCTTGGTCAATGATTTGGTAGGCAAACAAGGCCCAGAACGCTTCCTGCAAGGAAGAAACAAATTCACTCCAATTCTTACGATCCAAAGTCAGTCTTTATAAAGAGGCCCAGTTATGCTGCATGTTACATTTTGTAACTGACATTCCGACATTCTCAGACACCCCTGTTTGCCTGAATGTTTTTATGACCAAATGTTGATGATTGTAAAATTGTCTTGATTGAATAGCTGGGGTAGAATTCCGGCAGTGATAAGCTAGGGGAACTGTTGAAATTCGTTCACTCTAATTCTGGCCCTTCAACCCACCCACACACCCCCCCCCCCCCCCCCCGGCCACCCACAAACAATTACAAGTACCCTCTAAAATAAACCTGAAGAAATTGCCTACACTTTAACTAGAGCTCTAAAATGAGAGAATCAGGTATACAGTGCTACTTTAGTACCAAAAATAAAACATCCAGTCTTCAAGTCACACATCAAGTCCTTGCTACAGAGTGAAGGCTACTTTACAGAGAGTGATACAGTTCCCAGGTATATTTCAGGAAGTTAAAAAAAACAAAAGGTTAGAAAAACGTCAGTGATCACATATGAAGGAGCAGAGAAATATGCAGAACTAATCATCATTTTATTCACGGAATATTTATCTGGCACAGTTTAAAATTTCATGTGGTAGACATTTTGCTATATAAAGGACTCCCAGCCAAACATTTAGCTCAATATAATTTTAAAATAAATTTCTGCAAACAGACCGGAAACGTTCTTTTGCATGAACCAATTTATTGTGAAGAAAGATGACTATGAACCCAACAGCTTTATGTTATTGTACATTATCAACAAATTATATCTTTATTTTCACACTGAGCTGTGTGTAGCAAAATTCTCGCATTTCTGAGCTCCATATTTTCCGATCAGATAAACATTACGTGCCACAGCAGACCAAAACTAAGAGTTTCAGTATCGTATAGTGTCAATAACCAGTCAATTGTGATAAGCTATGTAAAAGCTAGTGAAGATTCATCATCATTTTTTTTATAACTCACAACAGGCAGATACTCAATTCTCTCTCTCTCTCTCTCTCTCTCTCTCTCTCTATATATATATATATATATATATATATATATAAACAGTAAACGTTTACATTGTTGTTTCTGAGAATATCTGGTTTTCGTGAAGATCAAAAAATCTTATTCAGCAATGAACTTGTGGTAAGATCCATACTACAAAAATCTGCCAAGAAATAAACTTTCTGTAAACATACAACATTTTAACCTTTAAAATATCAATCCACATTTCTCATTTTTTTTCTCTTTGTCTTGCTACTCTTTTCTTTTGTCCTTTCTTAAGGAATAATGTACACCAGCCTTCATATGATGTGATAGTATTATTGCCCTTTAGACAGTCCCTTATAATGTGATCTGTTCATATGTCAGAGGCAACATTTTTTAAGTGTCTGATTTTCTAAGTACAAAGGTCACAGTGTCATATTTTCATATATTTCAAATTCTGTCAACATTCCAAATAATGTTGCACTGAAAATGTATTATGCAACAGATAATAATATCATCATATGGAAAATTTTCAGCTAAAATCAGTAATATTTCTACTTTTGAAAATAACAACCCTGTATAGTCACCTTGCATTTATTTCTAGCTAATTATAATTGTCATTGTTTAAAAAAACATAATTTTCTGCACTGATATTTTTTCCTTGTGAATGTTTTTCACGTTATAAATTACTATGGGCACTGATTATTTTTCAATTTAACAATAGCTACAGACAAAAATCAACAGTTCTTAGGTACCATCAAATTTGCAGAAAATAAGATCTTTTCCTTTAACATCGATTATGTTGCTAACTACTAATGGAGATCTGTCAGCCACAAGTAACTTGTACTCCTCAGACGACAATAACTTTCTGGAGATCGCCGCAGAATTCAGAAACACCATTGGTTGTCCGAGACTGTATAGAAACGTGACTGGACCGTACTTTTTTGCCCATTCAGTGGCCAGCCATGGTAATTTTCCATTCCACATTGCTTTTATTACCTTCCAGGTGGTACCCCATTCCCTGGGCCCAGGTGGAAGGTTTTTTGGTGTTTTCCCAAAAAGCCACTGAAGAATAAAGTATCCAGTCAGAGGAAACACAATCCAAAGTAATATATATTTGACTGACAGAATGACTGAAAAGATTTCCATGGTTAAATACACTAACTCTTGAAACATTGACCAGGAGACAGCTTGTGTTCTCAGTGTTCCATCTGATCATCGTACACACTCCACGCTTGCTTAAATACTCCGGTGTCTCCACCCGAGGCAAATTAATTTCACAAACTTCACTTTCCCACACACGGCAGACATGGCTGCTGGTCTACAGACACTTGTACCCCACCAGTAATGTTGGAATGGAAAAGTTAGTTCCTGGTTCACCAAACAGAAATTGTGAACCTAATATTCCTCTGTGAATTCCAGCTATAAGATTATTTCACGTTATATAATTTCTTAAATTCGTAGCACATACACACGCGCGCGCACGCACACACACATACACACACACACACACATATATATATATATATATATATATATATATATATATATGTCCCCCGTGTGGTAACCGGGATCTGAAAAGAATAGGACCACGCATGATCGTAAAATGCGACTAAGGAGGGTTCGGCATAGGGCCTGCAACCCTATCTGGTAAAAAAAAACTATCAGACTGCTACAGAAACAGAAGCAAGGGAAAAAATAAATGCAGGTGGAAGGAGAAATGCTTATCAGGAAACTGAGCCCATGAAGGTTGTGGATGAAAGCCAGCCACTGAAAGTTCCCAGCCCGACTGCAGACCTCCTGGAACCTAAACACAAGACGCAAATAGGCAACTGGAATGTAAGAACACTTAACCAGATTGGAAAACTAGCACAAACCATCAAGGAAATGCACAGATACAAACTAGACATACTAGGAATACAAGAGGCAAGATGGACAGGACAAGGCAGAAGGAAATTAACAACACAGCACACAGAAGATACAATAATATGGTCAGGTAAAGAAAATCATCATGAAGGAGGAGTAGCATTGATTATAACAAAAGAAGCATCATGAGCATTGCCGAAATGGACCCCTATAAATGAGAGATTATTATATGCACGGTTCAACTCAAGATTCACGAACCTGTCTATTATAGTTTGTTATGCACCAACAGAAGCAGCTGAAGAGGAATTAAAAGTTTTTACAACAGTCTCCAAGCCACAGTAGAAACAATACCCAAGCATGATATGCTACTCATCTTTGGCGACTTCAATGCAAAAGTAGGTGAGAGAAATGAAGATAGAAGAAGAATCATGGGAAAAGAAGGAATCGGAGAAATAAATGAAAATGGAGAAAGACTGTGCAGTTTCTGTGAAGAAAACATGATGACCATTGGAGGGACAATTTTCCAACATAAAAACGTCCATAAAGTGACTTGGAGGTCCCCAGATAAAACCACAGAAAACCAAACTGATCACATACTAATAAACAACAAGTGGAAACGGTCACTACAAAATGTGCGTGCAAGGAAAGTAGCAGATGTAGGAAGTGATCACAACCTTCTGGTAGCAAAACTAAAACTAAAATTAAGGAAACCCAAAATCGGAGAACACTGAAAGACACGTTTTGATACAACAAAACTGAAAGACCAGCAAACAAGGAATGAATTCTCAATAGTACTTAAGAATCGCTTTAGTGTCCTACAAGACGAAGCAGAAATGTCCATACAAGAGTTCAGTAAAACACTACAGGAAAAAGCAAAAGAGGTGCTGGGATATCGGAAACAGAGAAAAGAGGAATGGATAAGCAAGACCACATGGGAAAAGATAGAGCAAAGAAAGGAAATCAAGAAAAAATTACTGAATATCAAATCTAACTGGCCTAAAGAACAAGATCTAAGTAATTATGCACTAAAAGACAAAGAAATGAATGAATCATGCCGTCAATATAAACGTCAATACTATGACAACTTAACAGAAGCAGAAGAGAAACCAGCATACACAATTGATATGAAAACCATAAACAAAATCACAAAGCAGATGACAGGTAACTTCAGCACAAGATGCGAGAGTGCAGTAAGGACACAAAATGGACAACTGGTCAGTGGAGAAAGAGAAAAAATTGAAAGATGGAGGGAACACTTTAACACCCTACTAAACAGAACACAAGCAGCACAAACAATAGACATACCTGAAGCAAAAATGGAACTAAACGTCGATACAGGACCAATAACAAAAAGTGAAGTAAAGGAGGCAATAAAGAAGCTAAAATTAGACAGGGCAACATGTGAAGATAAAGTGACTGCTGAAATGTTGAAAGCAGAAGAAACAGAAACACCAAAACAACTCTGCCGGATTCTACAACAAATTTGGGATATAAAAAAAGCTCCAGAGGAGTGGAAAACTGGACTTATAGTAAAAATACCAAAGAAGGGTGATCTCAGAGACTGCAGGAAATGGAGAGGCATTACCCTACTGCCACTCACCAGTAAAGTATTTTGCAGAATAATCATCAACAGAATTGTACCAGCACTTGAGGGAAAGCTTCGGAAAGAGAAGGCAGGATTTAGGAAAGGAAGATCATGCACAGACCACATATTTGTACTTAGACAAATATTAAAGCAGGGAAATGAGTGGTATAGCACAATATATGCACTGTTGATAGATTTTGAGAAAGCTTTTGACAGTGTCAACAGAGATGAACTGTGGAAAACCCTAAGATGGCATGGCCTCCTCCATAAGATAGTGAATGTAATCAAAATCCTCTGCGAGGGTTTTCAGTGCAAAGTGATCTGTGGAGAACATACCTCCAGCAGCTTTAGGGTACAAACAGGAGTGAACCAAGGATGTGTACTATCGCCAACATTATTTATCTTGGCAGTAGACTGGTTAATGAAGGAAGCAACATCAGACAAACGCAGAGGATTACAATGGACCCTTGACACAGTGCTGGAGAACCTTGACTTTGCGGACGACCATCAAGCAGCCAGAAAGATATGCAAAATAAACAAGTTAACTCAGAATGCAAACAACATAGGACTAAAGATCAACGTAGGAAAAATAAAGTTAATGAAGCAAAATGTGAACAACAGAAATGTACTCAGAGTAGATTATATAGTGTTTAATGTTGGAAGTCCTTCTAGGTTCAAATGGCTTATCTCCAGGCTCAGTGTTAAGAATATATTATCTGCTTCTTCTTCTTCTTCTTCATCTTCTGCTTCTTTTTCTTCTTCTTCTTCATCTTCTGCTTCTTTTTCTTCTTCTTCTTCTTTTTCTTCTTCTTCTTCTTTTTCTTCTTCTTCTTCTTCTTCGTTCGCTTCTACCACCAAGACCGCCCTGTGATCGCACTGGATTTACACCTGTGGTCCTCTGTTGGTCCCGTTATCCTCGTGTGGTCCCCAAAAGGTCCACACGAGATCCCCGAGAGGACTACAAGAGGTTCAGAGTATCGCACGGCTTGAGCCTGTATTCTTAGTGGGTCTCAGAAGCGGAATTGCGTGACACCGTGGTTTTCGTTGCACCAGTTTGATCTAGAGTTGGACTTTCTCACCGGAAAACCTCGGCGTGTTTCGGATATGAATATATACCTGCTGGGTGAGAGGTGGTAGCCCATCCAGGCTAGAGTTGGACTTTCTCACCTGAAAACCTCGACGTGTTTTGAGATACCCGTGTATCACCGCCGGGTGAGAGGTGGTTGCCTTTTCATTCCGGCGTTGGACTTTCTCATCGGAAAACCACAGCGTGATTAGGATACGCATACATCCCTGCAGGTAGTTGCCTATCTAGACTGCACTGGTCCAATGTCTCCGACTTCAGCATTTTGTGATCGTGGCCGCTATCTTTCCTAGTTGTGACCAGGACGGAGCTCTTGTCCAGGAGAATGGATTCTCGCCACTAGTGACTTCCACCCCTGGGCTGAGCCGGTTTAGGCATATTATCCCAGTATAGGCGTGTTTAGGACATGACCGACCTCTAGAGCAGAGGTACCGTGACATGCATAGCCATCGTTTCACCCCTGGTATAAGCCGGTTTAGGCATATTTCACCAGTATGGGTGTATTTCGGACGTGGCCCCCCTCAAGAGCAGAGTTGCCGTGGTATGAGTAGCTCTCGCCGCGATACTACTGGACATACCGATTAAGCTTCACTTTATTCTTTCTATCACCTTTTCACATCGACACCACACAGCAACCCTTTTCCACATTTTCTTCCATGCACGGCCTCAGAAGAATCTTGCCAGTAGTGCCTTAACTTCTGGGTTAAGATGGTTCAGGCATTTCGCCCGATATGAGTGCACTTAGGACGTGGCCGACGCCCAGACCAGAGGTGCCGTGATTTGACTACTGTTTACTTCGCTTAATCCTTTCTTTCACCTTTTCCACAGTGTTGCCGCACTGCAACCCCATTTGCACCTTTCTTCACTGGCCGGGAGGAGCCCCACTCCACGCACGGCAGCTGAAGAATCTCGCTAGCAGCGGAAGAATATATTATATTTATTTAAATATTTATTCTCCTGCTTTGTTTCCCCTGCCGCAAAAACGGCAAGTAGTTCTACCACAGGGAGGCTAATTTTGTTAACTTGTATGTAGATGAAACTTAAAGTGAATAGTTTCTATAAATACCAGACTGTCATACAAAATTATTTTTCATTTGCTCATTATTCGATTTCTTCAGTAACATTTTCGTGCACATTAGACTTTTCTCTAAATTAAAGATAATTCAATATCCAACTACTGTGTCAAAACATTCATGTTAATGTGCCGGTATGGACGATTTCACAATGTTTTGCTTTGTGGAAGATGCAAGTGGTTCAATGTGCATTCTTAAGTACAGATTTCATGCTTCATTCAATATACAATAAACAATACAAGATGATCGTTTAATTCTTCTATTGTATACATCTCAAGCTTATTTCAATTCTCCATTTACTCTCTATATCACCATTTACGGGTGGGAAAAACACTCTTAAGAAACTAGTGGAAAGATCACCTGAGGCACAAAACATAGGTCAAAAATTGTCACATTGACAACTCTCATAAAGAAATATGCCCGGACGAAATGTATTTCTAAAAATGACATTTATAAGAAGATAATGAACAGTCGCTGAACATGTAATATAAATATCAGAGGACTGAAACCTAACACTTATATAACAGACAAAGAGGAAGGCTAGGGCAGAGAGAGAAGGCGAAGGCAGAGAGAAAGGCGAGAGCAGAGAGAGAAGGTGAGGCAGAGAGAGAAGTTAATGGGGGAGATTTCTTGGCTTGTTTAATAGAAAATAACAAACTGGTACGATGTAATATGTCATAGTTTGAAACTTGTGAAAATTTGGACGTTTTACGTCCATCATCTCATGTGAAATTTATAAAATCTTATCTTTACGTTTTTGACACACGAAGAAATGACATCACTGAACATTTAACAAGCGTCTGTCAGGTTTTTCTCGTGCAGTAGCTTCAACATTCAAAAACCTTTTTTTTTTAAACAATGATTATTTTCATTCTTTATTTTCTGTTTGCTGTGGAATTATTTATGTTAGCCAGAGCGGGCTGTGCTCGTACACACATATAGACAGAAACAAAAGATAGAGATATGTAAGAAACTTTGAATCAAATGTGAATGAATCGACATAAAAGTTACAAGTTTATGACTAGTGTCACATACTGTTAACATACAGCTTTATATGAAAATGCAATGAAAGAACTCCATTGCCATTGTTAAAATTTACTGCTATAATAACAACATAATTATAATGTTTACATTCTGCAGAGGCTCTTAGGAAAGAGTGAGCAATGTTCCTTGTGAACAGATTTGTTAGGATTTTTTTTTTTTTTGCCTAGAAAGGCATAAGCTGCTTCCCTGAAGAATGTCTGTCCCAGTTTTAAACTTTTCATCTTTCGTTTATGTCTAAATTAATCCCCTCGTCCTAATTTGAGGTTTTCCCCTGTAGAATAAAAAACACCTGTCCCAAATATACACCGTTAATTGGCTGTATTTGGTGTTTTATTTTCTGTTAATATCTTGTGTCACGTTACTAGCGTCTTGCCAGGTTTAAAAAATGGACATTCCGTAGGATAAACATTTCCGTGACATTAATTTTGCTCAGAGTATTTGACATTTTTATTACTAACTTTACACTTAAAAAAGAGAAGTTCTCAAAACAGCGGTTGAGATATTATGTGACAAGTGACAAGAGAAAGAAAAGCATATTGAAATACATGGTTTACATATTATCAAGAAATAAGTTTCCCAGCATAAGTTCTGTTTTAAAAATAAGACTCCACATCAGGGGTTAATGATAGGAATCATTTAGCATAGTGGGTATTTGCTCGTAACAGCACGTCTTCGTTGGTAAAGGGCATAGAATAAAGAAAGACAAAGCTCTATTTCATAACAAAGTAAAAAAAGTTCATCTATCTATCTATCTATCTATCTATCTATCTATCTATCTATCTATCTATCTATCTATCTATCTATCTATCTATCTATCTATCTATCTATCTATCTATCTATCTATCTATCTATCTATCTGTCTGTCTGTCTGTCTGTCTGTCTGTCTATCTATCTATCCATCTATCCATCCATCTATCCATCTATCTATCTATCTATCTATCTATCTATCTATCTATCTATCTATCTATCTATCTATCTGCCTGCCTGGCTGTCTCTCTGAAGGGCAGAATGTAAGACGGGCCTGCGTGCCCAATTCTTTACCCTTTAAAAATAAAGATTATTCATTCATTCATTCATTCTTCTGTCTGTCTGTCTATCTATCTATCTCTATTTGTCTGTCTGTCTGCCTGTCTAGCCATCTATATGCCCACTTAGAATATCTAATAGTCTATCATACCATGGCTGGAAAGCCACTTAGTTCTGTTCTAAAAGAACATAGTTCAAAATATAATTTGTTAGATCTTGTATCTTGTTAGAAATTATCTTAGTAGATATGAGAGAGTGAAATGTCAGAAGAACTCCGTTGAAAATGTATTTGTATGTATGTACATGCGTGTGTGCGCTATCTTGTTATATCAGTTACTTCTTATATAGTTCATTATCCTATACAGTGGTACCTCGGGTACGAACGCCTCTAATCACGAACAAATCGGCCCACGAACACAATTTCGGAACAAATTTTGACTTGACCTGCGAACAATGCCTCAACGCACAAACGCACAAACATGACTTTGGCGCCATGTTTTTGACTCGCGAACAGCATCAGTTGTACTCCGGTTTGCGCGATGTGAACATTGTTTGTCGTTGCGTTGTTCTTGATACCATTTTTTTTGTTGCTTTTTTGCATTAAATTAACCCTCTTTATGGTTCCCAAGAAAATTAAAATTGTTAGTGACAGTGGTGTAAAGAAGCCTAAATCACCGAGCCAGCAATCGAACCACTTCCCAGGATACAAACAAGAGAAAAAAAACATGAGAAATACCTACACAGTTGCCCGGCGTTATTATGGAATGGGACTCTCATTTGAAGGAATAATCTTCTTCCTCCTCATCTATCATCTACCTGTGAAAGCAACTATCAATCACAAAGGTGAAGTTATACTGTATAGTTTATATTATATATTTTTGCCACATATACATCCTTAAAAATGTAAAAAAAAACAATATGTTTCTGGGGAAAGTGAACGGATTAATAAAATCTGCATTAATTTCAATGGGAAAAAGTTTTTCGTTTCGCGAATAGAGTCAAAGAACGTTATATATCAACCGCTGTTTTGAGAATTTCTCTTTTTTAAGTGTAAAGTTAGTAATAAAAATGTCAGATACTCTGAGCAAAACCAAATGTCACAGAAATGTTTATCCTATGGAATGTCCATTTTTTCCTTACGCATTCATAGATTCTATCTATCTATCTATCTATCTATCTATCTATCTATCTATCTATCTATCTATCTATCTATCTATCTATCTATCTATCTATCTATCTATCTATCTATCTATCTATCTATCTATCTATCTATCCGTCCGTCCGTCCGTCTGTCCGTCCGTCTGTCTGTCTGTCTGTCTGTCTGTCTGTCTGTCTGAATGGATTACAGTCAAATCCCCAAGTTAGTTTTATATAGGAAACATGTGGAAGGAAGCAGACAACGAGGTAGACTAAAACTGTCATAGATTTTTACTTGTCATCAATGAGAGCTTTTTATTGCAGTCCAGAGTTCCAGGAAGCGCAAATAGACGGCCGAACCTTGCAGAAAGCAATTCTACTTGAGGGTACAGTGTTCTTTGAGGTGTAAACGAGAGCCAAAACTGTAGGCACAAATGCAAGCTCACAGAAACTGAACCCTGCAACATGAACATTATTCTTGTTACTGTTGTCAATTATTCAGAACCATCATAGGCAGAATTAACAATGACAGAAGCTGGTTAGCAAAATGCTGCTAAACAAGTTCTACAGCATTAATATCTACCTATTTCCAAAAATGCCTTCTAAGACGGAATGTAAACTTACTTTTAATCTACTTGATAACTGATGGTTGTGAATTTTTGTTATACTAACACAATGCTAGTTTTCATGTCTGACAATGAGCAACAATTCTAGACTGAAACAATTTTCATTCTGTTTTTGTCAATAAAGTGCTTGATTTTGGCAAATTGTTAAAGGTTTTGTGCAACGAATTTAGTTAGTCTGTATACATTTCGATTCATTTTGAAATGGAGGTCATTTGTGAGACTTAGAAGTATATATTCAATAGCTGTGAACGTCATCATGAAGCTGCAGAACTCATATTGTTGAATATAAATTTCTGTTTTGTTGTAACGAGCATAGATTTTAATTTGTCAGTTTTCATTAACAGTTTATTGTTATTGTTGCTCCAGTTAATTAGATTCTTTATTTCAAACTGAAACGTTGATTCTAGGTTAATACAGTTTTGATGGTGTCTTACGAGCCAGTTTTCTGCAGTACCTAATCTTATCTTATCTCCTTCTCGTGCCGTTAAACGTCACATGGGGCTCGCAAAGTAGTTCGCCAATTTTTCCTGTCTTCGACGAGTCTCTCAACCTCATCAGGGGATTTTATGCCTGTTAATTTGGCCTCTCTTAACAATGTCCTCTTCAGAGTTTCACGCGGTCTGCCTCTTTTTCCTTGGCCTGGTGTGTTCCACTTGATAGCTTGTTTTGGGATTCTCTGATCATTTCTTCTCATCAAGTGACCAACGTATGTCCATCTCCTTTTCCTGATCACCCATGAGACTGGTTGTTGTTCAGTCATCTGTCTTATCTCTGCATTGTTCTTGAATTCGTTCCACTTGATGCCGAGTATTTTCCTTAGGCATTTGTTTTCAAAAGAGTCTAATTTCTTTTCTAATTCTTTAGTTGTTTTCCAACTTTCACATGCATAAATGAGGGTGGATATTACATTTGAACTGAATAGTCTTAACTTGGTTTTTGTGCTTATAACTTTTGAATTCCATATGTTCTCAAGATTCTTGAAGATTGATGCTGCTTGTGCAATTTTGATTCTAACTTCCTTTCTGGTTACACCATTCTGGTCTATGTAGCTGCCAAGGTATGCGAATTGATTGACTTCTTCAATATGTCCCTTCTATGTGCATTTTCCATTTTGATTAAGGGGAATTTATCCGATTGTCCTTGTTAATTTCAAGTCCTATTTTGCTAGCCAATGAAGACAGTCTATCTGTTTTTTCTTGCATGGAATTCACATTGTTACTGATAAGAGTTATGTCATCAGCACAATCATTAGCAGTACCTAATGCGTCAGTATAATTATCTCCCTGACTTGACTTTACGTATTTGATCAGTTCCAGCCCCGTGTCTAGCGAAGTTCAAATTAGGTAACAAAAGTATGGCATGGATCACAGTGGGGAACTCGTAATCATTTTAGTTCCACCTTTTACAGTGGAACAGATGCACTAACATGTCAGAAGTAACTGGCCGTGCCTGTGCAACTAATTTTTCACTTTTTTTTTAAAACAGAGTTCGTTCATCATTTTCTTTCTGCGTTGCTTGGTGTTTTATGGCATAACCACTTTCTGCTGAAATAGCAAAAAGAAAACTTTGGATATTTGATCCTTGGTTGATAATGGTTAAGTGGTTCGAGCATTCTATATAGTTTCATGCCCGGACAGTTAATGGTTAGGTGATTCGAGTCTGCTTTATAATATAGAACGCAAAAATGAAGATGCTATTTTTGCATTTCACACTTTTCAATGGTATAGAAGCAAGAGCATTAAATAAGATAGGAAAAGAAAATGAGACAATAATAATAATAATAATACAGAAGAGTAGGGCGAATTTCATGGACAGAAAACAGAAGAAAGAAATACTAAAACAATTGAAATTAAAAAGAGAAATATAAAAAAAAGACACAAAGAACCGGACAGTTAAAATATTTTTATAAAATAAAGAGCATAATACAGCGAAGAAAACTGCACTGGGAAGAAATTTAGAAGAAAAAAAAGAGCAAGAGGTTGACATCAATAAAGATTTGTGAACAAGATAAAAGATGGACATGACTGTGTTTTCGCTTTGAAAACGAGGTACAGTGGAAGTTGGAGGATTAATGCAGTTGAAATTTCAAGGGGAGAGGGCACAAGATGATGATGACTATACTAGGGTTCAGTTATTCTCCGAAGCAACAGTTAAGAGACTTGACTGAAATATACTTCATCTGGAAGAGAGCTTATTCCTGCATTTTAAACAAAACTTTCGTCTGACGAATTTCCTCTGAAACTGAGTTCTTAATATATAGATCCACCAGTGCTTCTCTGAGTGTAACAAACCTACAACGGATGGTGTTTCGTCAGTAGTACTTTTTAGCCTTTGCAAGGGCTGCCACATACTTCTCGACTTACGACACTCTCGTGATACGACGATCTGCAGTTATGACTATCGGCTACTTATGCTTCTTTTGTGTTAAAATAAGTTGAAGTGCCGTAATATATTTTATGACATTCTAATGTTTGCTATTGAATGATTTTTTAAAACTTTCTGCAAAAAGTAAGGAGCAGATTTGCTGAGACACTGATGACAAATAGCCATAATAGTGAAACTGAGTAGAAAACATGTCGGTGTAAGAGATATTCGACCTAACGTCAGATCCGACCTATGACGGGGTTCTGGGAATGGAAGACAGTCGTAAGTAGGAGACTATCTGTAATTCAGTATTGTTGCCTTGATTTAAGTGCAACTTTTCAAGTTTTTGTTTTATGAAGACATATTTTATTTTATTTAAAGAAAACAGTACAATGATTTTATATGTTACGTCACAATGTTCAGATTCTACAAGAGGTTCAAGAGTCAAGGTTCGTAATTCAGACCCAGGCGTCACTGGATTCAGGACAACCCCGTATATGTTCCACCGCATGCTGCAGCAGGCAGAGTGTGTTTGCTAATAGTTCCTGTCAAATGTTGGTTGTTTATGATTCGTTTTATGTCACACAGTTAGGATTTCCAGCCATCACCTTTAATTTGTCCTAGCTTCGCCAGTCTCTTCACATCTACATAGATCTTCCGTCCTGCTCTTCATTTTCCCGCAGTCTATCCATTACGACTTTAGCAATGTCCCCCGTGTCCTTTGTCAGTCTGTCATTTATTTTATCCTGTTCAGAACATCTATTTGTCAAATCATTGCCAAGTACTCTCGCATGCCCTGGGCAGTAAAGCTACATTAGTCTTGTCACAGTTGAAAGGTAGCTCTGAAGAAAAAACTCTGATTCACAATAAACTAAAAAAAATCATCTGTCTGTCTGTGTGTCCGATTGTCTGTCTGTCCTGTTTGTCTGTCCCTCCGTCCATCCGTCTGTCTATCTGTCTGTCTGTCTTTCGGTGTGTGTGTCCGATTGTCTGTCCGTCCGTCCGTCCGTCCGTCTGTCTGTCTGTCTCTGTCTGTCTGTCTGTCTGTCTAGCACTCGATAGTTGAAGAGTAAATATTTGGAGCATGAGACAAGAATGGATTACAGTCAAATCCCCAATTTTGTTTTATATAGGAAACATGTAGAAGGAAGCAGACAACGAGGTAGACTAAAACTGTCATAGATTTTTACTTGTCATCAATGAGAGCTTTTTATTGCAGTCCAGAGTTCCAGGAAGAGCTAATAGACGGCCGAACCTTTGCAGAAAGCAATTCTACTTGAGGGTACAGTGTTCTTTGATGTGTAAACAGGAGCCAAAACTGTAGGCAAAAATGCAAGCTCACAGAAACTGAACCTTGCAACATGAACATTATTCTTGTTACTGTTGTCAATTATTCAAAACCATCATAGGCAGAATTAACAATGACAGAAGCTGGTTAGCAAAATGCTGCTAAACAAGTTCTACAGCATTAATATCTACCTATTTCCAAAAATACCTTGTTAGACTGAAAGTGGAATTGCTCTAAATCTCTTTGAAAGCGTGTCCTGTCAGTATTTTTGTAAGTAGCAAACGCCATTGTGCAAACAGTGTTAGACATTTTATTTCTACATTTCAAAACTATCTAACATTTCTGCTGCTGGGTATTGCTATCACTTCAGAACCTCCGAGTTGTTGCTCACTTTATCATCCCCATTTGTATTTATTATTTTGTTTAAACAGTAAAGAGAATATGTTGCTTTGTGTCTCGTGCCTGCCTTCAGCGACAATGTGGAAGTCATTTAGTGAAGAGTTTCTGCACAACATAATCCTATTCTAAATGAGCATGACGGACGAATCCTTGCCGAGGCGGCTTCGATATGGACTCCACAGGGCAGGGGAAGCGTGGGACGATCCAGAGAGACAGAGACAGAGAGACATAGAGACATAGAGACAGAAAGACAGAGAGACATAGAGACAAAGAGACATAAAGACATAGAGACAGAGAGACAGAGAGACATAGAGACGTACAGCAGAGTTTCGAGAATGCTGGTAGGCAGATGACTGGCACGAGAGACAGCCAGTTGGATATGGAGCGACTGACAGAGGTGGAAACGCTTGCTACTCCATGTATCTTGGATACTGACGGGACAAGAGAGAGAGAGAGACAGACAGACAGACAGACAGAGACAGAGACAGTATAAACATTTCCATGACTTTCGTTTTTGCTCAGGGTATTTGACACTTTTGTTACTAGCTTTACATTTAAAAGAAGAAGATCTCATAACAGCGGTTAAGACATCACTTGACATGTGACAATGGAAAGAGTAGTACATGATTTACGAGAATATTATCAAGAATGAAATTTCTAAGCACAAGACGTCTGTTTCAGATATTAGACTTCACATCAGGCGTTACCTATTATAGGAATCATTTAGCATAGCGGGTATTTGCTCATAACAGCAATTCTTCTTGGGAAAATGACATAGAACACTGAAGAGAACAAAAAAGTAAAAACATTATTACCCTCTATTTTTGCAAAATTTCATGCAACAGTGTAATATCACATGATAAGGCAAATAAAAATCAGATCTATCTATCTATCTATCTATCTATCTATCTATCTATCTATCTATCTATCTATCTATCTATCTATCTATCTATCTATCTATCTATCTATCTATCTATCTATCTATCTATCTATCTATCTATCTATCTATCTGTCTATCTGTCTGTCTGTCTGTCTGTCTGTCTGTCTGTCTGTCTGTCTGTCTGTCTATCTATCTATCTATCTATCCTAACACAATCAAATCTAACTTGGAGCAATATTATATTATCCTATAATCTTTGCCAAATTGTCACCAAACCTACCAGAGTAACAGAAGTATCATCCACATTATTAGATCATATATATGTAGCCCAACCAGAAAACATCATTGAATGTAACATCCCTCATACTTCGTTAAGTGATCATTACCCAGTCTGCTGTACGTGGACAAGAAAGGGGTATAAACTTCCTAAACACAATCACACCAGTATGAAATTTAGAAGCTTCAGAAAATTTAACCTAGAATTATTCCTTAATGATTTGCAAGAATATTCACTTACACACGTGTACCGACTAACTGACCCTGATGAGGCAATAGAATATTGGCTAAAGATCTTCAGAGATATATTAGACAAACATGTCCCCATGAAAGAAGTGAGAGTAAAACACCAGACGAAGTCGCCTTGGATAACACCTGAAATACTACAATCCATGAGAGAACATGACCGGGCGCACAAAATCAAGGACTTTATGACCTACCGTTCACTCAGAAACAAAGTTCAATACTTAATAAGACAAGAGAAAAAAATTACTTCAGGAATCTAATACAGAATAATTCAGACAGTAAATCAATTTGGAAAGCAATAAATACCCTATCAAATAAAAGAAAAGAATTTGATTCTCAAGCCATCAATCGTGCATACACTAGCGCATATATCAGTACACATTTCAGAGAAGAAATAAATGTTCTTAAATCATCAATATCAGCTCTTGTATGCGGCTTACATGAACTACAAACATTCCTGGACAGCAGATGTACTGATTTTAAACAGTTACACTTTCCATTCTCAACAGTCAGTGAAGTTCACAGTTATCTCTTAACCTTAAAAAACAACAATACAGCTGGGCTTGACGATATTAGTATTAAGATCTTACGTTATGCTGCACCTGTCATTTCACATACACTAACATATATTTACAATCACTGCATTGCAAAATGTTATTTCCCTGAGGCTTTTAAAACTGCTAAGGTGTATCCTCGCTTTAAATCTGGCTCATCCAACAATCTTACCAACTATAGACCAATATCCATATTATCGTAATTATCAAAACCACTCGAAAAACACACAATAACTCTACGACACATGCAAGAGAACAATTTACTCATAGACAGTCAGTCAGGCTTTAGATCCAATCATTCCTGCCACACAGCTCTTACCAAAATGACAGAAAAGTGGTTAGTAAACATAAATGATGACAGACTATGTGGTGCCATCTTTGTCGACTTTAAAAAGACATTTGATATGAATGACCACGATATTCGTGTAAGAAAAATAAAGACTTATAAATTGCACCCTGACCTAATAAAATTAATTGCATTGTTTCTTTCAGACAGACAACAGGTAGTATTCTTCAACAATTCTCTATCAAATTCTGCTACAGTTGACACTGGTGTTTCGCAAGGTTCTATTCTAGGCCCGTTGCTCTTTGCTATCTATATCAATGATCTTCCACTTCATCTTAAACACTCTTCTTGTGACCTTTTTGGCGATGATTGCACAGTCTACACCAGTGACTACGATTGTGTTAATCTAGAATCAACTTTTCAGGTCGAGTTATACAATTTAATTGGATGGAGCAAAAATAATGGCAGTATTATAAACACAGATAAAACAAAATCAATGCTCATAACAACAAGACAGAAACTACAAAATGCAAAAAAAAAAACAACACTTCGGCTCTGTACAGAAACATCACAGATAGAAAACGTTAGCGAGCATAAAACACTAGGTCTTATTATTGACCAACATCGGACCTGGAACTCTCATGTGCAATGTCTAACAAGACTCATCGCACAAAAAGTATACCAATTAGCTAAAAGTAAGCACTTCATCGATCAAGACACTAGGAAGACATACTACATATCTCATATACAAACACATTTAGACTATTGGTCAACAGTTTGGGATGGTTGCTCAGTGTCAAATACAAAGAGGCTTTGCTCACTCCAAAAGCGAGCAGTAAAGCTTATTAGTGACAAAGATCAAGCACGAAAAACTAATCATCACAAACGTATCAAAATACTACCTCTTAAGAACAGGTTCCTTTCAACAAAGCCAAGTTAGTACATCAAATTCTTTCACGGCACGCCCCGCCTTATCTATGGAACATGTTTAAATTTAGCCCAAAGTGCAGCCAACGCTTGAACAACATATGTCTTCCAAAACCTAGACTTGATCTTTACAAGAAAAGCTTTAGTTATTCTGCTGCTCATCTTTGGAATACCCTCCCATCCTATATAAAAAATATAAATTATACTCCTTCCTACAACTACAAGCTTTCCCAATATCTATGTGATGTCGACTACATGCCTCCATGAATTATAAAACTTAAAAGTTATCTTAAACTGCTCTTACAGACACCGAATACAATTAATTGTTTTCTGAATAGTCCCGAAAATTTTGTTTAGTAGATAGTCATTTATAATGTATTTAGTTACTTCTGTACTGAGTGAATGTTTAAGAGCGAAAGGTAATTGTTATATTTTATTTTATGTCTCTTAGCTTCAATGTTATTTATGTTTGTTATATGAACAGCATATTTGTAGAATGTCTGGAATAGAGTGAAAGACGTATGATAAAGGGCAGAATGTCAGACGGGCCTGCGTGCCCAATTCTTAACCCTTTTGAAATAAAGATCAATCAATCAGTCAATCAGTCCGTCCGTCTGTCTATCTGTCTGTCCGTCCGTCTGTCTGTCTGTCTGTCTGTCTATCTGTCTGTCTGCCTGTCGGTCTGTCTAACACTAGGAATTTGAAGAGTAAATGTTTGGAGCATGAGACAAGAATGGATTACAGTCACATCCCCAAGTTAGGTTTTCACAGGAAACATGTGGAGGGAAGTAGACAACAAAGTAGACTAAAACTGTCATAGAATTTTATTTGTCATCAATGAGAATGAATGAACGAATGAATAATCTTTATTTTTAAATCGTAAAGAATTGGGCACACAGGCCCGTCTTACATTCTGCCCTTCATCACTCCATCTTTCATTTTTCCCACACACTCGATTTAATACAAATATACAAATTAAATTATGAAAAAACATATCAAAGGAGTGTAAGATTTAACTATTACATTCAAAGTAAAAGAGAAGAAGTAATTAACCTAATAAAATAGCTCTCACGCATACATACACACACAGACATATACATAAACAAAAATACAATGTAAATACAGATCTTCTAACATATGTTTTTTTTTAACAAACATTAAAATAATTTTTAACAATATCTAACAAGTTACTTTTCTAACTATGTCATTTTAGTACTTTATGGTTGGGGAGTCATGGGTTGAGAGAGTGCTGTTTATTCTATGGAGGCATATAATTACAAGAAAGTAAATAATGAAACAAGTTTGAGTTAAAGGATGAATAACTTTTTACTGCAGTCTAGGAAGAGCTATTAGACGGCCAGACCTGGCAGAAAGCAATTCTATTTGAGGTTGCAACGTTTTCTGAGGATTAAACAATAAATAATGCAAGTGTAAGGGTACTAGACCACGCATAGGTAGAATTAACTGTGACAGAAAGGGCTTAAGAAAATGTTGCTGAATAAGTTCTATTTATAGCACTAATATGTACTTACATTCAAAAATTTCTTGTTAGACTGAAAGTGCAGATACTCGAAATCTCATTGACAGCTTATGCGTGTCAGTACTTTTTTAAACTAGCAAACGCCGTTGCATAAACGATGTTAGACATTTTGTTTCTACTTTTCAGAACCATCTCACACTTCTGCTGCTGAGTATTGCCATTAGTTCAGTACCTCAGAGTTGTTGGTGACATTATCATGCCAACTGATGTTTATTTTGCTTAAACAGTAAAGGAACCTGTTGTTTTGTGTCTCATGCTGCCGACAATGTGGAAGCAATTTCGTGAACAGATTACTCAAAACATAATCCTCTTCAAAGTGACAGTGACAGGCGAATCCTTGCCGCAGGCGTCTTTGATATGGACTCTACAGGTAGAGGAAGCAAGGCACGATCTTAAGAAACATAGAGACTTACAACAGAGAAAACACTGGTTTAGAGAGGCAGCCAGTATGTTGCTGAACACCCGACGGAAGTGGAAATTTCTCGCTTCCATCAACCCCATGTGTCTCCGTTTCTTTAACGTCCTGTACAGAGTGGTGATTTAAGGCAGATGAAGTATGTATCAATGAGGAAAAAATTGGAAGAGGTTGAGTGTTTTGAATATCTTGGATCATTACTAACTAACAATGAGGGAAATTAAAAGGAGGACATCTGTTGCTCTTCAAACAGTAAAACAACTAAAGAAGCTGTGGAGAGGAACAGACAGAACTACGAAAATAAGATTTTTAAGGGCATGTATCTTTCCCATCGCATCATATGCCTGTGAGACCTAGACACTTAACAAAACAGCTGAGAAATACGTACATGCCTTTGAATGTAAATGCTACAGAAGAGTTCTTCAAATATTATGGACACAAAAAAGAACAAATATATCCATACTACAATAATTTAATACTGAAGAAGGTTGGCTAGTAAAGAGCATTAAACAAAGACAACTTAAATATTTTGCCTCTAAGGCATGGCAGGATTGCCTTTACCTTTACCTTAACATACTCTAAAGTATAGGGTATCCCCTATGAAATAAGAAGTAAGACGCCTCCTTACCTCCGTCAGTCTACGGGACACCCTTAGGCAAGGTAGAGTACCCGTATAGCCCCCGATCAGGGTGATGTGAAACCATGGGAGCAGGTGGTGGATGGAATGAGGGAGCAGCTGACAGATAATGTTGGTTGTAGTCACCATTCTATGATGGTAGGTAGATGATCTCCATGTACTGACAACGGCTACTATCACTGACTAGTATAGTCACTGCCCATAAGGAAAGCAATGGTAATCTACCTTTTGGAAATATACCACGAAACACAACAGCAACATGGAAAGTCAGATAGGAAAAAGATCTGGTGGCGAGTCCCTCAGGCCAGAGAGATCTAATTTCAACACTAGGGAAACAGAGGTCAGTACTAATAATTGTGATGACGGATAAAATCCTGACAGTGTTACTAAGGAAAACCCCTGCATCAAACTAAAAAGAAAAATAAGATTAAGAACATAGAATGTAAAAAAAGTATGTATGAGGGGAAGTATCAAATAATAAGTGACGAGATGAAAAGATCGGAGATACACATTTTGGGAATCTGCGAACATCGATGGAAAGGATCAGGATACTTCAAGAGCGAGAATGATAATATCTTTATATACTCTGGTGGAGAATTAGGAGAAAAGAATGGAATGGCATTTTACTTGGACAAATTAACATCAAACGCATTACTAGGTTACCATCCAGTAAGTGATAGAAAATCCTCACTATCAGACTTAAGGGCACTCCTAGAAATGTAACAATTATCCAGATATACGCACCTACATCAGCAACAGAAGAAGAGGATGTATACGGCTTTTATAACACACTGCAAACGGTGATAGACCAGGTACGGGAAAGTGATATTATATTAATAATGGGGGATTTTAATGCAAAGATTGGTACAGAAAGAGCAGAAGACGAAGGATATGTTGTGCGAAAACTTAGCATAGAACATAGAAATAAGGCAGGTGACAATCTAATGGCGTTTTGCATGGAAAATGAGCTAATGATCAAAGAAGATTTTACACATGGACATCACTTGACGGGAAAACCAAGAATCAAATAGATTACATTTTAGTGCAAAGAAGGTGGAGGTCAAGTATAACGTCACCAAAAACTTTACCAGGTGCTGATTGTGACACAGACCATGAGTTATTAATAGCAGTCATGAAGATAAAGATATAAAAGACAGTTAGGAGATCAAGATCACTCCGCTTTGATCTTAAAAATATACCAGAACAATACGGTATAGAAGTGAAGAACCGTTTCGAAATCCTGATGGATGTACAGGAGGAGATGTCACCAGATGAACTGGCTACACAGGGCAAAGATATCTTAATAACAACAGCTAAAGACGTGGTTCCAGTAAACAAAGCAAAAAAGAATGGATGGATTACAGCAGGCACACTAGAACTGATAAAACAACATAGAGAAATGAAGACGCAATGAAAAGTGACAAACAACAATAAGAGAAATATAAATCTTTAACAAAATAAATACGAAGATACATAAGAAAAGACAAATAACAATACATACAAGATTGTTGTGAGAGAATAGAAGGACATCAGAAGTGTGGAAGAGATAGTGAAATGTTTAAAGAAATGAAGACATTGATGAGAAATGTCACACCTAAGCTAAATTTAATTTGTGATGAGATGGAGAAGACTTTGAAGGAGACAGAGGAAATTCTAGAAAGATGGAAGGAATATTATATAGGAATGCATGAAACAACCGACTGTGAAAGCAGAAATCAACAGTGTGAATTATTATTGGAGGAGAAAGAACTCGAACCGACAATAGAAGAAGTTTTACGAGCAATTACGAATTCGAAAAATGGTAAATCACCAGGAGGTGATGAGATAACAGCTGAACTTGTTAAAGCAGGAGGAAAGGAATGTGCAACAATCTATAATGCACTATGTAAAAAGATATGGCATTCAGGTATTTGGCCAAAAGAATGGAGAAGAACTGTATTCATACCAGTGCCAAAAACGGTAACTTGAAATTATGCACAAACTACAGAACTATTGCCCTGATTAGTCATTCCAGTAAAATTCTATTAAAAATCATAATGGGTAGACTTTGTAAGAAAATAGATGAAGAAGTCAATATGGTCCAAGCTGATTTCAGGAAAGGAAGAGGATCAAGAGGTCATATATTCAGTATAAGATTAATAACAGAGAAATCCAGAGAATTTAATGTGAATCTATATTTATCTTTTATAGACTATTCAGAGGCATCTGATTGTGTACAACACCAGAAACTTTGGGAAATAATATAAAAAAATGGAACTTCTAACACATTCGATACAATTAATATCACTGCTGTATCTAGACCAACAGACAGCAGTAAGAATAAATGGTGAAACAACAACTTGGTTTGACATAAAACAAAGGGTCTGTCAGGGGTGCATATTGTCGCCTTACTTATTTAACTTGCATACTGAAAATATAATGAGGAATGTTAGAGAAGATGTAGACAAAGAATAATACGATGTCATCACATTTGATGTTTGTGAAATCAAGAGATTATATATGCTGATGACACAGTATTACTGTCCACAACACAAAAAGGAATGAAAAAACTAATTATGTCAGTCCGTAAGAATAGTGAAGAGCAAAATCTCTATCTTAATGCAAAGAAAACTAAATTGATGACAACTGACAAAACAAATAAGGCATCTGAAATATGTATCAGTGAAGACAAATTAGAAGTATAATGTAGATAATAATAAAGTTACAATGAGGGAAATTAAAAGGTGAACATGTAACGCTCTTCAGAAAGTAAAATAACTAAAGAAGCTGTGGAGAGGAACAGACAGAAGTACACAAATAAGATTTTTAAGGTCATGCATCTTTCCCATCGTAACAAATGCCTTTGATACTTGGACACATATTAAAACAGGTGAAAAACACATAAATGCTGTTGAATGTAAATGCTACAGAAGAGTTCTTCAAATATCATGGACACAAAAAAGAACAAATATATCCATACTACAAGAACTTAATATTGAAGAAGGCTGGCTAGTAAAGAGGGTTAAAGAGAGAAAACGTACATACTTTGGACACATTAAACGTCATGATAATCTAGAGAAGACCGTCTTGGAAGGACGCATAATTGGAAAACGAAATAGAGGAAGAGCAAGGTGAAGATGGCTGCAAGACATCATTGATGATCTGGAAATGGATGCATCAGCAGCAGGCCATCTTGGTCATAACCAAGAGGCCTGCAGAAGTGTTGTTAGGGAGGCAGAGTTCCACAAGGGACATGCAAATGACTGACTGACTAAACATTCTTTATCTGTGAACTTCGGCATGAAGCTGCAGAGCTGATATTGGTGAATTTATCAATTTCTGACTGTTTGTAATAAGCATGAATTTTAATTTGTTAGTGTTCTTTTACATGTTGTTGTTGTTAATTAGAGTGTTTATTTCAAACTGAAACGTTGATTTTAGGCTGATACTGTAATTTGGATGGGACCTTACGAGCCAGTTTTCTGCAGCACCCAATGCATCAGTATAATTATCTCCCTGACTTGACTTGAAATATTTCATCAGTTCCAGTTCTTCTCTTCAGTGTCTAGCGAAGTTTAAATTACGTAACAAAAGTGGGACATGCATCACAGCTGGGAACTCGTAATCATTTTAGTTCCACCTTTAACAGTTAAACACAGCAACTAACAGTTTAAAATTGTCGTATTCATACAGTGTTTTATTTAAAGTTTCAAAATGCTTTCTCTTAAAAGCCTCAGACATGAGCTGTGTTAAATTTCATGAAAAATGTCAGTATCATTAGAAGAATATACATAAACATCCATGTTTCTAGAGCCTGGGTCGTGCTCTTTGAAACTAGGCCACGAGATAAGCACTACGTGATAGCTGTTGAAATGATATGATACGCCTCTTAAATAACAAGACACTAGCAATGTTAGCGTGAAAATATATTCACCTGCCCCACGTCAGTTTTGCCTCTAATCTACTCGTGCATCGCGACAAAACTAGATTTCCCCTCACATAAAAAAAATATGCCAGACTGACCTGGCGGTGCCAGCGCGACAAATTTTCCACTTTTCAAAAAACAAAGTTCGTTCATTTTTTTAGTGTTAGTGGTTGTCTTATGACACTGTCTACTTAAATAGTAAAAAAAAAACTTTGGCTATTTGATGCCTGGGTTAGGTGGTTCGAGCCTGCTATATAGTTTGATACCTGGGCAGTTAATGGTTAAGTGGTTCGAGCATGCTTTATATTTTGATGTTTCAGAAGTTAATGGTTAGGTGGTTCGAGCCTGTTATATAGTTTGATACCTGCGCAGTTAATGGTTAGGTGGTTCGAACCTACTATATAGTTTGATGTCTGAGCAGTTAACGGTTAGGTGGTTCGAGTCTGTTACATAGTTTGATGTCTGGGCAGTTAATGGATAGGTTGCTCGAACCTATTATATAGTTTAATGTCTGAGCAGTTAACGGTTAGGTAATTCGAACTTATTATATAGTTTGATGTCTGAGCAGTTAACGGTTAAGTGGTTCGAGCCTGTTATATAGTTTGATGTCTGAGCAGTTAACTGTTAGGTGATTCGAATCGATTATATAATTTGATGTCTGAGCAGTTAACGGTTAGGTGGTTCGAGCCTGTTATATAGTTTGATGTCGGAGCAGTTAACGGTTAGGTGGTTCGAGCATGTTATATAGTTTGATGTCTGAGCAGTTAACTGTTAGGTGATTCGAATCGATTATATAGTTTGATGTCTGAGCAGTTAACGGTTAGGTGGTTCGAGCCTGTTATGTAATACCACACAATAAATGAAGGTGGTTTTTTTTAAAATTCCACACTTGTTAGTAGTATAGAAAAATGGACGTTAAATAAGAGAAAAAAAGAAAACCAGGTGCCTTAAATAATGATATAGAGAAGAGTAGGGCGAATTTCATGGACAGAAACTAGAACAAAAAATTACTAAAACAAGTGAATTTAAAAAGAGAAATAATAAAAAAAGACGCAAAGAACCGGATAGTTAAAATATTTTTATAAAATAAAGAAGCATAATACAACGAAGAAAACTGCACTGGGAAGATATTTAGAAGAAAAAAAAGACCAAGGGGTTGACATCGATAAAGATTTGTGGACAAGATAAAAGATGGACATGACTGAGTTTTCGTTTTGAAAACGAGGTACACAGGAAGTTGGAGGATTAATGCAGTTGAACTTTCAAGGGGAGAGGGCACAAGATAATGATAATTATACTAGGGTTCAGTCGTTTTTTTTTTAATCTCTGAAGCTCCAGTTAAGAGCCTTAACCGAACTAAACTTCATCTGGAAGACAGTTTATTCATGCATTTTAAACAAAACTTTCGTCTGACGAATTTCCTCTGAAACTGAGTTCTTAATATATAGATCCACCAGTGCTTCTCTGAGTGTAACAAACCTACAACGGATGGTGTTTCGCCAGCAGTACTTTTTAGCCTTTGCAAGGGCTGCCACATACTTCTCATCTAACGACACTCTCGTGATACGACGATCTGCAGTTATGACTATCGGCTACTTATGCTTCTTTCGTGTTAAAATAAGTTGAAGTGCCGTAATATATTTTATGACATTCTAATGTTTGCTATTGAATGATTTTTTAAAGCTTTCTGCAAAAAGTAAGGAACAGATTTGCTAAGACACTGATGACAAATAGCCATAATAGTGAAACTGAGTAGAAAACATGTCGGTGTAAGAGATATTCGACCTAACGTCAGATCCGACCTATGACGGGGTTCTGGGAATGGAAGACAGTCGTAAGTAGGAGACTATCTGTAATTCAGTATTGTTGCCTTGATTTAAGTGCAACTTTTCAAGTTTTTGTTTTATGAAGACATATTTTATTTTATTTAAAGAAAACAGTACAATGATTTTATATGTTACGTCACAATGTTCAGATTCTACAAGAGGTTCAAGAGTCAAGGTTCGTAATTCAGACTCAGGCTTCACTGGATTCGGGACAACCCCGTATATGTTCCACCGCATGCCGCAGCAGGCAGAGTGTGTTTGCTAATAGTTCCTGTCAAATGTTGGTTGTTTATGATTCGTTTTATGTCACACAATTAGGATTTCCAGCCATCACCTTTAATTTGTCCTAGCTTCGCCAGTCTCTAGACATCTACATTAATCTTCCATTCCTGCTCTTCATTTTCCCGCAGTCTTTCCAATATATGCTGTCAAAAAAAAAAAAAAGAAATGCATAGCTTATATAAACTTCATTTTTTTATGTTTTGATAAAAATTATTTTCCCGGGTATCTCAAACCAAACCAAAAACATTGTCCCCAAGATATCAGGTTCATGATTTAGCGTGAATTTTGCTATTCTCTTGTGTAGTCAGAACGCAGTAGCTGCCATTGCTAATCATGCTTTTTTTACCATAACTCACGTTGCGTTTATGGAAAAGTGGTGATTTTTGTGGTGAGCACAACTCATTTCCCACGCAAATGAAACCCTATAAAAGGATGAGGTTATACAAACAAATTCAGTTAATATTCAAGAAGACAATTATGTCATCTGATCGCATCTATGCCCAGGAGATGACAGTTGCGGATTTATGCAAGCGAAGGCCACACACCATACTAAATTGAGAACCCCTGGGACTAACAAATTCTCATCACACAGATGCAGGAAACGGTCAGTAGTGTTTAAACCCTTAGGTATTATTATGTGTAATTTGAAAATTGTATTCATTCAATTTAAAAAGCTATAGAATGTCAAAGTTATGGCTAAATTTGGGTTATCAATAGTTATGCGCTTCTTTGTTTTTTTTTTTTTTGGACAGTATAGTTTTAGCAATGTCACCTTTATTCATTGTCAGCCTGGCATTTGTTTTAACTTGTCCAGCTAGTCCATCTGCCACATCATTGACGTGTATTCCCGAATGCCCTGAACAGTAAAGCCATGTTAGGCTTGCCACAGCTGACTGGCTTAACAGATGAACCCATTCTTTTCGAAGCAATTATTTTGAATAATACCAAGCATACTCTGTGAATCCCCCACAATGACCCCATGAACTACATCATGGGCAACCAGCCATTCCATTGCCGCCGATACGGCCTCAATTTCCATTCGCATGCTGGATGTGCTGACTTCACAGGCTCCTGAACCCTGTGCCACTACTCTTCCATTTCGGTAGACAACAAAACCCCAACCACTTCTGCTGTTCCGGGATACTGAGACATCTGTATATATTACCGTGTCGGAAAACCCACAGCGATGCTGGATGAGACTCCGAACCCAAATTTGAACTACCCCTTGTGCCCAGTATCGACATTCACGGCCTCTTTTGTATAACAAACTTTGTTAGCTGAGTTCGATCCTGTAACCATAACCAAACATGGCCTCTAAGCACCTCACCTAGACTGCAAATTGACTTTATTGTTTTCTCAGCCTCAGCCATCAAGTATCTGCCTCTTTTGATGCGTTTTCCCTTAATCAACCGAAGCTTCTTATGAAGGATGTTCCTTCATGCCAGAAATCTTTATGTATGCCTCTACCTGAGCATACTTGTGTTTAGATAAAAGGGATGACGACTGCAGTAAAACTGGTTTAAATAATTAAATTAGATAGAGGTGTATGGTGTAGTTTTACAAAGTGGCAGAGGGTGTGAGTAAAGTGAGAAGAAAAAAACGAATAGAAAGTATGAGAATGAATAAATGAACAACATACAACATCCGATACTTCGGCGTGAGCCATTTTCGAGGATTACATGCACAATGAGACAAACAAATAACTAAATGGAGAACTTATCTTAATATGGCCTCCTCCAGAAGTAGGAAACAGAAAAGCGTATCCCAGAAGATGCATAGGGACATCCACTGTATATAGATGGGTGGACAATATTAAGAGGTGGATAGAGACAAGCTTGGCCGAGTGTTCTGAGAAGACAAGAAACAGAGCAGAGTGGAGATGCACTGCAGCCAACCTTCCGTGGGGAGACGGCACGAAATGATGATGATGATCCATTGCCTTGCTTTTGTATGTGATCTCTGAAAAAAGGCTTTCGCCGAAATATTGGATTGTTGTATCTTCATTTATATGTGCTCATCTTACTTTCTGCCATTCTTGTTTCTGCCCACTTTTCTCACTCTTTGTATGTTTTTGTAGAACTTAACCGCACCCCTCCATCTACCTTTTTCTTTTTACTAGAACCAGTTTTACCGCAGTCGTCATTTCTCTTGTGAAGATTTATGGCTTGCTATTGTATATTCTTAGACTTTCATTTCCTTTATACGCGTAATAATGAAAGCGTTATATATGTACTCTAGCCAACATAAGAACATGTTATAGGTCACGTATTTTCAAGGGAAAATAAAAAAAATCTGCAGCTCTGTAACTTCCAGTATTTTCTGTACATTACGTAAAGACTACGCTTTATGCTTGCGTTAGCAGTTCGCGAGTGTTAATACAAATTCTAAAGTGCTTGCGGTTTTAAAATTATTATTCTCTTTCTTTTCCTTGATACAATCATATCTTTGAAAAGTCATCATATTTTATAAATTCTTTCATAAACCTTTACAACGTTTCATACTCTCACATTTTCTACAGTTTCAGTGCTAAAATAAGTAATTATTGTCCACTATTTTTAGACTAGAGTTTAACAGGCCGTAATGGTTTGTAGTTTTATAAACAGTATCAGTAAATTGTATAAATTAATTGTAGATTATGTTTATGATTAATTTCGTGATGTTATATCAGTCAGAAATGTCTTCATCTTTGGATCGTTTTGTTTTCCGTTTTATTAAGTTTAGATCACGTTTTCACCAGACAACTAATTTTATTCCAGGAAGTTCGATATCAGAATGGTTTAACTGTCAAAATACTGATGCTTTGCGAAAAAAAGGATAAAATGTATGTGACTGTTAAAACAAATAAAAAATATAATTCTTTTCATCATTATTGCTCTGCCATAACAAAGCCTAGCGTGTACTATGTGAAAAGTAAATATGGCCATGGCACTTACGAAATGTGATATAGAAGTACCATTTCACGAAGCATATTAATCTCCATAAAATGGAAAAACAAAAACATTCAATTAACCAGTATCGGTGTAAAATATCAAACATTGATATATTACACCATTAATTCCCACAGTGGAAGTAGTGTCATTTGTTCTTTGTTCTTTCTTACATAATTTACTGGTTATTATTACAACGCTGGAGTTGTTATTTATGTATGTATTTCCATAGCCCGCTCTTCCACATAAGAGACTGGCAACAACAGACTTGTGGGGTGTCGTGAAAAAAATTATAAAATCATCACGTTTATGTCCGAGAAGCGCTTGAGTACATTACTCAACACAAGGGATAGAAAGTCAGTTCACATTTCCTTGTAACTATTCAGTTTTTGAGCATTCTTAAGAGAACAGGAGAGAAAATACTATCTCGAATGCTCTGACCGAGACAAGCTTCCTTTAACAGCAGTTCAATGTTGTAAGTTTCGTTTACCATGTTTACTCTTTCTTCTCTTCTAAGCCAGTCTACCCGGGATAACGTCACATCGGTTTTAGCTTTGTTCATGCACATTTATTCTTAAGTTCATAAGTATTTAAAACAAGACCAGCCTTTCCTGCACTTATCTCCATGACATTCCTTCTTTCACTCCTTTCTCGTTCTTATGTAACTATTAACTTCTGGGGAAAAGTACACAAGAAGGGGGAGTGCAGACTGTGATTATGAGTGCAGTTTTCTAACTTTATCTCAGAGTTAATCGTTCCTGATGATGTGTAGCAATACGAATGTGAGAGTGTGGTTCCCTTGTTGTTAATGCAGTGGCTAAGCTAGTTCAATTTTTCGCTCTGTAACAAAATAGTAAAGCGGATATCGATGAATTCGTTGAAGTGGTCTACCAGGGTTGATCTGAGAGAGCCTCTTGTTGGCCAGATAATCAATAGAAGCTCTCAATCGCAGCAGACTGAAACCATGCAGAACCAAAGAGTCGTTTTAAACTGATCATTTGTTTATTTTACTCCGATTTCACGCCTTTCCTCCATTTCGTTGTTTTGAACCAATTTAAACCGGGTTTGACTCTATCTCTATTCGTTCTGTCTCTTTCTCTCTCTCCCTCCTCCCCCCTCACCCCCCCCCCACTTACACGCACATATTCACACCCTACTCTGCCATAAATCTTTTCGTTGTTCGTAAAGAATAAGCACGTGTATAAACTAACACCTACCCAAGATCCGCTAACTTGCATGTAATACAGACCAACAAGGTAAGATAATTAACTCGCTTTGTATCTCAGCCCATCCATTGTGGCCCGATGTACATATTCTGGCCCGTGATAACAAAAGATGGAAGGAACCCCAGCACTCGTAACAAAAAGGGGATCAAAATGTGACCTCTCTCCAAATCGGTGTCTTCGTGACATTAAACAACATTATTTATGCGTGTGTGTGTACGTGTTTGTGTGTGCCAGAGGAGCATATTAAATGTCTTTGCTGTGTAAACAGCATTATACATCACCATATTAAAAGTAGGAATATCTAGTGTATGATGCAAGCTTATCATACAAAGTTGTGTCAAAAATATAACTCCATGGACTACACTATAGCATTACGACTACATTGTTTGGACGGTCAAAACATTACACATTATGTAGACAGTAAATTCTGTTTGTCCATAAATCTATAGCAAACTATTTGCTTGTTCTGATACGCAGTCACGCCACTGTCAAAGGTATGACCGCGTCCAAGTCTGGATAAGGAGAAGAGACAATGCAAGCTAAAACATCAGGTACGAAGTCTTACAATTACTTCCTGGATGTTAAATGCCCAGGCTGCTACAAAATCATAATTTTCTTTTCCCCCACGCACAGGCAAACTTTCTGTGCTAGACTGGTTTGTGGCAGGCTTCATGGTGGAAAGGCCAGGCATATGGGAGGATGTTCCTTCAGGACTAAGCAGTACTAGCAAGGGGAAGAAAGAGAACTCTAGCTACTGGAAATGGGAATCTGTTGTTTGAAGTGTTTCCTTGATTATTTCCCCTGAACAAAGCATGCAGATTAGAATTGTTTATGGCTTTTTTTTCATAATCTTAAAGATGGTTTTTACACTCTCTACGAACTCACCTAATGCTTATGTAGATGACGATACAGAAGTGAATTACATGCAGTGATAAATAAAAAACGATTACTCACATACATAAATGAAGGCTTAATTGATCATATAATGGTATACTCGTAGTAAAGAATAAACCGTTGTATTACTTCTTTATGTTATTGACCAAAAGTGTTTAGTTAAATAGAATATCATTATTCAGAATGTGTTGATGACAGAGGAGAGATGATGTAAAAGTTATTTAACTATTTTAGAATTCTCTTCAGAGGTTGTTGGTGACAGAGGAGAGACGATGTGAAAGTTATTTAACTATTTTAGAATTCTCTTCAGAGGTTGTTGGTGACAGAGGAAAGACGATGTAAAAGTTATTTAACTATTTTAGAATTCTCTTCAGAGGTTTGGGAATAAAATACATAAAAGATGCCCATGAAAAACAATCTCTAGCAGAAGTTCACTAGTTTAGGTTCTATAACAGAAAAAAGCAATATGTATGTTTAATTTTAAGAAAAGTTAAGAAACACTGTATACGCCTGAATACATTATACACTGTTCAGACTAAACATAACACAGGAACACTTTTACTCAAACGTGGCACAACAGCAGCATAAGACCAACTTCTTCACATACATAGAGGGTTTTTTAATGAGGATAATGATGATGATCAAACACGATGTGATGTGCACAAATGTGGCATATAACACATCCAAACGTCCAGAACAACATGAAGAAAACATTTCGGGGGCTGGACTTCATCAAAGAGACGATCACCGCCATAGGAACCTACACTCAGTCAAAAATCTACATTATTGCACAACCAAACTAAACTACATGGCTGGCACAGAACAGAACGATAACTAACACTACTTTCTCTCACGATATCTAAACTCAGACTGATCGAAAACTCAAGGTTTGTCTCACCAGCTCAAACATGATTCACAAACATCACGTGCAAAATGAGAGTCTCAATTCAAGAGCGGATAATCTATTTGACTGCAAGGTTACGAACTGCGAAGGGCCATAAGCCTGTAACGTACAGCCCCGAGATATTTTCCTTCTGTGCGGGAATTAATTTTTTCTCAATTTTTCGGCACATAGTGGGTAGGCACAGAATAGGCCAAGCAAAGACTGCATTTCAGAGAATGAGAAACATATTAACCAACACATCCTTATCAATGAATGTTAGAAAACGAGTCCTAAAATGCTATATTGAACCTATCTTGTTATATGGAAGTGAATCATGGACAATAGGCAAGTCTGCACAAAAATCATTGGAAGCAGCAGAAATGTGGTTTATTAGAATCCCCTGGACAGCAAAAATAACTAATGAAGAATGTAGGAGAAGAGCTGGAGAGACAAAAAAACCTTGTCAAAAAGATAAGAGAGAGACAATGTACTTTCATAGGACATGCAATGAGAAGAGGGGGCATTGAAAATATTATAACAACAGGAAAAATAGAAGGAAGAAGATCAAGAGGAAGACCAAGAGAAATGATACTGGACAGTCTGACGGGATGGTGTGAGAGGAGATCACCAACTGAGCTGATGGCCTGCATGAAGGATCGTGTACTCTGGAGAAGCATAATAGCCAACGCCAGTCGGCACGGCACATGATGATGATGATGATGATGAGTGGGTAGGCTTTATGTGGAATATTTTTATCACATACTAGATTGCAGATAACTGAATACAGAATAAAGAATATGATAATTTTCTGTTAGAAGCATGCCATACAGAAATATCGTCGGGAACCGACAGTGTCTTTCCGGGCTATTCAAATCAGACCTTCGCAATTATCTCGTTATCTTTGAACGTGATGCTGTTATACAGATGACACTGACTAACTCCAAGGAACTGTCAAGTACCTTTACTCTTTAACGTACTCTCTTAGTACAAACTAACAGCAGAAGCTAAGTATAACCAAGATTTACATTCACCTCGGGTCTGTTGGCATTTCAATATTGGCTCTAGAAATCTTTTTTTAATCAAAAATTTTCTAAGTCTCAAAATATGTAAAGCTTCACTGTCTACGCGCAAGTATGGAACTTTCAAAGTCACATTCTCTACCTTGTCGTGACTGTAAAGATCATGTGAATTTCACATGATGCTCTTCTGTCCTTGCTCAAATACCCCCGCTGCGACCTAAATTTGGTTATTCTGTAATTGTTACACGACATATTCTTAGTATCAAGTTTAACTCTTTCCTAAAGTTTGGTGTAAACCAATGTTCATGTAACTACGTCCAGTACTTGTTATGACATCTGCTATAGCGTTATTAATTCAAGAAAGACACTGAACGTCTTGTTAATGACACATTCCCCTAATCTGCTGATTGAGGGATAGCAACGTGCTCAAACGGTTGCACAAATTCAAGGAGGAAATCAAACGTACCTGAGTTTGACTTATTGTACGTCAAGTCGGGTGCCATTTCCGTCAAGGGCTCCCAGATGCTATAACATTTAATTATAGGCTGTATAAGCATTCACAGGCATAATCGTATAGAAGATAATTTTAGCCTGAGATTCCACAACAGTAATTTCATATCCGGGTTTAGAATTGGTACCTTGACATAGTCCAGGTGTGCGGAACTCTGGAGAAACAAACAACCAGCTAACCTATTTATAAATATTCGCTTACCTAGCGATCCTACCTAACTAGCTACCTGTTTAAAGTATACATGTTTCTGTTTGTACATCGACTGACTGTAGCTCATATGTTCTCTTACGGTGCTAAACTTTTACATAACATATACCAAATTAGCACCGAACAGATAGAATTACAAACAAGATATTAATCTTACGCCAAGATAACGTAGAATAATTAACATTATTTACATTAGGGATATCAGACCTATTCAGCTGGTAGTGAAAAATGGTATTAAAAAAAAATTGTTACAATATTTTGCCGCCAGATACAGACCCGTGGCTTCCCTAGACTGAAGGCTAACTATCTCCACACCCGATTCGGCTATAGACTGATCAGTTTCCCATGGATTCAAAAGTGTATCCTCATAGTCACGTGATCACGTGCACCGTACGAGATGGTTCTTTTATTTCGTAGAATTTGAATTTTCGTAGCCTGCGTCGATATAGTCACTACATGTTAAAAATTATAACCTTAACCAGATAGTGCTTTAAAATGTAATAAATTTAATAATAATAATATTAACAAATGCGAATGATCACAAAAAGATGATACGTAAAGCAAGGAGCGATATCTCTGTTGAAGATTAGCACTATTTTACCTAACTCTCACTCCAAGAAAACACTGTCAATGTTGTAGGTTTTTAACACCTATACTGAACATTGTTCACAGCGATATTTCTTCTTCTTCTTCTTCTTCTTCTTCAGCTTTCCAAGCCATTAAGGCTCATTACTGCAGATAAAGTTCGCTTCCATTTCTCTCTATTCCTAATCTTCTCTCTCCAGTTGATGAGACCAATTTCTTTTATATCCTCTTCTATGTTGTCTTTCCATCTCTGTCTTGGTCTGCCCATTGGTCTTGTTTCCCTTATCTCTTGTGGATACACACTTTTTGTTTGCCTGTTCTCTTCCATTCTTTCTACATGCCCCAGCCAGCGTAGTCTGTTCAGTTTCAGACATTTATACTTCGTTGGGATTTAAATAAGCTGTTCAGTTCAGTGTTCTTTCTAGCTCTCCATTCTCCACTGTTGGTATCATTTATTGGCCCAAAGATTCTTCTTAGGATCTTGTTCTCAAAGATCTGCAATTGTTCTTCATCTTTCTTTCATTGTACTCCATGTTTCTGATGCATACATGGCGGCTGGTCTTATTATAGTTTTGTAGATTGTTATTTTGGTGTTTTAGTATAGGATTTTGGATTTCAACTAGTGTTGCAAGGCGAAATATATTTTATTCCCTATCTGTACTCTGCTTTTAATTTCCTCGCTTACTGTGTTGCTTCACTTTTCTCATTATCTTTTATAGTACTAGATTGAATAGTAATAGAAATAATGTATGACCTTGTTTTTAAACCAGTTTAAACCAGGGCGATATTTAAGTAGTATAAATAAAATAAAAAAAGAACACATTTCTAACCCTACTTGTGCTTTAAATTAAAGAGTATATTCCTTCCAGTTTCTTTCTACTAAAATTTCTCTTCAAAATCTACTCTGATAGTGTGCGGAAATTAATAAGACTTAAAGAGGTAATCTGTTTCCCGTATATATTAGCATAAAGTCTCAGAATAGGTAATTATCTTCTAATAAAAATCAGCTTTGACGGACTTATCAGAGCGACAAATAATCTCTGGGAAATCCGCGTTAATCCTACAATAAATTGCAGTTTTTTCGCTGCATATGAAAATCGTAGACTTTGAAAGCATGAAAATATGTTAATTTTATTTTGTATTAACTCGGAATAGTATAGTAATATCTTTTGTTAGAGAGACGTTTGCATTTCGCTGTGTTTCCTACTTCTGGATGATGCCACATAAGGTACGTTTTTCGTTTAGTTATACGTTTTTGTCTCGTTTGTGCACGTAATCCTCGAAAATGGCTCACTACGAAATATCGGATGTTGTACGTTTTTCATTTATGCATTCTCATCTCACTCTCATACTTTCTGTTCGTTTTTTTCACTTTTCTTACTTTATTTACTCCCTCTGCCACCTTGTAAAACTGCGCTACACACCTCTATCTACCTTTATTATTAGAACCAGTTTTACTGCAGTCGCCATCCCCTGCTCTCTTGTTAGAGATACGTACCAGAGGACATCTAAAATGTTGTCTGCTACTAATGTTGCACTGTGGTTCATTTCTGTTAGGGCTTTGTCTAAAAAAAAAGAATGACAAGACGTGCTAGTAATCATTAGCAAAATTAGCAAAGTTTTTTAGGTCCACCGCACGGATGTAACATTTCTGAACAAGTTCACGGTTGACAGGGAAGCCACATCCCTGCCGTAGTGCAGGTCTCAAACATCAGTACATTAGAGCGCACCGTGAGTAGACTACAGAAACTTGGAGCTATAGACATTGAATGTCAGCCTGTTATATATTTTGAGACTTTTGCACAAAACAGCCTCGGGGTCGCAGAAAATCTAACTAATATAGCCACTAGTGTTCTTCAGAAAGATTCCATTTACTGGCTGAATATTAAAACGGAATATTATGGAAAAACAAGTGCAGAGTTAATTGATATATGGAGACAAGATGCCGAAAGTCTTAATCTTGAGAAGCAGAGTTTAGTGTTGAGCTCTATAAAAAGCTCGCTGAGAGTAATGGAACAATTTTTTATAAATAGGAAACTACGAGGTTTTTGGTACGGTAAAGTAAGAGAACAAATATTGTAGGATTAAACCTCGAAAAAATCGTAGACAAAGCACTTTAGTGAGACGTGAGAGAAAGAAAGTCTAAGAAAGGCTAAGTCGATAGTACGCTGTTCTCTCGTGGCTAGACGGCTGCTCGTCCTACCGGAGTCCGTGTTGAATCCCAGGTAATTCTCTTGTGATTTTTCTTTCTCTCACGTCTCACTAAAGTCTACGATTTTTTCGAGGTTTAATCCTACAATATTTGTTCTCTTACTTTAGCTGAGAGTAATGTTAATTTGCTGGAAGAACTAAATGAAAACACAAACGAGCATTCTTTATTTGTGATAAACGGTGTTAACAAGTTTGTGCAAAGTAAGAAACGTGACCTCTGGATGAGTACGTACTTAATTTCTATTTTCTTTCGCTTTACTACATACATTTTATGTCTTTTCTTCTTCTTCTTTACTGTAATGAAGTTGTGACAAATCATGGAAGCCTTGACTAAAATCTTAGACCGCGGTTTGTTTTAGCCTCTTCATATAGCACATAATGTTTATGTTTTCTAGCGGACCTAGTGACATTTGTGCATTGTCGGGTATTTTCATTAGCAAATATTAGATTAAGCAAAGTGATCCACAACAATTTTCTGTGCTTTATGTGAGGACTATTATGTGGTTTATTCGTGAGTGTTAGGAAATATTGTACGGATTTTTTTGTTTTAAACCATATTAGTCTCTTTCTTTCTTTGTTGCACACAAATTTTGGAACAGACATCATCTTTCGTGAATGCATGAATATTACGAGTTAGTCTCTCATATAATTATACCAATTTTAGTGATGTTATAAACAATTACCTTTACCTATATTCAAATTATAGTGCTATAGAACTAGTCGGTTTGTAGTTTGATAAGTAATTTTACTCGATGCGTTTCCCTTGGGAACAACTGTGTTAAGATCACACTTATCTTATATAGTCTTTGTGAAACAGTGAACTTTAGGTCTGATTGCTTAAAAAAACTCTACCTACTCCTGTGACACTGATACCTGTAGCAACCAATACTATTTGTTACTGGTATAAAATATAATGTCACCCTCTTATAAGCCAGATTTTTTAGGGAACAGAACTTTCTGTAAAAGAAAGAGGGAACATAGAACTGAGAAATCTGCTAATAAAGGTAAAAAGGTAAAGGTAAAGGTAATCCTCTCATGGCTTAGAGGCACATAGGGATATGGTGTTAGTAGGAGTGTCAGATAACTCAGACAAAATGCTATGTATGCTAAGAAAACCCACTCGCCTGTGGGAAAAATGACAAGAACAAATACCCCTCCTAGTATAGAAGGCCCTCCAGCTTTTGACATTGCATACCCGTCAATAGGCAGATCTGAAATGTTGGCCTGGGGCAGCGCTGGGCTGTTGGGGATGGTGGATGGATGGGGACACAGAGATCACCTGTGGGGATGGGGAAAGTCTGATGGAAATCGACGTGCCAATGACGTGACAAGCCTATGGGTCTCTACAACAACGGCTGTCAGAATGAGGCAAACAAAGCAACCAGCAGACTATAGGTGGCGAGGAATGGACATCGTTGAAGCACCATCAGATCACTCATCCCAAAATTGGAGTGTCTCTGTGAAACTGTCTCAAAGCTGTCGGATGGGCCGGTGTTGCACTTGGGGCCTGATCTCATCTTCTCACTGGAAAGGCTTCCTGTGTATGAAAGAAAGACGTAGGACAAAAGCCCCAATATGAAAATGCCAGAAAGAAAAAGAAAACCATTCGGGGCCGAACGTCGCCTCGTAAAAGGTCCGCGCCAGGTGGTTCCCCCCCCCCCCCCCCCCGGCTACCCTGAGCGAAAAATCAGCTGCAAAGGGGGGGGGGGGGGGCACACTTAAACATTCTTCAAATAATTTCTGGACTTAGACCAAAGGCCTCAGAATTAAGCAGACAGCTGAAAAAAGTCAACATCCATATTGTGATCATACAAGAAACCCTTCTATATGGAAAAGATCACTCAGTGCCTGGATACACTATGCACAGATGTGAATGTGGTAAATGCAGGGGTATTGCCACACTCTTAAGAAATGACATCCAAGGAGAAGTTAAAAACAGAAAATGCAATGAGAATGATATCCAAGAGATAACTGTATGGCATGATGGACTGCGGTACACTCTGTGTAATGTTTATTGTTCCACAAATTCTAAACGTCAAATCAACATACACAGCACAGACATGCAGAAAACTATTACTGCAGGAGATTTTAATGCACATCTACCATCACTAGGATACAAAGACCGAAACCCTATGGGAAACAACATTTAAGAGCTATGCAACACCAGCAACATGATATTATTGCAAGACTCCTCCTCCCCACCAACACTCCTCCACGAAGCCACTGGATGCACATAAAGACCTGACCTCACCATTGTCTCAGCAGACATCCACAACGATTGTACTCTGAGAGTGCTTGATGACATAGGAAGCGACCATCACCCCCCCCCCCCATTCTTCTACAAGTTTCTCACACACGAAACCAAAGACCACACAAACCCCCCCCCCCCTCGCTGGAATTTATAGAAAAGCAGATTGGAAAAAATGCAGAACACAGACAGATGAAAACCTATCAAAGTTAAATGACAACACAAGCATTGACGCACTCTACATCAACATAATCCAAGCCATACATGGAGTAGCCTACAAAATCCCGAGGATGCAGAAAGAAATATAGCCCCTTCTGGACAAAATCTTTGGAAAACTTAGATTAAAAAAAAGAAGAGCAGCCAGGAAGAATGCAGAGAAAAAAAAATTAATCCAGAAAACAGAATAGAGTACAATAAACTAACAGCTAAGGTAAGACTCGAAACTAAAAAAGCAAAGAAAAAGAAGTGGTTAAGAACAAGCAGCAATCTCAACCTCAGAACTGAAGGAAAGAAGGCTTGGAAACTCTTAGATAACATGTCAGGGGAAAACAAACAAACTAACCATAAGCCAATGCAAATCTCTGGTCGAGTCCTCTCAAGTGACTCAGACAAAGCCAGCATTTTTTAACAAATTCTTTGCTGCCACCAACAAATCCTCCAACAGGAAAGTACTTGACAAGGCGCTGGGAAAAGTTCTGAGAAATAAAGAGAAATCTAGCTGGGTAGACATTCCACTTTTTTTGTGAAAACTTTACCATCCATGAACTCCAGAGTGATATTGCTGTCCTGAAAAAAGGAAAGCCAGAAGATGACCGAAAAAGCTTTAGACCAACCTCACTAACTTCCAGCATTAGAAAGCTAGCAGAACGAATGCTTAACAATATGTTGTACTGATGGTTGGAATCTTCGGGGTTCCTCAGTAACTTTTAGGCAGGCTTCCGCAAAGGATCAAGAACCGAAGACCAGCTATTCCTCCTCATTCATTGTACACAAGAGAAACTCAGTAGCTGTCAGTAGACTTCCAGCAGGCATATGACAGGGTCTGGCGAAAAGGTTTACTGTTAAAGATGCAAAACATGGGCATACATGGAAAAATGTACCAGTGGATTAAAAACTACCTGAGTAACAGGACCATACAAACTCAGGTCAATAACCGATTGTCAAACAAATGCACCCTGGAGGAAGGTCTGCCACAAGGTTCTGCTCTTAGCTGCACCTTGTTCCTAATCTTTATAAATGACCTCCTCGACCTATTGAGCACCACAAAGCCATGTTTGCCAATGACCATGTCATATGGACTAGTGGAACAGACCTGCAACTACTGGCTGCTGAAAGACTTAATAGAGCCCTCCTCGTCATATCAGACTATTGCAATTTCTGGAAGTTGATGATCAATGTTAGTAAAACTACATATGCAATCTTCACTCTTAGCAATAAACTAATCTATTCAGCTGATCACATTATAACTGACATACTCAGTGCAATAAACAACTCGCCTCATATGATATCAAGACTACCCTACAGTGGATACCAGAGCACATAGATATCAGAAAAAATGAACATGCTGACAGACTGGCAAAGAGTGGAACCATGTCACGGCCCCACTTCTTCACCAACATGAGAACAGCTAAATACATTATACACAACAACTGCAAGCAGCAGTGGATGGACAGCTGGGCCAGTAATCCAACTGGAAGATCCCTATATACACACCTGCCAAAGCTAACCCCGAAGACCACATCAACAGCTTATGTCGTAGAGACCAGTGCACACTTTTCAGGTTGAGAACATGACACATCACTTTCAATAAGCACTTACACAGAATGACCGCTGACCACACACTATACTGCATGCGCTGCAGCAAACAAGAAGAAAAAACTGTTAACCACCATCTGCTGGAATGCAGTTCTTTGAACGACCTTCGGGTGAACCTGACATCACCAAATTCCTCAATAACGGACATTCTGTACGGAGATGCAGAACAGCTGAAGAGGACCTGTACGTTTCACTATCTAGCACAAGGAAAAAAGAGTGAAAACTCATACATCCTGTGATCGGAAAAGTCAAAGTCAAAGACTCGATGCGTTTTCGTCTTTACAGAAACAAGTAAAAAATTGACTAAAGCAGTGAAGAAAAAGCATCACTGAGAAAAACAAAACAAGAAATAAAGTGTTTTCTTTTTCAGTAGAAGTTTATTGACGAGCGTTTTAACTCACTGATATCTCATGTCCAACCAAAGTTGCAGGGCAAATTAATTAAGTCCTTACTGAATGGTGTAGTATCTCCCTCATATCTGTTCTGTTGTTCCTGCTATTTTTATTCATTTATTCTAGAAAATGGAGCTTTATGGAAGACATACGCACATCCACAGTTGTTTATTGGAAGAAGAAGAAATGAAATATAGCAGAGTCTTCCATGGAACAATGTGACAGCAAGGAAAGAATACAAAGTCTGAATCTTCTATAAGCTAACATTAACACCAGCAATAGCCCGTCAGCTTAGTTCAAATATATGGTGTACAATGAACTGAAATACTGAAGAAATGAATACTGACACTTGATACAAACATTCATATGCTAATCTATCTATCTATCTATCTATCTATCTATCTATCTATCTATCTATCTATCTATCTATCTATCTATCTATCTATCTATCTATCTATCTATCTATCTATCTATCTATCTATCTATCTATCTATCTATCTATCTATCTATCTATCTATCTATCTATCTATCTATCTATCTATCTATCTATCTACGTCGCATGGTGGATATAAACAACAAAGTACTAAAAACATTCTGTCTACAGAACACAGTAGTTTTTATAAACAACACGCCATTTTTTACTTCAGCCACAGGTGCTCCCAAAAAACGCCTTTACAGGGACCACATCCACATTAACAAGACTGGCAGCAGCATCCTTGTCAAAAATATCAAATATCCAGCAAGAACTGAGGAGAACATAACAAAACACTCAAATAGCCAGAAACAGTTTAGACAGCCACCCACATCTCGTAGCTCCAGAAACACACACTCTACACCAACTACAAGACTCCAAGGACCCTCAGAAACATCACCCTCTGCCTCTCTACCATTACCCACTCCATCCACTGGCCCACTATACGATTCCATGTTCCCGCCCCTGCCTACACGGCAAGCTCAACAAATTATACCAACAGTTAGTACGGCGAACAACATGGAGACTCCTGCACAATCACTACTTAGGAGGTTCTAAGGACTGCAAATGCGCCACAAACAGCCTCTGGCAGTCAAGTCCAGCTCCTGGCCTTCTCGTGGCAGAACTGTTTAAACTGACAGGAGAGGGGGCGAGGGCGAATATCTGGCGCCTGAAACCAGTTACTTAGGGTAGATGAGTGGCACGTTTGGTAGCTCATCTGCCGCTGTTGGCGAGATCTTCAGCTGCCGTGCGTGGAGCGGTGCTCCTCCCGGCCAATGAAGAAATTTGCAAACGAGGTTGCCGCGCATCATCACTGCGGAAAGGGTGGTAGAAGGGATGAAGCGAAGCAAACAGTCGAATCACGGCGCCTCTGGTCTGGAGGTCGGCCACGTCCTGAGTGCAGTCATATCGGGTGAAATGAATGAACCGGCTTGACCCAGAGGTTAAGACACTGCTGGCGAGACACTTCAAATGCCGCACGTGGAGTGAAGCTCCTTCCGGTTAAGGAAGTAAATGCGGAAAAGAAATAAAGGTTGCTGTGCGGCGCCGATGGGAAAAGGTGGTGGAAAGTGAAGTTTAACTGGTATGTCCAGTAGTATCGCTACGAGAGCTATACCACGGCACCTCTGCTCTAGAGGCCGCCCAAGTCCGAAATACACCTACACTGGTGAAATATGCCTAAACCGGCACACACCAGGGGTAGAACTCGATGGCTAGACATGTCATGCCACCTCCGCTCTAGAGGTCGGTAACGCCTGATAAACACCCATACTGGTGAATTTTGCCTAAACCGGCTCATACCAGGGGTGAATCTTGAAGGCTTTGCATGTCCCGTCCCAAAAACGCCCATACTGGGAATGCCTAAACCGGCTCAACCCAGGGGTAGAAGTCACTAGTGGCGAGGATTCGTCCTCCTGGACAAAAGCTCCATCCTGGTCACAACTAGGAAGGGTAGCGGCCACGACCGCAAAATGCTGAAGTCGGAGACACTGGACCAGGGAAGTCTAGATAGGCAACCACCTCTCACCCGGCGGGGATGTTTGCGTATCCTAAACATGCTGAGGTTTTCCGGTGAGAAAATCCAACCCTGGACTGGATGGGCAACCACCTTTCACCCGGCGGTGATACATGGGTATCTCAAAACACGTCGAGGTCTTCCGGTGAGAAAGTCCAACCCTAGACTAAACTGGTGCAATGAAAACCACGGTGTCACGCAATCCCGCTTCTGAGACCCACCAAGAATACAGGCTAAAGCACTGTGATACTCTGAACCCCTTGTGGTCCTTTCGTGGATCTCGTGTGGACTACCTTGGACCACACAGAGGACCACGGGACCTAACGAGGACCACAGGCGTGAATTCAGCAGGATCACAGTGCGGTTTTTGGTGGTAGAAGTGAACGAAGAAGAAGAAGAAGAAGACTACTACTTAGGAATACCACAACAACTGTACAGGACACAAGCACAAGAACCTCGAATCATTATCCGTGGAACTTTCAGCTACAATATCTAATGCAGTTTAGTCCTGCAGCTCTGAGCCACGCATATATGATGTCCCTACTACATAGTCAACACGCAACACCCACATACAGACACTAGATAGCTTGAAACTTCCAGCACTTTTTAACTTCTGTAGATAAATGTGACTGAACAAAAACAAAAAACCACATAAGTTCTTACAGCAGAACAGACATTTCTTAGTGCTAGCTTACAGCTAATATTGTCATCAAGTCTTTTACAATTTACACTTACATAACGTTCATTGCATTTTTATTTTTGTACTTTTTCCATTATTTGTCAGTATATTATAAACTTAGTTAGATTCATTATCTCTACTAGCTTAAACGTATACCTATAATTGTATGATTGAAGGCTGACTGTTGCACGAATAAGTCTGTCTGACCAGTTATTTTATTTTTACTGAAATATAATATTTCTAACATTGTTATAAAGTGACTCAGAAAATGGAGGAGTGGTTGCGACACGATGGTCTACGTGTTGGCCACTTAAATGTTTATCATTTGTTAGGAAAACTCCCTGAGGTTACATATATACTTCAACAACATTTTCATATTTTTGGTTTCTCTGAAAGCAGATGACATAAAAACATCAGAGACAATGATATAGATGGTTTTAATTTGATCAGGCGCGACCCAACTAGGAAGCTAAAGACAGGTTTAGTCGTTTACATTTCTAACACAATTAAATTTTGTAGAAGAGAAGACCTGGAAACATCAGAGGTTGAATGTATTATGCTAGAAATCAAAATATCAAATCTTAGTCCAATTCTAATTAGTTTTATATACCGAAATCCAAATGCTTCAGCCAAGTGGTATGATCACTTTGCGACCATGATGGATGATGTTGTAACTTATAAATTCAAGGACATAATCATTCTAGGCGACTTCAATATAGATCTTAATCAGCCAAATCCTACATGGAAGAACATTTTAACATCTTACAACTTCTCCCAAATTGTTACAAACCTACTAGAGTAACTGAATCATCAACACTAATAGATCATATTTATGTAGCTGATCCAGGAAACATTACTGAATGTACTGTCCCTCATGTGTCGCTGAGTGATCACTACCCGGTCTGCTGTACGTGGTCACATAAGGGGTATAAAATACCGAAACACAAACATACCAGCATCAAATATAGAAACTTTAAAAACTTTAACTTGGAATTATTTTTAACTGATCTAAAAGCTTCGCCTCTTACGTACGTTTTCCAGTTAACAAATCCAGATGAGGCTATCGAATACTGGATCAAGATATTTCGAAATATTTTTGACAAGCATGTCCCCATCAAAGAAATGAGAGTAAAACACGTAACAAAATCCCCGTGGATAACTCCCGATATATTGCAACTCATGAGGAAACGCGAAGAAGCTCACAAAAGCAGAAATTTAAGTAGCTATCGTTCACTTAGGAATAAGGTGCAGTATTTAATTATGCAGGAAAAGAAAAATTACTTCAGAAATTTAATGAAAGACAAAACTAATAGTAAATCAATCTGGGAAGCGATTAATACTCTTGTAAATAAAAGGAAGCAAACTGACCCACAAACACTTAATGGTGAACATACTTGCACTAACTTCAGTGAACATTTTAGGGAAGAAATTAGTATTCTAAAATCTTCATTACCGACCCATAATTACGACCTGAGCGTGTGGAAAACTTTCAGCGACAGTAAATGTGTAAAGCTAAAACAAATTAATATTCCTTTCCTCACAGTCGGTGAGGTTTATAACTACATCCGGTCCTTAAAGAACACTAACTCAGCAGGATGTGATGACATTAGTAACAAGATACTACGCTACGCTGCACCAGTTATCACAGACACACTAACATACTTATACAATTTGTGCATTGACAAATATTATTTCCCTGACGCTTTTAAACTCGCCAAAGTTTTTCCTCTTTTTAAATATGGACAGACTAGTGACCTCTCAAAATATAGACCCATATCCATTCTGTCATCACTATCTATACCTCTTGAGAAGCATATATAAAGGTTAACACTGCTCCACATGCAAGAAAACAATCTACTAATAGACAGTCAGTCAGGTTTTATACCAAATTACTCCTGCCACACAGCATTAACTAAAATGACAGAAATCTGGTTGTCTAATATAAATGATGACAAATTGTATGGTGCTGTCTTTGTTGATTACAAGAAAGCCTTCGATATGATTGATCATGAAATTCTTGCAAAAAAGCTGGAAGGCTATAGATTACACCCTGACCTAACAAAATTTATTATATCTTTTCTCTCCGGTAGAAAACAAGTAGTTTGTTTTAGAAACAAAATATCTGGCTCGTCTGTGGTTGATACCGGTATTCCTCAAGGTTCCATTCTTGGTCCTCTTCTCTTTGCTACCTATATTAACGACTTACCACTACATTTAAAGCACTCTTCATGTGATCTTTTTGCTGATGACTGTAATGTTTACAATAGTGACTATGACATCAATAAACTACAGACAACGCTCCAAAATGATATAAACAGTTTGATTAAATGGAGTAATAAAAATGGTATGTTGATAAACACCAACAAAACAAAATCCATGCTCATCACTACAAGACAGAAACTGCAGAATGCAACAAAAACTTCACTACAGCTTTGTGCTGGGACTAAGGCAATAGAAAATGTTCATGAACATAAAACCCTAGGACTCATCATTGATCAGCATTTAACTTGGAATTCTCACGTACATAACCTAGCAAACTTGACTGCACAGAAATTTTACCAATTAGCCAAAATTAAACACTTTATTGACAAAGACACAAGAAAATATACTACATATCACACATACAAACACACTTAGATTACTGTTCCACAATCTGGGATGGATGCTCAGTCTCAAACACAAAAAGGATCCACTCACTTCACTAACGAGCATTAAATCTGATTTGTGACAAACACCCAGTACAGACTGTAGATCAACACAAACAACTCAAAATTCTACCCCTCAAAAATAGAATCATTTTTAACAAAGTTAAGTTTGTTCACAGAATTCTGTCGCACAATGCTCCGCCTTACTTGTGGTCACTGTTTACGTATAACACTAAACATAGCCAGCGTTTAAAAAACTGTCTTCTTCCTAAACCTAGGATTGATCTGTACAAGAAAAGCCTTGCATACTCTGCAGTACAGCTCTGGAACACCCTCCCCTACGATTTAAAATCCATTGGTAATACTTCATCCTTTAACTCAAGCTTGTTTCATTATTTACTTGCTTGTAATTATATGCCTCCATAAAATAAATAGCACTCTCTCAACACGTGACTCGCCAACCATCAAGTAATAAAATGAAATAGTTCGAAAAGCAACTTGTTAGATATTTTTAGAAATTATTTTAATGTTTGTTGAAAACATATATTAGAAGATCTGTATTTACATTGTATTTTTGTTTATGTATATGTCTGCGTGTGTTTGTGTGCGTGAGTGCTATTTTATTAGGTTAATTATTTCTTCTCTTTTACTTTGAATGTAGTAGTTAAATCTTACACTCTTTTGATATGTTTTTTCCTAATTTAATTTATATATTTTTACTAAATCAAGTGTGTGGGAAGAATGAAAGATGGAGTGATGAAGGGCAGAATGTAAGACGGGCCTGCGTGCACAATTCTTTACCATTTAAAAATAAAGAATATTCATTCATTCATTCTCTCTCTCCCTTGCTACCGTCAAGGCTTTCTTTCTTGCAGTGGACAGAGGTGATCAAAGGCATCGTCAGTTATTGTTATCTCTATTGTCGTATCGCTGTCTGTGTCCGTTGTGCATGGTTTATCTTCAAACATGGCTTTCATGTTATCTTAATACCCATCCAGGGTAGGGTTGTCTTCTGGTCAGTTTGTGGCGTCAAAGTTTGATCTCGTCTGACCGTCATTGTCTGGTCAGTTTGTGGCGTCAAAGTTTGATCTCGTCTGACCGTCATTGTCTGATCAGTTTGTGGCGTCAAAGTTTGATCTCGTCTGACCGTCATTGTCTGATCAGTTTTTGGCGTCAAAGATTGATCCTGTCTGACCATCATTGTCTGATCAGTTTGTGGCGTCAACGTTTGATCCTGTCTGACCGTCATTGTCTGATCAGTTTGTGGCGTCAAAGATTGATCCTGTCTGACGGTTATAGTCTGATCATCCTGTCACGTCACTGCCTATCCAGTCTGGTAACATGTGTTGCAGGATCAGGTTTAACTTGGTAAATATGTACGTAAACACTTTCCATGGAGTGTCTCGTAGTTGTAGCGTCAATTACTAAGAAAGAGTAAATATTTTTCACAAGAAGATAAAACTAGTGTCAGTCATCATTCTGTAACTCATAACTCTCTCTCTCTCTCTCTCTCTCTCTCAGCAGGACATGATGACTGACATCTTTTTTTCTTAAGTTTATTTAGAATTCTTTACATTTTAATATTGCATTTTATTTCTTGCCTCTTTTCTTTTGTGCCTGTTTTTCTAATTCTTGTTAACTTTCTATAGGTCCTTGCAGTTTGTGAGTTGTATTTGTTTATGTATGAGAACTATAAACATAATTACTCCACTTGTTAGTGAATTCTCATATTTCAGCGTTTAATTATTCAGTTTTTAGGCGTGTCTCTCTTTCAGTCTCCAATTATTTCAGCTGGTGAGTTGTGTATCAGTTCATGTTTAATATGCAGAGTGTGTCTTTGTGTAGAATTAAAAGTTTACTTCGGTATTAAGTATAATAATGGGAATTACTTTCAAACCAGTAACAATAGACCGAAAAATGGTTACATAAAGAAGGACTTCGAATACGCCATATGAATGTATATCACCTATTAGGTAACATTTCTGAAGTAACACACATATTAAATCAAAATTTCCACATTTTTTGCTTCTCTGAAATCCGTTTGAATAAGAACATAACCGATGAAGATATTAGAATTAACGGCTTTAACCTGATCCGGCTTGACCTAACCAGATAACTAGAAACAGATCTAGTAATGTATGTCTCCACAACTATCCGGTTTAGAGAATGCCTCGAATCATCAGAGGTAGAGTGTATTTGGGTGGAAGTTAAATTGCCAAACAAGAGTACATTAGTTATTGGACTTTTGTACAGTAATCCAAAAGCATCATCCCTGTGGTATGACCACTTCACGACTCTGATGGATGAGGTTTCAACCTTTAAGTTCAAAGATATTATCATTCTTGGAGATTTCAACATGGATCTAACACAATTAAATCCAACTTGGAGCAATATTATATTATCCTACAATTTTGCCAAATTGTCGCTAAACCTACTAGAGCAACAGAAGTATCATCCACATTATTAGATCATATATATGTAGCCCAACCAGAAAACATCACTGAATGTAACATCCCTCATACTTCGTTAAGTGATCATTACCCAGTCTGCTGTACGTGGACAAGAAAGGGGTATAAATTTCCTAAACACAATCACACCAGTATGAAATTTAGAAGCTTCAATAAATTTAGCCGTGAATTATTCCTTAATGATTTGCTAGCATCTTCACTTACACACGTGTACCAACTAACTGACCCTGATGAGGCAATATAATATTGGTTTTAGATCTTCAGAGATATATTAGACAAACATGTCCCAATGAAAGAGGTGAGAGTAAAACACCAGACGAAGTCACCTTGGATAACACCTGAAATATTACAATCCATGAGAGAACATGACCTGGCGCACAAAATCAAGAACTTTATGACCTACCGTTCACTCAGAAACAAAGTTCAATACTTAGTAAGACAAGAGAAAAAATTACCTTAGGAATCTTGTACAGAATAAATCAGACAGTAAATCAATTTGGAAAGCCATAAATAACCTATCAAATCAAAGAAAAAATTTGATTTTCAAGCTATCAGTCGTGCATACACAAGCGCACATATCAGTACACATTTCAGAGAAGAAATCAACGTTCTTAAGTCATCAATACCAGCTCCTGTATGCGACTTACATGAACTACAAACATTCCTGCACAGCAGATGTACTTATTTTAAACAGTTACACTTTCCATTCTTAACAGTCAGTGAAATTCATAGTTATCTCTTAACCTTAAAAAAATAACAATACTGTTGCGCTTGTTGATATTAGTAATAAGATCTGTGATTTCACACACACTAACATACATTTACAATCAGTGCATTGCAAAATGTTATTTCCCCGAGGATTTTAAAACTGCTAAGGTGTATCCTCGCTTTAAATCTGGCTCATCCAACAATCTTACCAACTATAGACCAATATCCATATTATCGTAATTATCAAAACCACTCGAAAAACACATGCACAAAATAACTCTACGACGCATGCAAGAGAACAATTTACACATAAATAGTCCATCAGGATTTAAACCCAATCATTCCTGCCACACAGCTCTTACCAAAATGACAGAAAACTGGTTAATAAACATAAATGACGACAGACTATGTGGTGCCATCTTTGTCGACTTTAACAAGGCATTTCATATGACTGACCACAATGTTCTTGTACGAAAAATAAAGACTTATGAATTGCACCCTGACCTAATGAAATTAATTGAATCATTTCTTTCAGACACACAACAGATAGTATTCTTCAATAATTCTCTATCAAATTCTGCTATAGTTGACACTGGTGTTCCGCAAGGTTCTATTCTAGGCCCGTTGCTCTTTCCTATCTATATGAAGGATCTTCCACTTCATCTTAAACACTCTTCTTGTGACCTTTTTGCTGATGATTGCACAGTCTACACCATTGATTACGATTGTATTAATCTAGAATCAACTTTTCAGATCGAGTTATACAATTTAATTGGATAGAGTAAAAAAAAAATGGCATGATTATAAATCATGATTAAAAATCAGTGCTCATAACAAGACAAAAACTACAAAACAGCACCTCGGCTCAGCACGGAAACATCACAAATAGAAAACGTTAGCGAGCACAAAATACTAGGTCTTATTATTGACCAACATCTGACCTGGAACTCTCATGTGCAAGCTCTAACAAAGCTCATCGCACAAAAAGTATACCAGTTAGCCAAAATTAAGCACTTCATCGATCGAGACACAAAGAAGACATACTACATATCACATATACAAACACATTTAGACTATTGCTCAACAGTTTGGGATGGTTGCTCAGTGTCAATACAAAGAGGCTTTGCTCACTTCAAAAGCGAACAGTAAAGCTTATTAGTGACAAAGATCAAGCACAAACAACTAACCAGCACAAATTTATAAAATACTGCCTCTTAAGAACAGATTCCTCTTTAACAGAGTGCAGATAAAAATTAGGGATGTGAAATAATTCTTTAGCAGATTCTACCAACATAGGGACTATGGCGATCCCTGCCGCGTTATCCAGACTAGAGCTTTTATTTGGAGTAGCAAGGGAGAGGTGAGATAGGATCTAGGTTACTATGTTTCGCTAACCCTGGCAGTATAGGGCACTGATGGACACAGCAGACAACGTCTCTTCTAGCCCGAAGCCCTAATGTTTCTCTTGTGAGTCACACTTGTGACTTATACATCACTTCAGTGAACTTGAAACTTGAAATGAACTTGAATTTAACGAACTTGATTAACAAGTGTGTTATTGTTAAATAATAAAGCTGTTCCTACTTTTCACCCAGTTTATACATTTTGGAAATGTGTATAGTTGTGTGCCCATACACTAATTATTGTGAGAAACTTACAGCAGTTTCGAAAATGTTGGTAGGCAAATGGTTAGCACGAGAGACAACGAAAAATAGGATATGGAACGACAGACAGAAATTGAAAACTCTAGCTATTCTATGTATCTTGGATGCTGCCGAGACAAGAGAGAGAGACACACACACACCACACACACACACACACACACACACACAGACAGATACAGAGAGAGAGAGAGAGAGCAATATTAAGGAGAGAATTTCTCTTTGCATTTTCACGGAAATTATTCAGTAAAGCAACACTGTATTATATATCTATACTAACATAGACACTAGCCTGTGCTATTTACATATCTAGCTTCTGAAGTTATAGAAAAACATTGTCGTGAATGACATTTCTTTGTTGATAACATTTTTATGATTATTCATCAGTATTCACTGCGACATGAGACTGGATAATTTGTTATTTTTTAAGTATAATTCTATTATTCTTTCCAAAAAATGTATCTTGGCTTTAAGTTATGGCGACCAGTGTATAGCACACAAGGACCTGAATTGTTTACAAGGTCATACTAATAACCTCCATCAGAGTTTTAAACCATCTTATGAAAATCAACATTGGCAAATTAGACACCATGAAAGTTAGCATAATGCCATGCCCATAATTAGATGTATATACTGAAAACAGCAAGTAAAGTAATTCAAGTATATTGGATACATATTAACAGAAGACGGGAAAATTTAATAAAGAAAGTGATGTTAGAACACAAAGAGCCAATTCTGCTGCATACCAGTTGTCCCCGTTGCTACCACACCAAAACGTCCCACAAGAAAATAAGAGAAAACTAATTAATAGCATATTGATGCCAATGTTATGTTACCAATGCTAGTAGACGATCCTTCATGCAGGCCATTAGATCAGTTGGTGATCTCCTCTCACACCATTCAGTCAGACTTTCCAGTATCATTTCTCTCGGTCTTCGCCTGCCTTTTCTTCCCTCTATTTTTTCTGTTCTTATAATATTTTCAATGCCCGCTCTTCTCGTTGAAAGTACATTGTCTCTCTCTTATTTTTTTGACAAGATTTTTTTTTAATCTCCCTCTCCTCAAACATTTTCCATTATTTATTTTTTCTGTCCTTGGGATTTGCAACATTCTTCTAATAAACCACATTTCTGCTGCTTCTAATAACGTTTGTGTAAACCTGCCTGTTGTCCATGATTCAGTTCCATATAACAAGATAGGTTCAATATAGCATTTTAGGACTCGTTTTCTAACATTCATTGATAAGGATGTGTTGGAAAATGTTTCTCATTCTCTGAAATGCAGTCTTTGCTTGGCCTATTATGTTCCTAATTTCTGTTCTGTATATCCCATCTGAAGCTATTACTGCTCTAAGGTATTTGAATTTTTGCACCTGTTTTAGAAAAGTTTCGTTTAATTTTATACTGCATGTTGGTGGATTCTGTTTTTTAGATAGTCTTCTAAAGCTCTTTCTGTTAGCGTTCGTAAAGCATAAATGGCATTGTGTGTTCCCTTTCCTTCAACAAATCCAAGCTGTTCATCTGCTATTTCATTTTTTCTTTGTCCTTGTTCTTCTCATAATGATTCTCAGAAGTAGCTTCGTTATGTGACATGAGAAGCTGATAGTCCGGTGGTCATCACATTCCTTTGCACCTGGTTTCTTTGGTACTGCTATAAACGTGGATTTAAGCAAGTCACTGGGCATATAACCACACTCATGACAGCCAGCCTGTAAATGTCTCTTTGTCTAACCTGAATATCTCCCTCAGTAGGTGTGGTGTTTAGAATACCTGTGATATATTTATTAAGATAGAAGAAATTATTTTAAAAAATAGAAAATATTTCAAGATTTTGAAAATTTATTTAATTAGTTTCATACTTGTGATAAATCACTCAAGTGATGTATAATCATTATAAATCTATGCACTTTTAGTGTGAACTAAACAATTCTTGTTAAAAGAAATGGTGAAATATAAATATTTTATTCCATTATTTAGCTCATGAAGTAGTATCAGTCAGTCAGTCATTTGCATGTCACTTGCGGAACTTTGCCTCCTCAACAGTAAAATCATGACTTTAAAAATCTCACACACTATTGTTTCTACTCTTTCTTTCTTCAATGACAGTTTCATTCTTTTCTTGTATATGTATTTTAATTCTTCACCTGTGAATGCATCAATATTCACTCAGTTAAAACTTTTCACAAGTCCCCTTCTGTAATCTTCATTGTTTCCATGCAGTCACTTGTTTTCTTAATTCCTTCCGAGAGTACGAGAAATGAAATCTAGATTAGGCCCTGCTCAATCCAGTGCCGCAATCACTATGTATATCGTGTTCGTTACAGTCTAGTCTAGTCATATGCATGTCCCTTGTGGAACTTTGCCTCCCTAACAGCCCTCCTGTAGGCCTCTCGGTTGTATGCAGGATGCCCTGCTACTGATGCATCCATTTCCAGATTATCAACGATGTCTTGCAGCCATATTCGCCTTGGTCTTCCTCTCTTTTTCCCATTTTATACCATTCCAAGATGGTCTTTTCTAAATTCTCTTGACGTTTACTGTGTACGAAATATTGACGTTTTCTCTGTTTAATCCTTTTTACTAGCCAACCTTCTTCAATATTAAGTTCTTCTTTTGTGTCCATGACATTTGAATATCTCTTCTGTAGCATTTACATTCAAAGACATTTATGTGTATCTCAGCTGTTTTCTTAAGTGTCCAGGTCTCACAAGCGTATGTTGCGATGGGAAAGATTCTGTTTTGCCATAGAAACTTATTTTTGTAGTTCTGTCTGTTCTTTACACAGCTTTTTTAGTTCTTTTGCTTTTTGAAGAGAGATAAATGTCCTCCTTTTAATTTTCTTCATTTTATCTCCATTATTAGTTAGTAATGATCCAAGATATTAAAAACTCTCAATCTCTTCCAATTTTTCCTCATTGATATATATATATATATATATATATGTTTCACACGACTTATTTGTGCGTAAATTGTCGTTAGTTTAGTTTTCTTCGCATTAAGATAGAGGTTTTGCTCTTCACTATTCTTACGGACTGACAAAGTTAGTTTTTCCATTCCTTTTTGTGTTGTGGACAGTAATACTGTGTCATCAACATATCAAAACCTCTGGTATTTCATAACCTCCAATTTTTATGAAATTGTAATATTCTTTGTCTACATCTTCTCTAACATTCCTTGTTATATTTTCAGTTTCTTATCCTATATCTTTTATCCTTCCCGTGCCGTTAAACGTCACATAGGGCTCGCAGAGTAGTTCGCCAATTTTTCCTGTCTTCGGTGAGTCTTTCAACCTCATCAAAGGAATTTATGCCTGTTAATTTGGCCTCTCTTAATAATGTCCTCTTCAGAGTTTCACGCGGTCTGGCTCTTTTTCTTCGGCCTGTTGTGTTCCACTTGATAGCTTGTTTTGGGATTCTCTGATCATTTCTTCTCATCAAGTGACCAACATATGTCCATCTCCTTTTCCTGATCACCCATGAAACTGGTTGTCTAAACATTAATAATTAATAAATACACTAAACAATTATGTCCCTTTAGGATATATGCCTTTATTTGTTTCATTGGACCGGGATGTCTACAGTACTAAGAAGAATCCGACATATTTATGTTTACATCATCATCATCATCATAAGGTGCCGTGCTGACTGACGCTGGCTATTATGCTTCTCCGGAGTACACAATTCTTCATGCAGGCCATCAGCTCATTTGGTGATCTCCTCTCACACCATCTGGTCAGAATGTCCAGTATCATTTCTCTCGGTCTTCGCCTGCCTTTTCTCCCCTCTATTTTTTCTGTTGTTATAATATTTTCAATGCCCCCTCTTCTCATTGCATGTCCTATGAAAGTACACTGTCTCTCTCTTAATTTTTTGATAAGATTTTTTTTTTGTCTCTCCAGCTCTTCTCATACATTCTTCATTAGTTACTTTTCTTGTCCAAGTGTTTCGCAACATTCTTCTAATAAACCACATTTCTGCTGCTTCCAATAACTTTTGTGTAGACCTGCCTATTTTCCATGATTCACTTCCTTATAACAAGATAGGTTCAATATAGCATTTTAGGACTCGTTTTCTAACAATCATTGATAAGGATGTGTTGCATAATATGTTTCTCATTCTCTGAAATGCAGTCTTTGATTGACCTATTCTGTTCTTAGTTTCTGTTTTGCATTTCACATCTGAAATTATTACTTGCCCAATGTATTTGAATTTTTGTACATGCTTTAGAAAATTTCCATTTAAAACTTTATACTGCATTTTGATGGATTCTGTTTCTTTGATATAACAAGTCTCTGTCTTTTTGATATTCAACGTAAGGCCCTTCTTTTTGATATTCAAAGTAAGGCCCTTCTGTTCACTTTCTTTGGTGACTTTATCTAATAGATTTTGCAGGTCTTGTTGGTTTTCAGCTATCAGTACTGTTTCGTCAGATACAGAATGTATTTAATATTGTATCCTCCTACTTTTATACCTGGTTCTGTAATGATCATTCTTAGAATATTCTCCATGTACAGAGATAAACGGTATGGAGATAGTACACATCACTATCGCACTCATTGTTTTGTTGGTTGATATTTTCCAGCTTTATTTTCAACTCTCTGTACTTCTAAAACTTTTAGTGTTCGTAAAGCATAAATGGCATTGTGTGTTCTCTTTAGTTCTTTATATTTTTCCTTGTTTTTCTCATAATAATTCTCAGAAGTTGCTTTGTTATGTGACATGAGAGGCTAATAGTCCTGTGGTCATCACATTCCTATGCACCTGGTTTCACTGGTAGTGCTATAAACGTGGATTTAAGTAGGTCACTGGGCATATAATCACTGTTGGAAATGTCATTCAGTAACTTGTTTATTATTTTTATTCCCATCTCATCTAGCGCCTCTATTTCTTCTATTGTTATATTATCAGGCCCAGTTGCTTTTCTTTTCTTTATGTGTTTAATGGCATCTATAATTTCATCTTCAAGTGTTGGTGGTCCATCACAGTTTTCAGTATCTGGTGTTATTCTGCTCTTTCTCCTCCATTTGGCTCACCGAAGTTCTCTGTCCTCCTGTCCACAATGTCTTCTTTTCCCGTTTACATTTTACCTTCTTTTGATTTCAGGCATCCTGTGATATATTTTGTCTTCCTGCCTGTGAGTTTACTAATTCGTTTGTGCATGTTTTTGCTGTCTTTATTATGGGAGTCGTCTATCTGTCTGTACTGTTAATTTAACCACACTTCCTTTGCTTCTCTGCATTTGTGATTTATTTCTTTATTTATCTTGCTATACATGTTTTGGTTATATTTACCCCATCAGTTCGAAGATGTGATCTGTCATCCATTTATTCTTGTAGAGTTCTTTATTCGGTGGTATTATCTCCTTAACAGTTTGGTGGATAGAATATCTTAACACTGCCATTTTTCATCTATACTATTTATCTTTGCTGTTGAATTATATCTATTTGTTATAGCAACTGTGTATTGTTCTCGCAGTTCTTGGTCATTTTAAAGGAGTTCTGCATTCAGTTTGATATTTCTCACTTTTCTGCATGCTTTCTTTAGCTTTATTCTAATTTTTTTTCCACAGAGTGGGTCATGGTCACTATTGCAGTCAGCTCCTGGCGTGGTGTTTGTTGTCAGTAATGCATTTCAGAATCGGTTTGTTGATTAATATGTAGTCTATCTGGTTAAAAGTCTTTTTTGTCTGGTTTGCACCACGTTGCCAAAGACTTCGGGGATGTTGTTTAAACCAGGTGTTTCCTACAACCATGCTGTGTATTCTTGCCCATTCAGATAATTTACTATCTCTGTCATTCCTCTCCCTCGGTCCTTAATCACCAAAAATGTCTGAAGTTTTCCCTTTACCAACCTTGGCATTAAAATCTCCAATCACTATAATAACTTCATGTAACTTTGTGTGTTTCAGGGTTGTTTCTATCTCATTATAAAATAGATGTACATCTTCTTCAAAACTGTCAGCTGTTAGAGGGTACACTTACAAGTGATAGGACGACCAATAAACATAAATATTATACATAATATTTCTGTCCTTTCAGTTGGGCTAGTAGGACTCGGTCCGAGATGTTCAAATATTCCACAACTGTTCTTGCAGTTTTTTCATCAAATATTATTCCTACTCCTCGTTCATGTTTCTCACCTCCTGAATATATTATTGTATATTTATCTGAGTTTTATCTTCTCTGTACCTGTCCATCTAACTTCACTCATTCCTAGTATCTTCATCCTTTCTATTTCCCGTTTTACATTTTCTAATTTTGCACCCTGGAATAGAGTTCTAACATTCCATGTTGCTATTTTGAACTTGTTCGTTTTGCCACCAGTAGCTTGATGACGATCTGGCTCGTGGGCTGCCATACCGGACGAGGCTGTTCCAGATGAACATCCGGTAAAGTCGTTCATGATGAATCTATTACTCTGTTCAAGCATAAATATTCTTCGAAGCTACAACAGTGTTTCCCGTTGCCTTCTGCCGGTTTGTGTAAGGACTCTCCGCTAGCCTTTGGACTCCCTGTCCTACCCGCAAGGCAGCGGGAGCGATGGGTTATAAGGCATCTCTTACATGCCTGGTATTCCCTTCACTGACAACATGAGGCACTTTATAGGAGTAGTAGTGCCACCTACCACCCCATCTTGTTCTCCGAACCTACCGCCAGTTGATCCGTGCCTGCTTATTTGGGTAAATTCTTATTCACAGGGATGCTCCATATCTGGAGGACGTTCACCATCCGCTATCTGTGACGCGCTGCGTTGGGGATGGACGCCCCAGCTTTACCCAGTATGTTTAGATAATAATATTTATATTCTATGTGTACACGAAGCCTTTATAACAGCTTTATCTGGTATGTGTAGGTAATAATATGTGTAATCTATGTGTACACGAAGCTTTTATAACAGCTTTACCCGGTATGTTTAGATAATAATATTTATATTTTATGTGTACGCCAGGCTTTCATAACTAGTTTTTATCTAGCAGATGATCTTACCCTCGCTTATAATATACCACATAAAAATTGAACTGGTCTCCTAAATACTCAGTGCCAGACGGGCATCTGTGCACAATTCTTAACCATTGGAAATAAAGATCAATCAATCAATTACTCTATATGGCTCAGCATATATATTCAAGAAATTAGTGAACATAAGTTTTTATATCACTGATAAAGGAAAGAAAAGGTAAAGGTATGAGTCTTGAACCAGGGTCACTGCCCTTGGTTGTTACACCATAAGTGCTCTGCTGCCTAGTCATCAATTGAGTAGAAACTACCGACTAGTGTCACCATCAACGCGAACTCCGTAGCTAGCGGCATTTGACCTCTTCCTTCTCAGAGAGTTAACCCTGGTACCTACATTTTCTTGAGGCTGGCGAACATTGGGAGTTTTTTTCAACAAATCACTGTCTAATCGCCATCGTCTGACCGCCACTGTCTGACCGTGGAAATCTCCTGGTCGACGAGCGAGTGACTAATCCACTGCGCAAACGCTGGTCCCCGCACTGGCAAAGAAAATTAAAACAGCTTAATATAATCTGCACTGTCAGCCTAAAGACGCCCATCGCATAAGATTGTTATAAGAAATAGATTTTCGACTGGTGATAATAACAACGAGTACGGCAGAAAATCAATGTAGCTTACTTGGAGGAAAAGACACCCCATAAATGCTGTTTCTGTATTAAAGTTAATTATATTGTTATGGAAGTAAACACGGACTTGGTGATTACGCAACAGTTTTGGACAGAGACATGAAGATGCTATGCAAATTCTTGTACCACTTGCAGATGAGAAGATAAGTCAATTATTTATTCGCATGGTACATAATAAAAGCATAGCAACAAGTGTGAACAATGAGAAAAGTCCAACTGAATATACAAATCAATTATAAAAATGTCATAAAGTGACCACTATTTGTTATTAATAACATGCAATTAACTGACAATGAAAAGATTCCAAGTACCTATGCATTTATTAAAATCTTCTAGCAAATAACTAAAAAAGAAGGCAAAAATTTCTTGCTGGGATGCTAAATGAAGACACCAAATATTCACACTTTAGATCTCTTGTTGTCTGTGCCAGATCGAATGTAGCAATATTCTTCCACGTCTACAAGTTTATGGTTTAAATATGGTTAATAGTTGAAACTTTCAGAGTAGATTGATTTTTTTTCAGGATATGATAGTTTAATTAATCTGTTCTGACTACAATAATAAAATGTTAAGAAAATGTCGGGTTTCAGTGACTTTGTGCTAAATTAATTTGGAAAAATGTGGACAGGCAGAGAAGAAGCAAATATTCAAATAGGAATTATGGAAAGAAATCAGCGAGTTTAGGAAAACGATGTTATCTTCCATAAATCTTCAGGAAGATATATAACTTTCTGTGTGCTGAGATGATGTAAAGAAACATGGTGGTATGAGCTGAAAATAAATAACCATCTGTTGTTGGAATTGGTGAACATTTCTTCACCGAAAAAAATATAATATTCCAATGCTTGCCACAGAAAAGATGAAGAATTTAGAATATTAATTTTATTTATAGCATAGAAACAAAAGATAACGTGACAAAGAACTGTGTAAACCACAACTTACAGCGTGCAGACAGCAAGTAGCACATTAGAAAGACCGACTGCTGACCGTGAGTAATGAAAAGAACTTCCTGTTAAGATGTCATAAATGATAGTCTATAGTAAATGTGCAATAGATATCTATCAAAGGACGCGAAAACACAGATAAATAGATACAAATATCTGTTTATATTGCTTTATAAAATGCGTTTCCCTGGGAACAACAGTGTTAAGAACACATTTATCTAACTGTAATTGTTATTTTTGCAAAATATAATGTCAGGTTGGTGCACCGATGTGGACATGGAGATCGCCGGCGAGGATGAGGAAAAGTCTGGTGTGAGACCAATGAATCCAGGACGTGACAAGCCTATGGGTCTTACAACAATGGCTATCAGAATGATGTAAACAAAACAGAGCCAGCAGACTATAGGTGGCCGGGAACACACATCATTGAAGCTCTCATCGGATTCCTCATCCCACTGTCGGAGTGTCTCTGTGTAACCGTCTCAAAGCCGTCTGGGCAGTCAGCATTGAACGCTGGATCTGACGTGGAGAAGGGGCTTAAGTACAGCCACCAGAGGCTGGAAAACAAAGTTTTGGCCAGGGCAGCTTACACCACTGTCTTCATGACAGTCCGAGCAAGACCATAGTCTGTCCTAGTAAGTTAAGGTGCTGAAGTCGGAGGTACCCAGCCAAAAAGCGCATCGCAAAAATCAGGGTACCACGCATTACCGCTAATGAAATGTCTCTATCTGGAGGTTTTGAACATGGTTAAGACTAACCAGGGAGGTGCAGTACGGGCCCTTTGCCTCGAAAGGGTCCACCCAATGCTACTGGAGGTCCTCTCAGTTCGTCTTATGGAGCCAGGAGACAAGAAGAGAAGCTACTGGCCAAAAATACAACAGCAGAAAACTGCCGAAAAGCAAGAAATTAAACTAATGCAATGGAATGCTGAGAGTGTCTGTAGTGTTAGAGATGGCTATAGCAAAACGGTGGAACTAGAGAACATACTCTTTGCAGAGCAGGTAAGTATATGCTGCATACAGGAGACACACCTAATCAAAGATGCCGCCTTTAAAATCAGAGGCTACCAGTGTTTTAGATCAGACCGACAGGACAGAAGAAAAGGAGGAGTACTCACACTTGTTAAGAACAACATCAGCGCATGTCAGGTGGGAGTGTACATGGAAGGAGCAGAATACCAGATGATCCATCTAAAAAGTAGTAATACAGACTTCCACCTCCTTAATTATTACTGTCCTAATGACTGCCCACTTGCTCTTGAAATAATCCCACATAAAGAGAGACTGATGGTTGACAATGTCAACAGAGATGCACTGTGGAAAATCCTAAGATGGCATGTCCTCCCCCATAAGATAGTAAATATAATCAAAGCCTTATATGAGGGTTTTCGGTGCAAAGTTATCTATGGAGAACATACCTCCAGCAGCTTTAGGGTACAAACAGGATTGAAACAGGGACGTGTACTATCACCAACATTATTTATCTTGGCAGTAGACTGGCTAATGAAGGAGGCAACATCAGATAAATGCAGAGGATTACAATGGACCCTGGACACAGTGCTGGAGGACCTTGACTTTGTGGACGACATTTGTCTATTATCAAGCAGTCACAAAAATATGCAAGATAAAATAAACAAGCTAACAACATAGGACTAAAGAATAATGTAGGATAGACAAAGTTAATGAAGCAAAATGTGAACAACAGAAATGTACTCAGAGTAGATAACAAGTTAGTGGAGGAGGTCAACGAATTTGTATACCTTGGCAGCAGAGTAGTAGAAAATGGAGACAGCACAGAGGACATCAAAAGCAGACTTACTAGAGCAAACCAGGCTTTTGCAATGCTGCAGACTATATGGAAATAAAAAAACTAAGGATAAATATGAAAATCAGGGTATTTAAGAGTAATGTTCTAGGTGTACTACTCTATGGAAGTGAATGCTGGAAAATCACCAAAACCATAGAAAACAAGTTGAATTCTTTCCAGACTAAATGTTTACGAAGAATTAGAAAAATATTTTGGCCAAACACCATAAGAAATAACATCTTACTGGCAGAAATGCAGATGACGCCACTGACAACAATTATTGAGGAAAGACGCTGGCGATGGTTGGGACATGTGCTCCGAATGACTGACAACTCACTACCAAAAATAACACTAAGATGGACACCACAGGGGAACAGAAGTATGTGTAGACCAAAAGAGACATGGAGAAGAACAACAGAAAGGATGTTGAGCAATAGAGGGCTCACCTGGGCAAGAACAGAAAAAAGGCGAAGGACAGGCATTTGTGGAAAACCCTTGCGGAAGCCCCATGTGCCCTGAGCACTTAAGGTTCAGAGAGAGAGAGAGAGAGAGAGAGAGAGAGAGAGAGATGGTCTGTGGCGATTTTAACAGCCATTCGCAGAGCTGGGGCTATAACCACATAGACAAGATAGCATAGGAAATTGAGAACTGGCAGGATGATAGTGGACTTCTGCTGATCAACCAGCCAATGGATCCCCCAACATTTTGCTCAAGGGCTTGGCATACAACCTCAACACCAGATCTGCCATTCCACTCTCCAGACCTGAAGTGAAACATTACACGCAAAGTTGGAAAACAACTTGGAGCTAGCGACCATCGACTAGTCTTCCTGACTAAAAAAAATGAACCTATTAACACCAGTAGCCTTCTTCCTAGGTGGAACTATAAAAAAAAACAAACTGGGCAATGTACAGACATCGTACAGGTATCCTGGTGGGACAGCTGTCCATAGAAGGTAAGGATATTAACAGCATAGTGGAGGAATTCAACGCATGTATCCTTCAGGCCGCCCGTGAAACCATTACCAGAGAATTCGTAGGGACTATAAACCATACTGGTCTAGTGAGCTGGGAAAATTCCATGATGATGTGGGAACAGCTCAAAAGCAAGCAGAAAATAGACCATGCCAAATACACCGCAATAATTACCAACATGCTAAGGCCAAATTTCAGAAAACCAAGCTGCAAGCCAGACGGGAAAGTTGGAGAGAGAAAACAGAGTCCCTAAACTTCGAAAAGGATGGAAGGAAACTGTGGAAACTAATCAAACAGTTAAACAATGGAAGAAGTATAAAGATTACACTAACAGAGGATGGGAAAACTCTTACAGGTAAGCAGGTAGCAGATCACTTTGCTCGCATGTTTGCACAAGACTCCAACATTGATATTCATCCAGAGAAAGAGCTTACATTGCGCACTGACCCACAGGAACAAGGTAGAAAAGTGGAGGTCATGGATGCACCAATCACACGCAGCGAGTTGGACATAGCAGTCAGTAAACTAAAACCAAGGAAGTCACCAGGACCAGATGGAGTGTCCAATGAAATGACCAAGAACCTGGGAATGGCAGCAATGGGAAAGGTGTTGGATATTTTCAATATGTGCTGGAGCACAGGTAAGTTACCTCAAATCTGGAATGAAGCAAGCATGGTACCACTGCTAAAGTCAGTGCTAAAATAGCGATACAGACTTCAGCTACAGGCCAATCAGTCTCACTAATTGCCTATGCAAAACGATGGAACGCATCATTGATCTGAGGCTAAAATGGTACCTACAAAATGAAAACCTTCTCATTCCACAACAAGCAGGATTTAGTACAGAAGATCAAGTGACCTATCTCTCTCAAGAGACTGAGGACGCATTCCAAAACAAAAACCTTATACTAGCAGCATAGATGAAGAAAGCCTTTGATAAAGTATGGAAAAGGGTCTGCTGTGGAAACTAAGGAACTGCAATGTGAATGGAAGACTCTACAACTTGATAAAGTCCTGTTTGCACAACAGAAGATCAAGAGTAGTAATGGATGTACACAAAAAATTGAAAGCACTGCTGCGACACGGTGTACCACAAGGAGTCCTTTCACCTACACTATTCCTGGTATTCATTAATGACCTGGTCAAGGAACTTGAATCAAAGGGGCACTGTATGCAGATGATCTGGTTATGTTGTGTACAGATGAACACGCGACAGTTGCTACACAGAGACTCCAAAGAGCAGCAGACATCTTGACATCTTGGACAAACAAATAGTGTGTAAGTATCATCACAGAGAAATCAAATACCACTCTGTTCACTCTCTCATCTAAACAGAAACCAGGTAATATCTTTATAAATGAAATACACTTAGGGATGGACCCACTTACATAGGAGTACCTCTTGACTAAAAACTGACCTGGAAGCAACACATCAGCAATGCAGAAGCAAAAGCCAGAAGAAAACTAGCCATATTAAGAAAACTGAGTGGAACCACATGGAGAGCTAGTGAAAGAATCCTCAACAATGTATATCAGCAATGTATTCTACCATATTTAGAATATGGCTCAACATCTTGGTGCACAGCATCAAATACTACGCTGCATTATCTAAACAAGGTACAAAATCAGTCACTACGGATTATCACAGGCGCCATGAGGTCCACACCAGTAGTAGACATGCAGAAAACAGTTGATGTTCAAGAGCTAAAAGAACGTAGAGACACAAAGGTCATGACCATGGGAGAGAAATTCCTCAGCTCTGTAAACCATCTCCTGAAGGGGAGATTCAATAACTTGGCACTAAGACGGCTTAAAAGAAACAGCTTCATTCATCAGGCCAAGCGAATGCGTAAGCTGATACCTGACCTTCCAGCTGTAGTGGCTCCATTATCATCTGTACCAGAGTATACACCATGGAAAGAAGCAGATTGTGCATAAATAACTATTCAAACTGAAGTGAAAGGTGTGCAGAATGGTGAGATGCAGAGCAAACTTTTATGACAAATATCCATGTGACACCTGGATACGTGTGTATACAAATGGATCTGCACACGATGCCATAAAGAATAGAAGGGCAGGAACACATACTGAATATCCAAACAACAACACTGACAAAATTTCCATACCTACTGGAAAATACGTCAACAACTATGACGCAGAAGTTAGGTCAATTATTGCTGCAGTTGAAAAACTAACAGACTCCAGAATTGATACATGTCCTGTAGTAATTCTCACAGATGCAAGATCAGTACTGGAAGCTCTTCAGTGCAAAAAACTACTAGAGCTTAAGGATGCCTTGTCAAAATTTGGCTTACAACACAGAGTCACCTTGCAATGGATTCCCTCACACTATGGGATATCAGGCAATGAGAAAGCCGACCGTCTGGCCAAAGAGGGCACTGAAATGGAGCAACCAGACATATCAATCACCTATAATCAGAAGAAAAGCATGATAAAAATCTACAGGAAGCCACAAACACCACCACATGATGACTATCACATGCTAAATAGAAAGGAACATTTTCCTTCTCTGAACAGGACACAGCCGACTCCGAAGTCATATGTATTCAAAATTTTAAGATTGATACTACTGCTCTTTGTACATGTGCCCAGGTGCCCCAAACTGTGGAACATATCCTCCAGAACTGCACCACCTACGAGACAATGAGAAGTGATAACTGGCCTAGTGAAACCATTAAAGAAGATAAGCTCTACGGTTCCATACATGAATTACAAAAAAACAGTGAAATTTATCCAAGAGACAGGACTGCAGATATAGACAGACAATGCGTAAGAAGAAGAAGAGGAAGATAAAATGCTTTATTTTTATTTGTTTTAATCTGTAATTACGTGTGTAGATATGAAACTGTAGACTTAGGAGTGGAGGTACGGTTTAATACAGCTGTCGGTGTTCAAAGTTGACTGCTTGCAGCTTTCTGTCGACGGATGAGACGACATTTAAATGAAGGAGGCTGGCGCACGGCACCTAGATCAGTTCCAGCGTCAGTTGTGAAATCAGCAGGCACCAGCTTCTCTGTAGCAGGGGGATGTAAGTCATATCTCTGGAGGATGCTTGTTACGAAAAGAAACACTCGCGAGCGAGCAAACACTTCCCCTGGGCAGACTCGTGGACCAATTCCAAATGATATCAGGCTGTAAGGATAGAAACATAAGAAAGGCTCAAATGCGTTCAGTTGGGGAATGTACATTTTGTTTACTAATGAGATATTATGTTTAGCTAAATTGTGCTCATCTTTAAACAGCCATTGATGTGAGAGAAATACTGGTTTTCAGGTGAATAAATTATAAAATATTAAGACAAAACATTCACAAAAAAGATGCTACTGGAGACTGCTTGAGGTGCCTTTCAGAAAATGATAGAACAGATTCTTCCAAACTACTTTAAAATGTTATATATTTTATTCAGCGACAAGAAAGTTGCTAATTAAAATGATGCTTATTAGCTTCCAAAACATTTAATTTGTACGTTACTCTAAATATAGATCTAAGGTATCTGAACTTACAACTGGATCAGTGCTTGTTGATCTTCATTTTCAACTATTATTTTTTTTATCTTACTTCAGTTAATGCCAAAATAAACAATATATCTTTTGACTTTGAGCAGATTAAAATGCCATTGGATTTTAAAATATTTAGTAATATTCAGGAGCATTATTGATTTTTAAGAATTTGATTCAGTTTATCCTGCTTCCAGTCCTGAATTAACATCTATTCGATGTGCTTCAGTATACACGTACAGTGATATCAGTGACTTCAGAGAAATGATTACTGTATTTAAAATTGGTTCTAGTAAAAAAAAGGTAGACAGTGGTTCAGTTTTACTGAAAAGGATAGAAAGAGTGAGGAAAGTGGGCAGGAACGACAGGGGCAGAAAATAGGATGAGCACGTATAAATAAAAAACCTATAACAGCCCAATAATTCGGCAAATATCTTCTTTATCAAGGGCCATATCGAAAAACAACACAACAGATAAAAAAAGCACACAAAAAGGTGATAAATTAACACTTAGCTCTATGGCACTTTCCTGGAAAGGAAGATGGACACCCAATTCGCCCAGACAGACGCAGACAGGGACAAGGTAAAGGCAAGAAACTGCTTTAGAAGTCAGAGAAAAAGGCCACGATAAATGGTTCACGATGTCTTGCTCCAGAAGACAAAAACAAACAAATAAACAAACCAGGTAACTATCCCCTTTCCCTAAATAAAAATACCGCACAGCTGGCACAGATAATAAAAGTGAGAATATGGTATGAGGGGTAGGTGGATGAAAGAAGGTTTAGAGATAACAGAGAGCACTGAATGACCAAAACTGCTAGTGTGAGGTGGCATGGGCTTGGTCTTTCGAGTTCGGCTATTTCGGAGGGTCAAGGGTCAACCTACCTTGTGGTTTTCTGGGCTACCTAGTCACGTGATGTGTTGGCCTGGTGAGAGCGTAATGTGTTGAGCCAGTTTAGTCTGTTGTGGGCCTTTGGCGGAGCAGCACACGATTATCTGGGGGATCCGCGGTCGTGGTATATCTGATGTGTCTGATGTGTCTGATGCAGTTTTCTGTATATAGTGATGTCGGATGAATGGACTGTTAAGCTATGAACCCAGGGGCTGATTTCAGGCCTGCCCATGTTGGTAATGTTGATATATGTAAGTTTTCCTATGTAGGAGTTGGAGTTTTGTGTAAGTACGTATCATGAGAAGTGAGCAGTGTTAAGTGTTACGTGTTAGACTGATTTGTTCAGTAAGATACGATTTGGAAGGTATAATTTTCATCAGTGATCACTTTTCATTAATATTTATTAATATATTCATGTGTCCCACCTTTTAATTATACACATTGAAATGTTTTCCAATATCTTCGCGTGTGGCGCACGTGTTTATGCTGATCAGTGTCGATTGCATGTGGAGCTATAATGATATGTTATGTTCATCTTTCATTATCATCCTTGAGTCATACTTTGAGAATTAATGTGTCACTGAATCATTCATATTTGCACTCTATGTGTTAAATGTTGGACGCAGGCAGTCTGACTGCGTATATGTATTATATGTGAGTTGGCACCAGGCTCCTATAATGTGCTAAGTGAGTGTAGCCATCTCTTGATTAATAGGGAATATGTAATACAAGGGTTACTGAAGAAAAGAGATTTGTAGAGATTAAATAGTTAATAGCATCACTTGGAGTGCTGTCTTGGTTGTGTTCATGTTGATGTTCATAGCAGGCTCAATGTTTTCCGTGCGTGATGTTCATTGTTATGGAGGTACATGTCGAGTAATGCGTCTAGTGTTTTCAATAAACTTAACCTTATTTTACTTTAATCAATGTATGTTTTTGAGCAGTTATGTATTGTTGGAGTAGCTAGGGAATGACTGAGATGATAAGTTATTTTCCAGCCAGAAGAGGTTATTTAGGGGAGCTTACTTGGAGAGCAAAAGAGCCTGGGGGTAAGGGACCGTCAGGATCGGTGCCGCTACTGAGAGTGTTCCAGGCACCGCTGTGTTTCATTGGGCATTAAACTCTGTAGAATAAGGCTAGCGATGTAAGCCATGAGAAGATTCTTTGACGACGATTAAAGATAAAAAGAAGAAAGAGATAAAGAAGCAAGATGGGAGAGAAGAAGTGAAAAGTAAAAAAATAAAGTAAGCACCAAAGTAATAAGGACAGTAAAGTAATAAGCACCAAGTAACAATAATATACTTTACACTAACTGAGAATGCCTAGACAAGGAAGCTATCAAAGCTCTCTTGTGCCTATGGAATAAAGATAGAAAGGCATGGAAAATTAACCTTAAATCGCCTTCACTGAGAATGAGAAAGTGCAGCTAAGTGAGGCGGACATTAAAATAAGAAAGCTGGGCATCAACAGTGCTTTCTTGGAAATGTAGTTCAGATGTTTCCGAAACTGTTCTCCTAAGCATCAGACAATCTCTTCTTCACACATAACATCACATCGTTTGCACATAATGGCATAAACGACAGACTGAAAAGTGCAAGTAAAACCCCTCTATTTGATTACATGGCAACGAGAAAGACATCTGACTCGTTTCTACAACAAAAGAGCAAGTATTGCACCTACGGCAACCACAACGTTTGATACCAGACAAAAGTTATGTCTGCTGACTTGAGGCGACTTCTGACTTTTTTGGTCTTTGAATTTTTTGTTCCACCTGTATTTCACAGTAGGGGTTCCTCAAAGAATTCACTTGTTGAGGTTCAGTGTGGAGGAGACGGAGATGGCGAAAGATGTCCTTAACTGCAAAAGTGAGGGGATAATAGTATTTTGATGTTTTACTCTTCTGGAACTGCAAGCTGATTTAGGAGCGAAGGCTTGTTATCTTGATATATGGCTGATACAACTTCAGGATGAAGTGAGACAATATTTCATGTATCCTTGGCAAAATAAATCCACTTTCATATGGATTTGATCATGGAAATTGAGATCTTCAGCCCACATATGTTGAAACTTAAGGAGATGGAGTTGAGTCTTATATATATATATATATATATATATTCGATTTTAGTAACTGTTGAACAGCATAAAGATTTTATGTCATATCTCTATTTTGATTTCACTGTCTAGATGTCAAAGAAAAACAAACACTATACTTTTTTCGTTTTGGGTGTTCTATGGGCAGCAGGTTTCCTTCATTATCCAAGAAACGCTCAGGTTTAAAGCTCCAGGGATCCTCCCAAACGTGTTCATCGTGCAAGTAGAACCAGTTGTTCATGAGTATCTGAAAAGGAAGAGTCAATATTGCTAATTGCAAGTTAAAAAATGTTAAGACTAGCTGTTCACACAAATGTGCTGAATTTTTTTTTCTTAAAAAAAGTTAATGCAAATCAGATTTAATCCGACACAATTGTATCACTTATGTGTTAATCATGGATGGCAGAGACAGAAAATACCATAGGACAGATGTACAACCCTGAAGAAATCCCCATGCCCATGCATGCCCGAAAATATCCACACCTTGCCAAAGTTCACATATGGCTCAGTCGGGAATATCGAAATTAAGCATCAGGATTTAGCACAATCATAAATCAAAGAGCAAGTAATTAAACAGTCCAACTACACTCGGACAAGGAAGCGGGTGAGAATTTGTGGTCTATCGCAGTGGACATCCCACCGTCAGCGAGGCCGGAGCCTTCGCCACAACCACATCCAGCATGAGGATGAAAGTCGAAGCAACCACATCCAGCATGAGGGTGAAAGTCGAAGCAACCACACGAGCCATAAATTGGCTAGCAAATCAGCAAGCAGCATCGCCAGGCATAATCTTAACAAATTCGCAGAACATTCTCAGAAAAATTGAAAACCAGCTGAAGCGTTTCAACTATCCGGCCAAACTAAAAGAGTTGCAGATCTCCTTCCTAACATAGAGTTATTGTCGTGGACATTCTGTCATCAAAGGCAATGAAATGGCAAATCGACTGGAAAACAAAGCAGCAACTCTTTGCACACTAGAAATGGACAAAGCAGACCTCATAATAGCCACCTTATCAAAATTACCTTTGGAGCAACAAAAGAAAAAAGCAATAAACTTTTGCATGGTCATTTGTCACCAAAGATTTTACAAAAGAGATAAACAAGGGGCAGTGATCTGGCACAACCAGAACTTTGTGGAAAAGATCGAGCTATATACAACCAGTGCGCCACTGGCACCATCACCCAACATACACTACGAACAAAGCTGAGAAAACCTCAGATGTGGCACTTGATCTTGAGGATTATACAACGCTGTTGACACTCCTGACGGTATTTGGAGTAAACTGAAGATTAGTTCGATGGATAGCTTCAATGTTCGTGCGATCAGTTGCCTTGACAAACGGATCATGGATCCACAAAATTTGTTACGGGGCTGATTCTCTGGGGTCTCCATAGTCTCCTGCGCTATCCACTGTGTATTGTACTGGCTATCCTCTGTTATTTGGGAACGGTTTGGGGCGAACGCTGAGATACGCTGATGATATATTAACATATGAGGGTAGGAGGTGTCAAGAGAAACCAGATAAAAGGGTACAGAACAAAGTGGATCAGATAACAGGCTGGAGTGAGGATAAAAAAGGCGCTGATAACCCCTATAAAAGCCAGTATCTTGTGGTGCTCAAATAACAGAATTCTAGCATGTGAAGTTCCGATTGTGAAATGTCAAGGCCAAGATATTAAGAGAACACATTTCATGAGGTATCTAAGGATCACATTTGACCGCTCATTCTCCTTTGCACACCATGTGGACATTGTAATAACAAAAAGCCAGGAAAGCGTTGGGAGTGGTTAGGTTAATAGCCGTAGCAGGATTTCCACAGCTCACTCTTCTTCTCTTCTTGCCGATGCATGCGTGGTACAGTCATTATTGGAGTATGGTCTTGGACTGCTCAGCCTGTCAAATCCACAGCTCAGTAAACTAGAGCGTGTTCAGAACGAGACAATGAGAATGGTCTTGGGTTACACCAGGGATACTCCGGTGGCAGCCTTGAGCTTTCTGCTAGATAAGCTGAGTGTGAGGTCTAAACACATGCTCAGGTAAAGGCATACATCAGGGTTGCTGCCATGAAGGATCATCCTCTCCATAAGGAGCTAGGGTTCATAAAGGGAATACGTATCAAACGAGGCAAATCCTGGATGGCCGAGGCGAAGAATACAATAAAGTCAATGTGCAATTTAGATGAGGTGCCTAAAAGTGATAACTGGTTATTGATACAGGACGAACCTCAGCTAACAAAGGTTATTGTACTGAAGGGCCGTGAATATCGAGACTGGGCACAAAGAGCAGATGAACTTTGGGTTCAAGATCTCATCCAGCATCGCTGTGGGTCTTCCGAGACGGTAATATATACAGATGGCCCAGTGACTCGGAACAGCAGAAGTGGTTGGGATTTTGTTGTCTACAGAAATGGATGAGTAGTGCCACAGTGTTCGGGAGCCTGTGAAGTCAGCACTTCAAGCTCTGATGCTGTGTCGGTGCAGCTGAATGGTTAATTGCTCATGACGTGGTTAATGGTGTCAGTGTGAGTGATTCACAGAGTATGCTTCGTAAGACTGAGAAGAATTTGCTTCGAAAAGAATGGGTTTATCTCTAAAGCCAGTCAGCTGTGATAAGTCTAACGTGGCTTTACTGTCCAGGGTATACGGGAGTACATGGCAATGATGTGGCAGATAAACTTGCTGGACAGGCAAAGATAAATGGCAGACTGACGATGGACAAGGAGGACATTGCTAAGGCTGTATTGGACAGACTGCGGGAGAATGAAGAGCGGGAATGGAAGAACAATGTAGCTGTGAGGAGACTGCTGGAACTAGGACAAATTAAAGGTGCTGGCAGGAAATACAAACTGTGTGGTAGAAAACGCATCGTAAGCAGCCAACATTTGACAGGAACTATTAGCAAATAAGATGTTGAAAGCAGAAGAAACAGAAACACCAAAACAACTTTGCCGGATATTACAACAAATTTGGGATTCAGAAAAAGCCCCAGAGGAGTGGAAAACTGGTCTTATAGTAAAACTACCAAAGAAGGGTGACCTCAGAGATTGCGGGAATTGGAGGGGCATTACCCTACTGCCACTCACCAGTAAAGTATTTTGCAGAATAATCATCAACAGAATTGTACCAACACTTGAGGAAAAACTTCGGAAAGAGCAGGCAGGATTTAGGAAAGGAAGATCATGCATAGACCATATATTTGTACTTAGACAAATATTAGAACAGGCAAATGAGTGGCATAGCACAACATATGCATTATTCATAGATTTTGAGAAAGTCTTTGACAGTGTCAACAGAGATGCACTGTGGAAAATCCTAAGATGGCATGGCCTCCCCCATAAAATAGTTAATGTAATCAAAGCCCTATACGAGGGTTTTCAGTGCAAAGTTATCTGTGGAGAACATACCTCCAGCAGCTTTAGGGTACAAACAGGAGTGAAACAGGGATGTGTACTATCACCAACATTATTTATCTTGGCAGTAGACTGGTTAATGAAGGAGGCAACATCAGACAAACGCAGAGGATTACAATGGACCCTTGACACAGTGCTGGAGGACCTTGACTTTGCGGACGACATTTGTCTATTATCAAGCAGTCACAAAGATATGCAAGAAAAAATAAACAAGTTAACCCAGAATGCAAACAACATAGGACTAAAGATCAACGTAGGAAAGACAAAGTTAATGAAGCAAAATGTGAACAACAGAAATGTACTCAGAGTAGATAACAAGTTAGTGGAGGAGGTCAACGAATTTGTATACCTTGGCAGCAGAGTAGTAGAAAATGGAGACAGCACAGAGGACATCAACAGCAGACTTACTAGAGCAAACCAGGCTTTTGCAATGCTACAGAATATATGGAAATCAAATAAACTAAGCATAAATATGAAAATCAGGATATTTAAGAGTAATGTTCTAAGTGTACTACTCTATGGAAGTGAATGCTGGAAAATCACCAGAACCATAGAGAACAAGTTGAATTCTTTCCAGACTAAATGTTTACGTAGAATTAAAAAAATATTTTGGCCAAACACCATAAGAAATACCATCTTATTGGCAGAAATGCAGATGAAGCCACTGACAACAATTATTGAGGAAAGACGCTGGCGATGGTTGGGACATGTGCTCCGAATGACTGACAACTCACTACCAAAAATAGCACTAAGATGGACACCACAGGGGAGCAGAAGTAAGGGTAGACCAAAAGAGACATGGAGAAGAACAACAGAAAGGATGTTGAGCAATAGAGGGCTCACCTGGGCAAGAGCAGAAAAAAAGGCGAAAGACAGGCATTTGTGGAAAACCCTTGCGGAAGCCCCATGTGCCCTGGGCACTTAAGGTTCAGAGAGAGATTAGCAAATAATCTCTTCAATGGATGCTTGGGCATGCGGCTGAGTATATATGGGGTTGTCCAGAATGCAATGAAGCCGGAGTCTGAATATTTAAATTTGAACTTTGAAAACCTGAATTTCCAATTATGAAGTGTCAGGAACAAGATATTAAGAGAACACATTTCATGAGGTATCTAGGGATAACATTCAGTTGATCGGTTCTTTTCATATGGACAGTGTAATACAAAAGTGCAGGAAAACGCTGGGAGTGGTTAAGTTAATGGTTGCAACAAACTTTTCACTGTTCTTGCTGACTCGGGGGTGGTGATGTCATCTACTCACCCTGTCACACGTACAGCCAAACAGGCTAGAGCCGTACGGAACGAGACAATGATACTGCTCTGACAGCCATGCGCTTCTAAAGCGTGAGATCAAAACATAAGTATGCTCAGCTAAGTACATATATCAAGGTTGCTGACATGAAAGACCATCCTCTCCATAAGAAATTGGGGTTGATAAAAAGAAGATCCATCAAACGAGGCACATACTGGATGGCTGAGGCTGTGGATACAATAATGGCAGTGTGCGATCTAGATGTATTATTATGTCAAACGAAGCAGCAAAGAGCCTCGTAGAATGGGAACCAGTGAACAGTCGTATAATAAGAGCACGATACAACCTAAGACACGGAAGAATGACAATAATACAGTGTTATACACCCACGAACGATGCAGATGATGATGTGAAAGACGACTTCTATCACCAATTACAACAAATCATCAACAAAGTCCCTAAACACGACATCCTAATTGCTATGGGGGACTTCAACGCTAAGGTAGTAAAGATAACACCGACGTTGAAAAAGTGATGGTTAAAGAAGGAATTGAGAAGGTTAATCAGAACGGAGAACGATTAATTGAAATATGTCTGACAGAGGGCATGGTCATTGGAGGAACAATATTCTCACACAAAGAGATACATAAAACAACGTGGATATCTCCAGATGATAGAACTAGAAACCAGATAGATCATTTTTGTATTAGAAAGCAATACAAAACATTTCTGATGGATGTAAGGGCTTGTAGGGGTGCAGATGTTAACAGTGATCACAACCTGTGCATAGGGAAAATAAAACTAAAATTGAAAAGCCAACACAAAAAATCAGTACACAGAAAGATAAACAGCCACAGCCTGCAAGAAGAGAATACTAACAGTAATTTCAATCAAGAACTTGCCAATCATTCTAAAACACTCAGTGAAGTTGAGGAAATGGGTATAGATGAATTATGGAATTCTTATAGCACAGCCATAATCACAGCAGCAAAAGCAAGCGCTGGACTAAAAAACCAAATAGAAAAGCATGGATATCAGATACAACATGGAAGTATATACATGAAAGACGATTAGCCAAATTAGACATGTTGAATGTAAAAAAAGATCTTGTGAAAGAAACATACTAAGAACTAGCCAAGAAAGTAAAAAGTTCAGTTAGAAGGGATAAAAGAGAATATATAGACAATATGCAAAAGAGGCAGAAAAAGCAGCAAAAACAGGAGACAGCAAAACTCTATATAACATACAAAAGAGGCTAACAGGTACTATTACATTTAAAGAAAGACAAAACCTTAGCAAAACTGGAACCCTGTTAACATCAAGTAAAGACCAAAAGCAAAGATGGACTGAACAGTTCCAAGAAATACTTAATCGACCACACCCAAAAGAATTGTTAAACCTTGAAGCCGACCTACCAGCTCCACAACTAAATGTCAACCTAGATGAAATTACATTGCATGAAATTGAAACAGCAGTGAATTTAACGGCTAACAACAAAGCTGCAGGTGAAGATGAAATAACATCCGAAATGTTAAAAGCTACCAATAGTGACAACATGAGAAAACTACAGAGAACGTTTAATACGATTTGGAAAGAAAAAAAGGTAGCTTCTATATGGAAAAAAGGAATCATTGTTACATTACCAAAACAAGGCAACCTTAGTGACTGTAACAATTGGAGAAGAGCAACCTTAATATCAGTTGTGTCAAATGTATTTTGCAAGGTCATTTTGAATGGACTTAAGGATATAGTGGATACAGCAATGAGAGAAGAACAACCAGGATTTCGAAAAGGGAGAAGCTGTCTCGACTAGATCTGTACTCTAAGAATGATACTTGAAGAATATATTGAAAAGCAGAAACCATTAATACTGAATTCCATAGGCTTTAAAAAGGCATTTCATGGCATACATAGAGATTCATTATAGGGAATTTTATGTATATATGGAATAAAATCTAAAATTGTCAACATCATTAAGGATTTCTACAATGGATATGTTTGTGCTTTCAAGACAGAAGAAGGGATGAGTGAATGGTTCCAGATTGAAACAGGTGTGAAACAAGGATGTATACGGTCTCCTTTGCTTTTTGGAATTACAATAGACTTCATAATGAAAAACTGCTGCACAGGTAACACAGGTATTGACTGGGTACATGAGACCTAAATAGAAGATCTTGATTTTGATGATAACATAACTCTTATCAGTAACAATGTGAATTTCATGCAAGAAAAAACAGATAGCCTGTCTTCATTGGCTAGCAAAATAGGACTTGAAATTAACAAGGACAAAACAAAAATAGTGAAAATTCCCATTAATCCAAATGGAAAAATACACGTAGAAGGGACAGATATTGAAGAAGTCAATCTTCTTCTTCTTCGTTCGCTTCTACCACCAAAACCGCACTGTGATCCTACTGAATTTACGCCCGTGGTCCTCGTTAGGTCCCGTGGTCTCCTGTGTGGTCCTCGAAAGGTCCACACGAGATCCGCGAGAGGACCACAAGGGGTTCAGAGTATTCCAGGGCTTTAGCCTGTATTCTTGGTAGGTCTCAGAGCAGGATTGCGTGACACCGTGGTTTTCGTTACACCAGTTTAGTCTAGGATTGGACTTTCTCACCGGAAGACCTCGACGTGTTTAGGATATCAGTGAATCCCCGCTGGGTGAGAGGCGGTAGCCCACCCAGGCCAGAGTTGGACCTTCTCACAGGAAAACCTCGACGTGTTTTGAGATACCCGTTTATCACTGCCGGGTGAGAGGTGGTTGCCCATCCAGTCCAGAGTTGGACTTTCTCACCGGAAAACTTCAGCATGATTAGGACACGCAAACATCCTCGCTGGGTGAGAGGTGGTTACCTATCTAGACTGCCCTGGTCCAGTGTCTCTGACTTCAGCATTTTGCGGTCGTGGCCGCTACCCTTCCTAGTTGTGACCAGGATGAAGCTTTTGTCCAGGAGGATGAATCATCGCCACTAGTGACTTCTACCCCTGGGTTGAGCCGGTTTAGGCATATTATCCCAGTATGGGCGTGTTTGGGACGTGACCGACCTCTAGAGCAGAGGTACTGTGACATGCATAGCCTTCAAGATTCACCCCTGGTGTGAGCCGGTTTAGGCAAAGTTCACCATTATGGGTGTATATCAGGCGTGACCGACCTCTAGAGCGGAGGTGGCATGACATGTCTAGCCATCAAGTTCCACCCCTGGTGTGTGCCAGTTTAGGCATATTTCACCAGTGTAGGTGTATTTCGGACGTGGCCGGCCTCTGGAGCAGAGGTGCCGTGGTATGTATAGCTCTCGCAGCGATGCTTCTGGACATACGGATTAAACTTCACTTTATCCTTACAACCACCTTTTCACATCGGCGCCGCACAGCAACCTTAATTTCTTTTCCGCAATTTCTTCCTTGATCGGGAGGAGCTTCACTCCACGCACGGCATTCGAAGAGTCTCGCCAGCAGTGTCTTAACCTCTGGGACAAGCTGGTTCATGCATTTCACCCGATATGACTTCACTCAGGACGTGGCCGACCTCCAGACTAGAGGTGGCATGATGTGACTGTTTGCTTCGCTTTATCCTTTCTACCACCTTTTTCCGCAGTGATGCCGCGCGGCAACCCCATTTGCACCTTACTTCATTGGCCGGGAGGAGCACCGCTCCACGCACGGCAGCTGAAGAATCTCGCCAACAGCGGTAGATGAGCTACCAAACGTGCCACTCATCTACCCTAAGTATCTGGTTTTCAGGCGCCAGATATTCGCCCTCGCCCCTTCTCCTGTCAGTTTAAACAGTTCTGCCACGGGAAGGCCAGGAGATGGACATGACTGCCAGATGATGTTTGAGACGCAATAACAGTCCTTAGAACCAAGAAGTCAATCAATTTGCATAACTTTTGCAGCTACATAGACCAGGATGGTGACACTAGAAAGTAAGTTAGAATTAGAATTGCAAAAGCAGCATCGATATTCAAGAATCTTGAGAGCATATAGCATTCAAAAGTTATAAACACAAAAATAAAGTTAAGACTATTCAATTCAGATGTAATATCCACCCTCATTTATGCATGCGAAAGCTGGAAAACAACTAAAAAAATGGAAAAGAAATTAGACTCTTTCGAAAACAAATGCCTAAGGAAAATATTCAGCATCAAGTGGAACGAATTCAAGAACAATGCAGAGATAAGACACATGACTGAACAAAAACCAGTCTCATGGGTGATCAGGAAAAGGAAATGGACATATGTTGGTCATGTGACGAGAAGAAACGATCAGAGAATTCCCAAAACAAGCTACCAAGTGGAACTCAACAGGCCGAAGAAAAAGAGGCAGACCACGTGAAACTCTGAAGAGGACATTGTTAAGAGAGGCCAAATTAATAGGCATAAAATCCCTTGATGAGGTTGAAAGGCTCGCCGAAGACAGGAAATATTTGCGAACTACCTTGTGTGCCTTATGTGACTTTTAACGGCACGGGAGGGATATAAGACATATATATGTATATATATATATATATATATATATATATATATTCATTCATTAATTCATTCATTTGCATGTCCCTTGAGGAATCTTGCCTTCCAAACAGCACTCCTGTAGGCCTCTCGGTTGTGAGCAAGATGGGCTGCTGCTGTTGCATCCATTTCCAGATCGTCAACGATGTCTTGCAGCCATCTTCGTTTTGGTCTTCCTCTTTTTCTTTTTCCCATTACGTATCCTTCCAATACGGTCTTCTCTAAATTATCATGACGTTTAATGTGGCCAAAATATTTAAGTTTTCTCTCTTTAATCCTCTTTACTAGCCAGCCTTCTTCAATATTAAGCTCTTGTAGTATAGATATATTTGTTCTTTTTTGTGTCCACGATATTTGGAGAACTCTTATGTAGCATTTACATTCAAAGGCATTTATGTGTTTCTCAGCTGTTTTGTTAAGTGTCCACGTCTCACAGGCATATATTGCGATGGGAAAGATGCATGCCCGTAAAAATCTTATTTTTGTGGTTCTGTCTGCTCCTCTCCACAGATTCTGTATTTATTTTACTTTCTGAAGAGCGATAGATGTCCTCCTTTTAATTTCCCTCATTGTATCTCCATTATTAGTTAGCAGTGATCCAAGATATTCAAAACTCTCCACTTCTTCCAGTTTTTCCTCATTGATACATATTTCAGTTGCCTTGTTTGTTTTGTCAGTTGTCATCACTTTAGTTTTCTTTGCATTAAGATGGAGGTTCTGCTCTTCGCTGTTCTTGCGGACTGACATAATTAGTTTTTCCATTACTTTTTGTGTGTGTCATCAGCATATCTAATCTCTGGTATTTCATATATATATATATATATATATATATATATATATATATATATGTTCATAAGTATTCTTTCCTTAGATTTAAATTATAAAATTTAAAGCCTGTATGCCATCTTTATTAGCCCCTTCCTAATGTCAGACGAAAAGCTTAATTTTTAAAAAACCAAAAGGAATGAGCAAGAAAGCTGTAGATTATCACATGAATGACAATTAGTCGTCTTTTTAAATGGAAATATAGCAAAACACATACACAAACAAGGTGAGAACACTAAATAAAAAAATTAAAAAGTAATATCTAACCAACGAATCCTTCGGGATGGTAACGCCCTCAAAATCGATGTCTTCTGATGCGCTTCGATAGCCTGAAAAAGGGAGTTGAGAAAGAAGACGAAGACTTTCCAAAATGGTGGCTTCCATGTATGGCATGCTACTTTTGTGTTCAAGTTTAGGTCTCTTGCTGCCGATGACATTGTCTATTTCCTCCTGGATCTTTTGGATGACGTGTGGATAGTTGAGCATACAGAGAAAGATGCCAGTAAGTGAAGCTCTTGAAGTTAAATGTGCTGAAAAAGAATGTATTCTGTATTAACGTATGATTTTGGAAATGTTAATTATTATTACATTGTTTTATTCTATTTAACGTTTTGTATTAAATCAGAAATGTGGTTTATTAGAAGAATGTTGCGAATCCCCTGGACAGCAAAAATAACTAATGAAGAATATATGAGAAGAGCTGGAGAGACAAAAAACTTTGTCAAAAAGATAAGAGAGAGACAATGTACTTTCATAGGACATGCAATGAGAAGAGGGGGCAGTGAAAATATTATAACAACAGGAAAAATAGAAGGAAGAAGATCAAGAGGAAGACCAAGAGAAATGATACTGGACAGTCTGACGGGATGGTGTGAGAGGAGATCACCAACTGAACTGATGGCCTGCATGAAGGATCGGGTACTCTGGAGAAGCATAATAGCCAGCTCGAGTCGGCACGGCACATGATGATGATTAAATCAGTATAAATCCAACATTTCCGTGACATCAGTTTAGGGACAGCATGTTAACAACAGACAGGATTTTTATTGCATACTACCTTGAGACTAGAAAGTTAGATGGGAAACTTGAAAGCAATATGTAAAAGTTTTTTAATAAAAAACCAATTCCCACGACATTAGTAATAAAGCATTACTGCTGGACGCTGACAGATGAAACAGACGAATAGAAAAGACAGGCACAAGGACACCGAGATAGGGGAAATGCTAAAGAAAGACGCCCGGAAGTAAAATAGTCCAGTAATAACAGGTGTTGACATGGTCGGCGCACGAAATCTAAGAGCAGATCTGTTATTCCCCTCGGCTGACCCTGCACGTGAGTTCTCTACAAAATTAAAATTAAAAGTTACCATAGCAACATAAGTATATTTGTCCTCCTCTGTCAATGTGGTGATTTCCTCAAGCTCAGAAATTTCATTTTGCAACATAATAATATAGGTAATAGGAAAGTAACAGAAAAAGTAATTGGAAAAATGGGAGTAATAGGAAAAATAGGAAGATATTATTTTATCAGTTATTTTATATGGATACTTAGTTTATTTGAAAAATGCCGAAAAGTGTTAAATTCAAATTCCTCCTTTACTACTTGTTAAAAAGGAAATGAAACAGAACAAAACATAAGAACTCTTAATGAGCTTTCGGTGATTAAGAGAAACACGCGGGCCACCTACCTTTTTAGCTCAATAACACCTGCTTTAGTATCAATAATAATTTATTTTTCTCACAGGATTCTTTAGTTTGTATTTTTGCAAAGTTATTCTGAATAAAATTATGGTGGATGCTGCAATGAGAGAAGAACAAGCACGACTTCGAAAATGGAGAAGATGCCTCGATCAGATCTTCACTGTAAGAATAAAACTTCAAGAACATACTGAAATGCAAAAACCATTAATCCTGGACTTCACAGACATTAAAAGGCATTTGATAAAAAAAAAGAGAGATTCATTGTGGAGAATTTTAAGAATATATAGAATACCATCTAAGATTGTCAACATCATTAAATATCTCTACAGTGAATATGTTTGTGCAGTCAACACAGAAGAAGGAATCGGTGAATGGTTCCAGATTGAAACAGACATGAAACAAGGTTGCATACTATCTCTCTTACCTTTTCGAATTGCCATAGAGTTCATAATAAAAATATGCTGCACAGGTAAAATGGGCATTGATTGGGAACATGAGACCCAACTGGAAGATCTTGATTTTGCAGATGACATAACTCTTATCAGTGACAATGTGAAATCAACGCGAGAAAAAACATGTACTCTGTCTTCTGTGGCTAGTAAAATATGACTTGAATTTGACAAGGATAAAACAAAAATATGGAAACTTCTCATTAAGCACTAAGGAAAAATATACGTAGAAGGAACAGCTGTTGAAGAAGTAAACCAATTTGCATATCTCGGTAGCTACATAGACCAGGATGGTGACACCAGAAAGGAAGTTAGAATTCGAATTGCAAAAGCAGCGTTGACCTTCAAGAATCTTGAGAACATACGGCATTCAAAAGTTATAACTACAAAAACCAAATTAAAATTATTCAATTCAGATGTAATATTCACCCTCATTTATGCATGTTAAAGTTAGAAAACAATTAAAGAAATAGACAAGAAATTAGACTCTTTCGAAAACAATTGCCTAAAGGATATATTCGGTATAAATTGAAATGAACTCAAGAACAAGGCAGAGATAAGACAGATGAGCAAACAACAACCTGTTTCATGGGTGATCAGAAAAAGAAAATGGACATATGTCGGTCATGTGATGAGAAGAAATAATCAGAGAATCCCTAAACAAACTATCAAGTAGGGCACAAGAAGCCTAAGAAATGTCAGCCGCGCCGAGCTGCACAGCGAGGGATGCTGTTGCGCAGGCCGACCGTTCTTTTGGCGAAAAAGCGCTCTCGAGTTCCGTGCGTGCGAAAAAAGGCTTCCGCTCCCTTCCTGGACGGCGAGAGTTTAGGTGTTTCGATGCAGAGGCGAGTAGTTTGTCCGTCGAGCGAAGCCTATAACGGCTATCCAGCCAGGTTCGTGCTAACGGTGCACTACGGTTTTGTCGACCGATGATCTCTCACAAAGAGTATCGGTTATGCAGTATGTAATGTGCGTTAGTTGTGGGTGCCGGGCTTTCTTCTCGTTCGTTAGAGCAGAGAGCCGGCCGCCGCCAGTTAAAGGAAATGAAACGTCGCCGGGGCCGAAAGGGATCCGCTCTGAGCAGAGAGCTATCTCCCTTGCCCCGCGTCGGTCTGTCAGCAGATATCCGACTAAGATTCAGTGAACAAAGCTGTCTGGTTGATCCTGCCAGTAGTCATATGCTTGTCTCAAAGATTAAGCCATGCATATTCTGCTGGCAAGATTCTTCAGCTGCCGTGCTTGGAGTAGGGCTCCTCCCGGCCAGTGAAGAAAGATGCGATTATGGATTGCCGTGTGGCACTGTGGAAAAGGATGAAATAAGGAATAAGTGAAGTAATTAGTAGTCTTGAGGTCAAGACTGCTCAAATCAAGGCAGTTCTGCTCTGGAGGTCAGCCACGTTCCAAGTACACTCATACCGGGCGAATTGCCTGAACCCGCTTAACCCAGGGGTTAAGACATTCCTGGCTAGATTCTTCGGTTGCCGCGCGTGGAGTGAAACTCCTCCCCGCCAATGAAGAAAATGAGGAAAAACAATCCGGGTAAAGGTGATGGAAAGATAAAGTGAAGCTTAATCGGTATGTCCAGTAGTCTCGCAGCGAGAGCTACTCATACCACGGCGCCTCTGCTCTAGAGGCCGGCCGCATCCGTTCTACGTCCATACTTGTGAAATATGCCTAAAGCGGCTTAGCCAGGGGTGAAACGTGATGGCTACTCAAGTCACGACACCTCCGCTCTAGAGGTCCGGCACGTACTAAAGACACACATACTGGGATAATATGCCTAAACCGGCTCAACCGGTTGCTGTTTGAAAATGGTTGCGTAGATGAATCAATAGTATTTGGCGATCTTGTGCTCGTGTTGTTACATGAGATTGATCAGGTTTGGGACGGCCATTCCTGGTACCTGCTGCCTGAAATCGCTGGTTCAGTCTCACTATAGTCGAATGGTCGCAGTTACAATATTTGGCAGCATCTCTGTTCATCATCCACTGCTGACCATACCAACAGCTTGCCATCGCTCTTGTGACAACTACCAGGGAGTGACAAAAATATTAACAGGGGTGAAACTCACTGGTGGCTAGGGTTCGTCCTCCTGGACAAAAGCCCGTCCTGGTCACAACTAGGAAGGGTAGCGGCCACGACCACAAAATGCTGAAGTCAGAGACACTGGAAGAGTGCAGTATAGATAGGCAACCACCTCTCACCCCATTGGGATGTACGTGTATCCTAATCACACTGAGGTTTTCAGGTGAGAAAGTCCAATGCTGGACTGGATGGGCAACCACGTCTCACCCGGCGGGGATACACATGCATCCCAAAACACGTCGAGGCTTTCCGGTGAGAAAGTCCAACTCTAGATTAAAATGGTGCAACGAAAACCACAGTGTCACCCAGTCCCGCTTCTGATGCCCACCAAAAATACAGGCTCTGGACCTTCGATACTCTGAACCTCTTGTGATCCTCTCGGGGATCTCGTGTGGCCTTTTCGAGGACCTCTCGGGGATCTCGTGTGGTCTTTTCGAGGACCTCAAGGGGACCACGGGACCTATTGCGGACCACGGGAATAAATTCAGTAGGATCACAGGGCGGTCTTGGTGGTAGAAGGGAACGAGGAAGAAGAAGGAGGCCGAAGAAAAAGAGGTCGACCACGTGAATCTCTAAAGAGGACATCGCTAAGAGTTAAGATAGGCCAATTCAGTGGGGATAACATCCCTTGATGAGATTGAAAAACTCACCGAAGACAGGAAACATGGCGAACTACCATGCGTTCCTTATGTGACATTTAGCGGCACGGGAAGGATGTAAGATGTAAGAATGGTGTAGCGAAGTTTGTGATTTAGTAATGCTAACCTTAGGACCGTAGTACATGAGGTCGTCTGCCTTTTTCTTGATGGCTTTCAGTAGCTTTGCATTGTTTCTGAATTTCCCTGGAATTTTCGTTGCGAATGGGAGATAATTCAATATGAAATCTGCGCCTACAGTCCCTAGTCTGTTGAAGGCCAGGTCATACTCTTCCAATATGTTTGGGATGCTGGGATCTGCCGGAAGTTCTCCAATAGCCTGATAAATTCGTGAAGTTTATTAATACACAAAAACATTGATTGTAGTCCAGAAGACTACAAAATTTAAAAAATAAATTATCTTGACGAAGAAGTTAACGATTTCATTAAAATCTTTTATGCTATAGGAGCTGAAAAGCTAACTAACGCAGCCCCATTCACTGATAATAACAACTGGAACAGCTTAATGGAAATATGATCATTCATAATCACTCCTAATGTTGCTAAACACATATTCATGTACTTGTCATTTAACGAAATCAACAGTTATTTTAGTCTTCAGTGCTCCAGAGAATAATTTGTCGGATCCTTTTTTCAGATGAAAGAGCCCAAATGTGTCAAAACTTTCCATAACATTATTTGTGATCTATATCTAAAGGACTATAGAAACTTATATAATGGATGCATCATTATGGCAACGCTTCCTTTGGAATTACATTTTATATAGCTTAATTTTTTTTTTAATTCTTAGCGTCGTTAAAATAATTCACGAAGCTCTTACAATATGTAAAATGTAAATAATATTATTACTCTGGGAAGTAACATTAAAGTGACTTTACCAGAACGTAGATGATGATTTTTATAGACAGCGCAAGATGTTTGGGCAGTTCAACATCCAATCCCTCAGATTTATCCAGTTCTGCAAACAGTCTCTCCATCTCGCTCCAGACCACGTTTTCAAACCTCGCCACTCCATCGCCGTACATACCAAGAACATTGAAGAGCAATCGTCTCTTCTTCTTCAAAAAAGCTGAAACATAGGAATATACTGCTTTAACTCAGCTATATGTTTTTATTAAGACGGAATACATATTTTTACAGCATGCATAGAAAAATAAATTATTGTCTTTATTGTAGTGTAGCTTATTAGCTTTGTATATCTAGTCGAGCGTCTGCTAGAAAGTGATTTTCTTTATCACATTCTGCTTTACATACAAACATATATTTTGAAAGTATAGCAAACAGACAACCAAATACACAACGCTTCTTTCTATTTGTAAAGACACACAATACTATCCGCCTTAAAAACGCACCGCTTTATTTTATTTTATTTTATTTTATTTTATTTAATTTTGAACAATACGTCTTTGTACTATATTTAAAATACATAAGAGCCCTGATTTAACATTTCTCGTCAATTTACTGACAAACTTGACACGATTTAGAAGGGACTCATAAGGAGTTGTCTACCATTGGTGTAAAAACAAACTTTACACACTGTCATGTACAGGGTGTTCCATAAGCAACTGTGCACTAACCCAGTATCAGTTCCAGTATCGCAGTGATATTTTAATGTCTGCGGTATCTAGCCACACTTACCTGTCGCAGTCATTAAAATAGCACTACGATACCGGAATCGATACTGGGTTAGTGCAGCTATTTTCCGAACGCACTGTAGCAGCCATCATCAATACCGAGTGTGATCCTCCAATGCGGCAGTGCAGGTTTGGAGTAGAGTCCCATGCTGTCTCAGAGCGCCACGTGTGAGTACTGCGCTCTGGGTTGCTGTTTGAAAATAGTTGCGCAGATGAATCAATAGTATTTGGCGATCTTGTGCTCGTGTTGTTACATGAGATTGATCAGGCTTGGGACGGCCATTCCTGGTATCTGCTGCCTGAAATCGCTGGTTCAGTCTCACTATAGTCGAATGGTCGCAGTTACAATATTTGGCAGCATCTCTGTTCATCATCCCACTGCTGAGCATACCAACAGCTTGCCATCGCTCTTGTGACAACAACCAGGGAGTGACAAAAATATTAACAGACTTCCTTTCGATGGAAACAGATGTTGGCCTTTTACTTGCTTCATCGCTATCAGTCTTGTGTACACCAGATGGAGCATAAGACACGAACAACGGTTCTCCGGCCAGTTCTATCCTGACCATGTTGGGATATCTCAGACTGGCTCCTTTAGTTCTTCCTGTAATGTGTTTCACCTTATCCCCAATGACCTGCCCCGCTTTCTTTTCCCTTGAGGTGTCTAAGTCAAGGCGGTTATATGAGTGTCTTTTTTCTTTCCATTCGTGGTATGTGGCTCAGTAATTTCCATTTTCGTCTTTTTTGACATTTTTACTTGCTTAAAACTACCTAATGTTTGCGTGCCAAATTTCAATGCCATAATCTTTTAATAAGGCCATACATCGAGAAAACGTTGATTTGCACCTGCTACGCGTCAAATTTACTTAAACATCACATCGACGGGAAAATTTCCTCACACTAACTGCCATACTTGCATGCATTCGGAGCTTTGAAAATCGCTCACGTACAAACACACTTCACGCTTCATAACACTTCGATAAAACGGTGCGTTTTTTAATGACGGCCATATATAATGATATAAATCCATACATCCTTAGCTGGAGATAGATGGTCTATACAAGCAATAAGATCATGAGGCCGTATGATGTAGTGCATGGAAGAAACACATCACTCTAATTATTACGTTCCGAAGCCAGTTTTTACAAGGAGCCATCGCAGTTATGGTGGATATTAAATTATGTAACTAGCATTTCGACTTTCTGAAACATCCCCATATGCCTAAATGTTTTTAGGACAAAATGTGATGCTTGTATAACTGTCTTATTTGAATAACTGGTGTAGTATTCTAGCAGTGATGATAACCTAGTGGAACTGTTGAAATTCGACTGGGTTTCTTCCATGGTCAAGAATGGAGCAAATTCAGCAGTAAACTTGTGGTAAGGACCGTACTATAAAAATCTGCCAGGACATAAACTTTATGCAAACATACACAATTGTAATCATACAAATTATAAGTTCACACTTCCCAATGTTGATTTTTTCTTCTCGTATGTCTTCCTACGCTTTTTCTTTTGTCATTATTTAACGAATAATGTACACCAGCCTTCCTATGATGTAATAATATTAGTGCTCTCTAGACAGTCCCTTAGCTGTTCATATATCAGAGGCAACATTTTTTAAGTGTCTGATATTCCAAATACAAATATATTATACTGTGTTATATTTTCATATGATATTTCACTTAACAAAACAGCTGAGAAACACATAAATAGCTTTGAATGTAAATGCTACAGAAGAGTTCTCCAAATATCGTGGACACAAAAAGGAACAAATATATCTATACTACAAGAGCTTAATATTGAAGAAGGCTGGCTAGTAAAGAGGATTAAAGAGAGAAAACTTTGAACATATTAAACGTCATTATAATTTAGAGAAGACAGTATTGGAAGGATATATAATGGGAAAAAGAAAGAGAGGAAGACCAAAGCGAAGATGGCTGCAAGACATCGTTGACGATCTGCAAATGGATGCTGCAGCGGCAGGCCATCTTGCTCACAACCGAGAGGCCTACAGTAGTGCTGTTTGGGAGGCAAGGTTCCGCAAGGGACATGCAAAAGAATGAATGATATTTCACGTTCTGTTAATATTCCAGGTAATGTTGCACTGAAATGTATTCTGCAACAGATAATACTGTCATTATACTGAAAACTCGTCAGAAAAAATCAGTAATATTTCTACTCTTGTCATTAATAGGCTTACATACTCAAATTTCATTTATTTCTAGCTGATCAAAAATGTCATTATTTTAAATAAACATAATTTATTGCACTGATATTTTATCGTGTGAATGTTTTTCAATTTATAAGTTGCTATGGTTGCTGATTTTTTTTTCATTTTAACAATAGCTACAGACAAAAATAACATTCCTTAGGTACCATCATATTTGCAGAAAAAAATATCTTTTCCTTTAATATCCATTAAGCTGCTAACTACCACTGGGGATCTGTCAGCCACACGTAACTTGTACTCCTCAGAAGACAATAACTTTCTTGTGATGGCAGCAGTATTCAAAAACACCAGTGGCTGTCCGAGACCGTAGAGAAAAGTGATTGGACCGTATTTTTTTGCCCATTCAGTGGCCAGCCATGGCAGTGTTCCATTCCACGATGCTTTTATTATCATCCAGTTGGTGCCCCATTCTCTGGGTCCAGGTGGAAGGATTTTTGTTGTCTTCCCAAAAAGCCACTGAAGAATAAAGTATCCAATCAGAGGAAACACAATCCAAAGTAATATATATTTCACTGACAGAATGACTGAAATGATATCCATGGTTAAATACATTAACGCTCGAAACATTGACCAAGAGACAGTTTCTACTCTCAGTGTTCCATCTGATCATCGTACACATTCCACGCTTGCTTAAATACGTCGGTGTTTGCACGGGTGATAGATTCACATCACAAACTTTACTTACACACACACAGCACACATGGCTGCTAGTCTACTGAGACTTGTACCTAACCAGTAATGTCGGACTGGAACACTTACCGAATATTCTTCTGTGCCTCAGACTTAATTCTGAACTCTAGCTATAAGACTATTTCAGATTACATAACTCCTTAAATTCGTCACACACTTGTGTCTGTATATATATATATATATAATTTTTTCATTCATTCGTTTCCATGTCCCTTGACAAACTTTGCCTCCCTAATACCACTCCTGTAGGTCTCTCAGTTGTGAGCAAGATGGCCTGCTGCTGATACATCCATTTACAGAGTATCAACGTTATCTTGCAGCCATCGTCGCCTTGGTCTTCCTCTCTTTCTTTTCCCATTATGTATCCTTCCAAGACGATTCTATATATTATCATGACGTTTAACGTATCCAAAATATTTTAAGTTTTCTGTCTTTAACCATCTTTACTAGCCAGCCTTCTTTAATATTAAATTCTTGTAGTATAGATATATCTGTTCTTCTTTGTGTCCATGATATTTGAAGAACTCTTCTGTAGCATTTACATTCAAAGGCATTTATGTGTTTCTCAGCTGTTTTGTTAAGTGTCCAGGTCTCACAGGCATATGTTGTGATGGAAAAGATGCATGGCCGTAAAAATCTTATTTTTGTGGTTCTGTCTGCTCCTCTCCACAGATTCTTTAGTTGTTTTACTTTCTGAAGGGCAATAAATGTCCTCCTTTTAATTTCCCTCATTATATCTCCATTATTAGTTAGTAGTGATCCAAGATATTCAAAACTCTAAACTTATTGCAGTTTTTTCCTCATTGATACATATTTCACCTGCCTTGTTTGTTTTGTCAGTTGTCATCAATTTAATTTTTTTTGCATTAAGACAGAGGTTTTGCTCTTCGCTGTTCTTACGGACTGACATAATTAGTTTTTCCATTCCTTTTTGTGTTGTGGACAGTAATACTGTGTCATCAGCATATCTCATCAATGGTATTTCATAATATCCAATTGTTACGGCATCGTAATATTCTTTGTCTATATCTTCTCTAACATTCCTCATTATATTTTCTGTATACAAGTTAAATAAGTAAGGTGACAATATGCACCCCTGACGAACCCCTTGTTTTATGTCAAACCAAGTTGATGTTTCACCATTTATTCTCACTGCTGCTTGTTGGTCTAGATACAGCAGTGATGTTAATTGTATCAAATGTGCTGGAAATCTCATTTTTTCCACCCAAAGTTTCGTGTTTTGCCCGCACACACACACACACACACACACACACACACACACACACACACACACACACATATATATATATATCTTTATACATAATTATATATAATTAAATGTATGTATTTATGTATTTATGCATATATGCCACGGCATCACTCCGGAATGTCTGGAGCAATTTCAACCAAACATGGTACACATATGACTTACAATCAGAAGATATATAATTGGGACTAAGACACCTATATCTGCACTTAGAGAGGGGTACAAAGGGGCTGAAGTTCTTATCAACTAAAAGTCATGGAGAAACAAACAATGGTCTAAAGGAGATAATCGTTAAATGGAGCGATAATAGTCTAAAAGATGCATTTGTAGTCTCCCATGGCAAGTCTAATGGCAAGTCCAAATAACAGGATTCGAGAAGGTTGTAGATATGACTCTGACCGTGGGCTCATGATGTTCCAGAAACTTCCAGCATCTTCCCGATCTTAGATAGTCGTATCTAAGGTATGCTAATTCGGCAAGTCTTCCAATTGATCATCTTTCAGGAAATGTGACAGTTTCATTTCGCTCTTTTACATTATAGCGTAATTGTTTCCTACACTGATGATCCGAAATATCGGATGTTGTATGTTTTTCATTTATACATTCTCATACTTTCTATTCGTTGTTTTTCTCTCACCTTGCTCACTCCCTCCCTCACTTTGTAAAACTGCACCATACACCTCTATCTACCTTATATATATATATATATATATATATATATATATATATACAAACCAGGTGCACAGGAATGTGACGACCACCGGACTATCAGCCTCTCATGTCACATAACGAAGCTACTTCTGAGAATAATTATGAGAAGAACAAGGAAAAAGATAAAAATGGAAATAGCAGATGAACAGTTTGGATTTGTTGAAGGAAAGGGAACACACAATGCTGTTTATGCTTTACGAACACTAACAGAAAGAGCTTTAGTAGTACAGAAAGATCTCTAATTATGCTTCATTGATTACACCAAGGCATTTGACAAAGTGAAACATAATGAAATTATTAAAATGCTTGAAGACATCAATATAGACGGCAAAGACCTGAGGATTGTAAAACATCTATACCGGCAGCAAGAAGCAGCAGTTCGAGTTGAAAATAGAATTGGAAAATATCAACCTATAAAACAAGGGGTGCGGCAAGGATGTGTACTATCTCCAGACTTTTTTCTCTGTATAGCGAGAATATTCTAAGAACAATCATCACAGAACCAGGCATAAAAATTGGAGGATGCAATATTAACAACCTTCGGTATGTTGACGACACAGTACTGATAGCTGAGAACCAACAAGACCTGCAAAATCTCTTGGATAAAGTCGCCAAAGAAAGTGAACAGAAAGGCCTTACTTTGAACATCAGAAAGACAGAGACTATGGTTATATCTAAGAAACAGAATCCACCAGCATGCAGTATTAAATTAAACGGAACTATTCTAAAGCAGGTGCAGAAATTCAAATACCTTGGAGCAGTAATAACTTCAGATGGGAAATGCAGAACAGAAATTAGGAACAGAATAGGCCAAGCAAAGACTGCATTTCAGAGAATGAGAAACATATTAACCAACACATCCTTATCAATGAAACATAGCAGAAAACGAGTCCTAAAATGCTATATTGAACCTATCTTGTTATATGGAAGTGAATCATGGACAATAGGCAAGTCTGCACAAAAATCATTGGAAGCAGCAGAAATGTGGTTTATTAGAAGAATGTTGCGAATCCCCTGGACAGCAAAAATAACTAATGAAGAATGTATGAGAAGAGCTGGAGAGACAAAAAAAAACCTTGTCAAAAAGATAAGAGAGAGACAGTGTACTTTGATAGGACATGCAATGAGAAGAGGGGGCATTGAAAATATTATAACAACAGGAAAAATAGAAGGAAGAAGATCAAGAGGAAGACCAAGAGAAATGATACTGGACAGTCTGATGAGATCAGTGTGAGAGGAGATCACCAACTGAGCTGATGGCCTGCATGAAGGATCGGATACTCTGGAGAAGCATAATAGCCAACGCCAGTCGGCACGGCACATGATGATGATATATATATATATATATATATATATATATATATATATATATATATATATATATATATATATATATATATATATATATATATATATATATATATATAACTGATAACGGTGTTTTTTCTTTACTTTAAAGTGATTCGAATTTTTATCAATTTGGTTGTAGCAAACATGTGATAAACTGAAATTATTTCACCCTGTTTGTTTCCTTGTATATAGTGTTTAATGTAAGAAGTCCTTATAGGTTCAATTCATGCTTAGCATTGATTTTATATATTTGTAATGTTGGTACTAAACTGATGTTGAATGATTGTGTCTCAGCGAAAGAAATGAAGGAAATGCCAGACGGCCTACGAACCCAATTCTTGTTCCCTTGAATATAAACAATTTTTTGGTTAGTTCAAACGATTTAATCATTCTTCTAGGTGCCTGTGTTAGTAGACCTAACCAAGCTATTATTCTTCATCTCTTTTGTATTATGGCGTATCTCCAGACACAGTGTTAAGTATATATTATGTTTATTTTCCTGCTTTGCTTCCCTTGCCCCAAAAATAGCAAATAGTTCTACCACAGGGAGGCTAATTTTGTTAACTTGTATGTAGATGAAACTTCAAGTGAATAGTTTCTATAAATATCAGACTGTCATACCGAGTTTTTCATTTGCTCATCATGTGATTTCATCAGTACCATTTTCGTGCACATTAGACTTTTCTCCAAAGTAAAGCTACTACTATATCCAACTATTATTTCAAAACATGCACGTCAATGTGCCGATATGGAAGATTTCACAATGTTTTGCTGTGTAGAAGATGCAAGTGGTTCAATGTGCATTCTTAATTATTGGTTTCACGTTTCATTCAGTAAACTCGAGTAAAAGATGACCATTTTGTTCTTCTCTTTTAGACATCTCGGACTTAGTTCACTTTCTCACTACATCACCATTTATCCAAAGAAAACAACCATAAGAAATTAGTGGAAAGGTCTCTCTCTCTCTCTCTCTGAATCTTAAGTGCCCAAGGCACATGGGGCTTCCACAAGGTTTTTCCACAAACGCCTGTCTTTTGTATTTTTTTCCGATCTTGCCCAGGTGAGCCCTCTATTGCTCAACATCCTCTCTGTTGTTCTTCTCCATGTCTCTTTTGGTCTACCCTTACTTCTGTTCCCCTGTGGTGTCCATCTTAGTGCTATTTTTTGTAGTGAGCCGTCATTCATTCAGAGCACACTAGTGGAAAGATCATAGGAGACAAAAGACATATGTCAAATAATTATCACACTGACAACTGTCATAAAGAAAGATCCCCAGAGGAAATGTACTTTAAAATAATAACAGTTATAAGAAGATAATAATGGTCAATGAACACGCAGCACGAATAGCACAGGACTTAAAATCATCACTTCACCAAGGAAATATAACAGACAAGGAGGAAGACGAAGGTAGAGAGAGAGAGAGAGAGAGAGAGAGAGAGAGAGAAAGAGAGAAGCTAGTGGGAAGATTCTATGGCTTATTTAATAGAAAATCACAAAGTGATCTGATGTAATATTTCAAAGATTGAAGCCTGTGAAAGTTTTGACATTTTCCATCCATCGTCTCATGTGAAATTTATCAAATCTGATCTTCTTATTTTCGGCACCCAAAGAAAAGACATTGAACGTTTTACAAGCTTCTATCAGGCTTATCTGATGCAGCAGTTTCAATCTTGGAAAATATTTGTATGGATGATAATCACAGTATGATTGTAATTATTTTCTGTTTGCTATGGAATTAGTTATGTTAGGGGGGTTGGGGTGGCTGAGCACATACACATACAGGCAGAAACACAAAGACAGAGATTATTTAAGAAAATTCGAAGCAAATATGAATGAATCGAAATAAAATTTACAGATTTATGATTAGTTTTACTGTTAATTTACATGTTTGCATGAGAACGGCAAGAAAGAACTCTATTGCCGTCGTTAAATTCACTGCTAAAATAAAATACACTATGTATATATTATGCAGATGATCTTAGGAAAGAATGAGTAATGTTCCTTGTAAATAGATTTGTTAATTTTCTGTTTCTTTATTAGCAAGGCACAGCTGGTTCCCTGAAGAATGTCTGGCCCCAGTTTTAAACCTTTCATGCTTCGCTTGTTTCAGTTAATCCCCTCAGCCTAAATTATGTTCCCCTGGGAGCACAAAACGGAGATTCAATTATACACCGTTAATGGGCTGTGTTCAGTGTTTTGTTTTCTGTTAATGTCTTGTGTTACGTTACTAACATCAGAGTATTTGACATTTTATTACTAACTTTACATTTTAAAAAAAAGATCTCATAACTGCATTTGAGAGATTTTGTGACATGAGAAAGAGTAGCACATTACAATGCATGATTTATTATCAAGAAAGAAGTTTCCAAGCAGGAATTCTGTTTCAGAAATAAGACTCCACATCAGGTGTTAGCTATAATATGAATAATCTAGGATTGTGGATAACTGCTCCAAACAGCACATCTTCGTTTGTAAACGGCATAGAACAAAGGAAGATTAACAATGAAGAGAAAGCTCTGATCCACAGCAAAGTAAAAACATTACTAGTTTCGATCTTCACAAAATTTCATACAACAATGTACTTACTATCAAGTGACAAGACAAGCAAAAACCATATCTATCTATCTATCTATCTATCTATCTATCTATCTATCTATCTATCTATCTATCTATCTATCTATCTATCTATCTATCTATCTATCTATCTATCTATCTATCTATCTATCTATCTATCTATCTATCTATCTATCTATCTATCTATCTATCTATCTATCTATCTATCTATCTATCTGTTTGTCTGTTTGGTTGTCTGTCTGTGTACCTACTTAATTACCTACCACATCCATCCATCCATCCATCCATCCATCCATCCATCCATCCATCCATCCATCCATCCGCCTGCATGGTGGTTAAAAAGTTATCGTCCTGTGGTGGAACATGAACCCAAGTTATTTCAAAGATTGTTGCCTCTTGATATATTTGCCGTTGTATTGCACTTTCGGAAGAGTGGTCTTCACAGATCTGTTATCAAAAGAACACTACATGATTCTGGCCGCCTTGGTGTGATTTATCATTGCGTTGTTGTCTTCACACCAACTCATGATATGGTCAATATTTTCCTGAATGTTGGTAAATATCCTCTGTCTGCATTTACCATATGTCAGAATGTCTACTGCGAATGTGAGTATTCGGCCAAGGCTAGTCTAGTGCAGCTGTGTTATCCTGGCAGTGTTTATGAGCACTGGTAACAGTGGAGAACCTTGAGGTAGTCCTAGAGCAAAGGTTCTAGACTCCGAGATCCATGATTCATATCACAGTGGCACAGTTCTACTTAGAAGCACTGAGACAAATGCAGGGGTCAAATTCCATTTCCGTCATAATGCATAGGGGTGCTATGAGGTCAACTCTGTTATAGGCACCCTCCAAGTCCAATGCAGCATTTGCTATCTCTTCTGTCCTCTGAAATCCTTCATATACATTATATGCCAGTAAGAATGCGTTGCTTGTTGTGTCTGTTCCGGGCGGACAGTGGCCTAGTGTGCCTAGAAGCTGTCTACCATTCTCAAATTCCTGTTTCAGTTTCTTAGCCATCATCTTCTCTAGCACCTTGCCATAAACGTTGTGCATAGTAATGATGCGGTACACTGCCAGTTCGATGTTGTCTTTGCCTGGTTTATATAATGGCAGCAGGTAGCTAAGTAGTCATTCTTCTGGTATCTCGCCTTAATTTATACTATTGTTGTAACCCCCTGTCATCTGAACTTCCTCTAATATCTGATTCAAGTGGCTATTCAGAACTCCATCTGGACCTGTGTGACTGTCCCTACGTGCTCAGATTGTCTGCAACACCTCCTCGGCACAGACCAGCAAAATTAAACAATTCATCGACCAAGACACAAGGAATACATACTACATGTCATATATACAAACACATTTAGACAATTGCTCAATAATCTGGGGTTGTCGCTAAGTGTCAAATACAAAGAGGCTTCAAAAGCGAGCATTAAAGCTGATTAGTGACAAAGATCAAGTACAAATAACTAATCAGCATAAACATATCAGAATACTGCCTTTTAAGAACAGGTTCCTCTTCAACAAAGCCAAGTCGGTACGTCAAATTCTTTCATAGCATGCTCGCCTTATCTATGGAACATGTTTAAATGCTGCTCATCATTGGAATGGCCTCTCATCCTGTATAAAAAATATATACTATACTCCTTCCTACAACTTCAAACTTTTCCAGTATCTATTTGATGTCGACTACATGCCTCTATGATTCATAAAACGTAAAAGTTATTTTAGGCTGCTCTAACAAACACTGAATTCAGTTAATTGTTACTAAGTACTTGAATCTATCAACTTGTTTTAGTTCTGTACCATCGATTGTAATGCTACATTTTGGTGGTATTCTTTTCTCTGAGATGACCATCACTTCAGTCTTCTTTTTATTCAAGCCGAGACCTTTACTTTTACTTTCAGGAACCACGATGTCCAGAAGAGCCTGTAGCTCCCCTTCACTTTTAGCAATCAGAACTGTGTCGTCTGTATATCTTAAGTTAAGGTTGTACCCGCTAATTGATATTCTTGGCAAGCTCTCTATATTTCTCATGATGTTTACGCTGTACAAAGAGAAGAGGACAGGAGATAGAACACACTAACAGATACAATTAAGATATATTGTATGGCAGCGAACGGTGGTACATTAAGTATTGTTACCATCTGCGTCAGTTCATACGGCATACCTTATTAACAGACAACCGTTAAAGACGTACCAGTAGTGATACGGTACCATTTACAGCAGTATTGCAAAATATATATATATATATTAATATATACAGTTAAGCTATATTGCAATACTGCTTTAAGTGGTACCGTATCACTAAATCGGTACGTCTTTAGCCGATGTCTGTTAATAAGGCATGCTGCATGAACTGACGCAGATGTTAACAATACTCCATGTACCACCGCTCGTTTCCATGTGGATTCATGCATTGTCATTCTCCCTTTCTTTAACGTCAAGTACAGAGAGGTGAGAAACTTTTCTGATTAGACTGCCTGCCACTGGTGTGTTTGGTTTGATTACATTAGCTTAGCAGATGCATCTGGGAAAGCTGTAAACACTTGCCTAAGAAGAATATCAAACTCGTATAAGAGGCGTTCCAATTTAGCTCCCTTTGTTTGGCACAGTGACAGTAATGACCGCAAATAGAGTTGAGGACTGCACGATTGAATTATATAAATTAACATGACTTTGTTGAATAAAATCTTTTTTTAGAGATAGATCGCCATGATGTTTGCTATTATTTATAATATGTGCTATATGTGTGTTATTTATAAGCTTTACTGCTCATTTGCGAAGTGAGGAAAGTTTTCATGTCAGACAATGAGTAACAATTATAGACTGTGAAACAATAATCCTTATATATTTTCCTTGTGTCTTCATCAATAAAGTTGTCAATAAAGTATTTGAAATTGGCGAATTGGTAAACGTCTTGTGCAGTGAGTCTTGTTACAATGTCTACATTTGGATTCATTCCTAGTCTGTGATCAATCGTGAGACCTAGAGCTTTACGTCCACTAAAATTATCTTTCTCTGAACTTCAGCATGAAGCCGCAGAGCTGATATTGGTGAACTTATCACTTTCTTTCTTGCAGTAATGAGCATGGATTTTAATTTAATTAACATTGTATTGTTGCTTATTCAGTTAATTAGATTGTTTATTTCAAACTGAAGCCTTGATTTTAGGTTGCTACAGTAGTTTTTATGGTGTTTACGAGCCAGTTTACTGCAGCACCCTATGCATCAGTATAATTATCTCCCTGACTTGACTTGAAATATTTGATCAGTTCCATTTCTTGTTATCTTCAGTGTCTAGCGAAGTTCAGATTATGTAACAAAAGTGGGGCGTGCATCACAGCGGGGAACGTGTAATCATTTTAGTTCCACCTTTTACAGCGGAACACAGTAAGTAACAGTTTAAAATTGTTGTATTCATACAGTGTTTTATTTAAAGTTTCACCTTGCTTTCTCTTAAAAGCCTCAGGCATGACATGCGTTAAAAGGCATGAAAAACGTCACAATTATCAGAAGAAGATGCATAAAAATTCAAGTTTCTAGAGCCTGGGTCGTGCTCTTAGAAACGTTGCACAAATAAGCACTACGTAATAGTTGTTGAAATATTTGGATACGCCACCTAGATGACAAGACACTAGCAATGTTAGCGTGAAAGTATATTCACCTGCCCCAAGTCAGTATTCTCTCTCTAATCTATGTCGTGACAAAACAAGATTTCATCTCACATAAAAATCACGTGAGATGGACCTGGCCGTGCCTGCGCAACCAATTTTTCACTTTTTTGAAAACAAAGTTTGTTCCTAATTGTTTTTTTTTCTAGTTATGGTGGTTATTTTCTGACATAATCACTTTCCACTTATGTTACATCCTTCCCGTGCCGTTAAACGTCACATAGGGGTCGCAAGGGAATTCGCCAATTTTTCCTGTCTTCCGCGAGTCTTTCAACCTCATCAAGGGATTTTATGACTTTTAATTTGGCCTCTCTTAGCAATGTCCTCTTTAGAGTTTCCCGTGGTCGACCTCTTTTTCTTTGACCTGTTGTGTTCCACTTGATTGCTTGTTTTGGGATTCTCTGATCGTTTCTTCTCATCACGTGACCAGTATATGTCCATCTCCTTTTCCTGATCACCCATGAGACTGATTGTTGTTCGCGCATTTGTCTTATCTCTACATTGTTCTTGAATTCGTTCCACTTGATGCCGCGTATTTTCCTTAGGCATTTGTTTTCGAAAAAGTCTAATTTATTGTCCATTTCTTTAGCTGTTTTCCAGCTTTCGCATGCATAAATGAGGCTGGATATTACATTTGTATTGAGTAGTCTTAAATTGGTTCTTGTGCTTATAACTTTTGAATTCCATATGTTCTCAAACTTCTTGAAGAGTGATGCTTCTGTTGCAATTCTAATTATAACTTCCTTTCTGGTGTCACCATCCTAATCTATTTAGCTGCCAAGGTATGCAAAATGACTGACATCTTCAACACCTGTTCCTTCTACGTGTATTTTTCCATTTTGGTTAATGGAAAGTTTCATTATTTCTGTTTTGTCCTTGTTAATTTTAAGGACTATTTTGCTAGCTAGTGAAGACAGGCTATCTGTTTTTTCTTTCATGGAATTCACATATTGTCACTGATAAGAGTTATGTCATCATCAAAATCAAGATTTTCTACTTGGGTCCCATGTACCCAATCAAATCTTATTAAACATTCTCTGTAGTTGTCGCATGTTGGCACTATTGGCAGCTTTTAACATTTCCAGTATTATTTGCTGTGTGCTATTAAATTCACTGTTGTTTCAATTTTATGCAATGTAATGTCATCTAGGCTGACATTTAGTTGTGAGGTTGGTAAACGGTTTCAACGTTTATCAATTCTTTTGGGTGTGGTGAATTAAGTATTTCTTGGAAGTTTTCGGCAAATCAGTGCTTTTGGTCTTGATTTGATGTTAATTTGGTATCAGTTTTGCTAAGATTGGTCTTTCTTTAGATATAATAGTACCTGTTAGCCTCTTTTGTATGTTATATAAAGTTTTGCTGTCTCCTGTTTTTTGCATCTTTCTCGCCGTATTTGCCATATTGTCTATTTATTATTTTTTATCCCTTTTAACTGAACTTTTTACTTTCGTGTCTATTTCTTTGTATGTTCCTTTCGCCAGATCGTTTCCAAGATCTGTCTTTACACTCAACATGTCTAATTTGGCTGCTCGTCTTTTATTTATGTACTTCCATGTGTTTTCTGATGTCCATGCTTTTCTATTTGTTTTTTTTTCAGTCCAGTGCTTGCTTTTACTGCTGTAATTATGGCTGTGCTGTAGGAATTCCATAATTCATCTTTACCTATCTCCTCTACTTCACTGAGTGTTGTGGAATGATTGGGAAGTTTCTGATTGAAATTCCTGTTGGTATTTTGTTCTTGTAGGCTGTGGCTATTTATCTTTCTGTGTACTGATTTCTTGTGTTGGCTTTTCAGTTTTAGTTTTATTTTCCCTATAAACAGATTGTGATCACTGTTGATATCTGCGCCTCAATACGCCCTTACATCTATGAGAGATGTTCTGTATTGCTTTCTAATACAAAAATGATCTATCTGGTTTCTAGTTCTATCATCTGGAGATATCCATGTTGTTTTATGTATCTCTTTGTGTGGAAATATTGTGCCTCCAGTGATCATGCCCTTGTTAGACATATTTCAATTAATCTTTCTCCATTTTGATTTACCGTGTCAATTTCTTATTTCCCCATTACTTTTTCGACGTCGGTGTTATCTTTCCCGGCCTTAGCACTGATGTTCCCCATAGGAATTAGGATGTTATGTTTAGGGACTTTGTTGATGATTTGTTTTAATTGATGATAGAAATCATCGTCTTTTACTTCATCATCTGCATCGTTTGTGGATGCATAGCACTCTATTATTGTCATTCTTCCGTGTCTTAGATTGTATCGTGCTCTTATTATACGACTGCTCACTGGTTCCCATTCTACAAGGGTCTTTGGTGCTAAATTTGACATAATTATACCTACACCCTCTTGGTGTTTCCTGTAATCTCTACCTGATTGTATTATTAACTTACAGTTTTCCGCCGATCTTTTTCCTGCTTCTGGCCATTGCATTTCATTGATGCCCATTATGTCTAGGTGGTATCTCTCCATTTCTCAGATTACTTGAATAGTTTTTTTGTTGGTACTGCCATTGTTATTATGTTCCAGAATCCAATCTTTGTCACGTGTTAAGGGCCGACGAATGTATTATTTCGATCTTTGTTCGAGCTCTTCGGAGGTGGCATCGCTGATGCTCGATTGATTTCGTTGCGAGTTTCAATAACAAGTTCTGTTCACACATCTAGAGTCGCCTCTAGATAGGTCCTATGATAAGGTTGTTAGCTTTATGCCCAAATCCCGGTACATGATGTGTGACAGATCAAGCGGAATTCCGCTGATCTGTGCATGCCGGCAAGAGCGTTAAAAAAAAACGTCCGCTCTCTTGCACGTCACACCGGAAGCAACTGGAATAGTAACAAGAAAACTTTGGATATTTGATCCCTGGGTTAGGTAATTCGACCCTACTATATAGCTTGATGTATGGGCAGTTAATGGTTATGTGGTTCGAGCCTGCTATATAATTTGATGCCTGGGCACTTAATAGTTATATAGTTCGACCCTACTATATAGTTTGATGTATGGGCAGCTAATGGTTATGTGGTTCGAGCCTGCTATATAATACAGTATAACTTTTACATTCGGTCTAATAAAGAAGAATAATAAAACGAGGTAAACTGCACTGGGAGGAAATTTAAAAGAAAACAAAAAAGCAAAATGTTGATAACTATAAAGATTTGTGGACAAGATGAAAGATGAATATGGCTTTGAAAAGGAGAAACACAGGAAGATGGAGGATTATTGCAGCTGAACTTCCAAGAGGAGAGGGCACAAGATGGTGATGACTATACTAGGGTTCAGTCGGGTTTTAAAAAAAAAATATCTCTGAAGCAACAGTTAAGAGCCTTGACCGAAATATATTTAAACTGGAAAACAGCTTATTCCTGCATGTTAAACAAAACCTTCATCTGACGAATTTCTTCTGAAACTGAGTTCTTACTGCATAGTTCCATCGGCGCTTCTCTGAGTGTAACAAACCTACAACGGATGGTGTTTTGTCAGCGGTACTTTTCAGCTTTTGCAAGAGCTGCCACATACTTCTCGACTTGGGACGCCTTCGAAGTACGACAATCCATAGTTAAGACCTTCGGCTTCTTATGCTTCTTTTGTGTTAAAATAAGTTGGAGTGCTCATGATATTTAATACCATTCTAATGCTTGCTATTGAATGTTTTTTTAAACAACTTTTTGAAATAGTAAGGAACAGATTTGTTAAGACACTGATGACAAATAGGCATAATAGTAAAACTCAATAGAAAAAACTGTCAGCAAGGAGGTCTTGGTCTTAGTCGGTTCCGACTTATGACGGGGTCCTGGGAATGGAATACAGTCGTAAGCAGGGGACTATCTGTAATTCAGTTCTGTTGCCTTGAAAATTGCATTTTTTAAAAGCTTTTTTTTAATGAAGAGAAATAATACTTTTATTTTATCTAAAGAAAACAGTAAAATGAGTTTATGTCACAATGTTCAGTTTCTACAAGAGGCTCAAAATTCAGACTCAGGCTTCACTGGATTCGGGACACCCCTATATATGTTCCACCGCATGCTGCAGCAGGCCGAGTGTGTTTGCTAATAGTTCCAGTCAAACGTTGGTCGTTTACGATTTGTTTTCTGTCACACAGTTCGGATTTCCTGGCAGCACCTTTAATTTGTCCCTTCTTCGGCAGTCTCTTCACAACTACATTGTTCTACCTGTCATTCAATCACTCAAATGCGGTACAGCGTGGCGTAGGCGATCATTTCTCTCCACAATTCCCTGTCTTTAGACTTGATTATGAGACCGCCGGTGACTTTGTTCCTAGCCACATTGACAGTCCATCCAGCAACTTCTCTCTCTGTCTTTCTCTGTCTCTTCTTCCTTCAGTTTTTCCAATTGCGACAATGTGTTCCAATTTTCCTCTCCTCAGAAAATGTCCTACAAATCTCGCTTGTCTGCCTCTGATCTTTGCTGTAATTTGCCTTGTAACTCCAGCCTCTCTTAAGATTTCTTTGTTGGTTTTCTTAGCTGTCCGTGGTACCTTAAACATCCTTCTTATGAATCACATTTCCATGGCCTCCATTTCTCGCTGTACTCTCTTATTCATGGACCATGCTGCACATCCATAAAACAAAATTGGCTCGATGTAACATTTAAGTACTCGGAATCTTGTTTCCATTGATATGGATCTGTTCTACAAGATGTTTCTCATTTTCTGGAATGCTAACATGGCCTGAGCAATTCCGCTTCTTATTTCCTTGTGACATTTCCCATCAGCTGTTATAATTGTTACTAAATACTTGAATCTATCAGCTTGTTTCAGTTCTGTACCGTCGATGGTAATGCTACATTTTGGTAGTATTATTTTCTTTGATATGACCATTACTTCAGTCTTCTTTTTATTCAAGCTAAGACCTTTACTTTTACTTTCAGGAACCACGATGTCCAGAAGAGCCTGTAGCTCCCCTTCACTTTTAGCAATCAGAACTGTGTCGTCTGTATATCTTAAGTTAAGTTGTACCCTCCAATTGATATTCATGGCAAGCTCTCTATATTTCTCAAGATGTTTTCGCTGTACAAGAGATAAGGTCACGAGATAGAACACATCCTTGTCTCACTCCCTGTTTTATGTCTTGGAATGCTCCTATTTGGTTCTCAACTTTCATTACTGCTGACTGCTGCCAGTATATGTTGTTAATGAGTTTCAGATCTTTCCCATCTATGTTGATGTCTTCCAGCATTCTTATAATTTCTATGTGTCTCTCTTTATCGAACCCATAGTTGAACTACCCCCATGTGCCCAATCTTGACATTCAAGGCCCTTCTGTATAACAAACTATGTTAGCTGAGGTCGACTCTGTAACCAATCATCGCCTTTAGGCACCTCATCTAGACTGCAAACTGTGCAAATTAACTTTATTGTATTCTCAGTCTCAGCCATCCAGAATCTGCCTCGTTTGATGCGTTTTCCCTTAACCAACCCGAGCATCTTGAGGAGGGTGGTCCTTCGTGCCAGCAACTTCTTCTGTTTAGATCTCACACTCAGCATATCAAGCAGAAAGCACAAGGCCATCAGCAGAGCATCCCTGGTGCAGCCTAAGACCACTCTCATTGCCTAGTTCTGTACCCGATCTAGTCTGTTCAGCTGTGCACTGGACAGGGTGAGCAGGCCAAGAACATACTCCAATGTGACAGCACCAGCGCATGCATGAGCAAGAACAGAGTTCACCGTGGAAAGTCCGCTGCAGTCATTTAAAATGTTATTATAACGATATTATGATAGAAATATGTTTACTAGTAGCTTTTGTTTTCTTCGCATTGTTTACTCAAACGATGTTTATCACAAGCATTCCTTCATATCATATCTCCACATGTGTTGATCTAATGTTTACCTATCTTTGCTTTACCTGTTATCTTTTTGTGATCATTCGCATTTATTATTATTATTATTAAATCTATTACATTTTAAAGCACTATCTGGTTAAGGTTATAATTTTAAACATGTCGACGCAGACTACGAAAATTCAAATTCTACGAAATAAAAGAACCATCTCGTACGGTGCACGTGATCACGTGACTATGAGGATACATTTTTGAATCCATGGGAAACTGATCAGTCTATAGCCGAATCGCGTGTGGAGATAGTTAGCTTTCAGTCTAGGGAAGCCACGGGTCTGTATCTGGCGGCAAAATATTGTAACAATAATTTTTTTATACCATTTTTCACTACCAGCTGAATAAGTCTGATATTCCTAATGTAAATAATGTTAATTATTCTACGTTATCTTGGCGTAAGATTAATATCTTGTTTGTAATTCTAGCTCTTCGGTGCTAATTTGGTATACGTTATGTAAAAGTTTAGCACCATAAGAGAACATATGAGCTACAGTCAGTCGATGTACAAACAGAAGCATGTATACTTTAAACAGGTAGCTAGTTAGTAGGATCGCTAGGTAAGCGAATAAATAGGTTAACTGGTTGTTTGTTTCTCCAGCGTTCCGCACATCTTGACTATGTCAAGGTACAAAATCTACATTTGGACTATGTCAAGGTACAAATTCTACACCTGGACTATGTCAAGGTACAAATTATACACCTGGACTATGTCAAGGTACCAATTCTACACACGGATATGAAATTACTGTTGTGAAATCTCAGGCTAAAATTATCTTCTATACGATTATGCCTGTGAATGTTTATACAGCCTATAATTAAATGTTATAGCATCTGGGAGCCCTTGACGGAAATGACACCCGACTTGACGTACAATAAGTCAAACTCAGGTACATTTGATTTCCTCCTTGAATTTGTGCAACCGTTTGAGCACGTTGCTATCCCTCAATCAGCAGATTAGGGGAATGTGTCATTAACAAGATGTTCAGTGTCTTTCTTGAATTAATAACGCTATAGCAGGTGTCATAACAAGTACTGGACGTAGTTACATGAACATTGGTTTACACCAAACTTTAGGAAAGAGTTAAGCTTGATACTAAGAATATGTCGTGTAACAACTACAGAATAACCAAATTTAGGTCGCAGCGGGGGTATTTGAGCAAGGACAGAAGAGCATCATGTGAAATTCACGTGATCTTTACGATCACAAGGTAGAGAATGTGACTTTGAAAATTTCATACTTGCGCGTAGACAGTGAAGCTTTACATGTTTTGAGCCTTAGAAAACTTTTGATTAAAAAGATTTCAAAACTTTTGATTAAAAAAGATTTCTACAACTAATATTAAAATGCCAACAGACCCGAGGTGATGTAAATCTTGCTTATACTTAGCTTCTGCTGTTAGTTTGTACTAAAGAGAGTACGTTAGAGAGTAAAGATACTTGACAGTTCCTTGGATTTAGTCAGTGTCATTTTTTTTAATAACTGCATTTATCTTCCAGATAACAATTACAAATCATGTACAAGTGACGTGAGATGAGGATGACTGTCCGTGGAGTGAAAAATGAGATGGTGGGCTTTTACAAACCATGAGGTGATATCGTGGAGTATGATAAAGTTAATACTTTATACATAACATGTTACAACAAAGGTGTACAGTAATAGTATCACACACACACGCACACACACACACTCTCTCTCACCTACACACCCACAACACACACACACATGCGTTTATGCTTGATACCACCATGGCTGTGTATTGGAGGTGACCAAAGTCGTAGTAGGTTATTGTTACCTTTTGTCATGCGTCGCTTTTTGTGTCGTCTTATCTGAACATGGCTTTTGTATTTTCTTAAAACCCCCTCGAGGGTAGAGGTGTCGCCTGGTCTGCTTGTCCCTTCGAAGGTAGACCTGCTGACAGTTATTTGTCGGTCAGGTTAATCCAGTCTTGCCACATTTGTTGAAAGATCCATCATATGTATAAATGTGTACCTAACAACTTTACAAGACGCGTCTCCTTTAAATGGAATTGTACATATATATACATATATATACATACATACATACATATACATATATACACACACATATATATATATATATATATATATATACATGCATAGCTATGTACTAAAAAAAGGTGGTTGGAACTAAACATATAAACTTGTGATAAGAAGAGGTGTTTTTTTCAAGAAATTTCTGACATAACATTTCGATGAGAAGATACATATTTGTATACAAGCATAGTTACAATCTAAAGGGTGTGTTTCTAATCAATCATGTTACTTGTTTTGTGTCAGGGGATAGCGCGAACGCAGCCCTCGCTAAAAAAAAAAATGAACGCACTCAAGTATGTGAGTCAGCGCCATCTGTGTAACAGCGTCACGTTCAAAGATAACGAAATAATTGTGGAAGATCTGATTTGAATACTGTCCGGAAAGACACTGTCGGTTCTCGACGATATTTCTGTATGGCATGCTTCTGACAGAAAATTATCATATTCTTTATTCTGTATTCAGTTATCTGCAATCTAGTATATGATAAAAATATTCCACATAAAGCCTACCCACTATGTGCTGAAAAAAAATTGAGAAAAAAATTAATTCCCGCACAGAAGGAAAATAATTCCGGGCTGTACGTTACAGGCTTATGGCCCTTCGCAGTTCGTAATCTTGCGGTCAAATAGATTATCCGCTCTTGAATTGAGACTCTCATTTTGCACGTGATGTTTGTGAATCATGTTTGGGCTGGTGAGACAAACCTTGAGTTTTCGATCAGTCTGAGTTTAGATATCGCGAGAGAAGTAGTGTTAGTTATCGTTCTGGTCCGTGCAAGCCATGTAGTTTAGTTTGGTTGTGCAATAATGTAGATTTTTGACTGAGTGTAGGTTCCTATGGCGGTGATCGTCTCTTTGATGAAGTACAGCCCCCGAACTATTTTTTCATGTTGTTCTGGACGTTTGGATGTGTTATATGCCACATTTGTGCACATCACATCATGTTTGATCATCATCATTATCCTCGTTAAAAACCCCCTCTATGTATGTGAAGAAGTCGGTCTTATGCTGCTGTTGTGCCACGTTTGAGTAAAAGTGTTCCTGTGTTATGTTTAGTCTGAACAGTGTATAATGTATTCAGGGGTATGCAGTGTTTCTTAACGTTTCTTAAAATTAAACATACATATTGCTTTTTTCTGTTATAGGACCTAAACTAGTGAACTTCTGCTAGAGATTGTTTTTCATGGGCATCTTTTATGTATTTTATTTCCAAACCCTGAAGAGAATTCTAAAATAGTTAAATAACTTTTACATCATCTCTCCTCTGTCACCAACACACTCTGAACAATGATCTTCTGTTTAACTAAACACTTTTGGTCAATAACATAAAGAAGTAATATAACTGTTTATTCTTTACTTCGAGTATACCACTACATGATCAATTAGCCTTCATTTATGTATGTGAGTAATCGTTTTTTATTTATCACTGCATGTAATTCACTTCTGTATCGTCCTCTACATAAGCATTAAGTGAGTTCGTAGAGAGTGTAAAACCATCTTTAAGATTATGAAAAAAATAAGCCATAAACAATTCCAATCCGCTGCGTTGTTCAGGGGAAATAATCACGGAAACACTTTAAACATCAGATTTCCATTTCCAGTTCTCTTTCTTCCCCTTGCTAGTACTGCTTAGTCCTGAAAGACCATCCTCCATATGCCTGGCCTGCCACAAGCCAGTCTGACATCCAGCACAGAAAGTTTGCCTGTGCGTAGGAGAAAAAAAAATTATGATTTTGTAGCAGCCAGTGCATTTAACATCCAGGAAGTAATTGTTAAGACTTCGTACCTGATGTTTTAACTTGCATTGTCTCTTCTCTTTATCCAGACTTGGACGCGGTCATACCTTTGACATTGGCGTGACTGCGTATCAGAACAAGCAAATAGTTTGCTATAGATTTATGGACAAACAGAATTTACTGTCTACATAATGTGTAATGTTTTGACCGTCCAAACAATGTAGTCTTATACTATAGTGTAGTCCGTGGAGTTATATTTTTGATACAACTTTGTATGATAAGCTTGCATCATACAATAGATATTCCTACTTTTAATGTTGTGATATGTAATGCTGTTTACAAATCAAAGGCGTTTGATACTTCTGGAGAATGCCACATTAGGGTAAGTTTTTCGTTTTGGTTATACGTTTTTGTCTCGTTTGTGCACGTAATCCTGGAAAATGACTCACGCTGAAATATCGGATGTTGTATGTTTTTCATTTATACATTCTCATCTCACTCTCATACTTTCTATTCGTTTTTTCTCACTTTTCTCACTTGACTCACTCCCTCTGCCACCTTGTAAAACTGCGCTACACACCTCTATATCTTAATTATTAGAACCAGTTTTACTGCAGTCGCCATCCCCTGTTCTCTTGTTGGAGATACGTACCAGAGGACATATAAAATGTTGTCTGCTACTAATGTTGCATTGTGTTTCATGTCTGTTAGAGCTTTGTCTAAAACAAAAAGAATGACAAAACTTGCCAGCAGTCATTAGCAAAATTAGCAAAGTTTTTGAGGTCCACTACACGGATGTAACATTTCTGAACAAGTTCAAGGTTGATAGGGAAGCTAGGGTCCTTGCCGTAGTGCAGGTCTCAAACATCAAGACATTAGAGCGCACCGTGAGTAGGCTACAGAAACTTGGACCTGTAGACATTGATTGTCAGCCTGTCATACATTATGAAACTTTTGCATGAAACAGCCTCGGGGTCGCAGAACATCTAACATAGTCACTGGTGTTCTTCAGAAAGATTCCATTTACTGGCTGAATATTAAAACGGAATATTATGGATAAACAAGTGCAGAGTTAATTGATATATGGAGATAAGTTGCTGAAAGTCTTAATCTTGAGAAGCAGAGTTTAATGTCGAGCTCTATAAAAAGCTCGCTGAGAGTAATGTTAATTTGCTGGAAGAACTAAATGAAAACACAAACGAGCATTCTTTATTTGTGATAAACGGTGTTAACAAGTGTGTGCAAAGTAAGAAACGTGACCCTCTGGATGAGTACGTACTTAACTTCTATTTTCTTTCGCTTTACTACATACATTTTATGTCTTTTCTTCTTCTTTGCTGTAATGAAGTTGTGACAAATCATGGAAGCCTTGACTAAAATCTTAGATTGCGGTTTGTTTTAGCCTCTTCATATAGCACATAATGTTTATGTTTTCTAGCGGACCTAGTGACATTTGTGCATTGTCGGATATTTTCATTAGCGAATATTAGCTTAAGCAAAGTGATCCACAACAATTTTCTGTGCTTTATGTGAGGACTACTATGTGGTTGATTCGTGAGTGTTAGGAAATATTGTACGGGTTTTTTTTTTGTTTTAAACCATATTAGTCTCTTTCTTTCTTTGTTGCACACATATTTTGGAACAGACATCATCTTTCGTGAATGCATGAATATTACGAGTTAGTCTCTCATATAATTATACCAATTTTAGTGATGTTATAAACAATTACCTTTACCTATATTCAAATTATAGTGCTATAGAACTAATCGGTTTGTAGTTTGATAAGTAATTTTACTCGATGCGTTTCCCTTGGGAACAACTGTGTTAAGATCACACTTATTTTATATAGTCTTTGTGAAATAGTGAACTTTAGGTCTGATTGCTTAAAAAACTCTGACCTACTCCTGTGACACTGATACCTGTAGCAACCAACACTATATGTTATTGTTATAAAATATAATGTCACCCTCTTATAAGGCAGACTTTTTAGGAACAGAACTTTCTGTAAAAGAAAGAGGGAATATAGAACTGAGAAATCTGCTAGTAGCCTCTTGTTTATTATAGAGTGTCAGATAACTCGGACAAAATGCTATGTATGCTAAGAAAACCCACTCGCCTATGGGAAAAATGACAAGAACAAATACCCCTCCTAGTATAGAAGGCCCTCCAGCTTTTGACATTGCATACCCGTCAATAGGCAGATCTGAGATGTTGGCCTGGGGCAGCGCTGGGCTGTTGGGGATGGTGGATGGATGGGGACACAGAGATCATTTGTGGGGATGTGGAAAGTCTGATGGAAATCGAAGTGTCAAGGACGTGACAATCCTATGGGTCTCTACAACAACGGGTGTCAGAATGAGGCAAACAAAGCAACCAGCAGACTATAGGTGGTGAGGAATGGACATTGTTGAAGCACCGTTAGATCCCTCATCCCAAAGTCGGAGTGTCTCTGTGAAACTGTCTCAAAGCTGTCGGATGGGCCGGTGTTACACTTGGGGCCTGATCTCAGCTTCTCACTGGAAAGGCCTCTGGGTATGAAAGAAAGACGTAGGATAAAAACCCTAATATGAACATGCCAGAAAGAAAAAGAAAACCATTCGAGGCCGGACGTCGCCTCGTAAAATGTTCGCGCCAAGTGGTTCCCCCCCCCCTTTCCCCCCGGGCTACCCTGAGCGAAATATCAGCCGTGGGGGGGGGGGCACACTTAACATTCTTCAAATCGTTTCTGGACTTAGGCCAAATGCCTCAGAATTAAGCAGACAGCTGAAAAAAATCAACATCCATATTGCGATCATACAAGAAACCCTTCTATATGGAAAAGATCACTCAGTGCCTAGATACACTATTCACATATGTGAATGTGGTAAATGCAGGGGTATTGCCACACTCTTAAGAAATGACATCCAAGGAAAAGTTAAAAACAGAAAGTGCAATGAGAATGATATCCAAGAGATAACTGTATGGCATGATGGGCTGCGGAACACTCTATGTAATGTTTATTGTCCCCCAAATTCTAAACGTCAAATCAACATACACAGCACAGACATGCAGAAAACTATCACTGCAGGAGATTTTAATGCACGTCTGCCATCACTAGGATACAAAGACCGAAACCCTATGGGAAACAACACTGAAGAGCTATGCAACACCAGCAACATGATAATATTGCAAGACTCCTCCTCCCCACCAACACTCCTCCACAGAGCCACTGGATGCACATACAGACCTGACCTCACCATTGTCTCAGCAGACATCCACAATGATTGTACTCTGAGAGTGCTTGATGACATAGAAAGCGACCATCGCCCCATCCTTCTACAAATTTCTCACACACGAAACTAAAGACCACAACAACCCCCCTCGCTGGAATTTATAGAAAAGCAGATTGGAAAAATTGCAGAACACAAACAGATCTTCTTCTTCTTCTTCTTCGTTCACTTCTACCACCAAAAACCGCACTGTGAACCTACTGAATTCACGCCTGTGGTCCTCGTTAGGTCCCGTGGTCCCCTGTGTGGTCCAAAATAGACCACACAAGATCCACGAGAGGACCACAAGGGGTTCAGAGTATCACAGTGCTTTAGCCTGCATTCTTGGTGGGTCTCAGAAGCGGGATTGCGTGACACCGTGGTTTTCATTGCACCAGTTTAGTCTAGGGTTGGACTTTCTCACCGGAAGACCTCGACGTGTTTAGGATATCAGTGCATCCCCGCTGGGTGAGAGGCGGTAGCCCACCCAGGCCAGAGTTGGACTTTCTCACCGGAAAACCTCGACGTGTTTTGAGATACCCGTGTATCACCGCCGGGTGAGAGGTGGTTACCTATCTAGACTTCCCTGGTCCAGTGTCTCCGACTTCAGCATTTTGCGGTCGTGGCCGCTACCCTTCCTAGTTGTGACCAGGATGGAGCTTATGTCCAGGAGGACGAATCCTCGCCACTATTGACTTCTACCCCTGGGTTGAGCCGGTTTAGGCATTTCCCAGTATGGGCGTGTTTGGGACGGGACCGACCTCTAGAGCAGAGGTACTGTGACATGCATAGCCTTCAAGATTCACCCCTGGTATGAGCCGGTTTAGGCAAAATTCACCAGTATGGGTGTTTATCAGACGTTACCGACCTCTAGAGCGGAGGTGGCATGACATGTCTAGCCATCGAGTTCCACCCCTGGTGTGTGCCGGTTTAGGCATATTTCACCAGTGTAGGTGTATTTCGGACGTAGGCGGCCTCTAGAGCAGAGGTGCCGTGGTATAGCTCCCGTAGCGATACTACTGAACATACCGGTTAAACTTCACTTTCCACCACCTTTTCCCATCGGCGCCGCACAGCAACCTTTATTTCTTTTCCGCATTTACTTCCTTAACCGGGAGGAGCTTCACTCCACGCGCGGCATTTGAAGAGTCTCGCCAGCAGTGTCTTAACCTCTGGGACAAGCCGGTTCATGCGTTTCACCCGATATGACTGCACTCAGGACGTGGCCGACCTCCATACCAGAGGTGCCGTGATTTGACTGTTTGCTTCGTTTTATCCTTTCTACTAATTTTTCCGCAGTGACGCTGCGCGGCAACCTCATTTGCAAATTTCTTCATTGGCAGGGAGGAGCACCGCTCCACGCACGGCAGCTGAAGATCTCGCCAACAGCGGCAGATGAGCTACCAAACGTGACACTCATCTACCCTAAGTAACTGGTATCAGGCGCCAGATATTCGCCCTCGCCCCTTCTCCTGTCAGTTTAAACAGTTCTGCCACGGGAAGGCCAGGAGCTGGACTTGACTGCCAGAGGCTGTTTGTGGCGCGTTTGCAGTCCTTAGAACCACAAAGAGATGAAAACCTATCAAAATTAAATGACAACACAAGCACTGACACATTCTACATCAACATAATCCAAGCCATACTTGGAGTAGACTACAAAACAATCCCGCGAGGATGCAGAAAGAAATATAGCCCCTTCTGGACAAAATCTCTGGAAAACTTAGTTAAAAAAAAAGAAGAGCAGCCAGGAAGAATGCAGAGAAAAAAAACCCTAATCCAGAAAACAGAATAGAGTATAATAAACTAACAGCTAAGGTAAGACTCGAAACTAAAAAAGCAAAGAAAGAGAAGTGGTTAAGAACATGCAGCAATCGCAACCTCAGAACTGATGGAAAGAAGGCTTGGAAACTCTTAGATAACATGTCAGGGAAAAACAAACAAACTAACCCTAAACCAATGCGAATCACTGGTCGAGTCCTCTCAAGTGACTCAGACAAAACCAGCATTTTTTAACAAATTCTTTGCTGCCACCAATAAATCCTCCAACAGGAAAGTACTTGACAAGGTGCTTTGAAAAGTTATGAGAAGTGAAGAGAAATCTAGCTTGACAAACATTCCACCTTTTTGTGAAATCTTTACCATCCATGAACTCCAGAGTGATATGGCTGTCCTGAAAAAAGGAAAGCCAGAAGATGACATAAAAAGCTTTAGACCAACCTCATTGACTTCCAACATTGGAAAGCTAGCAGAACGAATGTTTAGCACTATGCTGTACTGGTGGTTGGAATCTTCGGGGTTCCTCACTAACTTTTAGGCAGGCTTCTGCAAAGGACCAAGAACCGAAGACCAGCTATTCCTCCTCATTAAAAGTGCAAAAAAGACAGTTTTTTTTTACACAAGAGAAACTCAGTAGCTGTCAGTAGACTTCCAGCAGCCATATAACAGGGTCTAGCGAAAAGGCCTACTGTTAAAGATGCAAAACATGGGCATACATGGACAAATGTACCAGTGGGTTAAAAGCTACCTGAGTAACAGGACCATACAAACTCAGGTCAATAACCGTCTGTCAGTCAAATGCACCCTGGAGGAAGGTCTGCCACAAGGTTCTGCTCTTAGCTGCACCTTGTTCCTAATCTTTGTAAATGACCTCCTTGACCTGTTGAGCACCACAAAGCCATGTTTGCCAATGACCATGTCATATGGACTAGTGGAACAGACCTGTAACTACTGGCTGCTGCTGCTGAAAAACTTAATATCAGACTATTGCAATTTCTGGAAGTTGAAGATCAATGTTAGTAAAACTACATATGCAATCTTCACTCTTAGCAATACACTAGTCTATTCAGCTGATCACATTATAACTGACATACTCAGTGCAATAAACAAATCGCCTCCTATGACATCAAGACTACCCTACAGTGGATACCAGGGCACATAGATATTAGAAAAAATGAACGTGATGACAGATTGGCAAAAAGTGGAACCATGTCACGGCCCCACTTCTTCACCAACATGAGAACAGCTAAATACATTATACACAACAACTGCGCGCAGCAGTGCATGGACAACTGGGCCAGTAATCCAACTGGAAGATCCCTATATACACACCTGCCAAAGCTAACCCCTGAGACCACATCAACAGCTTATGTCGTAGAGACCAGTGCACACTTTTCAGGTTGAGAACATGACACATCACTTTCAATAAGCACTTACACAGAATGACCGCTGACGCCACACCATACTGCATGCACTGCAGCAGACAAGAAAAAGAAACTGTTGTAACAGAATAACATTCTGTACAAATTGTTTTGTGTGTAACCCTGTGGTTGTGGTCTGGTAGACCATAACTCATCACTGTATGCCAAGCACGGAGAAAATATCTCGTGTTTCGAGAGAATTCTGAGTCACGTGGTTTAGGTTAGGCGGGAGGTGTGAATGAGTTGAGAGAAGAGTTGTTTTTTTTTTTTGGTCAGAATGTTGTAGCGAGAGGTTGTGTGTTTGATTCTAGGAAAGGATAGAGATTCTGTCGTTAAATTGTTGAAGTGATGGATTGCTTTTCTTAAGACAAACTGTTGTAGTAGTCATGTAGATTTGTGTGTCGATTTGTCCACGTTTTTTGGACAAAGCTTGAATGTCTGACCTAGTCCTATGGCGATGTTAGTCGCCCGGATTTATGTTTTTTGTATGATCATTTGTAATTGTATCCATCAAGTTTTACACTCTACATCGTTACAACACTCATCGTACAAATGGGATCTCATCATTAAACATATACAGTGTGTCTGCTGAATCCTGTGATGTTTGGATTCATGTTAAGTGTTAACTGTGGTGTAGAGTTGTTGATTTACATGTAACTGGTCATGTCGTGTATGGATGAGTAGTGGAGTCAGTGTTACCTGGGTTGTCCTGTTACAGAGTGTATATCATTGTAACATATGTTGTTTGTCTCTGAGCTTAATGCTCATTGTCAGAATGTAATAGTCCCGGTACATAACACTATATGTACAAACAAGTTTATTGTTCAGTAATATAAACAAGTCACATCACACAGCAAGAAATGACTCCCTGTTTAGAAGAGATTCTATTTTAGTAGCACCGTGTCACTAATTTTGTAGTGACCTGGACTCTGTGTAAGTAGTGCAGTAATATTGTTTTACTGTTAACCACCATCTGCTGGAATGCAGTTCTTTGAAGGACCTTCGGGTGAACCTGACATCACCAAATTCCTCAATAACGGACATTCTGTACGGAGATGCAGAACAGCTGAAGAGGACCTGTACGTTTCACTCTCTGGCACAAGGAAAAGAGTGAAAACTCATATATCCTGTGATCGGAAAAGTCAAAGTCAAAGACTCGATGCGTTTTCGTCTTTACAGAAACAAGTAAAAAATTGACTAAAACAGTGAAGAAAAAGCATCACTGAGAAAAACAAAACAAGAAATAAAGTGTTTTCTTTTTCAGTACAAGTTTATTGACGAGCGTTTTAACTCACTGACATCTCATGTCCAACCAAAGTTGCAGGGCAAATTAATTAACTCCTTACTGAATGGTGTAGTATCTCCCTCATATCTGTTCTGTTGTTCCTGCTATTTTTATTCATTTATTCTAGAAAATGGAGCTTTATGGAAGACCTACGCACATCTAGCAGTTGTTTATTGGAAGAAGAAGAAATGAAATATAGCAGAATCTTCCATGGAACAATGTGACAGCAAGGAAAGAATACAAAGTCTGAATCTTCTATAAGCTAACATTAACACCAGCAATAGCCCGTCAGCTTAGTTCAAATATATGGTGTACAATGAACTGAAATACTGAAGAAATGAATACTGACACTTGGTATAAGCATTCATATGCTCATCTATCTATCTATCTATCTATCTATCTATCTATCTATCTATCTATCTATCTATCTATCTATCTATCTATCTATCTATCTATCTATCTATCTATGCTTGAATCTTTATAAAATATATTCCTTGTTTTCAGAAGAAAAAAATATTTGTGTGTGTGTGTATGTGAGTGTGTGCGTGTGGGAGTGTGAAGGGAAACACGAGGCTATGTGTAAGGACATAGAGTATTTTTTTTAAAAACAAACTCCCATATGTTTCTTGACTTGACATGCTTACGTTATGCCTAGTATCTCTCTTGATCCCTCTCAAGGAGTGGTCGCTAGTACTCACTCATGCAGTTCACAGACATCGGACCAGCGACATACGCTATGGTGAAATGACGCTTTAAACACATTGTTACCCACATGTAGCTACATATACATATATAAAATGTTCTGTAAGACTCATAACATTGGATGCTCAAATTATAGATGTAAAACAAATATTAACAGAGCTCCAGTTGTATTTTGTCAGCGAAAGGGTTCTTATGGACTTTTTAAAAAATTAAATTTCAGCCATTTTGAAGAAGAAGAGACGATTTTTCTTGAACGTTCTTGGCCTGTACGGTGATGGAGTGGCGAGGTTTGAGAATGTGGTCTGGGGAGAGATGGAGAGACTGTTTGCAGAACTGGATAAATCTAAGGGAGGGGATATTGAAATGACAAAACATCTTGCTCGATCTGTGTAAATCATCATTTACATTTTGGTCAAGGCATTTAGAAATTATTTCTAATAACAATTAATATACTTGCTTTTTTCCATGCTACATGAACTTGGATTATTTTAACAAAGCAGTTTCAGGTAACCGAGATAGAGAACTGAAAGTATTTGTTTATCAAGAACTATCCAAACGTTAATGACGCACACATTTTTTTTCTGCGTACAAAGAAAGCTTGAAATGTGTTTTCTTTCAATTCACTTCACGTCAAATGCACTCCGGATACACTCCACTACCCACTAGTAGCAAAGCTTACTCCAGTCCTTTAAGTGCACTCTGGTTTAAGTGGTTTAGCTTCAAGGTGTGGTCTGTGGAGCTCTTTGGCTACGCATAAAGTGACCAACCGATCTGTATTATATGGGACTGACCGTATTTTAGGGATTTCCCCGGAAATAGCACTACTTTACGGGTCGTCCAATTGTCCCATATTTTAAAATGCGTGTCCCATAGAGTCGTGTGTTTTTATCTTTGATAGTCAACTGTTCGGAAACACGCAGAAGTGTTAAAAATATCTTAGTGAAAATGTTGCTGCTTCCAAGAACAATACCTCTGCGGAGAAGTAAACAAACAGGCCTGACTTGCGCATTACTAGGTCAAGTTATAAATAACAGTCAAGTGATTACAATTTTGGATTGAAATTTAAATTTAACCCTGTCCTTTCTCGTCCCCCTTCCCATACACACTTCCCCCCGCCTCTTACTTGAGTGTTCTGTATCTGAACTTAGAGAAGATGATCAGGTCTCCAGCAGCATCTGTCTCTGGGTCATATGAGGTATACAAAAATATTCTGTGTTTGTACTTCACAGCACAAGGAGCATCAAAGTATTAGGTGTGACTTCAAAACGCATCTGAATAAAGACATTTACCAAAGGCGCAGGCAGAGTATGTAAGGCTTTCTGTTTGTCTAATATTTCATAGATGACGTTGTGGCATGGTACCAGATACTGGACATGGCAACAGATACGTCATGCGATTTTTCCATATGGACATATAGTATATGATATAATATATAAAATTGTCAACATTATTAAGGACTTATACAATGGATATGTTTGTGCAGTCAAGGCAGAAGAAGGGGTCAGTGAATGGTTCCAGATTGAAACAGGCGTGAAACAAGGATGTATACTGTCTCCTTTACTTTTTGGGATTACAATAGACTTCATAATGAAAACATGCTGCACAGATAACACAGGTATTGACTGGGTACATCGGACCCAACTAGAAGATCTTGATTTTGCTGATGACATAACTCTTATCAGTAACAATGTGACTTCCATGCAAGAAAAAAAAGAGATATCCTATCTTCACTGGCTAGCAAAATAGGACTTGAAATTAACAAGGACAAAACAAAAATAATGAAAATTCCCCTTAATAAAAATGGAAAAATACACACAGAAGGGACAGATATTGAAGAAACCAATCAATCTGCATACCTTGGCAGCTACATAGACCAGGATGGTGACACTAGAAAGGAAGTTAGAATCAGAATTGCAAAAGCAGCATCGATCTTCAAGAACCTTGAGAACATATGGAATTCAAAAGTTATAAGCACAAAAACCAAGTTAAGACATCATCATCATCATGTGCCATGCCGACTGGCGTTGGCTATTATGCTTTTCCAGAGTACCCGATCCTTCATGCAGGCCATCAGTTCAGTTGGTGATCTCCTCTCACACCATCCCGTCAGACTGTCCAGTATCATTTCTCTTGGTCTTCCTCTTGATCTTCTTCCTTCTATTTTTCCTGTTGTTATAATATTTTCAATGTCCCCTCTTCTCATTGCATGTCCTATGAAAGTACATTGTCTCTCTCTTATCTTTTTGACAAGGTTTTTTTGTCTCTCCAGCTCTTCTCATACATTCTTCATTAGTTATTTTTGCTGTCCAGGGGATTCGCAACATTCTTCTAATAAACCACATTTCTGCTGCTTCCAATGATTTTTGTGCAGACTTGCCTATTGTCCATGATTCACGTCCATATAACAAGATAGGTTCAATATAGCATTTTAGGACTCGTTTTCTAACATTCATTGATAAAGATGTGTTAGCTAATATGTTTCTCATTCTCTGAAATGCAGTCTTTGCTTGGCCTATTCTGTTCCTAATTTCTATTCTGCATTTCCCATCTGAAGTTAAGACATAAATATTTATTCAAGTACAAGTACTGAGTTCTAAAAGTCGAGTTTAGAATTTAACTGTTTTTATTGAATGTTCAAAATATTTGTGTAGTGCATTTTATGAGGACACCACTTTGTATTTTTTATGTGTATGGAAGGGCTCCAATGGTCGAAAATATCTGGTAACCTCTGTTCTGTCAAAAAGACCATATCACTTTTCAGATAAATTTTCCCAGTGATGAACATCAAGCTTTCGTTTGAACACCTTGTTTAAGTGGAACGTGATGTGTTCATTATCTCTACAAGGTAGCAGGTGTTCGTAGATTTTTTTTTTTTTGGGGGGGGGGCATAAATGTTAACTTTGTAGAAGAACCCGTTTCACGGCTTTGAAAAACTGTTTAATCTACTGTTAAATATTTGCGTTAATGTCTCGGTTTTATAATAGAGCACGTTAAATCTGGTTGCAATAACTCTATTTTAAACTTGTAACAGAAGCATGGGCAGATTTGTGGATGTAGGTAAAGAATTACTGAACACAGAAAAGAGGAAGGAAAATGTCATTCACTATGTAATACAAAGATAAATCCAGCACATACGTAGGGCTTAGTAAACTCAACACTAGGATGATAGAATTGATGACGGTTTAGAGAAAATATAGGACAAATAATAGTTTACTGAATAATACACGTATCACGAAAAAGTCCTTATTGAATTAAAAAACAAACAAGAATAAAACTACAAATTACTTTCACGGAATGAAAAAGACAATACGTCACGTGATGTACAAACAAGAGTATTCATTATTAAACAAAATCTTCAGGAAAGCACAGCACGTAATTTATACCAGAAGAATTTCTGGCTAACAAATTAACTGTTTGTCATGATGGAAAGTGGCTGTTCTTGTATAATTAAAACCTGCGTAATTATTCGTTATCGACAAGAAACAATAAATTCTAAAAATAATTGTTTTAATCTCTTCAAAAAAAAGTCAGCTTTGAATACAGTTAATAGAAATATAATATAGAAAGTAGAGACATACTTGCTCACTTGAAGAACAGAAATTATAAGAAAACAATGCTCTCTTCAGAACTGAAAACAGAATTGATTGTTTACTTCAGGTTATAGGGATATAAAAAGTGAAATAACTAGTCACATACATAGTCAGGCAACCAAAGATTGGACGTTCCTTATGCTGTTTGTAGACGGTACAACAGTTATAATCAATAACCAGAAAATCTTTGATGAGTTATTTTCTGTTTATTTATAGATCAAGAAAACAATTCCATTTTTATATTTGAAAAATTTTAATTTTAAAATGTTAAATTACGATAAAATAGATAGACATCGATTGTCTACTTAGCAAGCAGTCTTCTATCAGCGTTCTTTCTTTTCCTGAACCTTTCTCCATCCACCCCTCCCCATATTGTCTTCTGACTCAGTTATCATCTGCGCCATGTGGGTGGCTTTGTTTGGGCCATAAGTGTCCGATAATGGTAAGCTATAGATATGTGTGTCATAACGCCATGTTGTTTACCATATGGTAGCTTTTGTGATAACCCCTTTATAATATTTCTCTGCCAATTGTTGGCTTTCACTTTTTGCTCTATTTCGTCTATCTGGGAACATTTTGTGCCGGACTTTCTTGCTTGAAGGAGCCAAAGAGCTAAGTCTGTATTTTTCATCCATTTTTCGTGTTTTTATCTTCTGTGGTGTTTTTGTATGCGATCCTTGAAAAAGGCTTTTGTCGAAATATTGGATTGTTGTAAGTGCTTTATATGTACTCATTTGTTTTCTGTTATTCTTGCTTATGCCCACATTCCTCACTCTTTCTATCTTTTTGTAAAACTGAACCATACACCCATCATAATTTCATTACTAGAATCAGTTTTACCGCAGTTGCCATTTCATTTATATCTCACTCTCCCCTTGTACGCTCTGTTTTCGGAGTATAACAAAGTATGTTTGTGAATTATTTATTAATGATTGAAGCAGATTTAATCTTTATTTGTTGAGTTTACCGTCTTTTAATTCTAGATCTTGAATGATTTAATGCATGCAGGAATCAATGGTCGACTGTATCTTTTATACGACAAACAGTCGTTGCGACCGCGACGTTTTACTTCTTACTAGCAATTAGAGCCCTATTCATCGTATTATACTCCAATCTTCGTTAGACGTTATATCTTCATACACAATCTAGATTCCTGTGGTCTAAATAGGTTCCACAAATATTGCTAAATTCACTTGTTCACAGCTGAAAAGTTCACTGAATCCGTTTAATTCTGAAAAATAAGGTCACAGATGAACTGCTGACAACATCATTCGGAATAAGACATGATAGGACATAAAATTCATTGGTTTCGTCGTTGGAGCACATAACTATTGTTCACAAATTCAGAACTCAAACTCTAGCGTTATTTTCTACACCAGCTGTGACCGAAATTGTCTAACTCCACATGGCACTAAGTCAACAATTCGTGAATAACTCTATCTCCTGTTCTGCTGTTCCCCTCTGTTCTTCTCTATGTCTGTCCTTCTTTTGTTCTTTCCCTATCTTTCGCTATCTTTTTTTTTTTTTGTTCTCTGTATCTGTTTTGTCCTCCTTTCTTTGTTCTGTTCCTCTCATTCGTCCCCCTCTCAAAACTTCATGTCTGGCTTATACGTCGTAAGTCACATGTCCAATCGGACCTCCAGATCTTAATATTGGTCAGCTGGTTAACTGCCTACTGATTGGGCCCTGATTGGATTCGAGATGAGTCAGCCCACTCACTTTTTTCAAAATTATGCAAATTACGCCGTAAGATTAGCAAACATGCCGCACCTGTCAGCTACGTCAGATCCGTCTACTCAGTTGTCATGGGGGATATTATCTAACTACAGAGCCTCTTTCTGTCTGAGTGGCAAAGTGTTAGTGCACTGTTCTCTCATGGCGAAGGTCGGGGGTTCGAATCCGGCCGGAGGAACCCCAGTCACCCAGCTGTAGAAATGCGTACCCGACTTCTTATAAAGATGGGGAAGGAAAAGGCGGCCGGGCGTGATACTGACCATATCACCCTCTAGTGTGCTAACAGGTCAAGGAAAATATTGGCACTAACACCATATCAATGTGTGCCTCTAATGCATGACAGGATTACCTTTATCTGCTGTTACCTTCTTTCATGTCGTAGGTTTCAGGGATTAGTCTGTTCTCTACTTTATTGTGTCCTCGCTTCTCATTGTGTCTTGTATTTTTGGTATCTTCTTAGTCTGATTACTCTTCTGAGCGTCCTGTCGTAATATTATTACTAATGCTGTAGGAGTGTTCCTTTCGCACCAGATCTCAAACTTTCATTCGTTTCTGACCTACTTTCTACTTAACAATAATTTGCATAATTATAATAAAATGCTGAAGGAATAATAATAATAATCAAAACATTAGTAAAAATAATTATACTACTGTCCTAACATACAATGGACTGGAGACTCTCTTCTCCAAAGATTTGTTGAGTGCCATTTATATAGCTGTGGTGATCAGAGGTCGATGGTAGGTGGTCGCTTACCTACCAAATTTCAGGTGAAAAGACACGGCAGTATTGACTGCCCTTTTTTGGACCCCATTTTATACTAAAATATATCTGAAATACAGATAAGGTTCTTGGTTTTTGCACTTTTGTTATTGTCTTTTGACATCGGTAACACGCATAATTCTTCATACTTAGTAATAATAATAATCAAAACATTAGTAAAAATAATTATACTACTGTCCTAACATACAATGGACTGGAGACTCTCTTCTCCAAAGATTTGTTGAGTGCCATTTATGTAGCTGTGGTGATCAGAGGTCGATGGTAGGTGGTCGCTTACCTACCAAATTTCAGGTGAAAAGACACGGCAGTATTGACTGCCCTTTTTTGGACCCCATTTTATACTAAAATATATCTGAAATACAGATAAGGTTCTTGGTTTTTGCACTTTTGTTATTGTCTTTTGACATCGGTAACACGCATAATTCTTCATACTTAGTAATAATAATAAGTGTCGATGTTTTATGCCCAGTTTGACTACATCAAAACATATGCACACATCAAAACATATGCACACATCATAACAGAGCAGACCTATATTCTACTTCTTATCATAAAGTTTTTTTATCTACATTTCACGGAATATCAACCTATGTCATTAAACACACGGCATCAAGATAAATTATACTCTATCTGTGATTTATTGCATATTTGTCAAATTTGTAATGTTTACATCTCACATGTTGTGGCTGATGTGTTGAAACTTTTTTTGCCGCAGCAGTTTAGGCTAATGAATATAGACTTCAGATAAAAAACTATAAAAGTGGCTATTCTTAGATAGACAATTAAATTGTGCCTGGGTTTCTTCTTGATTAAATTTAAGATATTTAAATGGTTAGTGTGTTAAGTTTAAAGAATTAATACCAGCTCTTTCAATTCGTTTTGAGGGGAAAAAACACAGCCTTAGTCGTTAGCGCCACGTGATTATATTCTGAGTAATTAAATGTTGGGCTATTAAATGTCTGATTAAGCGTCCCTTGAATGTCAGAGTGATTAAGTGTCGCGTGATTAAGTTCACCAACCTGGTGGATGAATAACTGATTCAATGAATTAAATATGTGTAAAGCCACAAAAAAGGCAGCTGAAATATGTATCAATGAGGAAAAACTGGAAGAAGTGGAGAGTTTTGAATATCTTGGATCATTTCTAACTAATAATGGAGATACAATGAGGGAAATTAAAAAGGAGGACATCTATCGCTCTTCATAAAGTAAAACAACTAAAAAATATGTGAAGAGGAACAGACAGAACCACAAAAATAAGATTTTTAAGGGCATGCATCTTTCCCATGGCAACATATGCCTGTGAGACCTGGACACTTAACAAAACAGCTGAGAAACACATAAATGCTTTGAATGTAAATGCTACAGAAAAGTTCTTCAAATATCATAAACACAAAAAAGAACAAACATATCCATACTACAAGAACTTAATATTGAAGAAGGATGGCTAGAAAAGAGCTTTAAACAGAGAAAACTTAAATATTTTGGACACATTAAGCGTCATGATAATCTAGAGAAGACCGTCTTCGAAAAGTACATAATGGGAAAAAGAAAGAGAGGAAGATCAAGGCAAAGACGGCTGCAAAACATCGTTGATGATCTGCAAATGGATGCATCAGCAGCAGGCCATCTTGCTCACAACCGAGAGGCCTACAGGAGTGCTGTTTGGGAGGCAAAATTCCGCAAGGGACATGCAAATGAATGAATGAATGAAAGGCAGGTACCTGTACTAATGCCGTTTTATAATTATAATGTCATTAGGTACATGAAAGATGGTGAATAAATCTTTAGGTTTGAAAGTATGATAAATAATACTGGTTTCAGTACCGAGTGCAAGAGTGGCGAGAAGAAGATTTCACTATTCACACTATTTATATATGATTTATATATGAAAGAAAGGCTAAACCTTCAGACTTTAAAGAAATTTTTCTTAAGCTAAACCTTCAGAAGAAATGTTTCTTAAGATAAACCTTCAGACTTTAAAGAAACGTTTCTTAAGATAAACCTTCAGACTTTAAAGAAATGTTTCTTAACCTCGTTGTCTCTGAAAATTTCACCACATGCCCCTCTTTGATTATTTAAATCCTACAAGTTGAATAGAAGCAGGAATTTAATTAGAAAACCCATGAAAACGCCATCAGGTGTCAGACAGATAAAACATGCATAGCAGTATGTGGATAAAAAGAGCACTCAAATATGATGAAGCATTCAAAACTGCGTGTCATTTCTTTTTGCTTGGCCAGATAAATACCGTTCTATGCAACTGGCAGTATAGAAATGAACAAATTAATATAATCGCCCGTTTCTGTTGACATACATTCATTACCACTCTTCTGTGACGCATGTATTAACCCACGTATTTCTGACGTTTTCTCTTTCTTTGTAATCGCCCAACCATAGTCGGGTGGTATTTTGTTTTTCTGTGTATGTAAAACTTGTTTGTCACTTTGAAAGATATCACTTATTTCTTATAAACGGTGAGCAATTTTACTTTTTCTGCTTGAGAAATTTTACGACGATGAGAGGGTGTAGAATATCCAGGAACACGTGATGTAAACCTGGCCCATACTTCACATTCAAAAGTTAAGGCCATTAACTGGTATGCTGGGGAGTTCGCATTGTAAATCAACGGAGCATGGAAATTTGAAACTCTTGTTTTTTTTTTTAACAGAATTTAACAGTTCATGAACGCACTTATGACACTGCATTTAAAGAAATGTGGACAGTAGACGAAAGATTATTTCACATACTTGGAGGGTATATGTCCTTACCAATTATCCCTACATACAGGGTAGTTCTCAACTTAGCAGAATTGTAGGGACCGAGAAAAACGCTTAAAAGTCGAAAATGCTCGCAAGTGGAAAACCGTTATATGAGAGTAAATGTTAAGCCGCAGAAGTCTTACATAACAAGTAAAACATTTCACATTTTCATTACATTCTTTTTCTCTTTCCATTTTCAGAATAAGAGGGAGAAATCCGTTTTATAAATAAAGAAAAGTGAACAATTTTATCTATACATACAACACAGTTCACTGACATTTACATTGCCAATCTAACAAGCACTGAACAAATATTGCCAATCTAGCAAGCACTGAACAAATATTCCCAGTCTAGCAAGCATTGAACAAATACTACCAATCTATCAGGCACTGAACAAATACTACCAATCTATTAGGCACTGAACAAATACTACCAATCTGTCAGGCACTGAACAAATACTACCAATCTATTAGGCACTGAACAAATACTGTTGGTGATTGTAAAATGCTTTGACGAAGAAGATAATCACGTTGTTGGGTATGTGGCTGAAGAGTGTCTGTCTCATAGCACCAAAAAAAAAACAAACTTGTTGGATGGCACTTTCCTATCCCTCAAAATAGGTACAAGAGTTTTTTCTCATGATCAAAATTATTTCTTTATCTAATGAAATACTGTTTTGTAAGTACTATTTTTCGTGGCAGCTCGTAGGCAGCCATAATATACCCCAGATATGAGAAATCTTTGATAACAGCCGAATAAAAAATCGTAATATAAGCAGATCTTGAAGTAGAAAATAGTATTAATTTGCTGATTGTATTCTGAAACTGGTTTAAACTGTTGGGAAATTTCTTGCATTTACGTAACTATTTTGTGTCCTACATTATATTATTTATTTTATATTCATTTTCTCGTATCTAGTATTTGTACCATACTGTTTAACAGAGTAATGAGTAGACATTAGTCGTGTCGCTTTAACGGAAAAAAAAATGATTAACTGGGAAGGCGAATATCTATACGTGTGAAAATATGGAGCTGACAACCGTGTTTTATGGAGTAGCTACGCGTTCTCCTCCAAGTAGCCCCAGGTAAAATATCGTATGTACAAGGCCTCAGATGAGTGAAAAAAAGGGGGAGGGGGCAGCGTATGATCGTTTGTAACAGGAAGAAAAGGGGGTGGGGTTGATGAGTAAATATATAATATTTAACTGATGAGAAGGCTGCCAAGGGAGTGATGAGTAAAATATATAATATATAACTGATGAGAAGGCTGCCGAGGGAGTGATGAGTAAAATATATAATATATAACTGATGAGAAGGCTGCCGACGGAGTGATGAGTAAAATATATAATATATAACTGATGAGAAGGCTGCCGAGGGAGTGATGAGTAAAATATATAATATATAATTGATGAGAAGGCTGCCGAGGGAGTGATGAGTAAATATATAATATATAACTGATGAGAAGGCTGCCGGGATAGTGATGAGTAAAATATATAATATATAATTGATGAGAAGGCTGCCGGGATAGTGATGAGTAAAATATATAATATATAATTGATGAGAAGGCTGCCGGGATAGTGATGAGTAAAATATATAATATATAACTGATGAGAAGGCTGCCGGGATAGTGATGAGTAAAATATATAATATATAACTGATGAGAAGGCTGCCGGGATAGTGATGAGTAAAATATATAATATATAATTGATGAGAAGGCTGCCGGGTGAGTGATGAGTCATATATATATATATATAAGTGATGAAAAGGCTGCAGGGGGAGTGATGAGTTTATTTTATATATAAATGATCAAAAACTGCAGGGGGATAGATGATATATATATATATATATATATATATATATATAACTAATGAGAAACCTGCCGGAGGAATGATGAGTTATATAAATATATATATAACTGATAACGCTTCTGCCGGGTGAGTGATGAATCACACATGATGAGAAGACTGGCGGGAAGGATGACGTCATACACAAGCCGCCGACTGGCCATTCCTTTCACCAGCGGTTGCTCATTGTACTAGAATTCAGTGTTTTTCCTGTTTCTAAGGATTGTGAAAGCCGCAGGTGGGGAGAAGGATACGTTCTCCACTCCATAAATGTCTCCAAGACGTGCGCCTCAAATAGCCTCTGACAGTCCAAGTCCAGCTCCTGCCCTTTTCGTAGCGGAACTGTTTAAACTGACAGGCGAAGGAGCGAAAGGCGAATATCTGGTGCCGAAAACCAGATGCTTTTGAGTAAATGAGACTCGTTAGTCTTGGCTGGTAACTCATCTAGGAGAAGGAAAGCTCCTGCTCGCTGCTGGCAAGATTCTTCAGCTTCCGTGCGTGGGGTGAAACTCCTCCCGGCAAATGAAGAAAAATGCAATTAGGGTTGCCGCGGTGCCGTCGTGAGAAAAGATGATGGAAAGGATTAAGTGAAGTAGGCAGTAGTCTCGCTGTCAGGGCCACATATATCACGACACCTCTGCTCAGAGGCCGGCCAAGTGCTATATACACCCATACTGGGGCAATATGCCTAAACCGCCTTAACCCAGCCGTTAAACTAAGACTCTGCTGGCGAGATTCTTCGGAAAAATGCAATTAGGGTTGCTGCGCAGCGCCGATGTGGAAAAGGTGATGGAAATGATTAAGTGAAGTTTAATCGATATGGCCAAATAGACTCTCGTTGAGGGATAGTCATACCACGGCACCTCTGCTCTAGAGGTCAGCCACGTCCTGTATACACCCATACTGGAGGAATATGCGTAAACCAGCTTAACCCAGGTGTGAAAAATGATGGCTGCGCATATCACAGTACCTCCGCTCTAGAGGCTGGTCACGTCCTATATACACCCATACTGGATAATACGCCTAAACCGGCTTAACCCAGGGGTGAAACTCACTAGTGGCGAGGATTCGTCCTACTCGACAAAAGCTCCGTCCTGGTCACCACCAGAAGGGTAGCGGCCACGACCGCAAAATGCTGAAGTCGGAGACACTGGACCAGTGCAGTCTTGATAGGCAACCACCTCTTACCCGACGGGGATATATTATATCCAAATCACGCTGAGGTTTTCCGCTGAGAAAGTCCAACTCTAGACTAAACTAGTGCAACGAAAACCACAGTTTCACGCAATCCCGCTTCTGTGATCCACCGAGAATACAGGCCCAAGCCGCACGATGCTCTGAGTCTCCATCCTAAATGAGACTATCGCGAGAACCACAGGAGTAAATTCAGTAGGATCACGGGGCGATCTTGGTGGTAGAAGGAGAAACGAACGAATAAGGAAAAAAAATGTTTCCTAAAGTGGGCGGTAACGCTTTATCCACCCCTGTGGCGTTGGAAAGTACCAGGGATGCGGTGAAAGAAGGCGGATTAGTGGGGCGGGGGGGGGAGTTAAAGAAAAGAGGCAACGGGGGAGGGGGGGGGGCGAAGAGGAAAAACGAAGCAGAGGACGGGGGTAGTAATACTTTCCTTCGTAGCACTTTTTTCTTCAAGCTGATATTGAGAAAAGTCTGTCCCTTAAATAAAACTCATCACATTAAAAGTAGAAAGAAAAATGTAACAGGTGAGTTGTAAATGTGCTCCTTCATACTGTTAAATAAATTAGTTTTTATTTGTGTAATGCATGTCCTACTTATATAAATAGTCATATAAAATATGTTATTGTACGAATAGTATATAAAGAGAGGAGGGGTGCTGAGTATGTGACCTGGTAGAAGAGCAAGCCCAGGAAACAGTGCAGTAGTTCTACTAGAACGACCATGCTCCCAAATGTTGAAACTATTCCAGCGTCTTCGGTGAATACATCCGTCTGAACCTGCTCATAGGTTGTGATTGTCTGTAGGGTCTCTTTTGCCTCATCATTTATTCTCTTCATCTGTTGATCTTCATGTACGAGTTTGTGCATGAGTTAGTTCGAGCACAATTGTAAGAGCTTTTTAAGATTTGCATAGTCTGCGTTTTAAGCAGCAGAAATTTGGTTTATCAGAAGAATGTTGCGAATTCCCTTGGGACAGAAAAAATAACTAATGGAGCATGTTTGAAAAGAGTTGGAGATACAACAAAATCTTGTCAAAAATTAAGAGAGACAGTGAACTTTCATACGACATGCAGTGAGAAGAGGGAGCATTGAAAATATTATAACAACAGGAAAAATAGAGTGTAAGGAATAGATAAGCACTAGTTACCTAGGTTAATTGGCAGCCCTAGAGCATAGAAATAATGGGTCAGAGGACAGGCTAGTAACGGAAGTGGGCAATTCCGTGAAAGACCGTCTCTGGTCCAGTATATAAATAAAACATGGTAGAATTTCACCATGTATATGTACGTTAATAATCGGTTTATAATTTTGTGATGTGGATGCGTGCAAGCTGTGTTCATTCTGTGCTTTCCTTCTCCGACCAGGCCCGACCTCACTTAGGTATGATTTAGATAATAGAAATAAAAGATCCGACAATTAAGTAATCAGACCTGTTTTGTTATGGCCAAGACAAAAAATGCCATATATGAGTCACAGCATGGTATCCAAAGAGGCAACCGTCGTTTATGATCTGGCAACTTTTCATCGCCGCCCGATAAGCACACGACAAACAAACCGCCATTTTGTTGACCTAGTCAGAGGTGCATTATTATGTAATCAGCATGGAGGAAAAAGCTAACATTAAATGTTTAAAACTCAAAACAGCGCCCTTGAGACAGTTGAATTGATGCGACAAGTTTATGAGGATAATTGTTTATCTCGTACACAGATATTCAGGTGGTATTCACGATTCAAAAGTGGTGTGGAAACGATTACAAATGCAACTAAACATGGGCGCCTAATTTCTGTTCGTAATGAGGAACTTACAAAAGTCAGAGAACGGATACAAGCAGATTATTGTTTGACTGTGAGGATGATGGCAGATGAATTTAGTGTTAACCGAGAGACCATTCGTAACATTTTAGAGAAAGATTTGGGCAGGAAAAAAGTTGCTTGCCGGTTTGTAACACATTTGTTGTTTGATGACCACAAAATCAGCGTGTTGAGTACGCAAAAGGCATCATCAAAACGTGTCGCAGAAATAAACATTTCTTAAATTTGGTTGTTGCAGAGAGCGAAACATGGATTTTCCACTACGATCCCACAACTAAACGCCAAACTGCTCAGTGGAAGTCATCATCATCACCAAAAGGCAAAAAATTTCGTCTTCAAAAGCCGAAAGTGAAGACAATATTGATTTCCTTCTACGACAGCAAGGGAGTTATTCACAAAAAATGTATTCCAGAGGGACAGAATGTCACTGCCAAATTTTATTTAAATATTTTGAAACACCTATTGAAAAGGATTCTCCGAATCCAACCCGATAATTCAACACCTGGCAGTTTTTTTCCTTCTTCGTGATAATGCACTGGGCGGTAGTTGTACAAGAATATTTGGCCCAAGAACAAGTGTGTGTTCCCAACCATCCACCCTATTCCCCAGATTTATCTCCCTGCGGTTATTTTCTATTCCCAAAATTAAAGTTACCATTGAAAGGACGCTTTTTTGACGATACTGATGACACCCAAATGTCCGTAACATCGAGTTTAAGGGTCATACCAACAGCAGAACTGCAGAGGTTGCTCCAGTATTTGGTAGATCGTGCCACTCACTGTACTAATGCACAAGGGGCATACTTTGAATAAAATACATAAATATATCTTCAACTTTTAAAAAAAATTTATTTTTTATGTAATTAGTCTTATTACCTAATTGTCGGACCTTGTAGACAATGAATAGTCAGAATTTCATATTAACATAATTATTATATATAAGATGTTCATGTTTAGCAACGAGAAAAATGTGCACATGATTATGTATTACTGTTTTCTATGTAAGAACATGTTTGCATGCAATATATGCCAATTAGTTAATGATTACAGTTAGAATCCTAATCCTTCAAGTATTATTACTTTTGAGATTTTATGCAGAGAACGATTTTTTTTTGTTGCAAATCAGACTAATATATAATTTGATGATTCACTTGTTATTTTGCTAACTGTGTAAAATGATGATTATCAACAATATAAGTTCATGAGCATTTGAAAAAGAATTGTTTAATTGTTTCTTATTATTTTGTGTAATATGTCGATGTGTAGTTCTATAATCACCTTTCAGCTATACCATCCAAGATCATAACAATGTAAGAAATATTATAATTACAGATAATTATCATCCCATTTAATGTGTAGGGAATAGTTACCTAGGTCGACTGGCAAACCTAGAGCGTAGAAATAAAAAGTCAGAGACAGGCCTTTCCACGGAAATGCGCGCTTCCGTTACTAGCCTGTCTCTGATTTATTATTTTTACACATCTTTCCCATTGCAACATATGACTGTGAGACCTAGATACTTAATAAAACAGCTGAGAAACACATAAATGCTTTGAATGTAAATGCTACAGAAGATTTCTGAAAATATCATGGACACAAAAAATAACAAATATATCCATACTACAAGAACTTAATACTGAAGAAAGATGGCTAGTAAAGAGGATTAAACAGAGAAAACTTAAATATTTTGGACACATTAAACGTCATGATAATCTAGAGAAGACCGTCTTGGAAGAGTACATAATGGGAAAAAGAAAGAGAGAAAGACCAAGGCGAAGATGGCTGCAAGACATCGTTGATGATCTGCAAATAGATGCATCAGCAGCAGGGCATCTTGCTCACAACCGAGAGGCCTACAGGAGTGTTGTTAGTGAGGCAAAATTCCGCAAGGGACGTGCAAATGAATGAATGAGTGAATTAGGGCTGTCAATCAACCTAGGTAACTAGTGCTTACCTATTCCCTACAAGAGGGAAGAAGAGCTAGGAGAAGCCCAAGAGAAATGATACTGGACATTCTGACGAGATGGTGTGAGAGGAGATCACCATCTGAGCTGATGGGCTGCATGAAGGATCGTGTTCCCTGGAGAAGCAAGGTAGCCAACGGCAGTCGGCACGGCATTGGTGATGATGATGATGATGATGATGATGGCCTACGTTTAAAAAAGATATATAGGTCTGTAGTTTCTGTGTCATGTATGAGATGTTTTTGGATATGAGTGTAGAGAGAAGTTTCAGATCTGGTGGAAACTCTATGTGGTTGAAAGTTTCAGTGAAGACTTGTAGGAGGATAGGATCTATGATTGGAAAGAAACGCTGGTAGAATTCTTAGGTGAGACTGGTTAGTCCTAGTCACTTGTCTGTTCACATCGCTTGTGCTACTTGTATCAAGTTATCTGATGTTCGTGGTGGGTCTGCTACTTGTTTATCAGAGTCAGAAAGTTGCTTAATGTAGTCTCCAAGTATTTATCTTGTATGTGTGTTTCTGTTCTATCTTCAGTTTACAGGTTATCTGTAATATTCTTCAAATAACTGTCCTATGTTTTGCGTGTCTATCTGTTACCTGCTACATTTGTCCTGTCTATCTGACGCGTTGTGTTTTGTTCTGTGCCAAAGTATAGCTCAGTCCGTGTTTACTATTCGATAGTTTTGAGTCTAGTTATTGTTCGCAGTTTGCGTCACAATATCGCATCGGATTTGGAGCGGGTTATAACAATTTATTTTTTTATGAGTCCCGGAGTGGAACTAAAAGCAAGGGGTGTGCAGTACTTCTTTAGCAGACTCCACAGCCATCTGGGCTTTAGCGATCATTTGCCATGCTAACCTGTTACTGAGTGTGTCAACGGAGAGGTGGGACAGGGTCTTGCTTAGCTATGGTTCTCCAACGCTGACGCTAGCATATCAAGTATGTATCGCTGATTGCCACAATAAAAAAAAAACAACCGCCCCCTGAAAATTTGTATGTAAGAGTGCACATACTTTTCAGAAAAATTGTTCCTCAGCATTCTCTTGGCGGCCGCTTGTTGGCGTTCTCTTGTTCCAGGCTAACTCTGTGTATGCCGGGAATCCTTGTGGTCATTTCGGGTCTCGTGGTTCTTGGTTGGTCTTCCTGTACCAAGCGTTTCTCCAAGTTTCGGACATTGCGGTCATTTCTTTCCAAGAAACGAGATTTTACGGATGTGATATGTCTTTGTGAGTGTTTGCTTGAATGTCTCTAAAGCTAAATTATTCGTTGCTCCTTCCCTCGTCTCTCCCATGTAGTCTGTCACCATTTGTTTTGCTCTACCGCCACAACCATATGATCTGACCAGCCCTAGAATTTTGATGTAAGTGAACATTCCGCACATTAAAAGATGTTGTTAGGAAAACGATAGTTTTGGAATATGAACACACCGAAGGAGATTTTTCTTCTCTCACATAAAAGTGCTTGTACTTGTACGAACTCCCTGTAACTAAGAGCTGTTGTTTTTTTCAGCTGATGCTGTGGAGATGTTGAGGCATAGGATGGTATCGGCGTGAGAGTGGGTCATGGCAGCTGCTTTTTCAGTCCAAGAGTATAGCTAAAAAGAAGGGGGGTGTGCAATGCTTCTTTAGCAGACTCCACCACCATGGGGACTATGGCGATCTCTGCCCCGTTAGACAGGCTAGGCCTGTTACTGGGGGTACCACGGAGAGGTGGGACAGGATCTTAGTCAGCTATGGGTCGCCGATTACCTTATCGGGCGTCTTCACCCCTTCACTTTATAGAGAACCAAGAAAAATATTTGAGTTTCTCAGTATAAATATAAATAAATATAAAGATATAAACTTATCAGTGGAAATGTAAATAAATATAAATGTATAAACGCCCAGTATAAATATAAATGAAGGTAAATAATGTATAAACTTCTCAGTATAAATTTAAATAAATATAAATGTATACACTTCTCAGTATAAATATAAATGAAGATAAATATATAAACTTCGTAGTATAAATATAAACAAATATACATATATCAACTTCTCATTGCATATATAAATAAAAACTCTAAATGTATAAGCTTCTCATTATAAATATAAATAAATATTAATATATAAACTTCTCAGTATAAATACAACTAAAGTTTAAATGTGTAAACTTCTCAGTAGAAATAAAAATAAATATAAATGTTTAAACCTCTCAGTATCTCTCTCTCTCTCTCTCTGAACCTTAAGTGCCCAGGGCACATGGGGCTTCCGCAAGGGTTTTCCACAAATGCCTGACTTCGCCTTTTTTTCTGCTCTTGCCCAGGTGAGCCCTCTATATATATATATATATATATATATATATATATACCTCTCAGTATAAACATAAATAAATGTAAATGTATACAGTTTTCAGTATATATAGTAATAAATATAAATGTATAAACATATCAGTATAAATATAAATACATATTAATATATAAACTTCTGAGCATAATTATAAATAAATGTGAATATATAAACTTCTGAGTATACATAAAATTAAATATAAATGTATAAGCGTCTCAGTCTAAATATAAATAGACATAAATGTGTAAACTTTTCAGTATAAATATAAATAAATCTAAATACATAAACTTCTCATTATAAATATAAAGAAATATAAATGAAGTGGTAAGTAACATTTAAAAACCAAGTACAAAAAATTATGTTTAAGACGTAGCCTAATTGTTTAAACTGTGGTAACATGGCCTTCTGTCTATGAAGATAAGTTATTTACTTAAAATATTTATTTCATATCAGTCTCAATGCATTCATATATATATATATATATATATATATATATATATATATATATATATATATATATATTATTGGCAATCACCAGAGACATGAAGCTGAAGTTGCTTTTATTCGATCGGTTGACGATTCATGAGTGTACATGTCAGTTCAAGCCGACCCGTCTAGTGAAGAAGTGAACAAAATCGCAGAATGTTGGAGAAGTTGTAGAATATTAAAAGGGATGGCGACTGCAGTACAACTGGTTCAAATAAGAAAGATAAACAGAGTTGTATGGTGCAATTTTACAAAGCGGCAGAGCGAGTGAGTAAGTGATAAACAACGAATAGAAAATATGAGAGTAAGATGAGAATGTGTAAATGAAAAACATACAACATCCAATATTTCGGCGTGAGCCTTTTTCGAGGGTTACACTTACTCACATGGCGACATACGAGTTATCTTAGTGGCGACCTTCTGAGTAGGAAACACCACAAGAATGCGTGTCCCATAGACGCAGAGACCTAGGGGGCCACAAAGGGAAACAGAAGAAGCCAATGGGAAATAGAAGGCGGGGGAAAAGTGAAGACGGAAGGGCAATAGACGCATGTAGCGCAGATGTCAGTGGGGGGGGGGTGGCGTGGGGGAGGGAGGGGAGAAGAATGTGAGGCGGAGATAATGAAAGAAGAACTAGGAACGAACAGAAGGGGCCATAAACACCTGTAGGACACTAGAGACGAAAATACCAGAGAGATAACAAAACTGGCGAATAAGACCAGACCCGGAGAGGCAATAAACACCTATAAGCCGATAGAGAAGAAGAGAATGTGGCGGTAGGAGCTAGGAGAAAGAAACAATAAAGCAGAGTATCTTATTCTTCGCTCGTTTCTACCACCAAGATCGCCCCGTAATCCTACTGAATTTACTCTTGTGGTCTGTGATTGGTCCTGTGGTCCCCCTATTTTCTCTGAAAGGGCCACAAGAGATTCCCGAGAGCACCACATGAGGTTCAGAGTATCGCGGGTCTTGGCCTTGTATTCTCGGTGGGTCGCAGAAGCGGGATTGCGTGACACTGTGGTTTTCGTTGCACCAGTTTAATCTAGAGTTGGACTTTCTCACCGGAATATCTCGACGTGTTTTGGATATCCGTAAATCCCCGCCGATTAGTGCTGGTTGCCCATCTAGTCCAGCGTTGGACTTTCTCACCGGAAAACCTCAGCGTGATTAGGATACGCACATATCCTCGTCCTGTGAGAGGTGGTTGCATATCTAGATTGCACTGGTCCAGTGTCTCCGACATCAGCGGTTTGTGGTCGTGGCCGCTACCCTTCCTAGTTGTGACCATGACGAAGCTTTGGTACAGGAGGACGATTCCTCGCCACTAGTAAGTTTCACCCCTGGGTTAAGCCGGTTTAGACGTATTATCCCAGTAAGGCGAGTTTAGGATCTGTTCGACCTCTAGAGCGGAGGTATCATGACATGAGTAGTCATCAAGTTTCACACCTGGGTTAAGCCGGTTTAGGCATATTTCACCAATATAGGTGTATATCAGACGTGGCCGACTTCTAGAGCAGAGGTGCCGTGGTATGAGTAGCTCTCTTTGTGAGACTACTGAAATAATTAATACTGGATTAATCTTCACTTTATCCTTTCCATCACCTTTTCACGGCGGCGCCGCTCAGCAACCCTATTCGGATTTTCTTCATTGGCCGGGAGGAGTTTCTCCCCGCCCGCGGCAGACGAAGAATATCGCCACAGTGTCTTAGTTTAACTCCTGGATTAAGCCGATTCAGGCAGTCCGCCCGGTATATGTGCACATAGAATGTGGCCGCTCCCCCACCAGAGCAGAAATGCCATGATTTGAGCAGTCCTGACCTCGAGACTACTGATTAGTTCACTGAATCCTTTCCTTCATCTTTTCCACGGTGTCGCAGCGCTGCAACCGCATTCGCACCTTTCTTCATTGGCCTGAAGGAGCGCCACTCCAAACACGGCAGCTGAAGAATCTCGCCAGCAGCGGAATGTAGTGTATAAAACGCAGAAAAAAAGTGAAAAACTAAAGAAGTTAAAGGAAGCTGAAAACATTATTAAATCCAGCTGGGTGTAGATATGCAGCCTGGAAAATAAGGCGCTGTTCTAGAACCCTCCGAGATCGTACATCAGCAGAACAAGAGCAGATCGCACTAACAGAAATGTCCTATTTTCCCCTGTGGTTGCTAAGGCAAAAATGTTTAGCCATAGGTGTCCAAGCCATCTTAGAAATGTCATTAAGAGTTTGGCGAAAACGATATTCTAAGCGTGAGCCGGTCTCCACTATATACTTCATATCATAACGTTAGCACATAATAGCATAAATAACATTGCGTGAAGTGCATATGAAACCCTCCGGAACTGATAACGTGGACTTAGGGAAGGAGATCTGACTAGCCTCGACAACAAACGGGGAAGTGTTGCATCTACGACGTTCGAAACGTCTGGTACCATAAAAAAATGTCATCTGTCTTAAGGCAACTACGAACTAAAAGGTCCCTGAGGTTCTTGTCTCGTCTGTAGGCCACCGATGAGGGTTCCCCAAAGAGTTCACATGTATCAAGCTGGTCTGGAGGAGATGGAGATGGCGAAACAGTATGATTTTAACTGTCAATCTATGAGGGTGGTGCGTGAGTACGTGTTTAACTCTGTCCGAGCTACAGTGCGGGTTAGGAGTGAGGGCTTGTTGCCGCGATGTATGGCCGATGCGGTTCAAAGACGACGAGAGAACTTGTTTTGGATAGCCGCGTTGGCGGAAGAAATCTAGCATTTTGTGAGCTCGATCATGGAAGTCATTACAGAAGCGTCGGAACCTAAGAAGATGGGAAAAAGAAATATAGTTCTTACACGATGGGTGATAGGAGGAAGAGTACAAGAGATAACTGTGAGAGTTTGTAAGTTTATAGTGGACAGAAGTAGTAAGCCCGGAAGGGCTGATAGTAACGGCAATATCAAGAAAGTTAGCGGAAGTAGTAGAGACACGGGAGGTGAAAAAAATGACAGGATTGTTTTCCTTAACACGATAAGTTATCTGTCGCCTTGTTTGTGTGTGCAATCCTCGAAAAAGGCTCACGCCGAAATATTGGATGTTGTATGGTTTTAATTTATACATTCTCATCTTAATCTCATACTTTCTATTCGTTTTTTCTCACTTACTCACTCTGCCTCTTTGTAAAACTGCACCATACAACTCTATTTACCTTTTAGAATATTAAAATGTTCTTTGAAGCGTGATTAGACTGCATGAAATCTATGTAGAGGGACAGATGGCCAACAGACCATACAGATCGATAGATAAGCAAACACACAGACAGACAGACAGATAGATAGATAGATAGATAGATAGATAGATAGATAGATAGATAGATACTTTCATTCCACATCAGTCTATAACAGTATATATATACCGAAACGGGTAGTGACACAGAAAACGCACCGCATCTGAAATTCTCTTAAGGAAAGTGGAACAAAATAGTAATTAGAAGTGAACGGTTAGAAATAAATGATAAATCACAAATCAAAAACATCAAAGCGCTAGACTGTCCAGACCGTGGTAGAGCTGATGGAAACAAAGCCCAGAAGCTAGCAGCAGAACCCAAACCACAGGGCCTCATCAAAATGAACAAATCAGACCTATATAAATCCATGAAAGAACATCTGAACGAACAATCGCAAACTTAACTTCACCCAAAGCACCTACCACACGTGACTCACTGCGCTACATGTAGCCAAAGGGAGTTTTGGAAATCCGAGCTAAACGCTAGATCACGGCTAACTCACAGTCAACAAAACATTGGATTCATCTCACTAAAAAACACTGAGGGAAATCCTGATGTCAAAGGCTGAACTTGTATTGGCAGGCCCCGAATGTAACGATGCCGTTCTGTAGGACCCGAAGCAGAACTTGGCCCTTTTTTTTTACAGTTTACAGTTTATATACAAATGTGTGTATGAATGCGACGAATTTAATGAATTCTCATATGAAATAATCTTGTAACAGAAATTCAATTTCAAACAAAAGAAATAATAGCTTTACAGTTCCTGTTTTGTGTATTCGATTTCAACATCGCTGTTCATGTTCAAGCGGCTATAGGCTTGCACTTGTGTACGCCGTGTGTGTGGGCGTGTGTAAGCAGTGTGTGAAGTGAATAAAACTGGAGAAGCCGGAGTATTTAAGCAAGCGAGGAATGTGGACGAGTTTCAAATGAAACGCCGAGAAGACAAGCTGTCTCCTGGTCAATGTTTCAAGCGTTACAGTATTTAGCAATGGATATCATTTCAGTCATTCTGTCAGTCAAATATATATTATTTTTGGTTGTGTTTCCTCTGACTGGATACTTTATTCTTCAGTGGCTTTTTGGGAAGACACCAAAGAACCTTCCACCTGGACCCAGAGAATGGGGCACCAGCTGGAAGGTAATGAAAGCATCGTGGAATGGAACTCTGCCATGGCTGGCCACTGAATGGGCAAAAAATACGGTCCAATCACTTTTCTATACAATCTCGGACAACCGCTGGTGTTTCTGAATTCTGCTGAGATCGTCAGGAATTTATGCTCATCTGAGGAGTACAAGTTCCTAGTGGCTGACAGATCTCCAATAGCAGCCACTGAAATAATAGATATTAAAGGAAAAGATCTTCTTTTCTGCAAATTTGATGGTACCTAAGAATTGTTGATTTTTGTTGGTAACTGTTGTTAAAATGAAAAGAAGTCAACAACTATAATAATGTCTAAATTGTAAAGGAAAAAAATGACAATGCAAAAACATTATGCTTCTTTTTTATGAAAAATATAATGATAATTGTAATCCGATAGAAAAAGATGTAATAGGTGTAACAGATTCAGTTAATGAAACGAGGAGGAATATTACTGAGTTTAACTGCAGTTTTTCTTTTTAATTGCTGACATTACTTTCAACTGTAGAATAGATTTTCTCTGTAACATTATTTGGAATGTGGACAGAATATGAAATTGCATATGAAATAATAACACAGCCCAACAAAAAAAAATTCTTTGTGCCTTGGTTTTAAGGCCTGTTCCTGGGGTCATTTGGGACGCTGGTTCATAAAATTGCTTTGGACAGACCACATCAGCTCTAGTTTCATAAATGTGGTTGAATTTATACAATTTTTGTCCGCTGTTTAAAAAATCTCTTCTGCAGAATTGGGATGTCATAATAAGCTCTATTATTTGAATGGAAAATTTAGATATTCACTTTACACACATTTTTTGTGTATAATGGCCTTTGTTTCATAACTATACGTCTGCTTCCTTTCTTATAATGCACACTGGCATATATATATATATATATAACTCAAATGACAAAATCGCTTTTGTTCTGTTTTATTACATATAATTATGTGCACAAAATTAAGATGGTAAATCATGGTTTTCATTCATTCATTCATTTGTATGTCCCTTGTGGAACTTTGCCTCCCTAACAGCACTCCTGTAGGCCTCTCGGTTGTGAGCAAGATGGCCTGCTGCTGATGCATCCATCTGCAGATCCTCAACGATGTCTTGCAACCATCTTCGCCTTGGTCTTTCTCTCTGTCTTTTTCCCATTATGTACCCTTCCAAGACGGTCTTCTCTAGATTATCATGACATTTAATGTGTCCAAAATATTTAAGTCTTCTCTCTATGATCCTCTTTACTAGCCAGCCTTCTTCAATATTAGGCTCTTGTAGTATGGATATATTTGTTGTTTTTTGTGTCCACGATATTTGGAGAACTCTTCTGTAGCATTTACATTCAAAGCATTTATGTGTTTCTCAGCTGTTTTGTTAAGTGTCCAGGTCTCACAGGCATGTGGTTTTCATAGATTACATAAATTTGTCTTTCAAAGGTTTCTCAACCTAATCTGTTTAACATTGTTGCGCTCTATAATAATTATGATCAAAAAGGATGTTTGTGTATATTCCCACTCACCTCATTTCATTTGTGCAAATCGAGCATCGTAGAGGTTATGGTGACTTCAAGACGGAGCTGCTCGAGTGATCCCGACGTAGTTTGCTATATTTGTGGGGATTACACACTGAAAGCAAGTAGGAAAGCTATTTCTGAGTTTGTAAAATGAGCATATGTAGGTTATTTTGGCGTCAAGCTTGGAAGTCAAGATAAACCATGGGCTCCTCATATTCTATGCAAAACTTGTAGGGAGAATTTGCGCCAGTGAACAAATGGAAAGAGACGCTCTCTGAAATTTGGAATACCAATGGTGTGGAGGGAACTGAAAAACCACTTCAACGACTGTTATTTTTGTATTATTAATATCATAAGCAACCGCTGACAGTTGTGCCAAGTGGTCTTACCCTGATCTACCTTCAGACAGTAGACCTGTTCCGCACTCGGATCTTGTACCTGTTCCAGCTTTCCTTGAACTACCACGCCTCTCAGAGAATGAGTCTTGCATGTCTGATATCGCACAAGGTAAAGAAAGGGCGGAGGTCAGCGACAGTAAATTCCAAACAACTTCGTATAGTGCTCGTTTTGATCACACAATGAATTGAGTGATTTGATCAGGGACTTCAATCTTTCCTACTAGTCTTCTGAACTGGTTGCGTCCAGACTAAAGGAAAATAATGTAATTCAGTCTAGAACGAAAATTACATTTTACGAAGGAGAGAAAAGGATTTGCTGCCACTCTTTAGCGAAGACAACAATTAAGTATTCTGTACAGAAAATTGGTCTTTCAGAATAAAATCCAAGTGAGTAGCGTCTTTTCTTCCACAGTTCAAAAGGTAGTTTGAAATGTGTTATTTTAAATAACGGCAACAAATATGGTTCTATTTCAATCGGTCATTCCACCAGGATGAAAAAAGAGTACAAGACCATCTCTTTTGTCTTAGAAAAGATAAATTACCAAAAACATCAATGGGTGATTTGTGTAGACTTGAAGATGGTTAATTTTCTTCTTGATCAATAAAGTGGCTACACAAAGTATCCTTGCTTTTTGTGTTTTTGGAAAAGTAGAGCCAAACATGAAGACTGGGCAAGAGAAAACTGGCCTCCGAAGGAATATATAGTGGTTGGAGGACAAAATGTAACCACTGAACCTTTGGTAGCACGAGATAGAATCATACTGCCACCACTACGTATAAAGTTAGGTCTGATGTAACCATATGTAAAGGCTTTGAATACACAGTGCATAAGTTACCTGGACTTGCCAAGGAAAAATTGGAAGCAGGAATTTTCGATGGTCCACAAATAAGACAACTTGTAAGTGACCCACATTTCATAGCATCAATGAATGAAATCGAATCATGTGCATGGTCTTCATTTATTCCTGTTGTGAAAAAGCTTTAGTGACAGTAAGAAGGCAGCCAACTACACATAGTTAGTACAGGATATGCTCTTTCATTTCAACAAGCTTGGCTGTAAAATGAGTGTTAAAATCCATTATCTGCACAGTAACTTAGATCGCATTCCACAGAATATTGGTGACTTAATCGAAGAGCAAGGTGAAAGATTTCACCAAAACATAAAAGCAATGGAAGCCAGATATCAAGGAAGATGGGATGCACACACAGTGGCAGACAATTGTTGGAATCTTATGTGAGATTGTCCTGGCAGATCCCACTCTCGTAAGTCTTACAAAAGGAGCTTTTTGTGAGCCGAATGAGTGGAAGGTTTGTGTCATAACCTTGTTCTTTTTGGTATGAAATAAGATTTTCATGTAGTACACTTTCCTTTTAATTTGTAATGTTTCCTTCATGCTTAAAAGATATTAACTTAAACACCACATTCAAATATCCTGATTTCTTATAGGTGAGCAGAGTGAAGAGTGGTATATGGCATATTTTCTATATTAAAAAAAAAAACAAACTAGAGCTGGTAGAGGAAACCTTGTGCCATTTTTGGAATCAGCAGGTCAAATATACCCAGAAACATGTCTAACATTCGAGGCATCAAAATGTGTGTCGGGTAGTGTAATTTATGACAATTTTATTTGGAATATGCAAACACTAAAAATATGGGCCTGTAATATAAGAAATTAGATGTGAGAGCGAAAGGATTCGTATCAACAACAGCATACGGCCTTTATAAGCAACTGGTCATAAAGGGACAAGCAAGAGCAAAGGCATTGAAAAGCATTTCAGAAACAGAAAAAAGGAATCATGCTGGCTGTGGAGCACACGAAACAAGCATTGATAACATAAATAATTTCGTTTGCCACAACCAATACCGGTCCTCTTTAATTAATTCGCTAAGATGAACTTCGAAGTGCAGTACTAATTGGAAGATCAATTCTGGGATAAAAAAACAACAATTTTACGACCTCTTGCAGTAACTTAAAGACCTCTGGGATTCATGACCAAGAGGGGCCCACGCCCTCAGACTGTCAGGAGTTTAATAGGGCCAAAACACTTGTCTTAGTGGATGGGGTACTTCCTCTGATGATCTGAAGTAGTTGTGTTTTTGATCCACTCTATACAGTAAAGAGTTTCCTGCATGGAAATCACCATGTAACTGACCGCCCAGAAAGTAATAATGTTGTGACATCATAGTGAGGCATGTGTACATTCATTCATTCATTTGCATGTCCCTTGCTGAACTTTGCCTCCCTAACAGCCCTCCTGTAGGCCTCTCGGTTGTGAGCAAGATGGCCTGCTGCTGCGGCATCCATTTGCAGATCGTCAACGATGTCTTGCAGCCATCTTCGTTTTGGTCTTCCTCTTTTTCTTTTTCCCATTATGTATCCTTCCAATACGGTCTTCTGTAAATTATCATGACGTTTAATGTGTTTAAAATATTTAAGTTTTCTTTCTTTAATCCTCTTTACCAGCCAGCCTTCTTCACTATTAAACTCTTGTAGTATAGATATTTTTGTTCCTTTTTGTGTCCATGATATTTGGAGAACTCTTTTGTAGCATTTACATTCGAAAGCATTTATGTGTTTCTCAGCTGTTTTGTTAAGTGTCCAGGTCTCACAGGCATATGTTGCGATGGGAATAATGCATGCCCTTAAAAAAATCTTATTTTTGTAGTTCTGTCTGCTCCTCTCCACAGATTCTTTATTTGTTTTACTTTCTGAAGAGCGATAGATGTCCTCCTTTTACTTTCCCTCATTATATCTCCATTGTTAGTTAGTAGTGATCCACGATATTCAAAACTCTTCACTTCTTCCAATTTTTCCTCATTTATATATATTTCAGCTTCCTTGTTTGTTTTGTCAGTTGTCATCAATTTAGTTTTCTTTGCACTAAGATAGAGGTTCTGCTCTTCGCTGTTCTTACGGACTGCCATAATTAGTTTTTCCTTTCCTCTTTGTGTTGTGGACAGTAACACTGTGTCATCAGCATATCTAATCTCTGGTATTTCATAACCTCCAATTGTTATGGCATCGTAATATTCTTTGTCTACATCTTCTCTAGCATTCCTCATTATATTTTCAGTATACAAGTTAAATAAGTAAGGTGACAATGTGCACCCCTGACGGATCCCTTGTTTTATGTCAAACCAAGTTGTTGTTTCACCATTTATTCTTACTGCCGGTTGTTGGTCTAGATACAGCAGTGATGTTAGTTGTGTCAAATGTGTTGGAAATCCCATTTTTTCCATTATTTCCCAAAGTTTCTGGTGTTGTACACAATCAAATGCCTTTGAGTAGTCTATAAAGGATAAATATAGATTCACATTAAACTCTCTGCATTTCTCTATTATTAATCTTAGATTGAATATATGATCTCTTGATCCTCTTCCTTGCCTGAAACCAGCTTGGACCATATTGACTTCTTCTTCTATTTTCTTTCGAAGTCTACCCATTATGATTTTTAACAGAATTTTACTGGCATGACTAATCAGGGCAACAGTTCTGTAGTTTGTGCATAATTTCAGGTTACCCTTTTTTGGCAGTGGTATGAATACAGTTCTTTTCCATTCTTTTGGCCACATACCTGAATGCCATATCTTTTTACACAGTGCATGATAGATTGTTGCACACTCCTTTCCTCCTGCTTTAATAAATTCAGCTGTTATCTGATCACATCCTGGTGATTTACCATTTTTCAGATTCTTTATTGCCCATAAAACTTCTTCTATTGTCAGTTCGGGTTCTTTCTCCTCCAATAATAATTCACACTGTTGATTTCTGTTTCCACAGTCGGTTGTTTCATACATTCCTCTGCAATATTCCTTCCATCTTTCTAGATTTTCCTTTTCATAAAAATCAGATGTTGTCAGTAACAAAATTGTAAAAGTGGACTATCTTTATATCTAGTGATGAGTATGTGCCTGTTGTCATTTATTACAAGGAAAAACTGACTAAGAAAGTTCATTAATTTGTGCATAGCTGACCATGTTGACTGGTTATTGACACTATACAGCGTCGAGACTCGTAGTTTTGAACCTCTACGGCACGTAATGGTAAGAACTATTTCTGATCGTAAAGTATCGAGGCAACCATATTCACTTCCTATGTGTGTGTGTGTGTGCGCGCGCGCTTGCTTCGCCTTACGTTCCAACATCCACTGAAGCGTGGGCCTGCTGATGGTTGCAGTCAGACACTGGTTATGGGTAACGCGCGCTAAACCACTTTGTTCCGAAAAAACGTCAACTTTCCTTCTCCTCCCACTCGATGATCTTCCTCATGTGCTTGTTCTCATTCAGTCCTATGTCGTCCTCCATCATTCAGTCCTGTGCCGTCCTCCATCATTCAGTCCTATGCCGTACTCCATCATTCAGTCCTATGTCGCCCTCCATCATTCAGTCCGATGCCGTCCTCCCTCATTCAGTCCTATGCCGTCCTCTATCATTCAGTCCGATACCGTCCTCTATCCTTCAGTCCTATGTCGCCCTCCATCATTCAGTCCTATGCCGTCCTCCCTCATTAAGTCCTATGCCGTCCTCCATCATTCAGTCCGATAACGTCTTCTTTCATTCAGTCTTATGCCGTCCTCCATCATTCAGTCCTATGCCGTCCTCCATCATTCAATCCTATGCCGTCCTCCATCATTCAGTCCTATGCCGTCCTCTAGTATTCAGTCCTATGCCGTACTCCATCATTGAGTCCTAAGCCGTACTCCATCATTCAGTCCTATGCCGTCCTCCATCATTCAGTCCTATGCCGTCCTCTATCATTCAGTCTTATGCCGTCCTCTATCATTCAGTCTTATGCCGTCCTCCACCATTCAGTCCTATGTCGTCCTCCATCATTCAGTCCGATGCTGTTCTCTATCATTCAGTCCTATGCCGTCCTCCATCATTCAGTCCGATGCCGTCCTCTATCATTCAGTCCTATGCCGTCCTCTATCCTTCAGTCCTATGCCGTCCTCTATCATTCAGTCCTGTGTCCCCCTTCATATGTAGCCTGTCTAAGGTGGCTCTTGCAACCTCCCTCCTCGTCCATTCTCAGGGGACCCTGAGTTAATGCCGTGCTTGCTAGCGTGTCGGCTTTCTATTTGGCTTTATCTCCAGCGTGACCTGGGCAGTAAATCCACGTCAATCTGGTTAATCTAGAGTCCCCTGGAACTGGACCAAATGCCTGCGGAGGCTTCTCCGTAACACGCTTCAGGAGTCTGACACAGTGCTAGTCGTCCCGCTCCACCAACCAGGAAATTGCTGCCTGTACCTCCCTTCTCGCGTTCTACGTGGTGCCGTCATAGGCTCTTGGTTACTCTACACAAGTTTCCCGTTGCGGTAGACGACAGCCCCGTCCAGTTTTTTACACCTCGTGCACAGGGCCCGTCTGTGAAGGTCACAGGGTTGTGTGCTTTGAAGTGACTTCTTACACACAGCTCAGCGTGACAACAACAAATATAAATTCTTTAAAAGGTGCAGTATTATGAACCTGTTAGGTGTCACTTTACTCAACGTCATCTTTCTTTACAGTAAATTAGGTCCTTTAGCAGAACGTTTCATGTCTTCTTGTAAACAAAAAATAAAAAATAATGGGGTCAGTGCTTGGTTAGCAAACATTTATGTAACATAATGTTTGCTACCTGGAATGTAAATACTGTGGCAGATAAAATATACAGTTGAATAAAAATTCGTTCTGCAGAATTCTCTGGTCCCGTATCTGTGTTCACTGACGTTTTGGTTTTTTCCCCTTTCAGTGAAGTATATCTGGGAATTTGATAATTTCCTGTAAAATATCCTTCACTCTGTAGCAAGCTCTTGATGTTTGAATGTTTTATATTTGGTACTAAAGTAACACTGTATAATTGATGCTCTCATATGGAGGGTTAGTTACAATGTGTATGGTTTCTTCAGGTTAATGTTTTAGACTACTTTCAGCTGTCGGATGGGTTCAGAGTGGATCCACTTCAACTCTTCCACTAGCATATCGCTGTTAACATTTTATTCCAAATCGCTCAAATAAGAGAATATTGTAATTATCACATTCCGTCCTTTAAAACATTTAGACAAATGGATACAAACTGATGCTTCAGAGTGTCGGTATGCAAGTTATACAATTTAGTAAGCAATACATGAGGGGCTGACTTCGAATCGTAAAAGCTGGAGAGAACCTGTTTCTTTTATATATGATACCACAAGACACTCTGGACCTTGTTTGCTTGATCGACCATGTACCAAGAAGAAATGACGTATGGACTTACTTCGTTACAGTTTATGTGTCTTTACAGATAGAAAGAAGTGTTTGTGTATTTAACTGTTTGCCTGCTATAATTTCAAATATGTATTTTTGTGGGCACAGCAAATATGAGATTCAGGAAATCATTAATCATAAACAAATCAGAAGGTCGACGACTAGATACAAAAAGCTAATAATCGTATACACATTATAATCTTCTTTTTCTTCTTCATCTTTCTGAGCCATTAAGGCTCACTGCTGCAGATAAAGTTCGCCTCCTTTCCTCTCTATTCCTAATATTCTCTCTCCAGTTGGTGACACCAATTCTTTTATATCCTATTCTATGTTGTCTTTGTCTTGGTTTACCCCTTGGTCTTGTTTCCCTCATCTCTTGTGCATGCATCATTTTCGTTTGTCTGTTCTCTTCCATTCTTTCTACATGCCCCAGGCACCGTAATCTGTTCAGTTTCAAAACATTTCAACGTTTCAAAACGTTGGGATTTAAATAAGCTGTTCAGTTCAGTTTTCTTTCTAGCTCTCCATTCTCCACTGTTGATATCTTTTATCGGCCCAAAGATTCTTCTTAGGATATTTTTCTCAAAGACCTGCAATTGGTTGTTCATCTTTCTTTGTTGTACTCCACGTTTCTGATCCATACATGACGACTGGTCTTATTATAGTTTTATAGATTGTTATTTTGGTGTTTGGGGACAGGATTTTGAATTTTAACAAGTATTGCAAGGCGAAGTATATTTTATTCCCTATCCGTAGTCTGATTTTAATTTTCTCGCTTAATGTGTTGCTTCTGTTGAAGAGTGTGCCTAGATATTTGTACGTTTATGCTTTCATAATAATCATCTCTCCAACATTTATATCATCTGGATCATTCTGCCTCTGGTCTCTTGATATCTTCATATACTCTGTCTTATCTCGGTTAATGGTCAAGCCCACTTTTAGTGCTACATCTCTCAGGTGTATGCAGGTATTGATAACTTCTTGCATAGTTTCCCCCACCAGGTCGATGTCATCAGCGTATCCTAGTATTTTTGCTTGTTTTTCTGCACTGCTTTCTTCTTTCGCTTTTATGATTACCTTATCTACTACTAGGTTGAATAGTAATGGAGATAATGTATCACCTTGTTTTAACCCAGTTCTTATAGAGAAGGTTTCTGACTTTCTTCCTCTATATATTACTATATTTTGTGTATCCTCCATATATATTCTGGTCAGACTGATTAATTATTAGCTATCTCAAATTCTTTCATAATTGTCCATAACCTGCTCCTGATTATGCTGTCATAAGCTGTTCCTGACTATGCTGTCATAAGCTGCTCCTATATATGCTGTCATAAGCTGCTCCTATCTATGCTGTCATAAGCTGCTCCTATCTATGCTGTCATAAGCTGCTCCTGTCTATACTGTCATAAGCTGCTCCTATCTATGCTGTCATAACTTGGTCCTATCTATTCTGTCATAACTTGGTCCTATCTATGCTGTCATAAGCTGCTCCTATCTATGCTGTCATAGGATTTCTTGAAGTCAATGAAGATATTATGTTCTTCTTTTCCACATTCCCAGTACTTTTCTGCTCTTTGACGTAGATACAATATTTGGTCTGGGGTTGATCTTCTGCTTCTTCTTCTTCGTTCGCTTCTACCATCAAGATCGCCCCACGATCCTGTTTAATTTACTCCTGTGGTCCTCGATGTGTCCCGTGGTCCCCCTTTGGTCTCCGAGAGGCCCACAAGAGATCCCCGAGAGGATCACAAGAGGTTCAGAGTATCACGGGGCTTGGGCCTGAATTCTTGGCGGATCGCAGCAGCGGGATTGCGTGACACCGTGGTTTTCGTTGCACCAGTTTAATCAAGAGTTGGACTTTCTCACCGGAAAACCTCGGCACGGTTTGAAGATCAACATATCACCGCCGTGTGAGAGGTGGTTGCCTATCTAGATTGCACTGGTCCAGTGTCTCCGACTTCAGCATTTTGTGCTCGTGGCCGCTACCCTTTGTAGTTGTGACCAGGACGGAATTTTTGTCCAGGAGGACGAATACTCGCCACTAGTAAGTTTCACCCCTGGGATGAGCCGGTTTAGGTGGTAGTATCCCAGTATGGGGTATTTAGGACGTGACCGACCTCAAGAACGGAGGTACCGTGACATGAGTAGCCATCAAGTTTCACCCCTGGGTTAAGCCAGTTTAGGCATATTTCACCAGTTTGGGTGTATATAGGACGTGACCGGCCTCTAGAACAGAGGTGCTGTGGTATGGGTAGCTCTCGCCGCGAGCCTACTGGACATACCGATTAATCTTCACTTTATCCATCAGCTTATCACATCGGCGCCGCACGACAACCCTAATTGCATCTTTTGCATTTTCTTCATTGGCCGGGAGGAGTTTCACTCCACGCGAGACATCCGAAGAATCTCGCCAGCGGTGATGGTGTCTGATGAGCGTCATCGTTTGGCACCTTAACGGGGCGTTTGGTTCATCCCACAGCGTCAGTTCTGCTTACCGAAAGTGGCCCACTTGGCACACGCGTTCGAAATGCGGCCGGCTCCAATCGAGCGAGCCGGACTTCTTACCCATTTTAAGTTTGAGAATAGGTTGAGGTCGTTTCGTTCCCAAGACCTGTAATCATTCACTTTATCTGATAAAACTGCGATCAAGCACCAACCATCCTGAGGGATTTTCGGAGGTAACCAGCTACTAGATGGTTCGATTAGTTTTTCGCCCCTATACCCATGTTTGACGATCGATTTGCACGTCAGAATCGTTACGAACCTCCACCAGAGTTTCCTCTGACTTCATTCTCCTCAGGCGTAGTTCACTATCTTTTGGGTCCCAGCGTGCACGCTCTTGGTCCGTCCCACCGACGGCGCGGACAGGACGAGCCGGTGGTGCACCACCGGTCCTGCGAAGGAGCGGAGGCTCCCACCAGATTCGCGCGAGACGACCATCGCTTTCGCTGCGCCTTTGGGTTTCGTACCGCCCAATGACTATCGCGCATTGTGGTTGATCTATTCTTCCTAAAACCTGCTTGATATTCTCCCAGTATGTTTTCGCTGTATGGTTTTGATCTATTTAAAAGTAATATAGAGAGTACTTTGTAGCTTGTTTATAGTAATGATATTCCTCTGTAGTTTTCACACTTGCTCTTATCACCTTTTGTGAAAACTTAGATCAGTAATGTTTCTCTCCATTCACTAGGGAGTTTTTCTTCTCTCATGTTTGTTGTATTAGTGCACATATTTGTTATGCACATTATAATAAAAGTAATAGTTTGTTTTTTTAATGTGTATGCCGTAAAAATATGTATTCTCTCTTTTATAATGAAGATAGACAGGTAACTTAAAAAAATATAATCCTGTGTTTCAGTTTATTTGAAGAAGAAGAGAAGATTGTTCTTCAATGTTCTTGGCCTGTATGGTGATGGAGTGGCGAGGTTTGAGAATGTGGTCTGGGACGAGATGGAGAGATTGTTTGCAGAACTGGATAAATCAGAAGGATTGGATGTTGAATTGCCGAAACATCTTGCGCGGTCTCTGAAAATCATCATCTACGTTTTGGTAATGTCATTGTAATGTTAAAAGTAGAATTCCCATCTCCTGTTATGTCTGGTGCAAATTTGAACAACAATAACAAGCGATAGAATACTTATTACATGAAGTTAGTTTCAGGTATAGTTTTAAGGAACAATTTTTTTTATAAATAGGAAATTAGATGACTTTGATACGGTAAAGTAAGACAGGAGACCGTATGTATGTTTGTATAAGAAGCTGGTACCTGCTAGAGAGACTGAATCTAAGCTACGGAACTTCTGTGTCACGACCTCGTTTCTTTCCGGATGTCACGACCCCTCGTGTCTACTGAACAGTTACTAAAGACCATGTCAATAAAACACCTTTTTGGGGTGTTAGTTGGCTAAGTCGATAGTACGCTGTTCTCTCGTGCCTAGATGGCTGCTCGTCTACCGGAGTCCATGTTCGAATCCTAGGTAATTCTCTTGTGATTTTTCTTTCTCTCACCTCTCACTAAAGTGTTTTGTCTACGAATTTTAGAGGTCTAAATCTACAAAACGGTGTTCTCTTACTTTACCAGACATATTATGATGCTCTTAATTATGATAAGTTCATGAATATGTGTTGAGCAATTCCAGGACTGATGATGAATGAACGTTGGGAAATAATTGAAACAGTGGGATTTCCAAAACATTTTATACAGTTACTATCACTGCTGTATCTAGATCAACAGGCTGCATTCAGAATAAAGGGTGAAACAACAACTTGGTCTGACATAAAACAAGGGATCCGGCAGGGGTGCATACTGTCACTTTACTTATTTAACTTGTATACTGAAATATAATGAGGAATATTAGAGAAAATGTAGACAAATAATATTACGATGCCATAACAATTGGAGGTTATGAAATACCAGAGATTAGATATGCTGATGACACAGTATTACTGTCCACAACACAAAAAGGAAATTAAAAACTAATTATGTCAGTCTGTAAGAAGAACGAGGAGCGAAACCTCTATCTTAATGCGAATAAAACTAAATTGGTGACAACTGACAAACAAAGCAACTGAAATATGTATCAGTGAGGACAAATTGGAAGAAGTGGAGAGTTTTGAATATCTTGGATTACTACTAACTAGTAATGGAAATAAAATGAGGGAAATTAAAAAGAGGACATCTATTGCTCTTCAAAAAGTAAAGCAACCAAAGAAGCTATGGAGAGGAACGGACAGAACTACAAGAATACAATTTTTAAGGGCATGCATCTTTCCTATCGCAACATATGCCTGTGAAGACCTGGACACTTAACAAAACAGCTGAGAAACATGTAAATGCCTTTGAATGTAAATGCTACAGAACAGTCCTTCAGATATGGACACTAAAAAGAACACATATATCCATACTACAAGAACTTAATATTGAAGAAGGCTGGCTAGTAAAGAGGATTAAAGAGAGAAAACTTAAATACTTTGAACATATTAAACGTCATGATAATTTATAGAAGACAATCTTGAAAGGGTACATAATGGAAAAAAGAAAGAGAGGAAGACCAAGGTGAAGGTGGGTGCAAAACATCGTTGATGATCTGCAGATGGATGTATCAGCAGCAGGGCATCTTGCTTACAACCGAGAGACTGTTAGGGAAGCAAGGTTCCGCAAAGGACATTCAAATGATTGACTGACTGACTATGAATGACAACATTTCCATTAAGCTGTTCTAGATTTTATGATCAATTCATGGGATAGTATTAGATAGTTATTTTCAGTTCGTTAAAAGATTTTTAAGTAAACTTTAATTATACTGTAAAGGAATTCAGTTTTTCTTAAACGTTGTATACTCTTGGAAAGTGAAAATGACAATCATTGATATTTTGTGTGTGTACCAATAAACCTGATGTGTTTCTCAGGCTCTCGGAGAACTTCCGGCAGATCCCAGCATCCCAGATGTACTGGAAGAGTATGACCTCGCTTTTAACAGACTCTGCACTGTGGGAGCAGATTACATCCTGGATTATCTCCCATTCGTAAAGAAAATTCCAGGGAAGTTCAAGAACGATGTAAAGCTACTGATAGCCGCCAAGAAAAAGGCAGACGAGCTCATATACTACAGTGCTAAGGTGAGTATTAGTGAATCATCAAGTTCGCTATACTATTATATATTCCGAAAAATCGCAATTATCGTTTAACGTTATCTTTTTCAGTTATTATTTGCTGTACGTCCATACAGTAAGCTGTAGTTTAATTAGCAGTATGCGTCTCCGAATTAAATCCGTTAAGTTATATCGTCGAAATAAAAATAAGAACAGTAACAAGGATGAAAATCGGTTACTAAATAAATGAAAAAAAAAACATAAAAGACAATGCTGAATGTTCTATACAGCTGACAAAAAAAAATTACCTCTAGAAACCTAGAATCGCTTGCTTATTCCGTGAACAGTTGTGAAAGACAGAAGCAGGGTTGACAATTTAAGGTTATGAGGATCGATAACAGTCACCCACTTATTCGACTAGTTAAGAAAAAAGGCACAAACGAGCATTGGGAATGGTCAGTAAGTGGAATATATAGTTTTTAAACAAGTTAGCTCTAACTGTATTTTGTATATATAAAAAAAACTGTTGTGCTACTGTATGTACCATTTTTAAAAACATACAGAAATAAATAAACAAAAATAAACAATAGCTTAAATAAACAAATATAAACATATTTTCCTCTAACACTATTTTAGCCTAAAGAACTGTCCTAACTGCTGAGCGAGGTACGCCTAGCTTTTGGGCATACATTAGCATGATACATGCATTGGTCACTATTTCCTTCTAGCTTTTCATGCATATTGTGAATCTTTCGATTTCATTCAGCATTACCATCACATTTATTAAAATTATGATTATAAACTCAAATCTAAAACTGTTATAAGCAATATATATATATATATATATATATATATATATATATAACATACATATAACAATTATAAGTACAAATAGAAGAGATCCACTCTGAACAAATTCTGAAAACAAGCTAATAGCACCAGCTGTCTGCAAGAAGGCATCAGGTCCTCGAAGCAGAACCAGGTGGAAGGTGGTTGACACTGCTGGATCACGCGATCTAAAGCATAAATTCTGGTTGTAACGAAAGCTGTCACAAACATGAGATGCAAGGGAAACATGTGCTAATAGATATAGTTAATGGAAATCTGTGTACAGATCACACCAATTTTTAAATCAAAATTGAAAGAAAAAAACGTATTCAAAATGTTGGTTCCAATGTAATTTTCTTTCACGGACAAACTAAATAAGACTATAACAAAGCGTTCTGTGACGGAAAGAAAGTTAATTGTTGAGTGTAAAGCAGATGTTGTTGAGCTGAAAAGGTAGCGTTCTTCGCAGTCAATGAGAGTTCATTAAGAGTTTTTTTTTTATTCTGTTTCATTTTGTACTAGAAAAGGAGGGATTTGAATAAAACCCTTTTTTCAGCATCTTTCGAATAAACATACAAAATAACAGATACAATAATATCTCCTTATTTTTCATACTATTCCCATTGTAGTTCTGTTGCAGTAATGAAATTTCTAAGTTTTATTAAAGCAAAATATGGACAGAGGAGGATGATTATATTTGTGCTGCTGGCATAACTTTTAACTCTATTTGAGATGTTTAGAGAACTCACGTTCAAGGTCAGCCGAGGGGGATAACTGATCTGCTCCTGGATTTCCAGAAGAAGGCAGGCAACGAGTGGATGGAAGAAGATGAAACACACATCATTGGTTTTCTAACAACTTTATTTTTCGCTGGTACGTATACTGAAGTCTGATTATTACAGTGTTCAAGGGTTCTTCCAACATTCTCAGGAGTCAAGTTATCTTTTCAGAGCTTAAAAGTCCTCCTTAATCTCTTGACTTGGGATTACAAATTTGCTTAAATGTTATTGTAATAGCATATAAAATGTAGTCTGATAATCACTATACAGTAGCATAGTATCGATTCAGGTATCGAAGCGTTTGCGTTATCTAGTTTAAGCATCTGTATACACAAATCCACTTTGCCGGATATTACAACAAATTTGGGATTTAGAAAAAGCCCCAGAGGAGTGGAAAACTGGTCTTATAGTAAAACTACCAAAGAAGGGTGACCTCAGAGATTGCGGGAACTGGAGAGGCATTACCCTACTGCCTCTCACCAGTAAAGTATTTTGCAGAATAATCATCAACAGAATTGTACCAACACTTGAGGAAAAACTTCGGAAAGAGCAGGCAGGATTTAGGAAAGGAAGATCATGCATAGACCACATATTTGTACTTAGACAAATATTAGAACAGGCAAATGAGTGGCATAGCACAACATATGCATTATTCATAGCTTTTGAGAAAGCCTTTGACAGTGTCAACAGAGATGCACTGTGGAAAATCCTAAGATGGCATGGCCTCCCCCATAAAATAGTTAATGTAATCAAAGCCCTATACGAGGGTTTTCAGTGCAAAGTTATCTGTGGAGAACATACCTCCAGCAGCTTTAGGGTACAAACAGGAGTGAAACAGGGATGTATACTATCACCAACATTATTTATCTTGGCAGTAGACTGGTTAATGAAGGAGTCAACATCAGACAAACGCAGAGCATTACAATGGACCCTTGACACAGTGCTGGAGGACCTTGACTTTGCGGACGACATTTGTCTATTATCAAGCAGTCACAAAGATATGCAAGATAAAATAAACAAGCTAACTCAGAATGCAAACAACATAGGACTAAAGATCAACGTAGGAAAGACAAAGTTAATGAAGCAAAATGTGAACAACAGAAATGTACTCAGAGTAGATAACAAGTTAGTGGAGGAGGTCAACGAATTTGTATACCTTGGCAGCAGAGTAGTAGAAAATGGAGACAGCACAGAGGACATCAACAGCAGACTTACTAGAGCAAACCAGGCTTTTGCAATGCTGCAGAATATATGGAAATCCAAAAAACTAAGCATAAATATGAAAATCAGGATATTTAAGAGTAATGTTCTAAGTGTACTACTCTATGGAAGCGAATGCTGGAAAATCACCAAAACCATAGAAAACAAGTTGAATTCTTTCCAGACTAAATGTTTACGAAGAATTAGAAAAATATTTTGGCCAAACACTATAAGAAATAACATCTTATTAGCAGAAATGCAGATGAAACCACTGACAACAATTATTGAGGAAAGACGCTGGCAATGGTTGGGACATGTGCTCCGAATGACTGACAACTCACTACCAAAAATAGCACTAAGATGGACACCACAGGGGAGCAGAAGTAAGGGTAGACCAAAAGAGACATGGAGAAGAACAACAGAAAGGATGTTGAGCAATAGAGGCCTCACCTGGGCAAGAGCAGAAAAAAAGGCGAAGGACAGGCATTTGTGGAAAACCCTTGCGGAAGCCCCATGTGCCCTGGGCACTTAAGGTTCAGAGAGAGAGAGAGAGATACACAAATCGCGCGTGCTGGTGAGAAAAATGTTATGTAATCGATACTACGCCACTGTATAGTGATTATGCGAACGCTTTGCACATGTTCTTTGTTCCATAAATGCATGGCAATCATGCAGCAAACGATGGACTCATTTTTCATGTGCCACAGGTGTACTCATCAGTTCCATCCATATATTGTCATAAATTTGATATCTCAGTCCGTTGTGTTCTGTGCAGAGTATGAAAATCTTCATCTTTTTTTATCCTCTCATACTGGTGATAGGAATTATACTTCTGATGACATGCTGGGTCTCTTTCCACTTTATTCACTCATTCATTCATTTGCATGTCCCTTGCGGAACTTTGCCTCCCAAACTGCACTCCTATAGGCCTCTCGGTTGTGAGCAAGATGGCCTGCCGCTGCTGCATTCATTTGCAGATCGTCAACGATGTCCTACAGCCATCTTGGTTTTTGTCTTCCTCTCTTTCTTTTTCCCATTATGTATCCTTCCAATATGGTTTTCTCTAAATTATCATGACGTTTAATGTGTCCAAAATATTTAAGTTTTCTCTCTTTAATCCTCTTTACTAGCCAGCCTTCTTCAATATTAAGTTCTTGTAGTATAGATATATTTGTTCTTTTTTGTGTCCACGGTATTTGGAGAACTCTTCTGTAGCATTTACATTCAAAGGCATTTATGTATTTCTCAGCTGTTTTGTTAAGTGTTCCAGGTCTCACAGGCATATGTTGCGATGGGAAAGATGCATGCCCTTAAAAGTCTTATTTTTGTGGTTCTGTCTGCTCCTCTCCACAGATTCTTTATTTTTTTTTTTGCTTTCTGAAGAGCGATAAATGTCCTCCTTGTAATTTCCCTCATTTTATCTCCATAATTAGTTAGTAGTGATCCAAGATATTCAAAACTCTGCACTTCGTCTAGTTTTTCCTCATTGATATATATTTCATCTGCCTTGTCTGTTTTGTCAGTTGTCAACAATTTAGTTTTCTTTGTATTAAGATAGAGGTTCTGCTTTTCGCTGTTCCTACGGACTGACATAATTAGTTTTTCAATTCCTTTTTGTGTTGTGGACAGTAATATTGTGTCATCAGCATATCTAATCTCTGGCATTTCATAACCTCCAATTGTTATGGCATCGTAATATTCTTTGTCTACATCTTCTCTAACATTCCTCATTATATTTTCAGTATACAAGTTAAATAAGTAGGGTGACAATATGTACTCTTGACGAACCCCTTGTTTTATGTCAAACCAAGTTGTTTCATCAATTTATTATTGTTCAAAAAAAAAAAAAGAACGCAACACTACTGTAATCGCAAAGGACACCAAATTTCAAACTTTTATCAACATTTTATTTTACGGAATTAATGTTTCAATCTTTGCATAGAGAAACTCTAAGACCTTAATAATGAAATGATGTTCATTAAATCTGGTTTGGACTTTTGTTATTTGCTCCGTTTCAGTAAGGTGTATGGCCTCCTCTGGCCTGTACCAGAGAACGACATCTCCTTGACATGGATCCGATTAGTCGTTGGATCTGTTTTTGTGGGATGGCTGCCCACTCTTCCCGCAGTGCAAGAGACAATTGTCGGAGATTGGTTGGCGCCACGTCTCGCGGGCGGACCTGTTTGTTGAGTTCATACCATAAGTGTTCTATTGGGTTTATATCTGATGACATGGATAGTCACAGAATGGTCTTGATGTTGTTGTCAGGGAGGAACTGGGTAGTGAGTTGTGCCACATTAGGTCGAGTGTTATCCTGCTGAAAAATCGACTATGGTTGCAGTCAGAAGTGGAAGGACGTGAGGACGAAGAATTTCAGCAACGTATCGTTGGGCATTCAGGCGTCCTTCAATTTGCACCAGGTCACTTCTTTCCATGAATTTGATCGTCCCCCACACCAGTACACCTCCACCACCATGTAGAGGAGACTCATCCATGTAGTTCTGGGCGTAAAGCTCATGGACTCTGCGGTAAACTCTTCTCCGTCTATCGTGTCACTGGAGCAGATAGAATGATTCATCACTAAACCAGACCCTTCTCCAATCATTCGCAACGGTCCATTGACGATGCTGGTTCGCCCACTGCAGTCTCTTCTGGCGTAGCCGGTCAGTAAGACAGGACCTCTGTAGGGTTTTCTAGTCCAAAGACCAGCGTCGTGCAGCCGGCACTTGACCGTCTGATCTGAAATTCGACGAGCTGGTGACATTAACTGGACTGTTGAGGACGCAGATGCAAATCGTTTAATGAGGTGACGCAGCCATATGAAGCGATCTTCGGCAGGAGTTGTGACTATGTTTTTTCCACTGCGCAGCCGGTCTGCAACTGAGCCATTTTCTTGAAATTGTCTCCAAAGGCGACTAATGGTGCTTCTAACCACATTAAATTGTCTGGCCGCTACACTTTGTGACTGTTCAGTCTGCAAACCTCCAACGATGATGAGTCGTTGTTCTGTAGTGAGATGAGCCATACTTGCGCAATGAATGTTCAAATGAATTGGTTCGTGGAGCGTCAATCTTTTATAGGCATTCAATAACATGGTCAGTGAATTTTGTGTTCAGTAAGTTTCACTGAATTCTTGTGAACCCGTCATGATTTATTGTCAAAAATGCTGTTTTGACTAATGTCGCTTTTCTGTGCTCATGAATGATCTGCTGAGTACAATTTAGGTCACCATGTGAAGTTGATGTCCAAGAGAACGTTTCAGGCAATTTGCCCTTGTCTGATCAGCAAACTTCAGTTTAAATCGCAACATCGTATTTGTTGCGTTTCTATTTTTGAACAGTGTATATTTGGCTTAACAGTTTTAAAACAAAAGCATCAGTTTTGAGGCAATACGTTAATTGTTGCATCACATGACGTGTGGGTGGCTGTTTGTGTATGTTATCTTCGTCATTTTATATAATATAAATATCGCGCAAAGGTATGACGTATTTTATGAAAGATGATACATATCATTTGTTTTTATCATCTGAGTATCTAAACAAAATGATGTGTCTTTTGAGACCTGGATAAATATATTTCATTCTGCCTAAGTTTATCTTGTAGGGTGTTCTTAAAATAAAAGATATTTCTGCATAAAATGTATCAGAATGTACGCTGAAGTTTAAATAACAATAGAAGTTAACAACAGAGATAACAATAGAGCTTCCTCTATCCGTGTACTGATTCAGTAGATGAAAAACTGATTATATAGAAGTACGAGGGTCATATCAAAAGTCGTTAGCAAATATTTGTAGATGAATTTATAGATAAATGTAAATATAAATGTATCACCTTAATCTGCATCCTTTACACTTCATGTGGAGGTCACATGACATCACCATTATGTGTCGCATGACCACGCGGAGCAGAAACAAAATGCTGAAATTTCGTTTCGTCAACGTGCTGCTATTCTTCGCTAAAATTCACCAAAGACTTCAACTTGCTTATGGAAATGGTTCTAAGGACTGCAAACGCGCCACAAACAGCCTCTGGCAGTCAAGTCCAGCTCCTGGCCTTCCCGTGGCAGAACTGTTTAAACTGACAGGAGAAGGGGCGAGGGCGAATATCTGGCGCCTGAAAACCAGTTACTTAGGGTAGATGAGTGTCACGTTTGGTAGCTCATCTGCCGCTGTTGGCGAGATCTTCAGCTGCCGTGCGTGGAGCGGTGCTCTTCCCGGCCAATGAAGAAATTTGCAAATGAGGTTGCCGCGCAGCATCACTGCGGAAAAGGTGGTTGAAAGAATAAAGCGAAGCAAACAGTCAGATCACGGCACCTCTGGTCTGGAGGTCGGCCACGTCCTGAGTGCAGTCATATCGGGTGAAATGCATGAACCGGCTTGTCCCAGAGGTTAAGTCACTGCTGGCTTGACTTTTCAAGTGCCGTGCGTGGAGTGAAGCTCCTCCCGGTTAAGGAAGTAAATGCGGAAATAAAGGTTGCTGTGCGGCGCCGATGGAAAAAGGTGGTGGAAAGTTAAGTTTAACCTGGTATGTCCAGTAGTATCGCTACGAGAGCTATACCACGGCACCTCTGCTCTAGAGGCCGCCTACGTCCGAAATACACCTACACTGGTGAAATATGCCTAAACCGGCATACACCAGGGGTGGAACTCGATGGCTAGACATGTCATGCCACCTCCGCTCTAGAGGTCGGTAACGCCTGATAAACACCCATACTGGTGAATTTTGCCTAAACCGGCTCATACCAGGGGTGAATCTTGAAGGCTATGAATGTCACAGTACCTCTGCCCTAGAGGTCGGTCCCGTCCCAAACATGCCCATACTGGGAAATGCCTAAACCGGCTCAACCCAGGGGTAGAGGTCACTAGTGGCGAGGATTCGTCCTCCTGGACAAAAGCTCCATCCTGGTCACAACTAGGAAGGGTAGCGGCCACGACCGCAAAATGCTGAAGTCGGAGACACTGGACCAGGGAAGTCTAGATAGGCAACCACCTCTCACCCGGCGGGGATGTTTGCGTATCCTAATCACGCTGAGGTTTTCCGGTGAGAAAGTCCAACCCTGGACTGGATGGGCAACCACCTCTCACCCGGCGGTGATACACGGGTATCTCAAAACACGTCGAGGTTTTCTGGTGAGAAAGTCCAACTCTGGCCAGGGTGGGCTAACGCCTCTCACCCAGCGGGGATGCACTGATATTCCAAACACGTCGAGGTCTTCCGGTGAGAAAGTCCAACCCTAGACCAAACTGGTGCAATGAAAACCACGGTGTCACGCAATCCCGCTTCCGAGACCCACCAAGAATACAGGCTAAAGCACTGTGATACTCTGAACCCCTTGTGGTCCTTTCGTGGAACTCGTGTGGTCTATTTTGGACCACACAGGGGACCACCGGACCTAACGAGGACCACATGTGTAAATTCAGTAGGTTCACAGTGCGGTTTTTGGTGGTAGAAGTGAACGAAGAAGAAGAAGAAGAAGCTTATGGAAATGTGTGTATGGGTGCTATCAGTGTTAGGAGGTGGGTGAAAAATTTCAAAGATGGAAAAACGAGCATCCAAGATATGCCTCATAGTGGTTGCCCATGAACTGCCTCCACTGAACGTAAAGTGGAAAAGATTGACGACATCATTAAAGAAGACAGACGTGTCACATTATCTGAAATCGCTGTAAATCTTGGAATAGGACACAATGCAGTTCAGGAAATGATCGAAACCACAGGCTATAGAAAAATGTGTGCCCGCTGGGTCCCACGTTTGTTGAATGAAGATCAAAAAGCTGTGAGAAAAACTCTGCTCGCTGGACAACTGAGGAAATTCAGAAAATAGGTTGGGAAATTCTTCCACACCCTGCCTACAGCCCCGACCTGGCACCCAGTGATTACCATCTTTTCGGTTTTGTGAAAGAACACATGCGAGGCCATATCTACGACACATGAGAGGACGTCCAGAAAGCAGTGTGTTTGTTCCTTCAGTCAGCTGGAACGGAATTCTACCTGGGAGGGTATTTTCAAACGTGCAGAGCGATGGGAAAAATGTATGCAGAGTAATGGAGATTATGTTGAAAAGTGAAGAAAAGGATGATAAAGTGATACATTTATATTTTCTCTGTCTATAAATTCTGATTTAAACAAAAATATTGTTCCTTACGTACATTTAAAATCTAGACAAAGCGTGCAAGTAACAGAAGAGAAAAACTGTAATAAAATGTTCGAAATCAAAACAAAGTAACTGAATGAAAGGAGGAAGATTTTGTTGAGGAAATTAAAAACTACCATTCATGATATTACTCCACATTCATAACACAATAAAATGATCTTCTTCTCCAATATATATTTACCAAGGTTAAAAAAAAACAAAACAAAACTACGGTCTGTTTTTACCGTGCTCTTCCTAACCTGATGCCACGGATATGTTGTTTTTATACGGGTTTAAAAATACAACTCAAACAACTTAAAATACAACAAAATTGAAGAATAATTAATATGACAAAATTCATATATTAATACAGAATAAAACACTTTGTTTCAGCATATGTAACTTCAAGAGCTTCACTTACTGGCGTCTTTCTCTGTATGCTCAACTATCCACACGTGATCAAAAAGATCCAGGAGGAAATAGAAAATGTCATCGGCACCGAGAGACCTAAACTTGAACACAAAAGTAGCATGCCATACACGGAAGCTACTGTTTTTGAATCTCTTCGCATCATTGCTCAAATCCCCCTTGCAGGCTATCGAAGAGCATCAGAAGACATCAGCTTTGAGGGCTTTACCATCCCGAAGAATTCGTTGGTTAGATTTTATTTCATTTTAGTTCTATATATAGTATTTTTACCTTGTCCTTTTGCTACATTTTCGATTTTAAAAAATGACTAATATAATTAATGTGGTAATCTACAAGTCCTTTTGACTAATTTGAAATAAGCTTTACGTTCACCATTAGCAAAAGATGAATAATGATAGCATGCAGGCTTTCTGTACAATTTAAATCTGAGGAATGAATAGCTTTGAACATTTTAAACAAAAAAAGAAAGTATCAACATAAATGCTTTAAGGTGAAATGTTATATACCATAAATAGACAGCAAAAATGGCAGAATATAAAAAGTAAAGCGTTTCTGTATTCGTCGACCAGTATATCAGCAGTAATGGTAAGATTATATCTGATTTCAAAGAACCCTTTTTTTCAGAAAGTAATGCCAAATGAATCAACCATTTCAGCATTAAAAATGTCAGAACGTGTATGTGAACGTGTATGTGAACGTGTATGTGAACGTGTATGTGAACGTGTATGGCTTAAAGTTTTTGATTTGCACTGAGCAATGTCGTTTCTTCCTTTTTTTCAGATACTCATGAACAGCTGGTTCTACTTGCACGATGAAAATGTGTGGGAGGATCCCTGGAGCTTCAAACCTGAGCGTTTCTTGGATAATGAGGGAAACCTACTACCCATAGAAGATCCAAAACGAAAAAAGTACAGTGCTTCTTTTCCTTAGCATCCAAATCTTCTTATTATATTCTTCTCGTGCCGTTAAACGTCACATAGGCCTCTCAAGGTAGTTCGCCAATTTATCCTGTTTTCGGTGAGCTTTTCAAACTCATTAAGAGATTTTATGCCTATTAATTTGACTTCTCTTAACAATGTCATCTTTAGAGTTTCACTTGGTCTGCCTCTTTTTCTTTGGCCTGTTGTGTTCCACTTTATAGCTTGTTTTGGAATTCTCTGATCATTTCTTCTCATCAAATGACCAGCATATGTCCATCTCCTTTTCCTAATCACCTATGAGACTGGTTGTTGTTCAGTCATCTGTCTTATCTCTGCATTGTTCTTGAATTCGTTCCACTTGATGCCGAGTATTTTCCTTAGGCATTTGTTTTTCAAAAGAATCTATCTGTGTTACCTGTGCAGCATTGTTTCATTATGAAGTCTATTGCAATTTCAAAAAACAAAGGAGACAGTATACATCCTTTTTTCACACCTGTTTCAATCAGGAGTCAATCGCTCATATCTTCGTCTGTTTTGATTGCACAAACATATCCACTGTAGAGGTCCTTAATAATGTTGACAATTTTAGATGGTATTTCATATAGACTTAAAATTCTGCACACTGAATTTATGTGTATGCTATCAAATGCCTTTTAAAGTCTATGAAGTTCAGTATTAATGGTTTCTGCTTTTCAATATGTTCTTAAATTATTATTCTTAGAGTAAAGATCTGGTCAAGACAACTTCTCCTTTTCGAAATCCTGCTTGTTCTCTCATTGCGGTATCCACTATATCTTTAAGTCTATTCAAAATGACCTTGCAAAATACTTTTGACACAACTGATGCAAAGGTTACTTCTCTCCAATTGTTACAGTCACTAAGATTGCCTTTTTTTGTGGGGGGGGGGATATTTTAAGAATCATTCCTTTTTTCCATTTAGAAGGGACCTTTTCTTCGTTCCAAATCTTGTTAAACATTCTCTGTAGTTGTCTCATGTTGTCATAGCTTTTAACATTTCGGGTGCTATGTCATCTTCACCTGCATCTTTGTTGTTAGCCATTAAATTCACTGCTGTTTCAATTTCATTCAATTTAATTTCATCTAGGTTGACATTTAGTTGTGGGGTTGGTAAGCTGGTTTCAAGGTTTAACAATTCTTTTGGGTGTGGTCGATTAAGTATTTCTTGGAAATGTTCAGCCCATCTTTGTTTTTTGTCTTTACTTGATGTTAATAGGGTTCCAGTTTTGCTAAGGACTGGTTTTTCTTTTGATTTAATAGTACCTGTTAGCTTCTTTTGTATGTTATATAAAGTTTTGCTGTCTCCTGTTTCTGCTGCTTTCTCTGCCTCTTTCGCCATATTGTCCATATATTCTCTTTGATCCCTTCTAGCTGAACTTTTTACTTTCTTGTCTATTTCTTTGTATGTCGCTTTCTCCAGATCTTTTCGAAGATCTGTCTTTACATTCAATATGTCTAATTTGGCTGATCGTCTTTCATGTATGTACGTCCATATGTTTTCTGGTATCCATGCTTTTATATTTGCTTTTTTTAGGTCAGCCCTTGCTTTTGCTGCTGTGAATGACTGGCAAGTTTCTGATTGAAATTACTGTTAGTATTCTCTTCTTGTAGGCTGTACCTGTTTATCTTTCTGTGTATTGATTTCTTGTGTTGGCTTTTCAGTTTTAGTTTTATTTTCCCTATACACAGAGTGTGATCACTGTTAACATCTGCCCCCAAATATGGAATCCAAAATAAAGATGGGGCATAAAATCTGTAACCTCAGTAACACTTTTCAAAAATAGTATCCCAGGAGTTAAAGGTGGTACATACATACATACATACATACATACATACATACATACATACATACATACATACATACATACATACATACATACATACATACATAGCAAAATTTAAGTTTTTATGTTCTGTGGGTCTCGATTTCCATGATCCAACCCAGAGGATGTTGGATTTCTTTTGCGAGGGCTATTTGGAACATGGTCTCAGTTCCTCCAGGAATTGTTTCTTTAGGCTGTTAACAAGCTCTCGATCCTGAATCAACTTGCGGCCGCACATCCAGCAGAGTAAAACTGATACTTACGTATGGTCTCCACAGTTTTGACATTCGTCATCTCCGTCTCCTCCAGACCAAGCCCAAACATGCGAACCCCTTGAGGACCTCCCCTCCCTCAACCCACTTCCCCTACTGTGGCATAAAAGTAGGACAAGAGCCTTAAGCCTGAAATCGCCTCAAGTAAGCTGGCATGACTTTCTCTGGTATTCAGTGGTTGCAGTTGCAGTAGAGTCAGTAATTGTCCGTTTGTTGTAGAAAAGAGCCAGATATCCTTCCCATTGTCCATGTTATCACTTTAGGTGAGCTTTACCTGTACTTCTCACTATGTCATTTATGCTGTTATGAACAAAGAGTGTGATATGAAGTATATAAGAGAGACTGGCTTAGGCTTAGGAGATCAGTTTCTCCAACACCTGAACGACATAACAAAGAAAGCGCTGACTTCATTCGCCAGCACCTGAACGACATAACCAAGAAAGCGCTGACTTCACTCACCAGCACCTGAAGGACATAAACAAGAAACGCTAACTTCAGTTGCGAAACATTTCTGAAAAAGGAAACCGCCAAGGAAACATACATTTCTCTGACTTCAGTTGGCTCTCGTTCTTCTGAAGAACGACCTCAGAAAGCTCTAAAGTAACGCCTTTTCTTCCAGGTCAGCATCTCCATTCAACTGGGATTAACAAAAATTTCAGATTTTTTAAAACTACGTTAAATTTTTACCTGTTTACTATTCTTTCTGTCTCCTCTGTTTATATTTATGCTCCTGGTGCCCAACTTTCTAGTTTTAGTTTGGCTCTTTTCGTTCTTTCAGAAACAGCAGAAAAGTCTTCATGCTGGCTATGGAGTATGCGAAACAAGCATTGAGAACATAAATAATTTCGTTTGTCACAACCAATACCAGTCCTCCGTAGCTAAATCGCTAAAGACGCACTTCAAAGTGCAGTGCCAACTGGAAGATCATGGGTTCAATCCCGGGAAAAAAGCAACAATTCACAAGACCTCTGGGAGTTATGACTCAGAGAGCCCCCCCCCCCCTAGAGTGTCAGGAGTTTAATAGGGGCGAAACACTTGTCTGGGGGGGTGGAGGGTGGTACTTCCTCTGATGATCTGAAAGAGTTGTGTTCCGCTCTCTACAGCAGAGAGTTTCCTGTATACGTTGCATTTTCGTTTTCTGGTTCTCCACGCGAGCGATTAAGATTAATTTTCCAGACCTTTATATCTTTATTCTCTAGAACTGATAGCTTCAAAGTCTAAGCATCTTAAGCGGGTAATCTTGACCATTCAGTGCTCTCTGTTAAGTAATTCTGAACCTTTTTTCTGTTGCTCCTTTACTAACTGCCCCATCTGGGTGGTGTTTTTTTTCCTTTTCTCGGGGGAAGGGAACATATTTATTGGGGGTGTTTGCCATCTGTAGCGTGACGTAATGTACCCTTTTGTCCTGGTTCTTTTCTTTGTTATCTAAAGCAGTCGCTTGGTAAAACCTAGCGCTATCTGCATCTATCTAGGAGAATTGTGTGCCAGCCTTTCTTTCTCGGATGTGATACCTTTACGCTAGGTGCTATTTTATTCCCTTTTTACCGCTTGCGTTATTTTTGTGTCTGTAGCTCTTGATAAAGATATTTGCCAAAATATTAGGTTGCTGTATGTTCTCCGTTTATATGTAGAGGCATTAAAAGATAAAGATAACCCTGTCATGCCTTAGAGGCATTTGGGGACATGGTGTCCGTGCCCGTATTTTCATTGACCTGTGAGCACACTAGAGGATGCTGTGGTCAACATCATGACTGGCCACTTTTCCAACCCCAACTCCAGAAGAAATCAGGTACCATTTTTACACCTGTGTGACTGGGGCGACTCCGGCCGGATTCGAACCCCCGACCTTCGCCATGGGAGACTAGTGCATGAACCACTTCGTCACTCAGACACATTTATATGTACATATCTTTTTTTCTGCCATTCTCGTTCCCGCCCACTTTACTCTCCCTTTATAGTTTCTTTTTTCGTAAAACTGAGCATGACATCTCTGTCTACGTTTATTACTAGAACCAGTTTTAACACGGTAGTCTTCGATAGCTGAGAACCAACAAGACCTGCAAAATCTCTTGGATAAAGTCGCCAAAGAAAGTGAACAGAAAGGCCTTACTTTGAACATCAAAAAGACAGAGACTATGATTATATCCAAGAAACAGAATCCACCAGCATGCAGATTCAATTAAACGGAACTATTCTAAACCAGGTGCAGAAATTCAAATACCTTGGAGCAGTAATAACTTCAGATGGGAAATGCAGAACAGAAATTAGGAACAGAATAGGCCAAGCAAAGACTGCATTTCAGAGAATGAGAAACATATTATCTAACACATCTTTATCAATGAATGTTAGAAAACGAGTCCTAAAATGCTATATTGAACCTATCTTGTTATATGGAAGTGAATCATGGACAATAGGCAAGTCTGCACAAACATCATTGGAAGCAGCAAAAATGTGGTTTATTCGAAGAATGTTGCGAATCCCCTGGACAGCAAAAATAACTAATGAAGAATGTATGAGAAGAGCTGGAGAGACAAAAAACCTTGTCAAAAAGATAAGAGAGAGACAATGTACCTTCATAGGACGTGCAATGAGAAGAGGGGGCATTGAAAATATTATAACAACAGGAAAAATAGAAGGAAGAAGATCAAGAGGAAGACCAAGAGAAATGATACTGGACAGTCTGACGGGATGGTGTGAGAGGAGATCACCAACTGAACTGATGGCCTGCATGAAGGATCGTGTACTCTGGAGAAGCATAATAGCTAACGCCAGTCGGCACGGCACATGATGATGATGATGATGAGTCTTCGAAGCCACTGAAAGCATTATACTTGTATACAGAAAGCAGATCGATTAGATTGTAATTCAAGTTTGGAATCGGTAGCGACTAAGTCAATTCCCCAACTCCTTTTGGAGTCAAAGATGCTACTAAATGTTCTTCTTCTTCGTTCACTTCTACCACCACAAACCGCACTGTGATCCTACTGAATTCACGCCTGTGGTCCTCGTTAGGTCCCGTGGTCCCCTGTGTGGTCCAAAATAGACCACACGAGATCCACGAAAGGACTACAAGGGGTTCAAAGTATCACAGTGCTTTAGCCTTTATTCTTGGTGGGTCTCGGAAGCGGGATTGCGTGACACCGTGGTTTTCATTGCACCAGTTTAGTCTAGGGTTGGACTTTCTCACCGGAAGACCTCGACGTGTTTAGGATATCAGTGCATCCCCGCTGGGTGAGAGGCGGTAGCCCACCCAGGCCAGAGTTGGACTTTCTCACCGGAAAACCTCGACGTGTTCTGAGATATCCGTGTATCACCGCCGGGTGAGAGGTGGTTGCCCATCCAGTCCAGGGTTTGACTTTCTCACAGGAAAACCTCAGCGTGATTAGGATACGCAAACATCCCCGCCGGGTGAGAGGTGGTTGCCTATCTAGACTTCCCTGGTCCAGTGTCTCCGACTTCAGCATTTTGTGGTCGTGGCCGCTACCTTTCCTAGTTGTGACCAGGATGGAGCTTTTGTCCAGGGGGACGAATCCTCGCCACTAGTGACTTCTACCCCTGGGTTGAGCCGGTTTAGGCATTTCCCAGTATGGGTGTGTTTGGGACGGGACCGACCTCTAGGGCAGAGGTACTGTGACATGCATAGCCTTCAAGATTCACCCCTGGTATGAGCCGGTTTAGGCAAAATTCACCAGTATGGGTGTTTATCACGCGTTACCGACCTCTAGAGCGGAAGTGGCATGACATGTCTAGCCATCGAGTTCCACCCCTGGTGTGTGCCGGTTTAGGCATATTTCACCAGTGTAGGTGTATTTCGGACATGGCCGGCCTCTAGAGCAGAGGTGCCGTGGTATAGCTCTCGTAGCGATACTACTGGACATACCGGTTAAACTTCACTTTCCACCACCTTTTCCCATCGGCCCCGCACAGCAACCTTTATTTCTTTTCCGCATTTACCTCCTTAACCGGGAGGAGCTTCACTCCACGCGCGGCATTTGAGGAGTCTCGCCAGCAGTGTCTTAACCTCTGGGACAAGCCGGTTCATGCATTTCACCCGATATGACTGCACTCAGGACGTGGCCGACCTCCAAACCAGAGGTGCCGTGATTTGACTGTTTTCTTCGCTTTATCCTTTCAATCACCTTTTCCGCAGTGATGCTGCGCGGCAACCTCATTTGCAAATTTCTTCATTGGCAGGGAAGAGCACCGCTCCACGCACGGCAGCTGAAGATCTCGCCAACAGCGGCTACTAAATGTTACTAGATATTCCAAAAGTCCAGTGACTGCACAAACTCAAAAACCGTATTTTTTATTTACTTTGGCATTATTTGTATTAAAGAATAAACAAATGAAGACCAAAATCAAATAGCATTTATTTTCTGAAGGCATAGCCCTTGAATCTTACAGTATGACTGCTGTATACTTGTATTTACTGATTACAGTATAGACTGGGTATGTTACTGATTCTTCCTGTCGGTAATTGTGTAAGAGGCTGTAATTTATGAGTATGAAATAACTTTAAAAAGGACATTTACTTGAACTTGACAGTTTAACTATCTTAGATCTACGTTTAGAGTTAGGGACATGTCAAATGTTCTGGAAGCTGCTAAGCATCATTTTGATTAAACACATTTCTCACTGGTTTAATAAAATATATTTTTTAAACTAGTTTGAATTCAAATTTGCTAGATCACTGGAAGAAATTGCTACATCATTTAATGCATGGCACCTCAAGATGTATTCAGTAGCATGATTATTTTATTTTTGTGAATGTCTGTTCTTGGTAAATCTGTAGCTCTTCCCGTGCCTTTGGGCACTTTAGCGACGCTTCCGGTTTTCCGATTTGTACGTATGGTCGATATAGCGACGCTTGGTTTGCTTTATTAAAACAACTGGTGTAACATTTAGATTGTACATATTTCGTCTGCGTTTCCAGTGACACTTTTCAAAATGGTGAAAGAGTCTTTAGTTACGATCGATGCCGAGCGAGAAAAAGTAAGAGAAACACGAACATTTTCAATTTTTGATAATGTAGATAGGGGTATGGACATGGCCTATGACCACCCCACTGCTCTTGAATGTATTTCAAGTAGATCTAGACATATTAGACGACTGGAGAAGTAGGTCGGATGTAATTTCAGACATTAATTTAACGAGAATGCAACATAAAATCACAATACGAGATCGACAAGTAGATCTAGACATCTCAGATGGTACGTAGTGTAGATCTAGACCTAGCCGATGGTGAGATGGGCATTGACTAAAAACATCACATTACTTCTTTTTTCCTAAAAAAACTCTGCATTTATGAAATTTTCATTCATTTAGCTATATTTTGAAACATAATAATTACACGGAAGTACATGGAAATACTGTTTTCCATTCCATTTTACAACTATACCCGCTATACAGATCAAGACCCGCGCTTTTATTCCGGTTCCAACTGAACGTCCGCGTTTTTTCCTGCGGCACGGGAAGAGTTTTTTTGTTACCTGACGACCTGAATTAAATTAGCATATCGCTCTCAAATCAAAGGACGTTTAAAGACGAGCGTAACGTACGTAGCTAAATATAATGTCTCATTTGAAAGCAACACCTATTTTTCGCAAATGTACGCATCTGAGTCTTTTTATATTTCTATCTGTTACAGCCTGATATCGTTTGGGTCTGGTCCACGAGTCTGCCCAGGGGAAGTGTTTGCTCGTTCGCGAGTGTTTCTTTTCATAACAAGCATCCTCCAGAGATACGACTTACAGCCCCCTGCTACGGAGAAACTGACGCCCGCAGATTTCACAACTGACGCTGGAAGTGACGTAGGCATCTCACGCCAGCCTCCTTCATTTAAATGTCGTCTCATCCGTCGACAGAAAGCTCGGCTGTGAACTTCATGTCCCTGTACCAGCAAAATTATATAATAGAATGTAAATTCATGTAGTGTAAACACTGTAATGGAAGATTTATCTGACATGTAAAATTCTGTAGACGTCTGTGTTGTGTGCATATTTGATGTTGTAGATGTTGGCTTAGTGTCCCATGAACTGCGAGAAATATGTTCTTTGTAGCCTATTCGATAGAAGTTTTAAAGTACCTGCATCGTGGTGAGTGAGAAATGTGCTACGGCCGTTACTTGCACGGACTCAGAGTGTAGTTAAAAATATGGAAGTGAGTTGTTTCTTAGAAGAATACAACTCCCATGGAGACTATAGTGATCTCTGGCTCAGTAACCAAGACGGGGTTGTTACCGGAGTACCAGCGGAGAGCTGCTACAGTTTTGGTTGGCTATGGTTCCCCAACCCTCACGTAAGAAGGTGGACGTCGAGCGCTATATCAAACTCTACCTCCACTCCTATGTCTACAGTTTGATATACCAGCAAATTAAAATAAGTAATTAGTAAAGCATTTTATAAAACAAAGCAAAGAGATTTGTATCTATTTATAGTTCCTTCGTATCCTTTGATAGTTACTGATTATACATTTGTTGTAATGTATGATTTTAGCGCTTTTTAAGACACCAACAACAAGTTCTCTTCATTTCTAACGGTCAGCAGTCAGCCTTTTTAATAATGTTAACTGCTTTCTGCATGCTGCCATTCTTTCCTTCTTAGCTATCAATAAAATTAATATTCTAAATTTTTCTTGTTTTCTGTGGCATCCATTGGAATATAATATTCTTTCAGGTTAAGAAATATTCACCAATTCTAACAAAAGATGGTTATTTTTTTTCAGCTCCTACCGCCATGTTTCTTTACATCATCTCAGCACACAGAAAGTTCTTTGTCTTCCTGAAGATTTAGGAAAGATAGCAACGTTTTCCTAAACTCGCTGCTTTCTTTCCATAATTTCTGTTTGAATGTTTGTCACTTCTCAACCCGTTCACATGTGTTTCAAAATGAATTAGCACGAAGTCGCTTCGAATCCAGACATTTTTTTTAAATACTGTAATCAGAACAGTTTATTAGCATTGATACTTCATAGAAAAAGAATCCATGACTACAGATCTATCCTAATCCTTTGTGCAAGTTTTTATTTTGTAAGATTTGCTAACATCATAAACTTGTAATTATAGAAGAAAGTTGCTGTAATCTGCCTGCCATAGACAGCAAGAACATTTAGTACTTCCTTTCAGCGAGAAATTTTTGCTGCATTGAAAATCTAATATGAGCTGTTTTTTCATTTATTCTCAACAGGATTTTTAAGATGCATATATATTTTTGGGATGTTTCATAGGCAGTTCACTGTATGATATGTACAATAAATACAGCAAACACTGCTCACTTTATGACATTTTTTGTAACTGATTTGTACGTCCCGGTGAAATTTTCTCACTCTTCACACTTTGAGTAATACTTTTATTCATCATGCAATTAAAAATTCTCATGTAATTACCATCTACATGAAGTATTTCAAGCATTTGTACAGCATCTTCATGTCTTTGTCCAAATGTTTGTGTAATCATCTAGGAGGAAGTACAAGTCCTTATTTACTTCTAGATAGACCTGACTTTACTTTTTAAAAATTCGCATTTGTGCTATCTTTCCTTCAACAAAACCAACCTGTTTCTCTGCTCTGTGTGTCGTTCTGTTACCTTAACAGTTTTGGTGATTTCATTATTTGTTTATAAGTGATATAAAACTTATTTTAAATAATGTCATGTATGATACAGCAATTATGTGAAGTGCATTTCAGACTAATAAACATTATATCTGTGTTGTATGCATTTTATCAACAGATATTGCAACTGGAAAGAAAAGCTTCACGCACACATCTTATATCTTATATATCTAATATCCTTCCCGTGCCGTTAAACGTCACATAGGGCGACACATAGAGTATACATATTATTATCTAAACATAAATATGTCGGATTCTTAAGTAACGTAGCCATCCCACTTCAATGAAACCAATAAATGCAGTATGTATCTCCCAATGGGACAGAATTGTGTAATGTTTGCACCTCAAGCCAGCAAGTTATTTCCCTGAAAATGCAATGAAGTTTTGTTTGATTTATGGTACGAACTCTTCTTATACACGGGATTGAGTAGGGAGTCTAACCCGACTTCAGTTATCGTTCAACTGGCAGGGATTTTTTAAAAAGTTGACTGTATGGAAGCAAAAGGATTACAGAACCGGACTTGTGAATAGTTTTCACGGAAGACTTCACATGTGAAGAATTAAAATACTGATATGGGTCACTCAGACAAAGTTTGAAAAAAGAAAGAGCAGAAAGAACAGCGTGTGAGCTACTACTTCATGAAATAAATTATGAAATAAAATATGTATGTCTCATTATTTCTTTTAATACGCACTGCATAATTCACATTACATGTGTATACATTTAAATAATGCTTATGCATTACTGTAATTAATTATCAGAACTAATTAAACACATTTTTCAAATCCTGCAATTTTTTGTATTTTAAAACAGTGTTACTGTCATAATATGACATTCTAAACACCACACCTGCTGAAGCAGGCTAGACAAAGAGACATCTACAGATCTACAAGTGAGGCGTTCTACAAAAGAAAAGGCTTCACGAATGAACTATACACATGATATCATTCATTCATTCATTTGCATGTCCCTTGCAGAACTTTGCCTCCCAAAACAGCACTGCTGTAGGCCTCTCGGTTGTGAGCAAGATGGCCTGCTGCTGATGCATCCATTTACAGATCGTCAACGATGTCTTGCAGCCATCTTCGCCTCGGTCTTATTTTCTGTCTTTTTCCCATTATGTACCCCTCCAAGATGGTCTTATCTAGACTATCATGACGTTTAATGTGTCCAACATATTTAAGTTTTCTCTCCCTAATCCTCTTCACTAGCCAGCCTTCTTCAATATTAAGTTCTTGTAGTATGGATATATTTGCTCTTTTTTTTGTGTCCATGATATTTGAAGAACTCTTCTGTAGCATTTACATTCAAAGGCATTTATGTGTTTCTCAGCTGTTTTGTTAAGTGTCCAAGTCTCACAGGCATATGTTGCATACATATGATATATATGCAGTAAAACGTTTTTATAAAAATATAACATGTAAAGTTAGTCTGAAATGAAATTTGTGAACCAAATATATTAATGGTCGCAACATGGCTAAATTTCGAACCTGACTACTTCTGTTTTTTTTAGTAGGAGGTCATTATTTTTTTCTTTTTTTTCCATTCTACCTGAGTTTTTGAGAAACAGTGAAACTGAATCCATCAATTTTGAAAAAAGTCTAACTTTGTCTTCCTTGTTTATTTTCTTTCGTTCCATGTCCTTTTCCAACTAAGATGTGTTGTTACAGTCACATACCCACTAAGCTAAAAATTTCCTATAATAGTTAACCTCCGATTATCATCAGTAAAGCAGAAGTAATGGTAATATCCAAGAAAAAGAACATACCAGAATGCAGAATGATAGCGCAGGGGAATATATTAAGACACAACAACACATACAGATACTTAATCATAGTCTGATGGCAGGTGCACTGAAGAAATCAGAGCCAGGATAGCAATGCAAAGACTGCTGAAATGAAAAATGAAAAACATATTAACAAATAAAAAAATGCCATTGGTAATAAGAAAACGTTTTAAGATGCTATATAGAATCTTTTCTGCTGTATGCAAGTGAAACAAGGACTATAACTAAACAATTGGAACGAAGAATAAAGTCTACTGAAATCTAGTTCTTAAGAAATATGCTTCGCACACCATGGAGAGCCAGAAAAATAATGGGTAAGCAAAAGAATATCTCGAGCTAATGTCGTACATAAAAACAAAAAAACTTCTCGGACACATCGGCAGACGGGAAAGTGTCGAAAACTGGTCATAACAGGAAAGATAAATGGCAAACGACAGAGAGGGCGGAGAAGGTAGAAATACCGCAAGGTGTGGCAGGAAAACAATAAATAAATAAAATATCTGTTTAATTTCAGAAATGCCGAAGATCTAAAGAAAGTAGCAAGGAATCTCCAGACATGAATAGGCTTGTCCTACGCCCTATGCGCCGCCTTTGGGCCAAGAGGATGAACTAACTAACTATTTGTTTAATTGTTTTATAAAATGCTTTATTTATGTGTATTTTAATCTGCTGTTATATGTAAATATATCAAAATATAGACATAGGAGTGGAGATGCAGTCTGATGTACATTTCGGTGTTCAAAGCTGGCTCCTTACGCGAGAACTTGGGAAAGATAGTTGATCAAGTCTATGCCACAGCTCTCTGTTGGTATTTCAGTAATAAGAATGTCTTGGTTAATGAGCCAGGGATAACTATAGTCTTGTCTTCATGACGATGGAGTTTGCTAAAAGAGTATTTCAGCTTTGTGCTTTTTTGCTACATTTTTGGTCTACATAAATACAGGGCTAAGCTTATTCCTCATTCTCCAAGATCCATGTACATCACTACTTCAAATGCATCGGCTCAGAAGAACATATTACTGGCAGTTCACAGAAGACTGAAGCACATCAACATCAACAGCATCAAATATGCACAGGACACAGATGTCTACAGAATTTTACAAGTCAGAGAAATCTTCCATTACAGTGTTTACACTAGATGAATCTACATTTTGTTACATAATTTTGCTGGTACAAAAACATGAAAATCACTGCCGAGCTTTCTGTCGACGGATGAGACGACATTTAAATGAAGGAGGCTGTCGTGAGATGCCTAGGTCACTTCCATCATCGGTTGTGAAATCTGCGGGTACCAGCTTCTCTGTAGCAGGAGGATGTAAGTCGTATCTCTGGAGGATGGTTGTTACGAAAAGAAACACTCGCGAACGAGCAAAGACTTCCCCTGGGCAGACTCGTACACCGATTCCAAATGTTATCAGGCTGTAAAACAAAAACAAAAAAAATAATAAAGGCTCAGATACATTCAGTTGGGGAATGTACATTTATTTTCCTGTGAGATATTATATTATGTCTAAGTTACGTCGGTATTTAAATATCTCATGATTAGATAACAATACATTTGCCGTTTTCAGGTCAATTAATTATAAAATATTTTTAAAAAAAACATTCACAAAACAAGGTCCATTGGAAAAAAATTGAGGTGTCTTGCAGAAAATGACAGAACAGATTTTCTAGAGATTTGATGCAGTGGTAATTAAAAATGATGTATATTTTATATATGTACCAGTAAAGAAAACCGAAAAGAATGGATGGATTACAGCAGGCACACTATAACTGATAAAATAACGTAGAGAAATGAAGACGCAATGGAAAGTGAGAAACAACAACACAGAGAAATGTAAATCTTTAACAAAAGAAGTTCGAAGAAACATAATAAAAGACAAAAAACAATACATACAAGATTGTTGGGAAAGAATAGAAGGACATCAGAAATATGTAAGAGATAGTGAAATGTTTAAAGAAATAAAGACATTGACGAGAAATGTCACACCTAAACTAAATGTAATTTGTGACAAGAGGAATACCTTGGCAGAGACAGAGGAAATTCTTGAAAGATGGAAGGAATATTGCAGAGGAATGTGTGAAACATCTGATTGTGAAAGCAGAAATCACCAGATGTGATGAGATAACAGCTGAATTTATTAAAGCAGGAGGAAAGGAACGTGCAACAATCTATCATGCACTTTGTAAAAAGATATGGCAATCAGGTATTTGGCCAAAAGAATGAGAAAGAACTGTATTCATACCACTGTCAAAAAAAGGGTAACTTGAAATTATGCACAAACTACAGAACTGTTGCCCTGATTAGTCATGGATGATTGGTTTGATCTGATTGCTGCCAGCTGTGGTTGGGCTGTCAGTGATTTTCATTGCCATCTATTCCACAAGGGCCACGATTGTTGACAGTGACTTCAGCGACTTCAGAGAAATGACTGTTGTATTAAAACTAATTATAGCAAAAAGGTAGACAGAAGTGTCAAGTCCTATTTTACTAAAAAAATATATATAAAAAGGCTGATAAAATCGGATAGGAAGAGTGGCAAAAAAAAAGAATAGCTCGTATAAATGAAGAACATAGAATAACCCAATATTTTAGCAAACATCTTCATCAAGGACCACACACACAAATAAAACAACAAATGAAAGTACAAGAAAGTAAAAATGTTAGCACTTAGCTCTATGGTATCTTCCTGGAAAGAAAGATTGGCATAAAATTCGTACAGACAGATGAAGATAACTACAGTGTAGAAGAAAACGACTGCCTTAGAAATCAGAGAAAAGGACCACAATAAAGGATATAATATGTAATACTCCAGACGATTAAAACAGGAAAATTGTGGATCAATAAAAAAAAAGAAAACCAACACATTTGGCGTAGACAATAATAGTGAGAAAACAGTATTAAGAGGAGGTTGATGACAGATTTAGAAGTAACACCTGAATGGACAGGTCTAATAAGCTGAGAAGTAACACCATAAGCCAGAATGTAGGAGCTACACCATGTCTACGACACAGAGAGAAGAAAAGAATCAAGTGGCTGGGTCACTTAATGAGGATGGCACTCTCACTTCCAGCTGTGAGAGTCCACCATTTTGGTTAAAAAAGGCCACTTGCATCTCCTCTTGACACTTCACAGTACAGGAGGAAGGATAAAGTGGATACTGAGTGAACAGAACTGCTAGTCTAGAGAGCCCTGAAAAAGAAGCTGTCAGCCATCTCTAGTGATTGAGAATAGGGTTAGAAAAGTCAGGACAATTAATCTCATGTCGCCCGCATCGAGAACGAGAAATTGCAGCGAAGTGAGTGGAACAAAGACATAAGAAAACTAGGCATTAAGAGCAGAAATAGAAACACAGAAAATAGAAAGTGACAGAAAACAGATAGATGTGTAAAGTAATTCAAAGAAAGCTGAATTTATTGTTAATCGCAGCTAGGTGGAGAAAGACGACACTAAGGACAAGGCACTATTCCAGGGCTTTTTGAGACAGATCACTGGAAGAACAAGAGAGAACTGCAGTGACACGAAATGTCTGGTTTCCTTGGTGGTCTTCTTGGTAGAAATGTTTGACGACCGGTGTCATTGCTTTCATGGATACGTCGTTCACATGATGGTAAAACTGATCTCTTAAACATAAGCCAATTTCTCCTACATAATTAACACCATATTGTTTGCACATAATGGCATAAGTGACATAGTGAGAAGGTCAGCTTAAGCCCACCTATATGATAACAGTGGGAAGGACACCTGGCTCGATTTTATAACAAACGAACAAGTATTATATCTATGGCAACCACAATGTTTGATAACAGAAAGTCATGTTTTCATGACTTGAAGCGACTTCTGACTAATAGGTCCTTGAAGTTTCTGACCTGCCTATACCACAGTAGGTATTCCTCAAATAGTTCATATGTTTGGGCTCAGTCTGGGGGAGACTGAGATGGAGTAAGAACATGTCCTTTGCTGGTATTTGGGGATAATACGCAAGAACCAGTTTTAATCTGCTGGAGTTGCGACATGGTTACGGAACAAGAGCTTGTTAACATGATATATGGCTGATACAATTCCATGCTCAAATATCTTTGGCAGAAGAAATCCAGCATTGTATGAGTTTCATCTTGGAAATCGAAATCCTCAGCAAACAAATGTTGGAACTGAAGGAGTTGAGTCTTGTAGTGATAGTCATCTTCACCTCCTGGGAATCTATTTAGGATTTTATTAACTGTTTAGAAGCATAAAGATTATAAGTCATATCTTTCTTTTTTATTTCAGTATCTAGATGTTTAGAAAAAAAACACTATACTTTTTTCGATTGGGGTGCTCTATGGGCAGCAGGTTTCCTTCATTATCCAAGAAACGCTCAGGTTTAAAGGTCCAGGGATCCTCCCAAAAGTTTTCATCGTGCAAGTAGAACCAGGCGTTCATGAATATCTGGAAAGGATGAATCAATATTGCTCATTGCAAGTAAAAAATGTCAAGACTGGCGAGTCACACAAATGTGCTGAATTTTGTACTGCTGAAAAGGTTACTCATATTTTCCTTCGTTTTCTTTAAAATAAAGCTTAATGCAAATCAGACATTCATACATCTTTGCCGTTACTGTAGTCTACTGCTCGGTTAGTACAGAAATGTACATATTATTTTCCTTCATTTTTGCTGCCTTATGACTTTAATACATTTATGTTAACTTTTTTGTTTAAAATATTCCGAACTATTCTTTCCTTAGTCTTCTGAGGTACAGAAACTCTGTACACCATTCTTTTTAGTCTCTTGGTAATGTCGGACCAGAAGCAAAACGATCAAAAGAACCTGTAAATTATCACATGAATGACAACTAACCGTGTTTTTAAACGGAAATACAGCTAAAACAAAGGTGAGAACACCAAATATAGAAATAAAAAGTAGTATCTAACCACCGAGTCCTTTGGGATGATAACGCCCTCAAAACTGATGTCTTCTGATGCTCTTCGAAAGCCTGCAAGCGGGACTTGAGCAAGGATGCGAAGAGATTCAAGAACAGCAGCTTCCGTGTATGGCATGCTGCTTTTGTGTTCAAGTTTAGGTCTCTCGGTGCCGATGACATTGTCTATTTCCTCCTGGATCTTTTTCATCACGTGTGGATAATTGAGCATACAGAGAAAGATGCCATTAATTGAAGCTCTTGAGGTTAAATATGCTGAAACAAAGAGATTTTGTTCTGTGTTAACATATGAATTTGGAAATATTAACTGTTGTTCAGTTTTATTGTATTTAGTTTTTTTTAATCATCAAAAACCAATCTATCAGTGACATGAAGTTAGAGACAGAATGTTAAAAATAGCCCGGATTTTTATCTTGGGAGATATATTTTGGACAAGAAGAACAGTTTCTTGTGTTATGAATCTTAAACATATCATAAATGGTGCTTTTTAATTTCTGTAACAAAATCCTACCTATTTCATTACTTAATATGTTAGATTTCGAGCATTCTGCTGCAGTTTTTATCTTCTATTATCTGCTTGCTTTATATCGATTTCACGTGTTCCTACCAGTTTTTTATCTACTCGTTTTGTGCAGGTATAGAGTGAACTTCTGCTGTTATTTAAACCTCTACATACATTGTGATAGACTTTATCCAGAAGCATCCTTTATTTCATACAAGCGTTCATGAACTAATGCTTGAGGAGGATTTAAGAATTAAATGGCAGGACAAGATCAGGAACGAGGAGGTCTGGGAAAGGGCAGGACAAGAACCTATGAACCTACAAATCATGTCTAGGAAGTGGAGGTGGATTGGCCACACTCTGAGGAAACCTGACACCAACATAGCAAGACAGGCACTGATAAGGAATCCTCAAGGAAATAGAAAACGAGGAAGACCTAGACATACTTGGAGAAGAGAAATTATGACAGTGCTCAGAGACAAGTGATACACATGGAAGGCAGCAGAGAATAATTCCAAGAACAGGGATGACTGGAGAGCCTTTATCCGTGGCCTATGCTCCCAAGATAGTGAAAGGCGATGATGATGATGATTTATTTGAAGAACACATTATAGCAAGATCAGCTCAGGCAGAATGGAATACGTTGTTGCAGGGCTCAAACACGCAATATTATACATTGTGTAAAGGTGCTCGGATGATCAAATGATATATGTTTCATCTGTTATAAAACTGGTTATACCTTTCATGTATACATTATAGCCAAATGACAAAGATAGCACACGTACACACGCGTTATTTGCGGCAGGAATTAATATATAGCTTCACAGCTGGTATCTATGTTTTTAAACTATTTGGTTTAATATGTACATATTAAGTGGAATGATAGTGTTTCCATGTCATCAGAAGAACGATTTATATCTCCAGTAGGACACACACAAACACACACACACGCACGCACGTACGCACGCACACACACACATCTTGAAACTCGCCCGGACACACAATTTTGGGATATCTCACGTAGAGCACGCTGGAAATGAACAGAACTAATGGGTACACCTGTGGCATTAGAAAAATGGCAACCCATCATCTGCTGCAGTACTACCATGCTACCATGCTACTATACTACCATGCTACTATACTACATACTACCATGCAACCATGCTACTATACTACAATACTTTCATACTACCATGTTACTATACTACATACTACAACGCTATCATACTACAATACTACCATACTACCATGCTACTATACTTTATACTACCATTTTACCATACGACCATGCTACTATACAACATAGTACAATGCTACCATACTACCATGCTACCATACTACATACTGCCATGCTAACATACTAACATGCTACCATACTACCACGCTACTATACTACATACTACCATACTACATACTATCATACTACCATGCTACTATGCTACCATACTACTATGCTACCATACTACCATGCTACTATACTACATACTACCATGCTACTATACTACATACTACCATACTACCATGCTACCATACTACCATGTTACCATACTACCATGCTACTATACTGCATACTACCATAGTACCATGGTGCTATACTGCATACTACCATACTACCATGCTACCATACTACCATGCTATCATACTACCATGCTACCATACTACCATGCTACCATACTACCATGCTATCATGCAGATGTGGAGCACAGAAGAAATAGACGGCTATCACCAAATCCAGTTCAGCCAAAACTTGATGTAAAGTTGACAGGCTAATGTGAAGTGTTCAGTTGTCTTGGATAACGCCCGGCCTAAGTGAAACAGATCGCTACACAATTTAGAAGATGTTTTGGGCAAAAAGTTTTTTTTCTTGTATTCTTTCTTGTTTCTCCGAATATTATATCTTCATTATAGGAGACAAGAAGTGTATTAATGTGATATAATCTAAAAACCAACTACAGTCTAACTAGCAGTCATAAATATGTTTCATTCTTTATTTCCTGTATTTGGATTCCTTTTAGATGTACGGAGTTGGGTTTTTTTTAATTTTGTCTGTCCGCATTATAATGATGTCATTTTATGCCTGAATTCATGAACAACTTTTCTTATGACATGCACTTTTTTATGTTCTTCCTAAGACATGTTGGATTGTCAAGACTACGATGTGAGCAGGCACTAATGGAAAATGAGAGACATTTTTTATTTTTTGCTGTGTCAGATGGAACTGAACAACTGAATCGCCTTGTCTTAAATGTTCCTAATGCAGTGAAGTCAATTGTCTGTCATGTTTATTGATGTTACAACAAACATTTCTCCATTTTGTCACGGCCAAAATTCTACACTAAAGAGGACTGTTAAGTTCTGAAAGAACATCCAGCTTGATTCCTGAGAATGTTCGAAGAAGCCTTAATCAGTGTACAAGTCAGAATTTAGTGTACGTACCAGCGAAACCTTAATCAGTGTACAAGTCAGAATTTAGTGTACGTACCAGCGAAAACTTATTCAGTGTACAAGTCAGAATTTAGTGTACGTACCAGCGAAAAATACAGACGTTATAAAACCAATGATGTGTCTTTCATCTTCTGCCATCCACTCGTTGCCTGGCTTCTTCTGGAAATCCAAGAGCAGATCTGTTATGCCCCTCGGCTGACCCTGCACGTGAGTTCTCTAAACAATTTAAAGTACAATTCAAAGTTACCATCGGTGGAATCCCCGTTTCTATGCCTTTAAGTCATAAACGTCACTGGCACATGAGATTGCCACGTCTGGCCGCAAATACCTTCCTAGATTTTTCTGCTACCCGTTATTAAAGGCTAGGTGGGCATCAAGCCCTTTCTTATTACCAAGAAAATAAAATTCCCACTTTTGGGACTTGAACCTGGTATACTGGACCTGTAGACTGAGACACTAACCACTCAGCCAACCACGCTTTTACCATAGCAACATAAATAGTTTCATCCTCTGTCCTTGTGTTGCTTTCCTCAAAGTTAGAAATTTCATTACTGCAGCAGAACTACAATGGGGGTAATAAGAACAATAAGGAGATATTATTTTATCTTTTACTATGTATGGACGCTTGATTTATTTGTAAGATAAGAAACAAGTTAAATTCAGATCCATCCTTTACTAGTTGCTAAAACAAAATGAAAGAAAACAAAACATTAAAAACACTTAATGAGCTTTCGTTGACAACAAGAAACCTGTGACCCACCTAATTTTTCAGCTCAACAACACCTGCTTTTATGTCAACAATTACGTTTTTTTTTCTCCTCTCACAAGATTCTTGACTATGGTTGTTACTTAATTTGTAATTGTCAGAAAAATGGGTTGAAACCACAATCTGATTTTTTTTGTTTGATTAAATTTAATCTTGGCCTAATCTATCCATTTTTCCTTTACATGTTCTGCTATTTGACCGCTTTCACTTATAACCAGATAAAAGGGATGGCTACTGCAGTAAAACTGGTTCAAATAATAAAGGTAGATAGAGGTGATGGTGTAGTTTTACAAGGTGGCAGAGGGAGTGAGTAAGGTGAGAGAGCTGTGAAAAAAAAAACGAATATAAAGTATGAGAGTGAGATGATCATGTATAAATGAAAAACATCCGATATTCCGGCCCAAGCCTTTTTCGAGGATTACATACACAAATAAGACAAAAAACATATAACTAAACGAAAAACTAATCTTAATGTGGCATCCATCTAAAAGTAGGAAACACAGAAATGCGTGCCCAAAAGACTAGGAAAAATGACTCCGCGGAGCAACACACCGAATAAACTGATTGAGCCAATTGTAACGAAGAGGCGGAGATAGTTAGGTAAACAGGTAGGGGAAGTGCAATAGACCCATGAAAGCCGCTAAAGAAGCAAGTGTAGAGGAGGGGGTGGGGGTAGAAGGGGAAGGAGAGAGATAATGACTGAAGAATATAAACACCTGCAGGGTGAAAATGTGAAACTGGCGAATAGGACAAGACCCTATAAACACCTATAAACCGCCAGAGAAGAAGAAAAGATGGCGATAGGGATGGGAGCTAGGAGAAAAAAAAACAAGAAAGTAGATTATAAATCACAGAAAATAAAAACAAATGGTAGAAAACTAAAGAAGTTACAGAAAACTGAAGACGTTGTTAATTCCAGCTGGGTGGAGAGAGCCAGTCTGGAAAATAAGGCGCTATTCTAGGTCGCTCCGAGATCGTACATCAGCAGAACAAGAGCGGATCGCACTAACAGAAATGTCCTGCTTTCCCCTGTAGTTGCTTAGGCAAACATATTTAGCTACAGGTGTTCAAGCCCTTTTAGATTCACCAGTTTAACATTTTCACACTGCAGGTGTTTATGTTTTTCATTCATTATCTATCTACTTCCCCTTCCACCCCACACCCCCTCCCCTACACCTGCTTCGCTAGCGGCTTTCATTGGTCTATTGCACTTCCCCCATCTGTTTCCCTCCCTCTCCCCGCCTCTTCTTTAAATTGGCTCAGTTAGCTTATATGCTATATTGAACCTTATAACAAGATAGAAGTGAATCATGGACACTAGGCAGGTCTGCACAAAAATCATTGGAAGCAGCAGAAATGTGGTTTATTAGAAGAATGTTACGAATCCCCTGGACAACAAAAATAACTAATGAAGAATGTATGAGAAGAGCTGGAGAGACAAAAAATCTTGTAAAAAAGATAAGAGAGAGACAATGTACTTTCATAGGACATGCAATGAGAAGAGGGGGCATTGAAAATATTATAACAACAGGAAAAATAGAAGGAAGAAGATCAAGAGGAAGACCAAGAGAAATGATACTGGACAGTCTGACGGGATGGTGTGAGAGGATCACCAACTGAACTGATGGATTGCATGAAGGATCGTGTACTCTGGAGAAACATAATAGCCAACGCCAGTCGGTACGGCACATGATGATGGTGATGATAGTTTAATCTTTGTGTTGCTTCGCGGGGTCTCTTTGCCTGGTCTGTGGGGCATGCATTTCTGTGTTTCCTACTTTTGGATGGATGCTACATTAAGATTAGTTTTTCGTTTAGTTATGTTTTTGTCTTGTTTGTGTATGTAATCCTCGAAAAAGCTTATGCCGAAATATCGGATGTTGTATGTTTTTCATTTTATACATTATCATCTCACTCTTATACTTTCTATTTTTTTCTTCGCACTTCTCTCACTTTACTCACTCCCTCTGCAAGTTTGTAAAACTGCACCATACTCCTCTATATACCTCACTTATAACCAGAATTCGCGCAACAGACAGTGTGGTCCGTTCTGTCCGTCAGTTTTACCCAGCTTGCACCTGGTTCTGCTTCTACCAATCAGAAGCTTTATATCAAACTGGGCATGGCACCTTTAGTCTGTTTTCAGAACTTTTTCAGAGCGGATCTCTTGCTTTAGAACTTGCATTATTTGTGCTTGTACAACTTGTAGATTTGTGTTTATAATATTCATAATTCCTCTTAATGTGGTGATAACTATAAAAGAACTCCTAAAGTTCTCCGTTTGAATGAAAAGCTAGAACAAATAACATTTAATGACCTACGCATGTACTAACCTTCTAAATACGACAAAGTAGCCACACTTCGCTCAACACTTTGTGCGATTCTTAAAGTGTAAAATTACAATGTTAGAGAAAATTATGTTTACATTTGTTTGTTTAGGTTAAATTATTGATTATTTTTGTACATACTGAAAAGTGTTATATAGTATACTGGGTTTTTTTGTTTGTTGTTCAATGGACAAAATACAAGTTTAAAAGAAACGTATTTCTCTTACTGACCAGACCCCAAAGTTCGTCTGTGCTCTGTGTCCTAACTGTTAAATAAGCGGGTGACTGTTATTGATCTTCATAAACCTAAATTGTCAGCTCTGTCTTTGTTTTCTCCAGTTACTCTCTGGATATGCAGACAATTGTAGGTTTATAAACTTAGATCCCTTGGTCGGCTGTATAGAACGTACTGCATTGTCTTTTATGGTTTTTCCACATATTTGGTATCGGGATTTTTTCATATATACTTATGGGACCATAAGTAATTTCATTTACCACAACCAATACCAGTCCTCCATAGCTAAATCGCTAAAGACGCACTTCAAGAAGTGCAGTGGCAACTGGAAGATCATGGGTTCGATCCCGGAACCGGGAAAAAAATGCAACAACTCACAAGACCTCTGGGAGTCATGACACAGAGGGCCCACCCTCCTTAGAGTGTCAGGAGTTTAAAGGGCCGAAACACTTGTCTGAGGGGGGGGGGTACTTCCTCTGATGATCTGAAGGAGTTGTGTTGTTGTTCCGCTCTCTACGGCAGAGTTTCCTGCATATATTCTCACCTTTAGGTCGATGTAACTTTAAAATTTAATTTGATGATGTATTCTGTTCATTAAACTGCAGACTACCAAGATATAAGTAAATCATTCATTCATTCATTTGCATATCCCTTGCGGGAATTTGTCTCCCTAACAGCACTCCTGTAGGCCTCTCGATTGTGAGCAAGATGGCCTGCTGCTGATGCATACAAGTAATTAATAAATGTAAAAAAAGATAACGTAAAAAGATCATTGAGATTTGGTTTCGGGATATATACTGGTATAAGGAAGTTGGTAGTTCATTAACTCTCACCTTAGGACCGTAGTACATGAGCTCGTCTGCCTTTTTCTTAGCGGCTTTCAATTTCTTTACGGCGTTTCTGAATTTCCCAGATATTTTCGTTACGAATGGGAGATATTCTATTATGAAAGTTGCGTCTGCAGTGCAGAGTCTGTTGAAAGCGAGGTCATACTCTTCCAATACATCTGGGATGCTGGGATCTGCCGGAAGTTCCCCAATAGCCTGAGAAATTCGTAAAGTTTATTATGTGTACACACAGACACTCACACACCACACACGATCTTGCTTGTAAATGTCCACGAGACTACAACATTAATAATGAATTATCTTGAAATGTAAAGTGAAAATTTATTTCATTCTTTTTATCGTAAAGGATCCGAAAATCTGGAATAGTTTAAATAGAAATATAATTATCCATAATGACTCATTCGGCTACAAAAAAAAAAATATATTCATGTATTTACCATGTCTAGAAGTTTAATGAACTCAAAAATCATTTTCGTCTTCAATGTCCAGAGAATAATATGTCTGATTATTTTTCAAATGCAGAATTCTCAAATATGATCTAATCTTTGCATAATTTTAATCGTGATATACATGCGAGGAGCTCTAGAAGCCCATGCTATGGCTGCATCATTATGGTGACTCTTGTTTTTTAATTACAGTTTCTATTTCTCTTTTTTTTTTGTCCATAATATTGTTAAAATAATTCAGGAAGCTCTTACAACATGTAAAATGTAAATAAAATAATTACTGTGGTAAGTAACACTAAAGAGACTTTACCAGAATGTAAATTATGATTTTCAAAGACCGCGCGAAATGTTTCGGCAGTTCAACATCCTGTCCCTCAGATTTATCCAGTTCTGCAAACAGTCTCTCCGTCTCTCCCCAGACCACATTCTCAAACCTCGCGACTCCATCACCATACAGGCCAAGAACATTGAAGAACAATCGTCTCTTCTGCTTCAAAATGGCTGAAACACAGGAATATAGTGCTTTAACTCACCAATATCAATATAAAAAAGGGAATACATTTTTACGGAATATACACACCAAAAAGTAGTTACTGCATTTATTATACGATTCACACGTTTATCACTTTTTGTAGCTAGTCGTGGTGTTGCTCAAAAGTTGTGTTTATCATCAGTGATTTTCTTATTCATACTGCTATACCAATATTTTATATATATATATATAATATATATATATATATATACTTGTACGAACTATCTCTTGTTCTTTGAAGACGATGCTGTAGAGATGTTGAAGCACAGCATCGTATCGGCGTGGGAGCGGGTTATGACGATAACGTTTTCAGTCCCGGAGTACAGCTAAAAAGCAGGGGCTGTGCAGTACTGCTTCATCAGACTCCCATACCATGAAGACTATGGCGATCCTTGCCCCGTTAGCCAGACTAGGTCTGTTACTAGGGGTACCACGGAGAGGTCTGATATGGTCTTGGTCAGCTATGGTTCGCTAACCCTGACTTTAGCATATAAGCTATGGGTCGTTGATTGCCTTATCCGCAGTATTCACCCCCACCCCCACCCCAACCCCCAGTCTAATTTCTTGTCTATTGCTTTAGTTATTTCCATCTTTCGCATGCATAAATGGGGGTGGATGTTACATTTGAATTGAATAATTTTTATTTGGTTTTTGGGCTTATAACTTTTGAATGCTATATATTCTCAAGATTCTTAAAGGTCATTGCTGCTTTTGCACTTATAATTCTAGCCTTTGCAATTAGAATTGTAACTTCCTTTCTTGTGTCATCATCCTGGTCTATGTATCTGCCGAGATATGCAAAATGGTTTACTTCTTCAACAACTGTTTTTTCTACATATATTCTTTCTTCGTGGGTAATAAGAAGTTTCATTATTTTTGTTTTATCCTAGTTAATTTCATGTCCTATTGTACTAGCCACTGAAGACGGTATGTGTTTTTACTTGTACTGATTTCATATTGTCGCTGATGTTATCTGCAAAATCAAGATTTTCCAGTTGTATCTCATGTATCCAAACAATGCCCGTTTTAACTGTGCAGCATTTTTTCATTATGAAGTCTATGGCAATTTAAAAAAACAAAAGAGATAATATACATCTTTGTTTCACGCCTGTTTCAATCTGGAACTATTCGCTCATTCCTTCTTCTGTGTTGACTGCACAGACATAACCATTGTAGAGGTCTCTAATGTTGTTGACAATTTTAGATGCTTTTTCATATATTCTTAAGGTTCTCCACACTGATTCTCTGTGTAAGCTACTCGTATCAAATGCCTTTTTAAAGTCTATGAAGTTCAGGATTAACGGTCTTTGCTTTTCAATATGTTCTTCAAGTATTAGTCTTAGAGTAAAGATCTGGTCGAGATAATTCTCTTTTTTCGAAATCCTGCCTGTTCTTCTCTCATTGCAGCATCCACTATATCTTGAATTCTGTTCAGAATAACTTTCAAAATACTTTTGACACAACTGATAGCAAGGTTACTCTTCTCCACTTGTTGTAATCGCTATGGTTGCCTTTTTTTCGGTATTTTAACAATGATTCTTTTTTTCCATCTAGAAGGGAATTTTTCATCTTTCCAAACTTTATTAAACATTCTCTGTAGTTAGTTCATGTTGTCAATTTTAATAGCTTTTAACATTTCGGCTGTTATTTCATCTTCGCCTGCAGCTTTGTTGTTAGCCGTTTCAATTTCATGCAAAGTAATTTCATCAATGTTGGCATTTAATTGTGGGAATGGTAGGTCAGTTTCAAGGTCTATGAATTCTTTTGGTTGTGGTCGATTAAGAATTTTTTGGAAGTGTTCAGCTCATCTTTGCTTTTGGTTTATACTTGATGTTTATAGTGTGCCAGTTTTGCTAAGGATTTGTCTTTCTTTGGATGCAATAGTAGCTGTTAGCCTCCTTTGCATGTTAAATGAGTTCTGATGTCTCCTGTTTCTGATGCTAATAACTGGCGTACCCTACTAGTGAATACATTTGCATGTTTTCTTTTTCATTCGGATGTAATGTGACAAATATAAAAATCTCCCTTATTTGAGTAAGTGAGGTAGAATATTCTAACAGGTGATAAACTAACGCAGTTGTTGAAATTTGTCCACTCTGAAAGCCTCCAACAGTTATAAGCAGTTTTAAGAAAGAAAATGAAGGAATCAAATACACTGGAATTATAGTTCCCCGGATGAGAGAATCAGATATACAGTGTTAGGTTAGTACCACTAATAAAACATTCAAACATCAAGTCCTTGCTATAGAGTGAAGGATATTTTACAGGGAATGATCATAATCCCCGATATAGCTCACTGAGTTAAAAAAAAATCAGACAGCGAACATATATTCAGGACCAGAGAATTATGCAGAATTAATATTTATTCAACTATATATTTTATCTGGCACAGTCTTTACATTAAGAGTAGCAATATTATGCTATATAAATGTTTACCAACCAAACATTTAGCCTGATATAATTTTAAATGAATCTTTTGGAAGGAGACAGGAAACATTCTGTTGCATGAACCAATTTATTGTGACGAAAGACGAGATTGAGTAAAATTACATCTCGTAACTATTGCACATTTTCAAGAATTTATATATTTACTTTTACACTAATTCTAGTATCTCTGATAAACTCCTACACACACCCCCAGCCTCCCACACACAAACACAAAGGAGGTGAATGTTGCTGCCTAGATATCAGAAAAGGATTTACATATTATGTACCACCCAAATCTAAAACTACGAATATCAGTATTGAATAATGTCAGTATGGTAATCTATGCAAAAATCTATGCAAAATGAATGAAAATTCATCGTCAGCTTTTTGTTCCTATACCTGACATTCGACTCTACATATAAAGACAGTGCACTTTTACATATTTGTTTGTGAGAATATATGCTTTTTGTGAATATCTGAAACGTGCCTGGATCTCTTATAAATTATTTTTCAATGACATTTCATATGCAGTCAACTTTCCAAATAATTATGCCAAGAAAATCCATTCTGCAGTTCCTAATAATGTCAATATATGGAAATTTTTCAGTTAAATCATCACTCTTTCTGCCTTAGTCATTAACAGGCAACAGGCTCGTCTTACACATATTTCTAACGGATTGTAATTGTCATTATTTTAAAAAAAATACTTTTTACACTGACGTTTTTTCCTATATATGCTTTTTTTCAATTTAGAAATTACTAAGGTTGTTGATTCCTTTTAACAGCTGGCAAAAAAAAAAAAAATTAACAGTTCTTAGGTACCATCAAATTTGCAGAAAAAAAGATCTTTTCCTTTAAGATCAATTAAACAAGTAGCTGGTAATGGGGGCCTGTCAGCCACAAGTAACTTGTATTCTTCAGATGAACATAACTTCCTGACGACCTCAGCAGAATTCAGAAACACCATCGGTTGTCCGAGATTGTATAGAAAAGTGATTGGACCGTATTTTCTTGCCCATTCAGTGGCCAGCCATGGTAATGATCCATTCCACATTGCTTTTATTACCTTCCAAGTGGTACCCCATTCTCTAGGTCCAGGTGGAATGTTTTTTAGAGTCTTCCCAAAAAACCACTGAAGAATAAATATCCAGTCAGAGGAAACACAATCATGTCACCCCCCCCCCCCCAATGCCCTGTAGGGGCTGAACATGGACTTGAACGGCTTCGAGAGTGTCACTATTCATCTCAGCGATCCCAAAAACTATCAATTCGACACTAATCTCGGTCATTTTGGACATTTTATTTTTCGCCCAATATCACCCCCCGCCCTACCCCCCCCCCCCATGTCGATGGGAGCTGAACATGGACTTAAACGGCATGCAGATTGATTGTTGCTATTCTTTTCAGCGACCCCGAAAACTATGGTTTCGACACTAGCGTTGGTCATTTTCGAATTTTTTACATGTCATCCCCTTTCCAAACCCCCCCCCCCCCCACTTCATTTCCGATTATTTTTAAATGTCACCTTTTCCCACCCTTAGCGGTGGTAGGGGTGTCTAACCCCCACAGTATTTATTTCAGATTGTTTCCACAATCTTCTATAAGGTTCTACAGAATTCTATTCGTTCTATTCGATTAAATGTGGGCTTAAATGTGATCGGGACCATCATCAATCAGCTTAGCGACCCGGAAAACTATGGATTCGACACTAATTTCGGTCATTTTGGACATTTTATTTTTCACCACTTCTCAACCCCCATGCCGATGGGTGCTGAACGTGGACATAAATGGCATCGAGAGTGTCACTATTCATCTCAGCGACCCTGCCAACTATGGACTCGACACTAATATTGGTCAATATCGATTATTTTTCCCTCTCACCCCTTTCCCACCCCACCCCTAGGGGATCTAGTCGTATCTTTCCCCCGTAGTATTTTTTTCCAGATTGTTTGCACAATCTACTAGAATGTCGTACAGAGTTCTATTCATTCTATTCGACTAAAATTGGGCTTAAATGTCATCGAGACTGTCAGCAATCAGCTTATCGACATTGAATACTATGAATTCGACACTAATCTCGATCATTTTGGAATTTTATCATTTACCCTTTCTCACCTCCCACTCCCACTCTACCTCCCCATCCTCCCTTCCACTCCCCAGCATAAAATAGCAAGAATTGTGTCAACTATGTTGCATGTGATACATATTGTGTCAAGGGAACTAACTGTGTTATATAGGAAAGCTTTCACGTACACACGCACTTACCTTCCTTTTTTTAATAGCACACCCTTTCCACCCGTGGGGTGCTAGGGGTGTCTTACCCCCACCCCCACCCCACCCCCACACACACAGTATTTTTCTCCATATTGTAAGTTAATATAAGTCATAGGTGTACCAAGTTTGGTTGAAATTGATCCAGCCGTTCCAGAGCTATGCCGGAACATACAAAAATACATACATACATATATATATATATATATTTATATGGACATGTAATTTTGTATACCTTATTAAATTGAGAGTGTGTAAAGTGTGTGGGTGCAAGTTTACTTTTTACTGCTACTGCTACTACTGCTACTGCTAAAATGTCAGGACGAGGTAAGGGCGGGAAGGGTTCCAGCTCGCTTTGATCCTTTTCCTGGATTTGGTGTGCTTTCCAAATTTTCGATGGATACTCCAATCTTCTTCTATAACCCAGAGACGGATATGGAGGGTGGTCAAGAAGAACTCCCTGGAACTCTGGTATGTACAGTGAGTGGGCAGAATGCCTCACGTGTGTCATATGCATTCATGCATAGCATTCTGGCTGGACCTGTTGGTCTTGGGCTCAATGAAGTGGCTACCCTTAGTCGTTATGAGGACCGCACCAAGTGATATGTCACTCTACGACAAACCACTCACATAACTCACTATGCCTCACTGCATGGGAAGACCCTGAACCTGGATCAGTCCAAACTAACGATGCAGTTTGAACATTTGGATAAGGAGCGGGTTAAAGGAACACTGCATTGGATGCCCGCAGCGGTGAAGACGCAAACGGTCAAGCGCCTTGTCACATTCCTGACAGGCGACAATGAGGCCGAGGTTTCCCGTATCGAGAGGGCCAATGACAAGTGGGCTTTTCGGTGCAGGCCGAAACAAGAAGTCCCACATTACACGTTCTTATCCGACCCGAATTCAAAGAAGCACAGGATTGCAGTCACCCTGCAGGGCAGGAATACATCATGCCCGATTTGTAGCAGCGATGCTCATCGGGCAAACCAATGCACCAGGAAGGCAAAGCCTGCCCATAGAGAGAACATACAACAGCAGCTCTCCGCAGCCAAGAGAGTCGAGGAGCGACCCGCCGCAACCGACGTGGGCACCCAGAACCATGCCGCTGGCAACCAGGAGCCAGCACCAGAGCCCATCGATGATGATGGGTTTAAGCTGGTGGAGAATAGGAAAAAGAGGCGCCACCTGATATCCGCCGCAGTGTCGCCGACCTCCAGCGAATCTCCTTGCACTCCAAGGAAGCGGGTGCCCACTGGCAGAAGTGCAGAGGCCAGGGGTCAGCTTCTGCCAACAGAAGAAACACAAAAGTTCCCTCTTCCAGAGAGGGTCATGGACACACCAATTCCAGCAGAGGAAGCAGTAAATGTCCCCCCTGCAGAGGAGGACATGGACTCACCATCAGCCGAGGAACCTCTATCTTGGGCCCAGCTGACGGGAGAACAATCTGATGACGATGATCTTCCGTTAACTATCAATGAGGAAGTATGAGGATAATATAACTGTGTCGACCAGACAGACTGTGTTTCATTTTCTGGAACTAGGAACAGTACTTGATTGTGCCTTTCTTGAGTGTTTGGTTCCACAGTACCAAGATGAACGATCGGATAACTGTGTCGACGGGACATTGTATAGGACGGATTATTGTATTTTCATTTCTCAATTTTGGAATATTTCATTTATTTATGTCGTGCTTTTCTCAACTATTGGATGTACAGGAGCAAGGTAACACTCTACTTCTAATTTGATTTTTTTTCTGTTAGTTTATTTTTTTATGTCTTTATAGTCATTTCGAATTTACATTTTTCTTTTGTGTTTTGTTTTCAAATATGGCTGATAAACTTTCCATTTTAAGTGTTAACATTAGGGGACTGAGAAGTAAACTCAGTCAAGTAGTGCACCTAGTACACAAACACAAACCAGACTTCATCTTTATCCAAGAAACACACATCACCACAGAAACACGCGCCAACAACATCACACAACTCTTAGGACTCAGACATTCATGTTTCAGCTTAGGGAATAGACACACAGGAGCAGCAATACTACAAGTATCAGAAGACTGGCAAATTGTAGGGCACAACAGAGACAGCGAAGATAGAATAGCAATGGTGGAAATAAAACACACAAGTTCAAACCACAACAAATACACATTAGTCAATGTATATGCACCAGCTGTGAGAGACCAGCAAATTAACTTCTATGACAAACTCTCACAGATGCTAACATCATTCCACAGGGGGCAAAACATTATCATAGCAGGAGACTTTAATTGTGTCATGCACGATTTTGATCTGTCGAGAGGAACAAGTAACGCACGCAGTGAACTCGAACAAATAGACATACTACACAACATCATAGACGAGCACGGGCTTGTAGACACATACAGAAAGACGAACCCACATGGTAGGGAAACTACACACACTGACACAATTAACATAAACATGGGACGATCAGCCCGACTAGACAGAATATATGTCCCAGAGGGTCTTCTAATAAATGACATCAAACACATAGACACAACCTTAAATTACACAGATCATAAAGCGGTCATGGTCACATTAAACGCAACCTTGGCACAACTAAAAAACAAACGCTCCCCACACTGGAAGTTTAATAACAGCCTGCTGGATAATGGGGACTATGTAGACAACATAACAGAACTATTACACGCGTACACTCAATACTTACCTGAATCCAACCTCATAGAATACTGGGATATATTAAAGAACACTATCAGAGAGAAAACACAGGTCTTGGCGACAAAAATACACAGATACAGACGACAGCAACAACAAATGTTAGAAAATGCTATTAAACTAACCAAGCAGGTAGATCCCAGTAGTCCTCACATACACGTGCTAGAGGAAGAAGTAGAGAAATACCATCAACACAGCTACCAGGGTGCTTTCATCAGAACAAAACTTGCCTCTGCCGTACAAGAAATACCAAACAAAAAATATCTGGGAGCAGAACAAAATGTGCAAAGAAGCAGAAAAATACACAAAATAATAGACATAAATGGACAGGAACAGACAGATACTGCCGGAATAAGCCAAACTTTCAAGATTTTTATAAGCATTTATACTCTGAGGACAAGGGTCAATCAGAAGACATACAAGACACATTCTTGAACTACGCCAAAGAAATTCCTGAAGAAGACAAACAAACATTAGACGTCCCACTCACGCTAGGAAACCTACAAAATGCGCTCGACACATTCCAAAAGAACAAATCTCCAGGACCGGATGGCCTCACTGCCGAGTTCTATCGGAAATTCTTTCACATTCTAGGACCTGTCCTACACAAGGTGTTTATTGAAGCCTTCGACAGAAAAGAATTACCCAACAGTCTCAATCAGTCATACATAACACTCATTAAGAAAAGCAACGCAGACACAACTCAAGTAAAGAATTACAGACCTATCTCATTATTCAACGTAGACTACAAAATCCTAGCAAAATCCCTAACTATGAAACTCAAACTCGTCATGCACACACTTATACATGAGGACCAGCAATGCAGTGTCACCGACAGAAACATAAATACGCATCTACATTTCCTAACAGATGTTATCCAATACTCTCACGATAAGAATAGCCAGTCAGCAATCTTATCGCTGGACCAGGAGAAGGCTTTCGACAGAGTTTCCCATTCTTTCCTCCAGAAAACCTTGTCCAAATGTAATCTTGGGAACTACATCAGAGACTGGATCAAAATTCTATACAACAAACCAGAAAGCAGACTTTTAATAAACCATACCCTCAGTGAACCAATACGATTAACCAGATCTGTACGTCAGGGCTGCCCACTCTCACCCCTGTTGTACGTGCTAACTCTAGAGCCACTCCTGGAGAGAATCAGGCAAGAGACTATAGTCAAAGGAATCTTTATTCCTGGAATGGGAGAGAGGAAGTCGTTGGCCTATGCTGACGACACAATCTTCTTTCCCTCCAATATATCCTCTATCAAGATTATTCTAGACATATTTGCAGAGTTCGGACAGGGCAGCGGGGCTAAAATAAACATTCAAAAATCACATATAATGGGTTTGGGTAAATGGACCAACAAAACAGACTTCCCTTTCACGCTAATACAAGTCAACAGAATTAAAATATACGGAATTTTATTTACAGCTACGCCTTCAAATAACATCAAAGCAAGATGGCGAAATATAATTGAAAAAATTAAAAACAGACTAGAAATTTACAAATACAAAACCACCACCATATTCGGCAGAAGTGTCGCAGTCAACACTTGCATCATACCACAGCTTATATATACCGCAAACATATTCCCCCTGCCTAAACAGTCACTTAAGGAAATAAATTCAATGATTAGAGACTTTATTTTTCGACGCACAGTACGCAGCATCCAACAGAAAACCTTGATGCAAGACAAAAATAGAGGAGGCATCTCCCTACAAGACATAACAACAAAGATCCAGGCACTCAGGATCAAATATGTAGGACAAATCATCCAACAGCCACACAAACACACTCTAGCCCACTACTACGTTGGGCTGAGGCTTCTTAAACTGTGTAAATTAAACAATATACAACCCCATCACTTTGGCACTATACCGCTCTTCTACAGACAATGCATACAAAGTGTAACTAGAAATGAACGTTTAATACACATGAAAACATCATGCATATACAAATATCTGGTCAGGAAACAGGAGCCACCATTACAGGGCAGAATAAAGAGAGGATACAAATACTTCATCACCGACTACACACAATCATTTCAAAACCTACACAAGAAAAGAATCACGCCAAGTGCACGAGAGATAACATACAGACTATTGTTCAACATAACACCGACCACACAAGGGATCGCCCGCAGATTCCACAGACTGGTCAGATGTAAATTATGTAGATTAAACACACAAGAAACAGAAGAACACATTTTCTTTCAGTGCAGAACCGTTTCTTTAGCCTTAGAACTTTTAACTCAAGAGATAGCAACAAGAACAGCAGAGAAAGTAGACATGTATAGAGCAATAATGTTAAACACCATTCCTCGAACGGAAACAAACAGCCATACGCAGTGTATCATCCTCCTTGCTGAATTTAGGTATGTTGTTTGGTCATGTAGGAATAGGGCCACATTTGAAAATAGAATTTTTACAAAAGAAATTCTCCTGTACATTTTCAAACAAAAATTGTTACAGCTTTCAACTAGTTTCTAGTTTTTGGCAGCCCCCCCCCCAACCCCCCCCCCCCTTTTTGTGGTTAAATGTTAACTTCAGATGTACATACCATACGATTACCACATGTTTTCGTTCAAGCCCGCCTTTTCAATATTTCAGTTCACGGGCAGGCATTCCCAACTCATGTTCTTGAACAGTGCTTTTGTTTACCTGACCATAACCTTCCACTGCGCTCCGACTGCGGTGACCCGAGTACGGGTGACTCGAGCGCATATTTATTTCTGTGTACATCCCATGAGTGAAAGAGAAGGCCTTAGCCGAATACAAACACTGTACATCACTAGAGAGAAAGTTAACGAAGAGAGAGTGAGAGAGGGAGAAAGGGTCCTGATAGTAGGTGAGAGGAAGTGTGTGTGTGTGTGTGGTGCTACTATTACTGTACTATTACTGTACACCTTCTTTGTAACGTTTTATGTACAAAGTATTCGCGTTATCATACTCCATGCTATAACCTCATGGTTTGTAAAGCCCACCATCTCATTATTTCATTCCACGGGCAATCATCCTCAACTCACGTCACTTGTACATGATTCGTTATTGTTTATTTGAAAGTTTTTGTCTGGAAAAAAAAATTGCAAAAAAAAAAAATTTCCCAAAAAAAAAAACAAACAAACAAAAAAATGACCTGGCTCGGTTTGAATCGCCCTTGGTGGTTTGGTGCTTGCTGAATTTGCATATAAAATTTTTTAAAAGTTTACTTTTTATAACTGTGGAGGGGGGGATATATCAGATGTTAGAGACCAACAATCCTTGGCAATGTACTACTGTACTCGAGGCCAATCTTACTCCCTCATCATGACCGCCAACCCAGTTTCTCCCTTCCTTGGGAGAATTATATATTATGAATTATATTGTATGCTAATTATGCGTAAATCCTGACCATTTAATCAATACACAATACATTGACATGTAGAACAAATCATCAAGTCTGAAATTAAGCACACAGCATTTTATTATCACTATTCGCCACAACAACACATGCAAATCACATTGACATGAACATGACATCAAGACAGGTGTCATTATAATGGTAATTAAGCATGTTACCCCGTAAGAATTGACTTCTCATGTTGCATTATTGAAAACCTGATGGACCTGTGGTCCCGGGCTCTCCTGGCCCTACACATAGCCTACACTACGAATCTAATGTGCAATGGCGCTTATTCCAAGCAGCTACGCTACCATGACACACCTCTACATCATCACGTTGCTGCAGCACAAGATCGATCTATATGAATGCATAATAACATCCAATATACTGGGAAATCACATTGAATCATACACAGAATTCCCATATGGATACGTAAATACAGAACCCTACATCCAGCTAACCCACAACTACATAATCTGCATCACATGAGGTGGGAACGGGCAGAATATAACCATATTACATTCATGGGCACACTACACGGGGCATCGCCCGGCCATTGCCTCTAGCTAACTCGACTACCATAAATATTTCCTTATCTGTAAATATCTTTCCCAAACCAACTACCAACCAGGTGGATGATGACTCTTCGGTCAAGGTTTTACATTTCTCAATCTAAGCGTGCCTGGTCCAAAGAAGCGTGAAAGATGGAGAGATAAAGGGCAGAATGTAAGACGGGGCTGAGTGCTCAATTCTTTACCCTTTTAAAATAAAGATCTATCTATCTATCTATCTATCTATCTATCTATCTATCTATCTATCTATCTATCTATCTATCTATCTATCTATCTATCTATCTATCTGTCTGTCTGTCTGTCTGTATAAATGTCTGCCTAAACCCACCTATAATGCTTAAGTTACATTCTTCTTCATTTTCAGATTTTTCTACATGTTTTTCACTTTGGCTGTAGATATTGTGCAGGAAAGTGAAATAACTTCACCCTCTACATTTTTTTCACATAATGCTCAATGTAAGGCTAAGTGTGATAGATAGATGATATGTGACATCATACTTAGTATTCATTTTATATTTTTGTAATACTAGTGGTAAGCTGATGTAGAATAACTGTCTTTGAGGGAAACAAATTAATCGTGGAATGTCAGAAATGATTAATCTTTTGAAAATACTGTTAGTTCGTTCCACTGATCTAACCATTCTTCTAGCTCTTTGCCTCTCCGTCAGTTGGCCTAATCAAGCATTTAATTTTTCTTTCTTTTGTGTCATGACTTTTCTCCATGCTTCAGACTTCACATGTCAGACTCATTACTGTGACCGGTCTGTTGACGCATCCGTTAAGGAAAAAAATCAAACAGTGTTAAGTATATATTTTGTATTTAACTATCATATTATTCAACACATCCTTATCAATGAATGTTAGAAAATGAGTCATAAAATGCTAATTTGAACTTATCTTGTTATATGGAAGTGAATCATGGACAATAGGCAGATCTGCACAAAAATCGTTGGAAGCAGTAGAGTGTGGTTTATTAGAAGAATGAGTCGGCACGCACATGATGATGATTTAACTATTCATGTTTCTACTTTGTTTCGCCTGCTGCAAAAGAGAGCAAAGAGTTCTAAAAGGGAGGACCAGTTTTATTACTTCTTTGTGAATCAAACTTAAAGTGAGGCCAGTTTCTTTAAGCCCCAGGCCGTCATGCCAAGTTTTTCATTAGTTCATTATACGTTTTCTTCATCAGCATTTTCGTGCGCATTACAGACTATTCTCCAAAGCTTAAGATAAAGCAAATTCTATATCCAGCTGTTATTTTAAATGTCAAATAACGCCTTTTCTTCCAGGTGAGCGTATCGGTCCAAATGGGATTAACACTAAATTTCACCTTTTTAAAAAAAATTACATTGAATTTTTACCTGTTTACCGTACTTTATGTTTTCTCTGTTTGCATTTCTGCTCCTGGTGTCGAGTTTTCTAGTTTTAGTTTAACTCATTTCGTTGCATTTTCGTTTTCTGGTTCTCCCAGCGAGCGATTAAAGGTTAATTTTCCAGACCTTTATATCTTTATTCTCTATTACTGATAGCTTCATAGTCTAAGCATCTTAAGTGCTCTCTGTTAGATAATTCTGAACGTTTTTTTTTCGTGTAGCCCCTCTTGATTTTGTTTTGTTACATTTACTATCTGCGCCATCTGTGTGGTGTTTTTTTTTAGGGGGGGGGTGGGAGGGGGACGGGAACATAGTTGTCCGGGTGTGTGCCATCTAGAGCCTGACGTAATATACCATTTGTCATGGTTCTTCTTTGATATGTAAGGCAGCGCTTGCTTCTATCAGGCGCTTATCTGCACCTATCTAGGAGAATTGTGTCCAAGCGTTTCTTTCCTGGATGATATACAATTACGCTATGAGCTATCTTATTAATTTTTTTTGTCTGCTGCGTTGTTTTTATTTGTAGTCCTTGATATAACAATAGAAGAAACAGAGGCAATAGAGGAGACAGGAATAAAAATAATAACCAAGTTACTGAAAGACATTTACCACAGTGGTTACATTCCTCGTGACCTAATTAAATCCACGTTTATAGCACTAACAAAGAAACCAGGTGCAAAGGAATCTGATGACCACCGGACTATCAGCCTCTCATGTCACATAACGAACCTACTTCTGAGAATCATTATGAGCAGAACAAGGAAAAAGATAAAAATGGAAATAGTAGATGAACAGTTTGGATTTGTTGAATTAAAGGGAACACACAATGCCATTTATGCTTTACGAACACTAACAGAAAGAGCTTTAGAAGTACAGAAAGATCCCTACTTATGCTTCATTGATTACACCAAGGCATTCCACAAGGTGAAACATAATGAAATTATTAAAATGCTTGAAGACATCAATATAGACAGCAAAGACCTGAGGATTGTAAAACATCCATGCTGGCAGCAAGAAGCAGCAATTCGAGTTGAAAATATAACTGGAAAATATCAACCTATAAAACAAGGGATGCGACAAGGATGTGTACTATCTCTAGACTATTTTTCTCTGTACAGCGAGAATATTCTAAGAATGATCATCACAGAACCAGGCATAACATATTTGAGGATACAATATTAACAACCTTCGGTATGCTGACGACACAGTACTGATAGCTGAGAACCAACAAGACCGGCAAAATCTCTTGGATAAAGTCGCCAAAGAAAGTGAACAGAAAGGCCTTACTTTGAACATCAAAAAGACAGATTATGGTTATATCTAAGAAACAGAAAGCATCAAAATGCAGTATAAAATTAAACGGAACTGTTCTAAAGCAGGTGCAGAAATGTAAATAGCTTGGAGCAGTAATAACTTCAGATGGGAAATGCAGAACAGAAATTAGGAACAGAATAGGCCAGGCAAAGACTGCATTTCAGAGAATGAGAAACATATTAACCAACACATCCTTATCAATGAATGTTAGAAAACGAGTCCTAAAATGCTATATTAAACCTATCTTGTTATATGGAAGTGAATTATGGACAATAGTCAAGTCTGCACAAAAATCATTGGAAGCAGCAGAAATGTGGTTTATTAGAAGAATATTGCGAATCCCCTGGACAGCAAAAATAACTAATGAAGAATGTATGAGAAGAGTTGTATACTTGTATTTACTGATTACACTCCAGACAGGGTATGTTACTGATTCTTCCGGTTGGTAACTGTGTAAGAGACTGTAATTTATGAGTATGAAATAACTTTAAAGGGACATTTACTTGGACCAGTTTTAAGTTTAACTATTTTAGATCTACATTTAGAGTTAAGGGCATGTCAAATGTTCTGGAAGCTGCTAAGCATCATTTTGATTAAACACATTTCTCACTGGCTTAATAAAATATATTTTTTAAACTAGTTTGAATTCAAATTCAATACATCACTGGAAGAAATTGCTCCATCATTTAACGCATGACAGCTCAAGGTGTCTCCAGTAGCATGATTATTTTATTTTTGTGAAATTGAAAGTTAGTATATCGCTGTCAAATCAAAAGACATTTAAAGACGTAGATAAATATAATGTTGAACTTGAACGCAACACCTAATTTCGAATATGACACCATCTGAGCCTTCTTTATGTTTCTGTCTATTACAGCATGATATCGCTTGTATGGCATCTTCATATCTCTGTCCAAAAGTTTTGTGTGCAATCACCCAGGAGCAAGTAAAAGTCCCTGTTTACTTCTTGCATATGCAATGTCTGTTGTGACGTTAAAATGGTGTATGTAGTGTGGATAAATAAAAGTTGATTGATTTGAATTGCTCGACTTGGTTAGTTACAGTGTATTGCGTGTCATGTAATTTTGTATGGATGTATGTAATATGCTGTATAACTAGCATACAGTATCATTGGAGGGGAAATCCTGGGTTGTCGGTTAGATGGGTTTTCAGAGTGGTTAAATTGTGCTTGACTTTACTTTTAAAAAAGCAAATTTGTGGTATCTTTACCTTCAACAAAACCAAATTATTTTCTGCTGTAGTTTTTCTTCCTATTATCGCACAGTTACCTATACCAGTCTCGGTGATTTCATTATTCTGTTTTTGCTTTCTTTATGAGTGATATAAAACTTATTTTCAATAATTTCATGTATACATTCGTAGAGTCCATTTATAGACTAGTAAATATTTTATATCGGAAATATCAGCTACGAAAAGATCATCTGCTGTGTTGCCAATAGATATTATAAACCAGAAAGAAAAGTTTCACGTGCACATAGAATTTAAATATTATATAAACATAAATATGTTGGGTGCTTGTAAGTAATGTAGGCTATCCAGTTTAATGAAAGCAATACGTATATAAATCTTAAAGGGCCAGAACTGTGTAGTGTTCGTACCTCAATCAGGAAGTTAATTCCTCTGAAAATTCAATGAAGTTTTATGTAATTTACTTCAAAGAACTCCACTTATATAGTGACTGCGTCACTGGACTGGGTAGGGAGTCTACCTTGACATCAATGATCGTATATTCGGAAGGAATTTTAAAAAAAAACACCAAATGACAGCATGGAAACAATAAAGGATTACAGAACCGGACTTGTAAACAGTTTTCTCTGATGAATTCACACGTGAAGAATTTAAATACTGAAATGGGTCACGAAGACATGGTTTGAAAAAAGAAAGAGGAGAAAGAACAGCATGTGAGATTTTAAAATCATGATACTACGTCATGAAATAAATTATGAAATAAAATATTTATATTTCATCATTTCTTTTAATATGCACCAGTTAATTCACACTACATGTGTATACTTTTATACAATGGTTATGCAATACTGTAATTAATTATCAGATGTATAAAACTAATTAAACATATTTTTAAAATCCTCTAATTTTTTATATTTAAAAAAAAATTTACTGTCATAATATGATTATCACAGACATTCTAAACACCACACTTACTGATACAGACTAGACAAAGAGACATCTACAGATTGGCTGTCACAAGTGCGACTTCTGCGAAGAAAAGGCTTAATGAATGAACTATACATACATATGCAGTAAACATTTTTATTAATATAACATTTAAAGTTAGTCTGAAATCAGATTTGTGAACCAAATATATTAATGGTCGCAACATGACTAAATTTCGAACCTGACTACTTCTGGTTTCTTTAGTAGGAAGTGAGCTTTTTTTTCGTTTTTTTTTTTTTTTTTTTGTTCTTCCTGAGTTTTCGTAAAAATTTCCTGTAATAGTTAACCTCCGATTATCATCAGTAAAACAGAAGTAATGGTAATATTCAAGAAAAAGAAAATACCAGAATGCAGAATGATAGCGCAGGGGAATATATTAAGACAGAACAACACATACAGATATTGAAGTACAGTCTGGCGGCAGGTACACTGAAGAAATCAGAGCCAGGAGAGCAATGCAAAGACTGCTGTTGGGAAAAATGAAGAACATATTAACAAAGAAAAAATTCCATTGGTAATAAGAAAACGTTTTAAGATGCTATATAGAATATTTTCTATTGTATGCAAGTCAAACAAGGACTATAACTAAACATTTGGAACGAAGAATAAAGGCTGCTGAAATGTGGTTCTGAAGAAAGATGCTTCGCATACTATGGACAGCCAGAAAGATAATGAGGTAGGAAAGGAATATCTCGAGCTAGTGACGTACATAAAAACAAAAAAATTCTCGGACACATCAACAAACCTGAAAGTCTTGAAAAACTGGTCATGACAGGAAAGATAAATGGCAAAAGACAGAGAGGGCGGAGAAGGTAGAAATACCTGGATGGCTTGACCGCAGGGTGTGGCAGGAAAACAGCAACTGACTTGTTTCACGATGAAGAGAGAGGACCGACTAAGCATAATCTTGGAGCACTATATGATCTTATCTGAAAAAGTTTGACCCAAGTCTGATCCCACATCTACCCATCTGCACGCGTGTTAGGAGGTCATATTAGTCTGTTTTCAAACTGTGAGATTGTCATATACCTGCCAAGACCGCTACCCGCACAAGCTACTCGCACATGCTACACGCACAAGCTACCTGCACAAGCTACTCGCACATGCTACACGCACAAGCTACCCGCACAAGCTACTCGCACATGCTACACGCACAAGCTACCTGCACAAGCTACTCGCACATGCTACCTGCACATGCTACTCGCACATGCTACCTGCACATGCTACTCGCACATGCTACCTGCACATGCTACACGCACAAGCTACCTGCACATGCTACTCGCACATGCTACCTGCACATGCTACTCGCACATGCTACCTGCACATGCTACACGCACAAGCTACCTGCACAAGCTACTCGCACATGCTACCTGCACATGCTACACGCACAAGCTACCCGCACAAGCTACTCGCACAAGCTACTCGCACAAGCTACCTGCACAAGCTACACGCACAAGCTACACGCACAAGCTACCTGCACAAGCTACACGCACAAGCTACCTGCACAAGCTACACGCACAAGCTACCTGCATAAGCTACACGCACAAGCTAGTGGCACAAGCTACACGCACAAGCTACCTGCACAAGCTACACGCACAAGCTACACGCACAAGCTACACGCACAAGCTACACGCACAAGCTACACGCACAAGCTACCTGCACAAGCTACACGCACAAGCTACCTGCATAAGCTACACGCACAAGCTAGTGGCACAAGCTACACGCACAAGCTACCTGCACAAGCTACACGCACAAGCTACACGCACAAGCTACACGCACAAGCTACCTGCACAAGCTACACGCACAAGCTACACGCACAAGCTACACGCACAAGCTACACGCACAAGCTACCTGCACAAGCTACACGCACAAGCTACCTGCACAAGCTACACGCACAAGCTAGTGGCACAAGCTACACGCACAAGCTACCTGCACAAGCTACACGCACAAGCTAGTGGCACAAGCTACCCGCACAAGCTACACGCACAAGCTACCTGCACAAGCTACCCGCACAAGCTACCCGCACAAGCTACCTGCACAAGCTACTCGCACATGCTACACGCACAAGCTACCTGCACAAGCTACCGGTACAAGCTACCTGCACAAGCTACCGGTACAAGCTACCTGCACAAGCTACCGGTACAAGCTACCTGCACAAGCTACTGGCACAAGCTACACGCACAAGCTACCTGCACAAGCTACCGGTACAAGCTACCTGCACAAGCTACCGGTACAAGCTACCTGCACAAGCTACCTGCACAAGCTACCTGCACAAGCTACCGGTACAAGCTACCTGCACAAGCTACCGGTACAAGCTACCTGCACAAGCTACCGGTACAAGCTACCTGCACAAGCTACTGGCACAAGCTACCTGCACAAGCTACCGGTACAAGCTACCTGCACAAGCTACCGGTACAAGCTACCTGCACAAGCTACCTGCACAAGCTACCTGCACAAGCTACCGGTACAAGCTACCTGCACAAGCTACTGGCACAAGCTACCTGCACAAGCTACCTGCACAAGCTACCGGTACAAGCTACCTGCACAAGCTACTGGCACAAGCTACACGCACAAGCTACCTGCACAAGCTACCGCACAAGCTACCGGTACAAGCTACCTGCACTAGCTACCGGTACAAGCTACTGGCACAAGCTACACGCACAAGCTACCTGCACAAGCTACCTGCACAAGCTACACGCACAAGCTACCTGCACAAGCTACCTGCACAAGCTACCTGCACAAGCTACCGGTACAAGCTACCTGCACAAGCTACCTGCACAAGCTACCGGTACAAGCTACCTGCACAAGCTACCGGTACAAGCTACCTGCACAAGCTACCGGTACAAGCTACCTGCACAAGCTACTGGCACAAGCTACCTGCACAAGCTACCGGTACAAGCTACCTGCACAAGCTACCGGTACAAGCTACCTGCACAAGCTACTGGCACAAGCTACACGCAGAAGCTACCTGCACAAACTATCTGCTGTACTTCTACTGGAAATTCACTGATAAATGTAAGCAGAATTCATTGCATATGTATGTGAATGTGTGGCTGTCACATTTCTAAGGATTTTTAAAAATTGTGATTATTGTTGCATGCTGGCTAGTTTAATGTACCTAAATGCTCTGCATTTCTTTGTGAAGTACTGTTTTATTATGTTTTATTACCATAGGTGTTAAGTATATAAACTGTCACACCGATCATAGATAAAAATACGTTAAAGTTAAAACTGAAGAATATAGAATATAGAGTGAATGAATGAATGATTTTTATTGTTAAAGGGTAAAGAGTTGGGCACGCAGGGCAGTATTATATTCTGCTCTTCATCACTCCATCTTTCATTCTTCTCACATGCTAGATTTAGTACAACTACACGAATTACATGAGGAAAAAACGGATCAAAAGAGTCAAGAATTAAACAGCTGAAATATGTATCAATGAGGAAAAATTGGAAGAGGTGGAGAGTTTTGAATATCTTGGGTCATAGCTAACAATGGAGATACAATGATGAAAATTAACCCGAGGACATCTATCGCTTTCAAAAATTAAAAAGACTAAAGAAGCTGTGAGGAGGAACAGACAGAAATTTAAAAAATCAGATTTTGTAAGGACATGCATCTTTCACCTTGCACTATATACCTGTGAGAACTGGGCACTTAACAAAACAGCTCAGAAACACCATAAATGCCTTTGAATGTAAATACTACAGAACAGTCCTTCAGATATGGACACAAAAAAGAACAAACATATCCATACTACAGGAACCTAATACTGAAGAAGAATAGCTATTAAAGAAGATTAAAAAGAGATAAATATTTTGAACACATTAAACGTCATGAGAATTTAGAGAAGACCGTCTTGAAAGGATACATAATAGGAAAAAAAGAAAGAGAGGAAGACCAAGGCGAAGATGGCTGCAAGACATGGTTGATAATCTGCAAATGGATGAATCAGCAGCAGAGCGTCTTGCTCACAACCGAGAGGCCTACATGAGTGCTGTTAGGGAGGCAAAGTTCCGCAAGGGACACACAAATAAGTGATTGAGGAACAGATAAAGAAATAAAAGAGAAGTTGGAAATGGAATTTTAAAATAGATTTGATGCATTATTAGGTTGTGAAATATTATCTCAGAATGTAAATAATAATTGATAAACTTTAAAACAATCATTCCTCCAAACATCAGAGACAACAGTACAAAAAAAAGACAAGACAAGACAAGAAAAAGTGGATGACAGATGATATTCTAGAACTGACAAAGAAAGGAAGGAAGAACATAAATGAACAATGTATAAATAGACTCTCTACTCACTCCTGTGCCACATTCACTATGTAAATTGTGTTCATTATTGTAAATTAAATAAAATTTCAATGCATTTTCTGGGAATTAATTTGCTGGCATGAGGTACAAACACTACACAATTGTCCCTTTAGTAAGATAACTTCTTCTTCTTCTTCAGCTTTCCCAGCCAGTAAGCCTCATTGCTGCAGATAAAGTTCGCCTCCATTCTTTTCTATTCCAAATCTTCTCTTTCTAGTTGGTGACACCAATTTCTTTTATATCCTCTTCTATGTTGTCTTTAAATATCTGTATTGGTCTACCACTTGGTCTTGTTTCCCTCATATCTTGTGCAAAGATCATTTTCGTTCGTCTGTTCTCTTCCATTCTTTCAACATGCCCCAGCCAGCGTAGTCTGTTCGGTTTCAAGAGATTTATAATTCCTTGGGATTTAAATAAGCTGTTCAGTTCAGTGTTCTTTCTAGCTCTCCATTCTTCACTGTTGGTATCCTTTATCGGCCCAAAGATTTACTTAGGATCTTGTTCTCAAAGATCCGCAATTGTTGTTCATCTTTCTTTGTTGTAGTCCATGTTTCTGATCCATACATGACAGCTGGTCTTATTATAGTTCTGTAGATTGTTATTTTGGTGGTTTTTTTTTAGACAGGATTTTGGATATACACTTTTTGGGGGGTTTAATGAACCGAGATAGCTACGTTACTTACTAATATCCGACATATTCATGTTTAGATAATAATTGTTATATTCTATGTATACCTCAAGCTTCTATAACTGGTTTATAATACCTATTTATAATAATCAACAAACAAAAGCAAATGATTTCTCCCTGTTTGATATTTGCCATATTTGTGAATTCGTCAGCTTAATACAATCCATGATACAGGGTACATACTTGAGATAACTGAAAATAAGTTTTAATATCACCGATAAAGAAAATTAGAACAACATAATGTAATTACAACTGCGGAGTCCGGCTGTAGACGTTCATCACGTAAGACTGTTATAGGTTACTGGTTTTAGAATTTTTCCATTAACATAACCACAATACAGAAGAAATTGCGGTTTAGTTAAAGGATAGGCATTATAAATTCCATTTTTATATTAAAGTCAAGTATAAGGTTCTCTCTGGGGACTGACTGGCGTGGTGGTTAGAGCAATCGTCTAGCAACCGAATGGTCGAGGGTTTGTTATATCAAGGGTTACAATCAAATACTATAACAAAATAAATGGGAATTATTATTTGCATGATGTACAAGAAAAGAGTAGAAAAGAATATGAACAATGAGAAAATTGCAGCGGAATGTAAAATATCAGTTACAAAAATGTTATAAAGTGAGCGATGTTTGCAGTACTTGCTGTGCATAACATAAGCTGCTAATTAAAATATTTCATATGTACGTATGTATGTACGTATTTACGTATGTAAGTATGTTTGTATGTATATATGTATATAATGTATGTATGTATGGATGGATGTAATGTATGTACGTAATTTATGTATTTATTTATATATGTATGGATGGATGTATATATGTATGTATGTATGTGTGTATGTAATGTATGTATGTAATGTATGTATGTATGCATTTATGTAATGTACGCATGTCTGTATGTATGTTTGTATGTATGTGTATATGCATGTGTGTATATGCATGTATGTATGTGTGGTTATATGTGTGTAGAGAACAATAAGAATAATGAAACGGAATGTAAGATATTAGTTACAAAAATGTTATAGAGTGAGCAGTATTTGAAGTATTTGTTGTGTATAACGGGAGCTGACAACTAAAATATTTCATATGTACCTATTTGTGTACGTATTTAAGTATGTATTTATTTATTCATGTATGTAATGAATATATATATACAATGTATATACGAAGTATGTAATGTATTTATGTATTTATGTAACGTATGTATGTATGTATGTAAATAATGTATGTATGCAAGTATGTATGTAATGTATGTATGTATGTACGTGTGTATGTATGTAATGTATGTATGTATGTAAGTTTGTATATGTGTATGTTTCTGTGTATGCATGTGTGTATGTATGTATGTGTATGTATGTGTGTGTAGAAAACAATAAGAACATTGCAACAGAATGTAAAACATCAGTTACACAAATGTCATAAAGTGAGCAGTGGTTGCGGTATTTGTTGTGCTTAACATGAGCTGCTAACTAAAATATTTTATATGTATATATGTATGTATGTACAAATGTATGTATGTATGTAAGTATGCATGTATGTATGTAATGTATGTATGTAATGTATGTATGGATGAAATGTATGCATATATATATGTAATGTAGGTATATATATGTATGTATGTATGTATTATGTATGTATGTATGTATGCATTTAATATATGTATGTATGTAATGTATGTATTATAACAATGTTTAGTGTCTTTTTTATTTTTCATTTAGATGTTCTTGGTCCTATCTTATTATTCAAGCAGTTGCTCTTTCCTCATCACATCATACTTCGAGATTTCACAACATTACATCGTTCTCTAAATCAGAGAAGTCCGATGGAAGTTCACTGGATAACTTTTATTTTGACCAATATATATCTAAGCCATAAAATTGATAACATCACTTGTATGAAGATATCTTACGACGTGAACTTTACAAATTTCATCGTTGTAACATGTAACCTCCAAATATCACAATATCATATTTCTCATTCTCTAAATGCAGTATATAAGCAGCGTTCTCAGCTTCACAATATTCAATACTTCATACTTTAATACAAAAGCTCGTGGTAAAAATTACTGCACAATCTCTTGCTACACTAGTTCAGACTAACACTATGTCTCTATCTCTACATCTCTCTTGCTGAATCCTTCTCTCTCTACCTGCAGCTGCCTGCACCTCCCCCTGCCTCCTGAATCCTCATCTGCTCTCCAGCCCTCTTCTCTGCCTTATATTCCTAAGTTCCAACTGGCCGCAACTAGCGTCTTCGTGTTAGTCGCTTTCATCTCCGTCGGTCCAATTGTTACCTCCAATTAACCCAGTCCCTCATCTCTTTCAAGTTATCTGCTTCGGGACCTAGTCTGTTCTCTGTTCAGTCGTTTGATCTACTGGTCAATTGTTCCCCCTCGGCTACTGCAGGTGTGCGTGAAGTCGCAATGTTACGATCTACCGGCGTACCCATGTCGATTCGGTTTACCTTTGGTCAGGTCTTTGAAGTACCGAGTATCCGTTCCTCGCTCCTCTAACTAACTATAATCATTACCTACAAGGCTATGCTACAGTATGTATGTAATGTATATATGTTGTACGTGTGTATGTATGTATATATGTTTGTATGGGTATGTATGTGTTTATGTATGTAATGTATGGATGTATGTAAATGTATGTATGTATGTATTTATGTGTATGTATGTATGTATATGTATGTATTTGTATATGTATATATGTATGTATGTAAATATGTATGTATGTATGTATATATGTATGTATGTATGCATTTAGAAATCTTTTTTTCCAAAGAAATGAAAAACAGTTCATATTTCATTTTCAAAGAATCAATACTGTCTTCCAGAGAGGCTGAAAGAACATTCACAATGCTCAGATTTCAACTCTTTTGTTGTCTGTGATAGACTGAATATAGAAACTTTCTTTTACAATTTTATTTTTTAAGCATACATTAAAAAGAAGTGCTTGCGAAAAGGATTAGGGTGAACCGAGAAAGAGTAGTTTAGGAAACGGTAGGATCTTCCGTAAGTCTTCAGGAAGTGAAAAGAGTTTTATGTGTACTTGGATGATGTAAATAGAAAGAAACATAAGTGTAGGAGGTGAAAAAAATAGCAGTCTGCTTTTAGAATTGGTGAACATTTCTTAACATGAAAGTGTATTATATTCCAATGTGTGGCACAGAAAAAAATGAAGAATTTAGAATATACATTTTTAATAGCTTCGAAACAAACGTTAAGATAATATAACAAACTTTTCAAACCACGGATGACAGCATGCAGACATTATAAATTCTGACTTCCGACCATGAGAAATGAAGAAAACGTGTTGTTGTCTTGATAGGTGCCACAAATCACACTTTATATTGAATGTATAAACAATAACTATCAAAATACTGGAAATGACAGATAAATAAATAAAATGTCTGTTTAATTTAAGAAACGCCGAAGATCGAAAGCAAATAACAAGGAATCACCACGCATGGAGAATCTTGTCCTCCGCCATATGCGTCGCCATTGGGCCAAGAGGATCAACTAACTAACTATTTGTTTAATTGTTTTATAAAATGCTTTATTTATATGTATTTTAATCTGCTGCTATATGTAAATATATCTAAATATAGACTGGAGATGCAGTCTGATGTACATTTCGGTGTTCAAAGCTGGCACCTTACGCGAGAACTTGGGAACGATATAGTCGATCAAGTCTATGCCACAGCTCTCTGATAGTATTCCAGTAATAAGAATGTCTTGGTTAATGAGCCAGGGATCACTATAGTCTTCATGGTGATGGAGTCTGCTAAAAGAGCATTTCAGCTTTGTGCTTTTTGGCTACATTTTTGGTCTACATACATACAGGGCGTAGCTTATTCCTCATTCTCCACCATCCAAGTACCTCACTACTTCAAACGCATCGGCTTCGAGGAGCATATTACTGGCAGTTCATAGAAGACTGAAGCACACCAGCATCAGCAGCATCAAATATGTACAGGACACAGATGTCTACAGAATTTTAAAAGTCAGAGAAATCTTCCATTACAGTATTTACACTACAAGAATCTACATTTTGTTTTATAATTTTGCTGGTACAAAAACATGAAAATCACTGCCGAGCTTTCTGTCGACGCATGAGACGACATTTAAATGAAGGAGGCTGGCGTGTGATGCCTAGGTCACTTCCATCATCGGTTGTGAAATCTGCGGGTACCAGCTTCTCTGTAGCAGGAGGATGTAAGTCGTATCTCTGGAGGATGCTTGTTACGAAAAGAAACACTCGCGAACGAGCAAAGACTTCCCCTGGGCAGACTCGTACACCGATTCCAAATGGTATCAGGCTGTAAAACAAAAAATGAAAAAAAACAAAAAACAACATAAGAAAGGCTCAGCTGCGTTCAGTTGGGGAATGTACATTTTGTTTTCCTGTGAGATATTACATCATTTCTAAATTACGTCGGTATTTAAATATCTCATGATTAGAGAACAATACATTTGTTGTTTTTAGGTGAATTAATTATAAAATATTAAGAAAAACCATTCACAAAACAAGGTGTTATTGGAGACATCTTGCAGAAAATGACAGAACAGGTTCTTCTAGAGATTCGATGCAGTGGTATCCAAAGTAATTAAAAATGATGTACATTGTATTCAACCATGAGAACAGTTGGTAATCAAAGTGACGCTTCGTTCATTCCAAAACATTTGATGTTTACCTGACTTTATATAGGTCTAAGATATCTGAAATTACAACCGGATCAAGTAAATATCCATTTAAAGTTTGTCGGTACTGGTGAATGGTAGTTTTCTTACACAGCTACTGACAGAACGAACGAGGGCATACCCTGGCTGTTTTCAGTAACTGTAAAGTAGCTATGATTGAAATTCATTGGCTGATGTCAGAATGTTTTTTTCTTAGGTTTTCAATATCATTTTTTAAAATCTTTACTTCAAATAATGGCAAAGTAAGCAGTACGTCTTTTGATTTCGTGAAGATGAATACCATGCCACTGCAGTTTTATAATATCTAGTAAATTTTGTCAGCATCTGTGGTTCCAAAGGTAGTTGATAAATTGATTCAGTCGCGTCTGCTTCCAATTTTGAATTAAAATCTGTTCGATATTTTTCTATATACGCATACAGTTCTTCTTCTTCTTCTTCTGCATTCCAGGTTGTTGGTCACTTCAGATCCTGATCCCTGTCGACATGGCAAAGCCCGTAGTCTTCTCCAGATCCTGATAGGAGCCACAAAGCTTTTGCCCCCAGTTTGAGTCCTCTGGCCATGTCTTACGCCTCAGGTCTGTATGGTAAGGGCACTCTTGATACGTCGTTCACATGATGATCTCTTAAGCATAAGCCAATCTCTCCTACATAATTAACACCACATCATTTGCACATAATGGCATACATGACATAGTGAGAAGGTCAGCTTAAGCCCACCTATGTGATAATAATGGGAAGGACACCTGTTTCGATTTTATAACAAACGATCAAGTATTATATCTATGGCAACCACGAAGTTTGATAACAGAAAGTCATATTTTGATGACTTGAAGCCACTTCTGACTAATAGGTCCTTGAAGTTTCTAACCTGCCTGTACGCCACAGCAGGTATTCCTCAAAGAGTTCATATGTTTGGGATCAGTCTGGAGGAGACGGAGATGGCGTAAAAACATGTCCTTTGCTGCCATTTGGGGATGATACGCAAGAACCAGTTTTAATCTGCTGGAGTTGCAACATGATTACGGAACGAGACATTGTTAACATGATGTATGGCTGATACAATTCCATGCTCCAAATATCCTTGGCTGGAGAAATCCAGCATTCTATGAGTTTCATCTTGGAAATCGAAATCCTCAGCAAACAAATGTTACAACTGAAGGAGTTCAGTCTTGCAGTGATAGCCATCTTCACCTCCTGGGAATCTATTTAGGATTTTAGTAACTGTTTAGAAGCATAGAGATTATAAGTCATATCTTTATTTGATTTCAGTATCCAGATGTTTAGAAAAAAAACCACTATACTTTTTTCGATTGGGGTGCTCTATGGGCAGCAGGTTTCCCTCATTATCCAAGAAACGCTCAGGTTTAAAGGTCCAGGGATCCTCCCAAAAGTTTTCATCGTGCAAGTAGAACCAGACGTTCATGAATATCTGAAAAGGATGAATCAATATTGCTCATTGCAAGTAAAACATGTCAAGACTGGCGTGTTATACAAAAGTGATGAATTTTGTACTGTTGAAAAGATTGCTCATATTTTCATACTTTTTCTTCAAAAAATAGCTTAATACAAATCAGACATTTATACATCTTTGCCGTTATTGTAGTCTACTGCTCAGTGAGTACAGAAATGTACAATGTATTTTCTGTCACTTGTGCTTCCTTCTCACTTTATTACATTTGTGTCGAGTTTTTTCTTTAAAATATTCCGAAGCATTCTTTCCTTAATCTTGTGATGTACAGAAACTCTGTATACCATTCTTTTTAGTGTCTTGGTAATATCGGACGAGAAGCAAAGCAGTCAGAAGGACTGTGAAACAACCCTGTAACTTATCACATGAATGACAACTGGCCGTGTTTTAAACGGAAATATAGCACAAAACCAACAAACTAACAAAAAAAAAAGGTGAGAACTCTAAATAAAGAAATAAAAAGTAGTATCTAACCAACGAATTCTTCGGGATGGTGACGCCCTCAAAACTGATGTCTTCTGATGCTCTTCGAAATCCTGCAAGCGGGACTTGAGCAAGGATACGAAGAGATTCAAAAACAGCAGCTTCCGTGTATGGCATGCTACTTTTGTGTTCAAGTTTAGGTCTCTCGGTGCCGATGACATCGTCTATTTCCTCCTGGATCTTTTGGATGACGTGTGGATAGTTGAGCATACAGAGAAAGATGCCAGTAACTGAAGCTCTTGAAGTTAAATATGCTGAAACAAAGAATGTTTGTTCTGTGTAAAAATATGAATTTGGAAACATTAATTATTGTTCTGTTTTATTGTATTTAGTTTTTTAATCAGCAAAAACCAGCATATCAGTGACATGAGATTAGAGACAGAATGATAAAAATAGCCCGGATTTTTATCTTGGGAGATATATATTGGACAAGAAGATCAGTTTCTTGTGTTATGAATCTTAAACATATTATAAATGGTGCTTTTTAATTTCTGTAACAAAATCCTACCTATTTCATTCACTTAATATGTTAGATTTCTAGCATTCTGCTGCAGTTTTTTTGTCTTCTATTATCTGCTTGCTTTATGTCGATTTCACATGTTCCAACCAGTTTTTCATCTACTCGTTTTGTGCAGGTATAGAGTGAACTTCTGCTGTTATTTAAACTTCTCCATACAATGTGATAGACTTTATGCAGAAGCATCCTTTATTTCATACAAACATTCATGAACTAATGCTTGAGGAGGATTTTAAGCATTAAATGGTAGCACAAGATCAGGAACGATGAGGTCTGGGAAAGGGCAGAACAAGAACCTATGAACCTACAAATCATGTCTAGGAAGTGGAGGTGGATTTGCCACACTTTGAGGAAACCTGACACCAACATAGTAAAACATGCACTGATATGGAATCGTCAAGGAAACAGAAAACGAGGAAGACATAGACTTACTTGGAGAAGAGAAATTCAGACAGTGCTCAGAGACAAGCGATACACATGGAAGGCAGCAGAGAATAATTCCAAGAACAGGGATGACTGAAGAGCCTTTATCCTTGGCCTATGCTCCCAAGGGAGTGAAAGGTGATGATGATGATGATGACGATGACGATGATGATGATCCTTTATTTGAAGAACACACTACAGCAAGATCAACTCAGGCAGAATGGAATACGTTGTTGCAAGGCTCAAACACACAGTACTATACACTTTGTTAAAATGCTCGGATGATCAAATGATACATGTTTCATCTGTTATAAAACTGGTTATACCTTTCATGTATACATCATAGCCAAATGACAAAGGTAGCACACGTATACACGCGTTATTTGCGGCAGGAATTAATATATAGCTTCACAACTGGTATCTATGTTTTAAACTATTTGGTTTAATACATACATATAAAGTGGAATGATAGTGTTTCCATGTAATCAGAAGAACAAGTTATATCTCCAGCAGACAGACACACACACACACACACACACACGCACGCACGCACGCACGCACGCACGCACGCACACGTCTTCAAACTCGCCCTGGCACAGAATTTTGGGATATCCCACGTAGAGCATGCTGGAGATGAATTGAACTAATGGGTACACCTGTGGCATTAAAAAATGGTTGCAGTACTACCATGCTACCTTACTACCATGCTACCTTACTACCATGCTACCTTACTACCATGCTACCTTGCTACCATGCTACCATACTACCATGCTACCTTACTACCATGCTACCTTACTACCATGCTACCATACTACCATGCTACCTTACTACCATGCTACCTTACTACCATGCTACCTTACTACCATGCTACCTTACTACCATGCTACCTTACTACCATGCTACCATACTACCATGCTACCTTACTACCATGCTACCATACTACCATGCTACCTTACTACCATGCTACCATACTATCGTGCTAGCAAGCAGATGTGGGACAAAGAAGAAATATACGGCCATCATCAATAACAGTTCAGTCGAAACTTAACGTAAAGTGGACAGGCTAAGGCGGGCTTTGAAGTTCTGAAAGAACATCCAGCTTGATTCCTGAGAATGTTCGAAGAAGCCTTAATCAGTGTACAAGTCAGAATTTAGTGTACGTACCGGCGAAACCTTAATCAGTGTAGAAGTCAGAATTTAGTGTACGTACCAGCGAAACCTTAATCAGTGTACAAGTCAGAATTTAGTGTACGTACCAGCGAAACCTTAATCAGTGTACAAGTCAGAATTTAGTGTACGTACCAGCGAAACCTTAATCAGTGTACAAGTCAGAATTTAGTGTACGTACCAGCGAAAAATAAAGACGTTAGAAAACCAATGATGTGTCTTTCATCTTCTTCCATCCACTCGTTGCCTGGCTTCTTCTGGAAATCCAAGAGCAGATCTGTTATGCCCCTCGGCTGACCCTGAACGTAAGTTCTCTAAACAATTTAAAGTAAAATTAAAAGTTACCATGGGTGGAATCCCCGTTTCTATGCCTTTAAGTCATAAACGCCACTGACACATGAAATTGCCACGTCTGGCCGCAAATACCTTCCCAGTTTTCTCTGGTACCCATTATTAAAGTCCTTTCTTATTACAAAGAAAATAAAATCCCCACTTTTGGCGCTTGAACCCGGTATACTGGACTGGTAGACTGAGACACTAACCACTCAGCCAAGCACGCTTTTACCATAGCAACGTAAATAGTTTCATCCTCTGTCCTTGTGTTGCTTTCCTCAAACTTAGAAATTTCATTACTGCAACAGAACTACAATGGGGGGTAATAGGAACAATAAGGAGATATTATTTTATCTTTTACTATGTATGGACACTTGATTTATTTGTAAGATAAGAAACAAGTTAAATTCAGATCCATCCTTAACTAGTTGTTAAAACAAAATTAAAAAAAACAAAACATTAAAACCTCTTAATGTGACCCACCTACTTTTTCAGCTCAGCAACACTTTCGTTTATGTCAACAATTACTTTGTTCTCTCCCCTCACAAGATTCTTGACTATGGTTGTTACTTAATTTGTAATTGTCAGAAAAATAGGTTGAAACCACAATCTGAATTTTTTTTATTGTTGTTAAATTTAAACTTGGCCTAATCTATCCACTTTTCCATTACGCGTTGTGCTTTTTTGACCGCTTTCACTTATAACCAGATAAAAGGGACGGCGACTGCAGTAAAACTGGTTAAAATAATAAAGGTAGATAGAGGTGATAGTGCAGTTCTACAAGGTGGCAGAGGGAGTGAGTAAAGAAAGAGGTGCGAAAAAAAAACGAATAGAAAGTATGAGAGTGAGATGATAATGTATAAGTGAAAAACATACAACATCCGATATTTCGGCGTAAGTCGTTTTCGAGGATTACATACACAAACAAGACAAAAACATAACTAAACGAAAAACTAATCTTAATGTAGCATCCATCTAAAAGTAGGAAACACAGAAATGCGTGCCCAAAAGACCAGGAAAAATGACTCCGCGGAGCAACACAAAGAATAAGCTGATTGAACCAATTGTAACGAAGAGGCGGAGAGAGTGAGGGAACCAGGTGGGGGGGGGGGAGTGCAATAGACCAATGAAAGCCGCTGGAGAAGCAAGTGTAGAGGAGGGGGTGTGGGTGGAAGAGGAAGCGGAGAGATAAGGAATGAAGAACATAAACACCTGTACGGTTAAAATATGAAACTGGTGAATAGGACAAGACCCTATAAACACATGGTAGAAAACTAAAGAAGTTACAGAAAACTGAAGATATTGTTAATTCCAGCTGGGTGGAGACAGTCAGCCTGGAAAATAAGGCGCTATTCAAGGACACTCCGATATCGTACATCAGCAGAACAAGAGCGGATAGCACTAACAGAAATGTCCTGCTTTCCCCTGTGGTTGCTTAGGCAAACATGTTTAGCCACAGGTGTCCAAGCCCTCTTAGAAATATCGTTAAAATGTCCACCTCCTCCAGACCGAGCCTGATACCCGAGTATTGTTTAGGAGAACCCCCAATGGTGGCCTACAGACGGGACAAGAACATCACGGACCTTTTAGTTCGAATTCACCTTAAGACAGATGACACTTTTTATGATACCAGACGTTTCGGACGCAGTAGACGCAACACTTTCCCGTTTGTTGTCGAGTCTAGCAAGATCTCCTTCCCTAAGTCCATGTTATCAGTTAAGGAGGGTTTCACCTGCACGTCACGCAATTTTATTTATGCTATTATGCGCGAACGATGTGATATGAAGTATATAGGGGAGTCCGGTTTACGCTTAGGAGATCGTTTTCGCCAACATTTTAACGATATTTCTAAGAGGGCTTCAACATCTGTGTTTAAAGATTTCTGCCTCATCAACCACAGGGGATAGGAGGACATTTCTGTTAGTGCGACCCGCCCTTGTTCTGCTGATGTACGATCTCGGAGGGTCCTAGAATAGCGCCTTATTTTCCAGGCTGGCTGTCTCCACACAGCTGAATTAACAATGTCTTTAGGTTCCTTTAACTTCTTTAGTTTACTACAATTTTTTCTACTCTGTGATTTATACTCTACTTTCTTATTTCTTTCTCCTAGCTCCCTTCCCTATCGCCACATTCTCTTCTTCTCTGGCGGTTTATAAGTGGTTATAGGGTCTTGCCCTATTCACCAGTTTCACATATTAACCCCGCAGGTGTTAATGTTCTTCATTCATAATCTCTCTGCTTCCCTTTCCTCCCCCACTCCCGCCTAACTGACACCTGCTTCTCTAGCGGCTTTCATTGGTCTATTGTAGTTCTCCTAGTTGTTTCCCTCCCTCTCTTGGCCTCTCCTTTACAATTGGTTCAATCAGCTTAATCTTTGTGTTGCTCCACGGGGTCTCTTTGCCTGGTCTGTAGGGCATGCATTTCTGTGTTCCTGCATTTGGATGGATGCCACATTAAAATTAGTTTTTTGTTTAGTTATGTTTTTGTCTTGTTTGTGTATGTAGTCCTCGAAAAAGGCTTATGCGCAAATATCAGATGTTGTATGTTTTTCATGTATACATTATCATCTCACTCTCATACTTTCTATTCGTTTTTTTTCGCACTTCTCTCACTTTACTCACTCACTCTGCAACTTTGTAAAACTGCACCATACTCCTTTATATACCTCACTTACAACCAGAATTCACGCAATAGACAGTGTGATCCGCTCTGTCCGTCAGTTTTACCCAGCTTGCACCTGGTTCTGCTTCTACCAACCAGAAGCTTCATATCAAACTGGACATGGCACCTTTAGTCTGTTTTCAGAACTTTTTCAGAGCGGATCTCTTGTTTTAGAACTTGCATTATTCTTATATTTGTGATTGTACAACTTGTAGATTTGTGTTTATAATATTCATAATTCCTCTTAATGTGGCGATAACTATAAAAGAACTCGTAACGTTCTCCATTTGAATGAAAAGCTGCAACAAATAAAATTTAGTGACCTAGGCATGTACCAAGTTTCTAAATATTACAAAGTAGGCACACTTCCCTCATCCTTAAAGGGTAAAATCACAATGTTAGAGAAAATTATGTTTACTTTTGTTTGTTTAGGTCTAAACTATTGATTATTTTTGTACATTTCGAAAAGTGTTATATAGTATACTGGTTTTTTTGTTCTATGGACAAAATACAAGTTTAAAAGAAACATATTTCTCTTACTGACCAGACCCCAAAGTTTGTCTGTGATCTGTGTCCTAACTGTTGAGTAAGTGGGTGACTGTTATTGATGTTCATAAACCTAAATTGTCAGCTCTGTCTTTGTTTTCCCCAGTTACTCTCTGGATATGCAGACAATTGTAGGTTTATAAACTTAGTTCCCTTGGTCGGCTGTATAGAACGTACTGCATTGTCTTTTATGGTTTTTCCACATATTTGGTATCGAGATTTTCTTCATATATACTATTCTCACCTTAGGTCGATGTAACTTAAAAATTTAATTTGATGATGTATTATGTTCATTAAACTGCAAGTGGAGTATAAGTAAATAATAAATGTAAAAAAGATAACGTAAAAAGGTCATTGAGATTCGGTTTCGGGATATATACTGGTATAAGGAAGTTGGTAATTCATTAACTCTCACCTTAGGACCATAGTACATGAGCTCGTCTGCCTTTTTCTTGGCGGCTTTCAATTTCTTTACGGCATTTCTGAATTTCCCAGAAATTTTCGTTACGAATGGGAGGTAATCTATTATGAAAGTTGCGTCTGCAGTGCAGAGTCTGTTGAAGGCGAGGTCATACTCTTCCAATACATCTGGGATGCTGGGATCTGCCGGAGGGTCTCCAATAGCCTGAGAAATTCGTAAAGTTTATTGTGTGTACACACAGACAAACACACACACCATATACGATCTTGCTTGTAAATGTCCACGAGACTACAACGTTAATAATGAATTATCTTGAAATGTAATTTGAAAATATCTTTCAATTTCTTTTATCCTGAAGAATCATAAAATCGGAACATTTTTAATGGAAATATGATTATCAATAATCACTCATTCGGCTACTAAAAACATATTCATGTACTTATCATATCTAGAAGTTTAATTAAATCAAAAATCTTTTTCGTCTTCGATGTCCAGAGAATAATATGTCGGGTTCTTTTTTAAATGCAAAATGCTCAAATGTGATCTAAAATTTCCATAATTTTAATTCTTACATACATATGAGGGCCTGTAGAAGCCCATGCATTGGCTGCATCATTATGGCGACTCTTGTTTTGGAATTACAGTTTCTATTTCTTCATTTTTTTATTCATAATATTGTTAAAATAATTCATGAAGCTCTTACAACACGTAAAATGTAAATAAAATAATTACTGTGGTAAGTAACACTAAAGAGACTTTACCAGAATGTAAATTATGACTTTCAAAGACCGCGCGAAATGTTTCGACAGCTCAACATCCTGTCCCTCAGATTTATCCAGTTCTGCAAACAATCTCTCCATCTCTCCCCAGACCACATTCTCAAACCTCTCCACTCCATCACCGTACAGGCCAAGAACATTGAAGAACAATCGTCTCTTCTTCTTCAAAATGGCTGAAACACAGGAATACAGTGCTTTAACTCAATTATATGTTTTCATTATAAAGGAAGGAATACATTTTTACGGAATAGACACACAAAAAAGTAGTTACTGCATTTATTATACGACTCACACGTTTATCCGTTTTTGTAGCTAGTCGTGTTGTTGCTCAAAAGTTGTGTTTATCATCAGTGATTTTCTTATTCGTACTGCTATACCTATATATATATATATATTGTACCTGTAACAACGAGCTGTCTTTCTTTGCTGCCGACGCTGTAGAGATGTTGAGGCTCAGCATCGTATCGACGTGGAAGCGGGTTATGACGGTTACTTTTTCAGTCCTGGAGTACAGCTAAAAGCAGGGAGAGTGTAATGCTTCTTTAGCAGACTCCAATACCGTGAAGACTAAGGCGATCCCTGCCCCGTTAGCCAGGATAGGTCTGTTACTGGGAGTACCACGGAGAGGTCCGATAGGGTCTTGGTTAGCTATGGTTCGCTAACCCTGACACTGGCATATCAGCTATGAGTCACTGATTGCCTTATTGGCAGTATTCATACCCCATATATATATATATTATAGGAAGGAGAGAATCAAATACACAAACGCTTCTTTCTTTTTTTTTATAAAGACAAACTATAATGATTTAAGTTCATCCATTATAGCATTGTTGTGTCTTGTATGAAAGAAACAAAGTCTCTCCAGTTCTTACGATACGAAGCTATTCTTTGCGTGGGGCACCAGTTGTGATGCATGTCTAAGAACTTCTTACGTCTTACATCCTTCCCGTGCCGCTAAACGTCATATAGGGCCCGCGTGGTAGTTCGCCAAGGTTTCCTGTTTTTTTTATCTCATCGAGGGATGTTAAGCCAACTGAACTGCCCTCTCTTAACAATGTCCTCTTTAGAGTTTTACGTTGTCGACCTATTTTTCTTTGGTCTGTTGTGTTCCACTTGATAGGATTTTTGGGTGACCTTCTAATTGTTTCTTCTCATCACATGACCGACATATGTCCATCTTCTTTTTCTGATCACCCATGAGACTGGTTGTTGTTTGCTCATCTGTCTTATCTCTGTGTTGTTCTTGAAGTATTTGCCTTAGACATTTCTTTTCGAAAGAGTCTAATTTCTTGTCTATTTCTTTAGTTGTTTTCCAGCTTTCGCATGCATAAATGAGGGTGGATATTACACTTGAATAATTTTATTTTGGTTTTTGGACTTATAACTTTTGAATACTATATATTCTCAAGATTCTTGAAGGTCATTGCTGCTTTAGCAATTAGAATTCTAGCTTTTGTAATTAGAATTCTAACCTCCTTTCTTGTGTCATCATCCTGTTCTATGTAGCTGCCGAGATATGCAAAATGGTTTACTTCTTCAACAGCTGTTTTTTCTTCGCATATTCTTTCTTCGTGGGTAATGAGAAGTTTCATTATTTTTGTTTTATCCTAGTTAATTTCATGTCCTATTGTACTAGCCACTGAAGACAGCGTATGTGTTTTTACTTGCACTGATTTCATATTGTTGCTGATAAGAGTTATGTTATCTGCAAAATCAAGATCTTCCAGTTGTGTCTCATATACCATAAATACCCGTTTTACCTGTGCAGCATTTTTTCATTATGAAGTCTATGGCAATTTCAAAAAGCAAGAGAGATAATATACATCCTTGTTTCACGCATGTTTCGGTCTGGAACCATTCACTCATTCCTTCTTCTGTGTTGACTGCACAGACATAATCATTTTAGAGGTCTCTAATTTTGTTGACAGTCTTAGATGGTTTTTCATATATTCTTAAGGTTCTCCACACTGATTCTCTGTGTATGCTACTCGTATCAAATGCCTTTTTAAAGTCTATGAAGTTCAGGATTAATTGTCTTTGTTTTTCAATATGTTCTTCAAGTATTAGTCTTAGAGTAAAGATCCAGTCGAGATAACTTCTCCCTTTCCGAAATCCTGCCTGTCCTCTCATTGCAGTATCCACTGTATCTTGAATTCTGTTCAGAATAATTTTCAAAATACTTTTGACACACCTGGTAGAAAGGTTACACCTGTCCACTTATTGTAAACGCTAAGGTTGCCTTTTTTCGGTATTTTAACAATAATTCTTTTTTTCCCATTTAGATGGGACTTTTCAGTCTTTCCAAACTTTATTAAATATTCTCTGTAGTTTGTTCATGTTGTCAATTTTAATAGCTTTTAATATTCGGCTGTTACTTCATCTTCACCTGCAGCTTTGGTACTAGCCATTAAATTCACTGCTGTTTCAATTTCGTGCAATGTTATTTCATCAATGTTGACATTTAGTTATGGGAATGGTAAGTACGTTTCAGGGTCTATCAATTCTTTCGGGTGTGGTCGATTAAGTATTTCTTGGAAGTGTTCAGCTCATCTTTTCTTTTGGTCTTTATGTTAATAGTGTGCCAATTTTGCTAAGCATTGGTCTTTCTTTGGATGCAATAGTACCTGTTAGCCTCCTTTGCATGTTATATAGAGTTTTGCTGTCTCCTGTTTTTGTTGCTAATAACTGGCGTACCGAACTTCTCAAACATCAGTACTGGTGTATACATTTGCCTATTTTCTTTTTCTATCAGATGTAATGTGACAAATATAAAAACTCTCTTATTTGAGTATATATTCTAACAGGTGATAAACTAACGAAGTTGTTGAAATTTGTCCACTCTGAAAGCCTCCAACAGTTATAAGCAGTTTTAAGAAAGAAAATGAAGGAATCAAATACACTGGAATTATAGTTCCCCCGGATGAGAGAATCAGATATACAGTATTAGGTTAGTACCACTAATAAAACATTCAAACATCAAGTCCTTGCTATAGAGTGAAGGATATTTTACAGGGAATGATCAAAATCCCCGATATAGCTCACAGAGTAAAAAAAACGACAGTGAACATATAATCATGACCAGAGAATTATGCAGAATTAATATTTATTCAACTATATATTTTACCTGGCACAGTTTTTACATTCAGAGTAGCAATATTATGCTATATAAATGTTTACCAACCAAACATTTAGCCTGATATAATTTTAAATGAATCTTTTGGAAGGAGACAGGAAACATTCTGTTGTATGAACCAATTTATTGTTACGAAAGACGAGATTGAGTAAAATTACATCTCGTAATTATTGCACATTTTCAAGAATTTATATATTTACTTTTACACTGAGTTGGGTGTATTAAAAAATTCTAGTATCTCTGATAAACTCCCACCCACACCCCCACCCCACACACAGGAACACATAGGAGGTGAATGTTGGTCCCTAGAGATCTCCAGATCAGAAATAGATTTACATATTATGTACCACACAAATCTAAAACTACGAATATCAGTATTGAATAATGTCAGTATGGTAATCTATGCAAAAATGAATGAAAATTCATCGTCGGCTTTTTTGGTTCATATATCTGATATTCAACTCTACATATAAAGACAGTGCACTTTTACATATTTGTTTCTGGGAATATCTGATTTTTCACATGCCATTTCACATGCAGTCAACTTTCCAAATAATGATGCCCAGAAAATCCATTCTGTAGTAGCTAATAATGTCGACATATGGACATCTTTCAGTTAAATCATCACTCTTTCTGCACTAGTCATTAACAGGCTACAGGCTCGTCTTACATATATTTCTAACAGATTGTAATTGTCATTATTTTAAATAAATATACTTTCTACACTGACATTTTTTCCTGTACATGCTTTTTTCAGTTTAGAAATTACTATGGTTGTTGATTCCTTATAACAGCTGCCAAAAAAATAACAGTTCTTAGGTACCATCAAATTTGCAGAAAATAAGATCTTTTCCTTTAATATCTATTAGGCAAGTAGCTGGTAATGGGAGCCTGTCAGCCACCAGCAACTTGTATTCTTCAGATGAACATAACTTCCTGACGACCTCAGCAGAATTCAGAAACACCATCGGTTGTCCGAGATTGTATAGAAAAGTGATTGGACCGTATTTTCTTGCCCATTCAGTGGCCAGCCATGGTAATGATCCATTCCACATTGCTTTTATTACCTTCCAGGTGGTACCCCATTCTCTGGGTCCAGGTGGAAGGTTTTTTAGTCTATTCCCAAAAAACCACTGAAGAATAAAGTATCCAGTCAGAGGAAGCACAATCAAAAGTAATATATATTTGACTGACAGAATGAATGAAATGGTATCCATTGCGAATACACTAATTCTTGAAACATTGACAGCTTGTATTCTCAGCGTGTCATATGAAAATCATAAACACCCCTCGCTTGCTTAAATATCCCGGATTCACCTCACGTTTTCACAAACTTTGCTTACACACCGACACACGGCACACACGACACACACGACTGCTAGTTTGCAGACATTTTTACTCAAGCGGAAATCCCGAGTTGGACAAGTTATTTTCTAGTTTACAAACAGAGATGATGAAGCTACTATTCCTCTGTGTTTGAAACTGAATTCCCGCTATAAGACTGTTCAAGTTATATATTTTTAAATCCTACCTACCTGCCTGCCTACCTACCTACCTACCTACCTGCCTACCTACTTACATACCTACCTGCCTACCTACCTACCTACCTACATACCTACCTACCTACATACCTAACTGCCTACCTACCTACCTATCTACCTACCTACATACCTGCCTACCTACCTACATACCTACCTACCTACATACCTACCTACCTACCTACCTACCTACATACCTACCTACCTACATACCTACCTACCTACCTACATACCTACCTACTTACCTACCTACCTACCTACTTACCTACCTACCTACCTACCTACGTACCCACCTAACCCACTCACTCACCCACCCACCCATCCGTCTGTTTGTCTGTCTTTTTTGTCTTATCTATCTATCTATCTATCTATCTCTATCTATCTATCTATCTATCTATCTATCTATCTATCTATCTATCTATCTATCTATCTATCTATCTGCCTGCCTGCCTGTCTGTCTGTCTGTCAATCTTTATATCGTTTATATTTTATATAGTTTCATCTTCCATCCTAATATATGTGTGTATATATATGTGTGTATATATATATGTATATATATATACATATACACACTAGTGGATTACCCGGCGTTGCCCGGGTATATTTTTATTCCAATCTTCTATTAGACAGGAACCTCATGTCACTCCCCCCCATGCCCCATGGGAGCTGAATATGGACTTATACGACTTCGGGAGTGTCACTATTCATTTCAGCGAATCAAAAAAACTATCGATTCGACACTAATCTCGGTCATTTTTGACATTTTACTTTTTACCCACTACACCCCTCCCCCTCCTAATGCAGATCGGAGCTGAACATGTCTTAAACGGCATCATGATTGTCATAATTCATCTCAGCGATCTCGAAAACTATGAATTCGACACTAGCGTAGGTCGTTTTACATTTTTTTACATGTCACCCCCTTTCCGCCCCCCCCCCCACTTCGTTTTCGATTATTTTTACATGTCACCCCTTTCCCATTCCAAGGGGTGCTAGGGGTGTCTTACCCCCACAGTATGTATTTCAGATTGTTTCCACAATCTTCTAGAAGGTTCTACAGAATTCTATTAGTTCTATTCGACTAAACGTGAGCTAAATTTGATCGGGACTACCACCAATCAGTTTAGCGACCCGTAAAGCTATGGATTCGACACTGATTTCGGTAGTATTGGACATTTTATTTTTCACCACTTCTATTGCAACCCCCATGCCGATGGGTGCCGCACGTGGACATAAATGGCATCGAAAGTGTCAATATTCATCTCACGACCCCGCCAACTATGAACTCGACACTAATATTGGTCGTTATCGATTATTTTTCCATGTCACACCATTCCTACCCCAATCCTAGGGGTTCTAGGGGTATCTAGAATTTTTTTCCAGATTTCTTTGCACAATCTTCTAGAAGGTTTACAGAGTTCTATTCGTTCTATTCGACTAAACGTAGGCTTAAATGTGATCAAGACTCTCACCAATCAGCTTAGCGACCCCGAAAACTATGAATTCGACACTAATCTCGCTCATTTTGGACATTTTATCATTTACCCCTTCTCAGCCCTACACCCACAAACCACATCCCCATTCTCCCCCCCCCCCCCCCCCCACCGCGCCAGCATGAGATAGCAAGAACTGTATTGACCATGTTGTATGTGATACAGGTTGTGTCTACTACTTGTCAAGGGAACTAACTGTGTTATACAGGAAAGCTTTCGCGTCCACACGCACTTATCTTCCTATGTTTTAATCGCACATCCTTTTCCACCCGTAGGGTGCTAGGGGTCTCTTACCCCCTTCCCCAGACATACACGCACAGTATTTTTTTCCAGATTGTAAGTCATAGATGTACCAAATTTGGTTGAAATTGATCTAGGCCTTCCAGAGCTATGCCAGAACATACATACATACATAAATACATACATACATACATACATACATACAGGTAATTATATATATATGATATATATATATATATATATATATCTTCATGTAAATTTGTGTACCTTATTAAATCGAGAGTGTGGAAAGTGTGTGTGTGTGGAAGTTTACATTTTATAACTGTGGGTGGGGGGGATATTTCAGATGTTACAGACCAACAATCCTTGGCAATGTACTACTGTGCTCGAGGCCAATTTAACTCCCTCATCATGACCGCCAACCCAGGTTCTCCCCTCCTTGGTATATTGTATGCTAATTATGCGTAAATCCTGAGCATTTAATCAATACACAATACATTGAAATGCAGTACAAATCACCGAGTCTGAAATTAAACACACAGCATTTTAATATTACTATACGCCACAACAACACATGCAAATCACATTGACATCAACGTGACATCAAGACAGGTGTCATTATAATGGTAATTAAGCACGTTAAAATGTAATAATTCACTTCTCATGTTGCATTATTGAAAACCTGATGGACCTGTGGTCCCGGGCTCTCCTGGCCCTACACGTAGCCTACACTACGAATCTAATGTGCAATGGCGCTTATTCCAAGCAGCTACGCTACCACGACACACCTCTACATCACCACGTTGCTGCAGCACAAGATCGATCTATATGAATGCATAATAAGGTCCAGTATACTGGGAAATCACATTGAATCATACAGAGCATTTCCATATGGATACGTAAATACAGAACCCTACATCCAGCTAACCGCACAACTATATAATCTGCACCACATGAGGTAGGAACGGGCAGAATATCACCATAATACATTCATGGGCACACTACACAGGACATCGCCCGGCCATTGCCTCTAGCTAATTCGACTCCCGTAAATATTTCCATATCTGTAAATATATTTCCCAAACCAACTACCAACCAGGTGGATGATGACGCTTCGGTCAAGGTCGTACACCTCTCGATCTAAGCGTGTCTCTTCCAAAGAAGCGTGAAGGATGGATTGATAAAGGCCAGAATATCTATCTATCTATCTATCTATCTATCTATCTATCTATCTATCTATCTATCTATCTATCTATCTATCTATCTATCTATCTATCTATCTATCTATCTATCTATCTATCTATCTATCTATCTATCTGTCTGTCTGTCTGTCTGTCTGTCTGCCTAAACCCACCTAAAACGTATAAGCTACATTCTTCTTTATTTTAAGATTTGTCGACATTTTTTTCAATTTGGCTGTAGATATTGTGCGTGAAAGTGACGTAACTTCACCCTCTACATTTTTGCCCATATTGCTCAATGTAAGTCTATGTGTGATAGATAGGTGATGTGTAGGATCATAATTAGTATTGATTTCATATGTTTTTAATACTAGTGATAAGTTGATGTTGAATAACTGTCTTTGAGGGAAAGAATTAATTGTGGAATGTCAGAAATGATTAATCCTCTGAAAATACTGTTAGTTCGTTCCATTGATATAATCATTCTTTTAGCTCCTTGCCTCCCCAGCAGTTGGGCTAATCAAGCATTTAATTTTTCTCTCTTTTCTGTCATGGGTTTTCTCTATACTTCAGACTTCACATGACAGACTCATTACTGTGACCGGCCTTAAAGTTAATTATACATTTTGTATTTAACTATCATATTTTCCAACACATCCTTATCAATTAATGTTAGAAAAGGAGTCCTAAAATGCTATATTGAACCTATCTTGTTATATGGAAGTGAATCGTGGACAATAGGCAGATCTGCACAGAAGTCATTGGAAGCAGCAGAAATGTGGTTTATTAGAAGAATGTTGCGAATCCCTTGGACAGCAAAAATAACTAATGAAGAATGTATGAGAAGAGCTGGAGAGACACACACAAAAAAAAAACTTGTCAAAAAAAAATAGGAGAGAGACAATGTACTTTCATAGGACATGCAATGAGAAGAGGGAACATTGAAAATATTATAACAATAGGAAAAATAGAAGGAAGAAGATCAAGAGGAAGACAGAGAGAAATGATACTGGATAGTCTGACGGATTGTGTGAGAGGAGATTACCAACTGAACTGATGGACTGCATGAAGGATCGTGTACTCTGGAGAAGCATAATACCCAACTTAATATTGAAGAAGGCTGGCTAGTGAAGACAATTAACTAGAGAAAACTTAAATATTTTGGACACATTAAACGTCATGATAATCTAGAGAAACCGTATGGTAAGGGTACATAATTGGAAAAAGAAAGAGAAAGACTAAGGCGAAGATGGCTGCAAGTCATCGTTGTTGATCTGCAGATGGACAGATCAGCAGCAGGCCATCTTGCTCACAACGGAAAGGCCAACAGGAATGCTGTTAGGGAGGCAAAATTCCACAAGGGACATGCTAATGAATGAATGACTGAGTCGGCACGGCACCAGATGATGATGATTTAACTATTCATTTTTCTGCTTTGTTTCGCCTGCTGCAGAAGAGAGCAAAGAGTTCTAAAACGGAGGACCAGTTTTATTACTTCTTTGTAAACCAAACTTAAAGTGAAGTCAGTTTCTATAAGCCACAGGCCGTCATGCGAAGTTTTTCATTAGTTCATAATACGTTTTCTTCAGCAGCATTTTCGTGCGCATTACAGACTATTCTCCAAAGCTTAAGATAAAGCAAATTCTATATCCAGCTGTTATTTCAAATTTCAAATAACGCCTTTTATTCCAGGTGAGCGTCTCGGTCCAAATGGGATTAACACTAAATTTCATCTTTTAAACAAAATTTACATTGAATTTTTACCTGTTTACCGTCCTTTATGTTTTCTGTTTACATTTCTGCTCCTGGTGTCCAGTTTTCTAGTTTTAGTTTAACTCATTTCGTTTCATTTTCGTTTTATGGTTCTCCCCGCGAGCGATTAAAGGTTAATTTTCCAGACCTTTATATCTTTATTCTCTAGAACTGATAGCTTCATAGTCTTACCATCTTAAGCGACTAATCTTGTCCGTTCAGTGCTCTCTGTTAAGTAATTCTGAACTTTTTTTTTTTTCGTGTACCCCCTCCTGATGTTGTTTTGTTACATTTACTGTCTGCGCCATCTGTGTGGTGATTTCTTGGGGGGGGGGGGAAGGGAATATAGTTGTCCGGGTGTGTGCCATCTAGAGCGTGACGTAATATATCTTTGTCATGGTTCTTCTTTGATATGCAAGGCAAGGCTTGCTTAAACCTTGAGCTTATCTGCATCTATCTAGGAGAATTGTGTCCCAGCGTTTCTTTCCTGGATGATATACAATTACGCTATGAGCTATCTTATTCCTTTTTTTTTTTTTTGTCCGCTGCGTTGTTTTTGTCTGTAGTCCTTGATAAAGATATTTACCAAAATATTAGGCTGTTTTATACTCTCCTTTTATATGTAAAGGTAAAAAACTAAAGATGACCCTGTCATGTATTACAGACATTTAGGGATATTGTAAACTTAGCAAGTTCTATATCTACAATTGGGGACAAGTTAAGGAAGGGACAAGGCCAAAAACCCAGCTGCAACCCACAAATCCACGACCTATATACAACCGTACTGGGTGGCCAGGCTCAAAACCCGTCTAACTCATAACCCAGGATTTCCCCCTCAACGGATATCGTATGCCAGTTATGCAACATATTACATACATTTATACCAAATACATGACAGGCAATACACATTACCAAGTCAAGCAATTAAATCAATCAATATATTTATTATCCACACTACATACATCATATTAACACCACAGCAGACATTGCATACCAGAAATCAACATGTATTATCATGACTGTAATAAGCATGACATCAGTATAATGTATAATTATATCAGCTGAAACCATATGGACCCAACTGGCATGGGCTTTCCTTGATGTGTGGCTATCCAAATATATAACGAATATCATTCGGAACCGTAGAATCTTCACATAAGACGATAATGACATAAATCCACAGCGCGTTATGATTACACAATACATTATCAAACAGTAGAGGTCGGCTGGGTTAAGTATTTACGATAATCATAAGCACAGAAGAAACGAAACTAAGCCCGCCACGTCCTCAGACTCTCTCGTCACGCATTTCCTCGACTACATATAGGTCTTCGTGTATTCGGTTCACGTGGGCAAGGACGCTCCGCACCCAAAGACGTCTACACTTTTGGGCATCGCGTGCTTGCTCGCTCACAATATGGTGTTAGTGTCCATAATTTCCTTGACCTATCGGCACACCAAAGGGTAATGTGAACAACATTACACCTGGCCGCTTTTCTAACCCCAACTCGAGAAGAAGTCGAGTGCCCATTTTTACAGCTGGGTGACTGGGGCGACTCCGGCCGGATTCAAACCCCCCGAACTCAGCCATGGGGGACTAGAGCATTAACCACTTCGTCACTCAGACACCTCTATTTCCCCCCCCCCCCCCCCACACCATTTATATGTGCAGATTTTTTTTCTGCCATTCTTGTTCCTGTCTACTTTCCTCTCCCTTTATAGTTTCTTTTTGTGTGTGTGTAAAACTGAGCATGACATCCCTGTCTACGTTTATTACTAGAACCAGTTTTGACACGGTAGTCTTCGAAGCCACTGAAAGCACTGTACATGTATACAGAAAGCAGATCGATTAGATTGTAATTCAAGTTTGGAATCCGGTGCGACTGAGTCAATTCCCCAACTCCCTTTGGAATCAAAGATGCTACTAAATGTTAATAGATATTCCAAAAGTCCAGTGACATTTGCACAAAGTCAAAAGCCATATTTTTTTCTTTGGCATTAATTGTATTAAAGAGTCTTTTTAAATTGAATGTCAACCTCAAATATCATTTATTTTCTGAGAGAAAAGCCCTTGAATCTTACAGTATGACTGCTGTATACTTGTATTTACTGATTACACTCCAGACAGGGTATGAGACTGATTATTCCTGTTGGTAACTGTGTAAGAGACTGTAATTTATGAGTATGAAATAAATTTAAAGGGACATTTACTTGGACCAGTTTTAAGTTTAACTATCTTAGAGTTAGGGGCATGTCAAATGTTCTGGAAGCTGGTAAGCTGTACCTAAATGTGCACTATTTTTCTTTGTGAAATACTATTTTATTATGTTTTATTAACAGAGGTGTTTAAGTATACAAACTACCACAATGACCATAGATAAAAAATAGGTTAAGATTAAAATTGAAGACTATGGAACTAATAAACATAGAATGAATGAATGAATGAATGAATGAATGATTTTTATTGTTAAAGGGTGAAGAGTTAAGTACGCAGGCCCCTCTTACATTCTGCCTTTCATCACTCCATCTTTCACTCTTCTGACAATCTAGATTTAGTACAACTGCAGAAATTAGAGGAGGAAAAAAAAGTATCAAAAGAGTGCAGAATTAAACAGTTGAAATATATATATCAACGAGGAAAAATTGGAAGAGGTAGAGAGTTTTGAATATCTTGTATCATAAATAAACTAACAATGGAGATACAATGAGGAAAATTAAAAGGAGGACATCTATAGATCTTCAGAAAGTAAAACACCAAAGAATCTGTGGAGAGGAACAGACAGAACTACAAAAATACGATTTTTAAGGGCATGCATCTTTCCATCGCAACATATGCCTGTGAGACCTGGACACTTAGCCAAACAGCTGAGGAAGACATAATTGCCCGTGAATGTAAATGCTACAGAAGAGTTTTTCAAATATCGTGGACACAAAAAAGAACAAATATATCCATACTACAAGAACTTAATATTGAAGACGGTTGGCTAGCAAAGAGGATTAAAAAGAGAAAAATATTTTGGACACATTAAACGTCATCACAATTTATAACTGCCTTAGAAGGGTACATAATGGGAAAAAGGAAGATGGGAAGAGCAAGCCGAAGATGGCTGCAAGACAACGTTTATGATCTGCAAATGCATAAATCAGCAGCAGGGTGTCTTGCTTACAACCGAGAGCCCTACATGAGTGCTGTTAGGGAGGCAAAGTTCCGCAAGGGACACGCAAATAAGTGATTGAGGAACAGATAAAGAAATAAAATAGAAATTGGAAATGGAATTTTAAAATATATGATGCATTATCAGGTTGTGAAATATTATCTCAAAATGTAAATGATAAATAAGAAACATTAAAAGAATCATTCCACCAAACACCAGAGACATCAGTACAAAAAAAAGGCAAGACAAGACTAGAAAAAGTGGATGACAGATGATATTCTTGAACTGACAAAGAAAAGAAGGAAGAACAAAAATGAACAATGTATAAAGAGACTCTCTACCCACTCCTGTGCCGCATTCACTATATAAATTGTGTTATTATCGTAAATTAAACAAATTTTGGTTGAACTTTTAGGGAATTAATTTGTTGGCATAAGGTACAAACACTACAGAATTGTCCCTTTAGGATATACACTTTTTTTTTTTGTTTTAATTGAATTGGGATGGCTACGTTATTTACAAATATCCGACATATTTATGTTCAGATAATAAAATGTATATTCTATGTATACGTGAAGCTTTTTTATATAGTTTATAGTATCTATTTATAACAAATAACAAGCAAGGTAAATGATTTTTCTCTGCTTGATATTTGCCATATACTTGCCCAATTCGTCAACTTAACACAATCTATGACACGGGATATATAAATGAAATTATTGAAAATAAGTTTTGATTTCACTGAAAAATAAAATCAGAACAACATAACATAATTACCACTGCGCTGTCCGCGTGTAGATCTCCATCACGTAAGACTCTTACAGTTACTGGTTTTAGACTTTTGCCATTACTATAACCACAAATACAGCAGAAATTGCATCTTAGTTGAAAGAAAAGCCACTATAAATTCTGTTGTTATATTGAAGTCAAGTATAAGGTTCTCTCTGGGGATTGGCTGGCGTGGTGGTTAGAGCACTCGTCTAGCAAACGAATGATCGAGGTTCGAATCCCCAGTTGAGCGGGATTTTTTTTTCTGACCAATACGGCCCTAGGGTTCAGCGCGATACTGACCACATCACGTATTCATGTGCCGGCGGTCATGGAAACACGGGCCTAACACCGTATTCCCAATATGCTTTAATGGCATGGAAACGGGAATTTTACCTTATATTTACCTATAAGGCTCTCTCTAGAAGTAAACAAGGACTTAAATTTGCTCCCAGCTGACTGTAGGAAAGTTTTAGAAAGAAACAAGAAGATATAACAGTGAAAAAATGTAGATGATAAATTGAGTGCGTTTTTCTCTTTATAACAGAGCACAGTAAATAAATGACTTTATGATAATTACTGATGTCTCTCTCTCTCTCTGAACCTTAAGTGCCCAGGGCACATGGGGCTTCCGCAAGGGTTTTCCACAAATGCCTGTCCTTCGCCTTTTTTTCTGCTCTTGCCCAGGTGAGCCCTCTATTGCTCAACATCCCTTCTGTTGCTCCTCTCCATGTCTCCCCTGGTCCACCCTTACTTCTGCTCCCCTGTGGTGTCCATCCCAGTGCTATTTTTGGTAGTGAGTTGTCAGTCATTCGGAGCACATGTCCCAACCATCGCCAGCGTCTTTCCTCAATAATTGTTGTCAGTGGTCTCATCTGCATTTCTGCCAATAAGATGTTATTTCTTATGGTGTTTGGCCAAAATATTTTTTTAATTCTACGTAAACATTTAGTCTGATGTACAGACAGAAAACGACGAAAAACTCCCTACGATGATATACTCTTTACAGGACAACCAGGACGATCACATACTGGCACATTGGATATATATACCAAGACTACATTACCTTGGCACTCACATCAGATTTATTGCGAGAACATGATGATGATGGTGATGGCTGACGACGAAAATATATGGGAACGATTTATCCGAAACATGCACACTCCAAGACAAATAATTCCGGGCTACTATCTAGTCAAGTTAATCTACAAATGGATGCATCAGCAACAGGGCATCTTGCTTAAGACCGAGAGGCCTACAGGAGAGATGTTAGAGAGGCACAGTTCCGCAAGGGACATTACCTAGCCAAGTTAATAAGATAGGCCTATAAGAATTCAAGCTGGCTAACTACTATCATAAACTTAACACGACTACATTTCTCAGCACAGACCGGACTACACTACCTTCTCACTCACGAGTCAAAACCTTACTCTCCCCTCTTAGCGGAAACTTTCGTCTCAGACCCAGAACATAAAACTTACTTTCCTCGTGCAACGAATGACTTGAAAATCACAAACTTTGACAGAGAAAAAACGGCATGGGCCCAACTCTAACACAATAATTTATTGTTATATCAAAGGTTATAACCAAATACTGTAATAAAATATATGGGAATTATTATTTGCATGATATACAATAAAAGAGTAGAAAAGAATATGAACAATGAGAAAATTGCAGTGGAATGTAAAATATCAGTTACAAAAATGTTATAAACTGAGTACTGTTTGCACTACTTGTTGCTAACTAAAATAGTTCATATGTATGTATGTATATACTTATACACGTATTTATTATGTATTTATGTATGTATGCATGTATGTATGTATATGTATGTATGCAGGTATATATGCATGTATATATGTATGCATGTATGTATGTATGTAGTATGTATGTATGTATGTATGTATGTATGTATGTATGTATGTATGTATGTATGTATGTATGTATGTATGTATCCATTTTAAAATATTTTTGCAAAGAGAAGCTGAAAGAAAACATGGAATGTTCAGATTTTAACTCTTTTGTTGTCTGTTCTAGACTGAATATAGAAACTTTGTTTTGCAAGTTTGTGTTTTAAGCAAATATTAAAAAGAAGTGCTTGCGAAAAGGATTAGGGTGAATCGAGAAAGAGTAGCTAGTTTAGGAAATGATAGGATCTTCCGTAAATCTTCAGGAAGTCAAAAGAGTTCGTTTTCTGTGTGCTTGGATGGTGTAAATAGAAAGAAACATAACTGCAGGAGGTGAAAAAAAATGTTTTTAGAATTAGTGAACATTTCTTAATCTGAAAATGTATTGTATTCCAGTATGTACCACAGAAATCATGAAGAATTTAGAATATACATTTTCAATAGATGCGAAACAAATATTAAGATAATATAACAAAGAAACATGTAACCCACGATGGACAACATGCAGACATTAGAAATTCTGACTGCTGACCATGTGAAATGAAGAGAACTTGTTGTCTTGATGGATGCCACTAATCACACTTTATATATCAAAATGTGGACATAGGAGTGGAGATGCAGTCTGATGTACCTTTCGGTGTTCAAAACTGGCTCCTTACGCGAGAACTGGGGAACGATAGTCGATCAAGGCCATGTCACAGCTCTCTATTAGTATTCCAGAAATAAGCATGTCTTATTTATGAGCCAGGGATCACTGTAGTCTCCATGGCGGTGGAGTCTGCTAAAAGAGCATTTCAGCTTTGTGCTTTTTGGCTACATTCTTGGTCTACATAAATACAGGGCGTAGCTTATTCCTCATTCTCCACCATCCAAGTACCTCACTACTTCAAACGCATCGGCTCCGAAGAGCATATTATTGGCAGTTCATAGACGACTGAAGCACACCAGCATCAACAGCATCAAATATGTACAGGACACAGATGTCTACAGAATTTTACAAGTCAGAGAAATCTTCCATTACAGTGTTTACACTACATGAATCTACATTTTGTTATATAATTTTGCTGGTACAAAAACATGAAAATCACTGCCGAGCTTTCTGTCGACGGATGAGACGACATTTAAATGAAGGAGGCTGGCGAGTGAGTCCTAGGTCACTTCCAGCGTCAGTTGTGAAATCTGCGGGTACCAGCTTCTCTGTAGCAGGAGGATGTAAGTCGTATCTCTGGAGGATGCTTGTTACGAAAAGAAACACTCGCGAGAGAGCAAAGACTTCCCCTGGGCAGCCTCGTACACCGATTCCAAATGGTATCAGGCTGTAAAACAAAAACAAAAAAAAACATAAGAAAGGCTCAGCTGCGTTCAGTTGGGGAATGTACATTTTGTTTTCCTGTGAGATATTATATTATGTCCAAATTACATCGGTATTTGAATATCTCATGATTAGATAACAATACTTTGGTGGTTTTCAGGTCAATTAATTATAAAAAATGTAGAAAAACAATTCATAAAAAAAGATGCTGTTGGAGAAATCGTGAGGTGTCTTACATAAAATGATAGATCAGATTCGTCTAGAGATTCGATGCAGTTGTAACCAAAGTAATTAAAAATGATGTATATTTTATTCAGCCATGAGAACAGTTGGTAATCAAAGTGACGCTTCGTACATTCCAAAACATTTGATGTTTACCTGATTGTAAATATAGGTCTACTTGTAAGATATCTGAACTTACAACCGGATCCAGTAAATGTCAATTTAAAGTTGGTCAGTACTGGTGGATGGCAGTTTTCTTATTCAGCTACTGATAGAAAGAATGAGGGCACACCCTGACTGTGTTCGGTAAATATTATACAGTAGCTACGCGTGAGATCCATGGGCTCTGATGTCAGAATATTTTTTTTTGTTTTGAATATCTTAAAAAATATCTTCACTTCAAATAATGGCAAAGTAAGCACTAGGTCTTTTGACTTTGTGAAGATGAATACACTGCCACTGTAGTTTTGGAACATCTAGTCTTTTGCTTCTTCTTCTTCGTACGCTTATACCACCAAGATCGCACCGTGATCCTACTGAATTTACTCCTGTGGTCCTCCAGAAAGTCTAATTTAGGATGGAGGCTCAGAGCATGGTGCGACTTGGGCCTATATTCTCGGTTGGTCACAGAAGCAGAATTGCGTGATAATGGTTTTCCTTGCACCAGTTCAGCCTCGAGTTTGATCTTAATCGCCGGAAAACCTGGACGTGGTTAGGATATGAATATATAACTTCGGGTAAGAGGAGGTTGTCTACCTAGATTGCACTAATCCAGTGTTTCCGACTTCAGCGTTCTGTGGTCGTGGCCGCCACATTTCCTGGAGGTGACCAGAACGGAGCTTTTGTCGAGGAAGACGAATCCTCGCCACTAGTGAGTCTCACCCCTGAGTTAAACCGGTTTAGACATATATCCCAGTTCTGGCGCACACAGGACGTGTCCGGCCTCTAGAGAAGAAGTGCCATGATGTGGGTAGCCCTCACCGCGGGACTACTGGCAATGCCTATTTAATTTCACTTAAACCTTTCCATCACCTTTTCCACGGCCGCGCCGCGCAGCAACCCTAATCGCATATTTCTTCCTTGACCGGGAGGAGTTCGGCACGCACGGAAGCCGAAGATTCTCACAGCTGGCAGTGAGTGTGTCATCCTCATTAAGTGACCCAGCCACTTGATTCTTTGCTTCTCTCTGTGTCGTAGACATGGTGTAGCTCCTACGTTCTGGCTTATGGTGTTATGTCTCAGCTTGTCAGACCTATTATTATTCAGCATGGAATATCTAGTAAAACTTGGCAGCATCTTTGGTTTCAAAAGGAGTCGGGATTGACTCAGTCGCGCCTGCTTCCAATCTTGAATTAAAATATTTTCGACATTATTCTATATACGATTACAGTGATTTCACCGACTTCAGAGGAATGACTGCTGTATTAAAACGGATTATTATGAAAAGGTCAACAGAGGTGTCAGGTCCTATTTTACAAAAATAAAAGCTAGGAAAAGTGACCAGGAAAAGTGGCAGAAGAAAGATGAGATCGTATAAAAGAAAAACAGAGAAACCCAATATTTCTTCAAGCATCTTCATCTGGGACCACACACAAAAATAATGCAACAGATGAAAATAAAACAAGTGAAAATTGAACACTTAAGTCTATGGCAACTTCCTGGAAAGAAACATTGGCACAATATTCGTTCAGACAGATGAAGATAGCTACAAGGTAGAAGCAAATGACTGACTTAGAAACCAGAGAAAAGATCACAATAAAGGCTATATTATGTTATGCTCCAGACGACTAAAAACAGGAAAACTGTGATCACCCCCCCCACACACACACAGACACACACTCACAAAATTGGCACAGACAATAATAGTGAGAAAACAGTATTAGGAGGAGGTTGATGACAGATTTAGAAGTAACACCTGAATGGACAGGTCTGATAAGCTGAGGAATAACACCATAAGCCAGAATGTAGGAGCTACACAATGTCTACGACACAGAGAGAAGAAAAGAGTCAAGTGGCTGGGTCACTTAATGAGGATGGCACTCTCACTGCCAGATGTGAAAGTCTTCGACCAAAGAACTGCAGGACACAGGTCAAGAGGAAGATCCAGAAAGAGACGGATGGATGGTATCAGAGAAACACTCGCTAATTATGGCATGAGCGTAACTGACTCCACCCTTTTGGCTCAAAATCGCCACTTGCATCTCCCCCTCGACACATCACAGTACAGGAGAAAGGATAAAGTGGATACTGAGTGGACAGAACTGCTAGTTTAGAGTGCTTTGACAAAGCAGTTGTCGGACATCTCTGGTGGCTAGAGAAAAGTCACGACAATTAATCTCAAGTCGCCCTCAGCGAGAACGAGAAACTGCAGTGAAGTGCCTTTAACAAAGACAAGAAAACGTAGGCATCAGGAGCAGAAACAGAAACACAGAAATTACAAAAGGACAGCAAACAGGTAGACGTAAATTGCAGTTCAAAGAAAGCTGAATTTATTGTTAACCGCAGCTAGGTGAGAAAGACGACACTAAGGACATGCACTATTCCAGGGCTTTTTGAGGCCAATCATTGGAAGAATAAGAGCGAACTACAGTGATACGAAATGTCTGGTTTCCTTGGTGGTCTTCTTGGTAGAAATGTTTGACGACCGCTGTCATTGCTTTCATGGATATGTCTTTCACATGACGGTGAAACTGATCTCTTAAGCATAAACCAATCTCTCCTACATAATTAACACCACATCGTTTGCACATAATGGCATACATGACATAGTGAGAAGGTCAGCTTAAGCCCACCTATGTGATAACAGTGGGAAGGACACCTGGCTCGATTTTATAACAAACAAACAAGTATTATATATATGACAACCACAAAGTTTGATAACAGAAAGTCATGTTTGATGCTCCAGATATCCTTGGCAGAAGAAATCCAGCATTCTATGAGTTTCATTTTGGAAATCGAAATCCTCAGCAAACAAATGTTGGAACTGAAGGAGTTGAGTTTTGTAGTAATAGTCATCTTCACCTCTGGGATTCTATTTAGGATTTTATGTTGAGCAGTATAAAGATTTTCTGTCATATTATTTTTTTTATTTCAGTATCTAAATTTTAAGGGAAAAAACACTACTTTTTTCTATTGGGATGCTCCATGGGCAGTAGGTTTCCTTCATTATCCAAGAAACGCTCAGGTTTGAAGCTCCATGGATCCTCCCAAACGTTTTCATCGTGCAAGTAGAACCAAGCGTTCATGAGTATCTGAAAAGCATGAATCAATATTGCTCATTGCAAGTAAAATATGTTAAGACTAGCTGTTCACACAAATATGCTGAATTTTGTACTGCTGAAAAGGTTACTCATATTTTCATTCTTTTACTTAAAAAAATAGCTTAACGCAAATCATATTTAATCTACTACAGTTTTGCCGTTACTATGGTCTACTGCTCAGTAAGTACATAAATGTACATATTATTTTCCTTCTTTTTTTCTGCCTTATGACTTTAATACATTTATGTTAACTTTTTTGTTTAAAATATTCCGAAGCATTCTTTCCTTAGGCTTGTGATGTACAGAAACTCTGTATACCATTCTTTTTAGTCTCTTGGTAATGTCGGACGAGAAGCAAAACAGTCAAAAGGAATGTGAAATAATCCTGTAAATTATCACATGAATTAGCCGTTTTTTTAACGGAAATATAGAAAAAAAAGACAAGGTGAGAACACTAAATAAAGAAATAAAAAGTAGTATCTAACCAACGAGTCCTTCGGGATGGTAAAGCCCTCAAAGCTGATGTCTTCTGATGCTACTCGATAGCCTCCAAGCGGGATTTGAGCAACGAGTCGAAGAGATTCAAGAACAGTAGCTTCCGTGTATGGCATGCTGCTTTTGTGTTCAAGTTTAGGTCTCTCGTTGCCGATGATATTTTCTATTTCCTCCTGGATCTTTTGGATGACGTGTGGATAATTGAGCATACAGAGAAAGACGCCAGTAATTGAAGCTCTTGAGGTTAAATATGCTGAAACAAAGAGTTTTTGTTCTGTGTTAACATATGAATTTGGAAATGTTAATTATTATTCTGTTTCATTGTATTAAGTTTTTTTTAATCAGCAAAAATCAATACACCTGTGACATGAGGATAGAGACATCATGTTAAAAACAGAACGGATGTTAATCTATGAATATATATACTGGTGAATAAGATCATTTTCGTGTGCTGTGAATCTTAGACATATAAATAGTGCTTTTTAATTTCTGTAACAGAATCGTATCTATTTCATTCATTTAATAGTTTAGATTTCGGGTATTCTGCTGCAGAAATCTATTATCTGCCTGCTTCATGTAGATTTCACATGTTCCTACTCAGTTTGTGCAGGTATAGAGTAAATTTTTATTGTTATCTAGACTTCTCCAAACATTGTGATAGACTTTATGCAGAAGCATCTTTCATTTGAAGAGTACACTACAGCAAGACCAACTCAGGCAGAATGGAATACGTTGTTGCAGGACTCAAACACACAGTATTTTGTAAAGGTGCTCGGATGATCAAATGATATATGTTTCATCTGTTATAAAACTAGTTATACCTTTCATGTATACATTATAGCCAAATGACAAAGATAGCACACGTATACACGCGTTATTTGCGGCAGGAATTAATATATAGCTTGAAGCTGTTATCTATGTTTTTAAACTATTTGGTTTAATATATACATATAAAGTGGAATGATAGTGTTTCCAGGTCGTCAGAAGAACGATTTCTATCTCCAGCAGGACACACACATACAAACACTCGTCTTCAAACTCGCCAGAACACAAAATTTTGGGATATCCCACGTAGAGTACGCTGGAGATGAATAGAACTAATGGGTACACCTGTGGTAAAAGAAAAATGGCAACCCATTATCTGCTGCAGTACTACCATGCTACCACACTACCTTGCTATCATACTACCTTGCTACCATGCTACCATACTATCTTGCTACCATACTGCCTTGCTACCATGTTACCATACTACCTTGCTACTATACTACCTTGCTACCATGCTTCCATACTACCTTGCTACCATGCTAACATACTACCTTGCTACCATGCTACCATACTACAATGATACCATACTACCATGCTGCCATGATTAAATACTACCTTGCTACCATGCTACCTTACTACAATGATACCATACTACCATGCTGCCATGCTTCCATACTACCTTGCTACCATGCTACCGTACTACCTTGCTACCATACTACCTTGCTATCATACTACCTTGCTACCATGCTACCTTGCTACCATACTACCTTGCTACCATACTACCATGCTACCGTACTACCTTGCTACCATACTACCTTGCTACCATACTACCTTGCTACCATACTACCTTGCTACCATACTACCTTGCTACCATACTACCTTGCTACCATGCTACCATACTACCTTGCTACCATGCTTCCATACTGCCTTGCTACCATACTACCTTGCTATCATGCTCTATGCTACCATACTACCATGCTGCCATGCTTCCATACTACCATGCTACTATGCTACCATACTACTTTGCTACCATACTAACATATTACCTTGCTACCATGCTACCATACTACTTTGCTACCATGCTAACATACTACCTTGCTACCATGCTGCCATACTACTTTGCTACCATGCTAATATACTACCTTGCTACCATGCTACCATACTATCGTGCTAGCATGCAGAAGTGGGGCTAAGGAGAATTATACAGCCATCATCAATACCAGTTCAGCAGAAACTTAAAGTAAAGTGGACAGGCAAAGGCGGAAAGAATATCCAGCTTGACTCCTGAGAATGTCCGAAGAAGCCTTAATCAGTGTACAAGTCAGAATTTAGTGTACGTACCAGCGAAACCTTAATCAGTGTACAAGTCAGAATTTAGTGTACGTACCAGCGAAACCTTAATCAGTGTACAAGTCAGAATTTATTGTACGTACCAGCGAAAAATACAGACGTTATAAAACCAATGATGTGTCTTTCATCTTCTTCCATCCACTCGTTGCCTGGCTTCTTCTGGAAATCCAAGAGCAGATCTGTTATGCCCCTCGGCTGACCCTGCACGTGAGTTCTCTAAACAATTTAAAGTAAAGTTAAAAGTTACCATGGGTGGAATCCCCGTTTCTATTCCATTAAAACATATAATGAATAAAATGTTAGCCCCATAGGTACATAAAAGTGTCATGTGGTCTGTCTGTATCAGTTCTGGCAGCAAATACCTTCCCAGATTTCTCAGGTACCCGTTATTAAAGGCTGGGTGGGCCTGGAGCTATTCTTTCTTAGAACTAAAAGAAAAATCCCTACACTTGGGAATTGAACCCGGTATACTGGTCTGGTAGACTGAGACACTAACCACTCAGCCAACCACGCTCTTTTTTTTTCTTGCATAAACAGTTTCATCCTCTGTCCATGTGTTGCTCCCCTCAAAAGTAGAAATGTCGTTAGTGCAGGAGAACTACAATGGGGGTAGTAGGAACAATAAGGAGATAATATTTTATCTTTTACTATGTATGGACTCTTGATTTATTTGTACGATAAGAAACACGTTAAATTCAGATCCAGCATTTACTTGTTAAAACAAAATGAAACAAAACAAAACATTAAAAGCTCTTAATGAGCTTTCGTTGACAACGAGAAACCTGTGGCCCACCTAATTTTTCAGCTCAACAACACCTGCTTTTATGTCAACAATTACGTTTTTTTCCCCTCTTTTCTCACAAGACTCTTAACTATCGTTGGTATTTAGGTTGTTTATGTCAGAAAAATTAGGGTGAAACAAAATTTTGATTTTTTTTTTTTGTGGTTAAATTTAAACTTGGCCTAATCTATTTACTTTTCCATTACATGTTGTGCTTTTTGACCGCTTTCGCTTTTAACCAGAATTCACGCAACAGACAGTGTGGTCCGCTCTGTCCGTCAGTTGTACCCAGCTTTCACCTGGTTCTGCTTCTACCAACCAGAAGCTTCATATCAAACTGGGCATGGCACCCTTAGTCTGTTTTCAGAACTTTTTCAGAGCGGATTTCTTGCTTTAGAACTTGCATTATTCTTATATTTGTGATTGTACAACTTGTAGATTTGTGTTTATAATATTCATAATTACTCTTAATGTGGTGATAACTATAAAAGAACTCCTAAAGTTCTCCGTTTGAATGAAAAGATAGAACAAATAAAATTTAGTGACCTAGGCATGTACCAAGTTTCTAAATATCACAAAGTAGTCACACTTCGCTCAACACTTTGTGCGATTCTTAAAGGGTAAAATCACAATGTTAGAGAAAATTATGTTTACTTTTATTTGTGTAAGTTTAAACTATTGATTATTTTTGTACATACTGAAAAGTGTTATATAGTATACTGGGTTTTTTTGTTTGTTGTTCAGTGGACAAAATACAAGTTTAAAACAAACGTATTTATCTTACTGACCAAACCATGAACTTCGTCTGTGCTCTGTGTCCTAACTGTTGAATAAGCGGGTGACTGTTATTGATCTTCATAAACCTAAATTGTCAGCTCCGTCTTTGTTTTCCCCAGTTGCTCTCTGGATATGCAGACAATTGTAGGTTTATAAACTTAGTTCCCTTGGTCGGCTGTATAGAACGTACTGCATTGTCTTTTATGGTTTTTCCACATATTTGGTATCGGGATTTTCTTCATATATACTATTATCACCTTAGGTCGATGTAACTTAAAAATTTAATTTGATGATGTATTCTGTTCATTAAACTGCAGACTACCAAGTGGAGTATAAGTAAATAATAAATGTAAAAAAGATAACGTAAAAAGATCATTGAGATTTGGTTTCGGGATATATACTGGTATAACGAAGTTGGTAATTCATTAACTCTCACCTTAGAACCGTAGTACATGAGCTCGTCTGCCTTTTTCTTGGTGGCCTTCAATTTCTTTACGGCGTTTCTGAATTTCCCAGAAATTTTCGTTACGAATGGGAGATAATCTATTATGAAAGCTGCGTCTGCAGTGCAGAGTCTGTTGAAGGCGAGGTCATACTCTTCCAATACATCTGGGATGCTGGGATCTGCCGGAAGTTCTCCAATAGCCTGAGAAATTCGTAAAGTGTAATGTGTGTACACACAGACACAAACATTCACACACCACACACGATCTTGCTTGTTTACAACAGTAATAATGAATTAACGTGAAATGTAATTTGAAAGTTTCTTTCTATTTTTTTATCCTAAAGGATCACAAAATTTGGAACAGTTTTGATGGAAATTTAATTATCCATAATCATTCATTTTTGCGGCTACTAACATATATTCATGTACTTATCATCTCTAGAAGTTTAATGAAATCAAAAATCATTTTCGTCTTCAATATCCAGAGAATAATTTGTCTGATTCTTTTTCAAATGCAAAATGCTCAAAATGTAATCTAAACTTTAGATAATATTGGTTGTTACACATACCGTAAAAGGCTACGCAATGACTGCATCATTATTGTGTCTGTTGTTTTTTAATTACAGTTCCTATTTCTTCTTTTATTATACATAATCATAATATTGTTAAAATAATTCACGAAGTTGTTACAACATGTAAAATGTAAATAAAATAATTACTGTGGTAAGTAACACTAAAGAGACTTTACCAGAATGTAAATTATAATTTTCAAAGACCGCGCGAAATGTTTCGGCAGCTCAACATCCTGTCCCTCAGATTTATCCAGTTCTTCAAACAGTCTGTCCATCTCTCCCCAGACCACATTCTCAAACCTCGCCACTCCATCACCATACAGGCCAAGAATATTGGAGAACAATCGTCTCTTCTTCTTCAAAATGGCTGAAACACAGGAATACAGTGCTTTAACTCAATTATATGTTTTCATTATAAAGGAGGGAATGCATTTGTACGGAATATATGTACATAAAAGTAATTACTGCATTCATTACATGGTGCACACGTTTATTATTTTGTGTAGCTAGTCGTGGTTTTGCTCAAAAGTTTTGTTTATCACCAGTGATTTTCCTATTCATACTTTTATACCTACAAATATATGTGTATATTAAAAGTATAGCAGGGAGACAATCAAATACACAAAAGTTACTCTCTATTTATAAAGACAAATAATCTATAATGATATACGTCTATCCATTATAGCATTGTGGTGTCTAGTATGAAAGAAACAAAGTCTCTCCAGTTCATACGATACGAAGCCATTACCCGTATTGGGCACCAGCTGTGGTGCATGTCTAATAACTGGCATACCGAACTTCTCAAACACCCCACCTGGTGTATACATTTGCCTATTTTCTTATTCTTTCGGATGGAATGTGAGAAATATAAAAGCTCTCTTATTTGAGTAACTGAGGTAGAATATTCTAACAGTGATAGGCTAATGGAACTGTTGAAATGTGTCCACTCTGAAAGCCTCCAACAATGCTAAGTCTCGCTATTGTATAATGTCATTATGGTCTTCAATATCCAGAGAATAATTTGTCTGATTCTTTTTCAAATGCAAAATGCTCAAAATGTAATCTAAACTTTAGATAATATTGGTTGTTACACATACCGTAAAAGGCTACGCAATGACTGCATCATTATTGTGTCTGTTGTTTTTTAATTACAGTTCCTATTTCTTCTTTTATTATACATAATCATAATATTGTTAAAATAATTCACGAAGTTGTTACAACATGTAAAATGTAAATAAAATAATTACTGTGGTAAGTAACACTAAAGAGACTTTACCAGAATGTAAATTATAATTTTCAAAGACCGCGCGAAATGTTTCGGCAGCTCAACATCCTGTCCCTCAGATTTATCCAGTTCTTCAAACAGTCTGTCCATCTCTCCCCAGACCACATTCTCAAACCTCGCCACTCCATCACCGTACAGGCCAAGAATATTGGAGAACAATCGTCTCTTCTTCTTCAAAATGGCTGAAACACAGGAATACAGTGCTTTAACTCAATTATATGTTTTCATTATAAAGGAGGGAATGCATTTGTACGGAATATATGTACATAAAAGTAATTACTGCATTCATTACATGGTGCACACGTTTATTATTTTGTGTAGCTAGTCGTGGTTTTGCTCAAAAGTTTTGTTTATCACCAGTGATTTTCCTATTCATACTTTTATACCTACAAATATATGTGTATATTAAAAGTATAGCAAGGAGACAATCAAATACACAAAAGTTACTCTCTATTTATAAAGACAAATAATCTATAATGATATACGTCTATCCATTATAGCATTGTGGTGTCTAGTATGAAAGAAACAAAGTCTCTCCAGTTCATACGATACGAAGCCATTACCCGTATTGGGCACCAGCTGTGGTGCATGTCTAATAACTGGCATACCGAACTTCTCAAACACCCCACCTGGTGTATACATTTGCCTATTTTCTTATTCTTTCGGATGGAATGTGAGAAATATAAAAGCTCTCTTATTTGAGTAACTGAGGTAGAATATTCTAACAGTGATAGGCTAATGGAACTGTTGAAATGTGTCCACTCTGAAAGCCTCCAACAATGCTAAGTCTCGCTATTGTATAATGTCATTATGGTATGCTGTGCACAAATGAATGAAAATTCATCGTCAGTATTTTGTTCACTAAATGTAAAGGTAATCCTGCCATACTTTAAAGGCACATAGGAATATGATGTTAGTGCCCATATTTTCTTTGACCTATCAGCACACTAGAGGATGATATAGTCAGTATCACGCCTGGCCGCCTTTCCTTACCCAACTTCAGAAGAAGTCGGGTACCCATTTCTACAGCTGTTCCTGTAGTTGACATTCAACTCTACATAAAAAGACAGTGCACTTTTACATATTTGTTTCTGAGAATATGTGATTTTTGTGAATATCTAAAACTTCATAGGATCACTTATATAATTATTTCTCACATGCCATTTCATATACAGTCAACTTTCGAAATAATGATGCCCAGAAAATCCATTCTATAGCAGGTAATAAAGTCAACATATGGAAAATTTTCAATTAAATCGTCACTCTGTCTGCACTAGACATTAACAGGCTACAGGCTCGTCTTACATATATCTCTAGCGGATTGTAATTGTCATTATTTTAAATAAATATACTATTTGTTCTGACGTTTTTTCACCGTACATGTTTTTTTTTCAATTTTGAAATTACTTCGGTTTTGACTCCTTTTAAAAGCTACAAAAAAAAATATTAACAGTTCTTAGGTACCATCAAATTTGCAGAAAACAAGATCTTTTCCTTTAAGATCTATTAGGCAAGTAGCTGGTAATGGGGGCCTGTCAGCCACCAGGAACTTGTATTCCTCAGAGGAAAATAACTTCCTGACGATATCAGCAGAATTCAGAAACACCATCGGTTGTCCGAGACTGTATAGAAAAGTGACTGGACCGTATTTTCTTGCCCATTCAGTGGCCAGCCATGGCAGTGTTCCATTCCATGATGCTTTTATTACCTTCCAGGTGGTACCCCATTTCCTGGGTCCAGGTGGAAGGTTTTTTAGTGTCTTCCCAAAAAGCCACTGAAGAATAAAGTATCCAGTCAGAGGAAACACAATAAACAGTAATATATATTTGACTGAAAGAATGACTGAAATGGTATCCATTGCGAATACACTAAGGCTTGAAACATTGACCAGGAGACAGCTTGTATTCTCAGCGTGTCATATGAAAATCAGAAACACCCCTCGCTGGCTTAAATATCCCGTGTTCACCTCCCGTTTTCATACATTTCTTAATCACCCGCCCACGGCACACACGATTACTAGTTTACAGACATTTGTACCCACACAGTAATGCTGAATTGGAGAAGTTATTTTCTAATTCACAAACAGAGATTATGAAGCTATTACTTCTCTATGTTTGAAACTGAATTCAAGTTATAAGATTATTCATGTCATATGTTTTTAAAAATTTGTCGCACTTATAATCTATCTATCTATCTATCTATCTATCTATCTATCTATCTATCTATCTATCTATCTATCTATCTATCTATCTATCTATCTATCTATCTATCTATCTATCTGTCTGTCTGTCTCCGTCTGTCTGTCTGTCTGCCTGTCTGTCTAAACGCATCCTAAAATGCATAAGCTACATTCATTTTTATTTTAAGATTTTTCGACATTTTTCAATTTGGCTGTTGATATTGTGAGGGAAAGTGAAGTAACTTCACCCTCTACATTTTTGGCACATATTGCTCAATGTAAGGCCAAGTCCTTATATGTGAGATCATACTTAGTAGTGATTTTATATGTTTGTAATACTAGTGGTACGCTGATGTTGAATAACTGTCTTTGAGGGAAAGAGATTAATTGTGGAAGGTCAGAAATGATTAATCCTTTGAAAATACTGTTAGTTCCTTCCACTGATCTAACCATTCTTCTAGCTCCTTGTCTCTCCGTCATTTCGCCGAATCAGACATTTAACTTTTCTCTCGTTTGTGTCATGGATTTTCTCCATACTTCAGACTTCACATGTCAGACTCATTACTGTGACCGGCCTGTTTTGAACCATCCATCAACGAAAAAAAATCAGTGTGAAGTATACATTCTGTATTTAACTATTCATTTTTCTGCTTTCTTTCACCTGCTGCAAAAGAAGCAAAGAGTTCTAAAACGGAGGGCCAGTTTTATTACTTCTTAGTGAATCAAACTTAAGTGATCTCTTTTTCTATAAGCCCCAGGCCGTCATATTAAGTTTTATAATTTTCCCATTATACGATTTCTTCAATAGCATTTTCGTGCGCGTTACAGATTTTCCTCCAAAGTATAAGATAAAGCAAATTCTGTATCCAGCTGTTATTTCAAGACATTAGCTTTAATGTGACTGGTGTGGAAGATTTCACAGGCAATGCTTTGCTGTGTGGAAAATGCAAGTATTTCAAAGTGAATTCTTAAGGATAGGTTTCACGTTTCAGTCAATAAACGGGACTAAATGATGACCATTTAGTTCTTCTTTTGCAGAAATCTCAGATTTAGTTCTTTACATCATCACTGGTCTCTGGAAAGCAAATAATCTTGTTTTGTCTATTTCCCTGTAACTGCGAGTTGTTGTTCTTTGTAGCCGATGCCGTAGAGATATTGAGGCACAGCATCGTATCGGCGTGGGAGCGGGTTATGGCAGCTACTTTTCCAGTCCCGGAGTACAGCTAAAAAGCAGGGAGTGTGCAGTTCTTCTTTAGCAGACTCTACCACCATGGGGACTATGGCGATCCCTGCCCTGTTAGCCAAGTTATGCCTGTTACTGGGGGTGCTACAGAGAGGTATGACAGGGTCTTAGTCAGCTATGGTTCACTAACCCTGACGCTAGCATATCAGCTATGTGAAGCTAGCATATCAGCTATGGTTCAGTTACCCTGACGCTAGCATATCAGCTATCGTTCAATAACCCTGACGTTACCATATGAACTATGGTTCACTAACCCTGACACTAGCATATCAGCTATGGGACACTGGTCGAATATCGGACGGCGTCCTCACCTCCTGGAAAGCAATCATAAGAAACCAGTAGAAAGATCACTAGAAGCAAATGACATATGTCACATAAGTGTCACAGCTGTCATAAAGAAGGATGCCCGAACGAAATGTTTTTCTTTTTTTAAAAAAATTACAATTATAAGAAGCCGATCAACATTAACTCCACATGAAATACGAATGTCAGAGGACTTTAAATCATCATGACATCAACGATGAAACATCATCTTTGTTTGACATAAAACAGAGGGTCCGTTAGGGTTGCATACTGTCGCCTTACTTATTTAACTTGTATACTGAAAATATAATGAGGAATATTAGAGAAGATGTAGACAAAGAATATTACCACAAAAGCTGGTGGTTATGAAATACCAGAGATTAGATGTGCTGATGACACAGTATTATTGTCCACAACATAAAAAGAAATGGAAAAACTAATTATGTCAGTCCGTAAGAATAGTGGAAGAGCAAAACATCTATCTTAATGCGAAGAAAACTACATTAAAACTCACTGACAAAATAAATAAGGTAACTGAAATATATATCAATGAGGACATATTGGAAGAGGTTGAGAGTTTTGAATAACATGGATAATTACTAATTAACAATGCAGATATAATGAGGGAAATTAAAAGAGGGACATCTGTCGCTTTGAAAAAGTAAAACAATTAAAGAATCTGTGGAGAGGAACAGAGAGAACTACAAAAATAATATTTGTTTAAGGGTATGCATCTTTCCCATCGCAACATATGCCTGTGAGAACTGGACACTTAACAAAACAGCTGAGAAACACATAAATGCCTTTGAATGTAAATGCTACAAAGTAGTTTTTCATATATCATGGACACAAAAAACACATATATCCATACTTCAAGAACTTAATGCTGAAGACGGTTGGGTAGTAAAGAGGGCTAAACAGAGAGAAGTTAAATATTTAGGACACATTAAACCTCATGAGAATTTAGAGAAGATCGTCTTGAAATAATGCGAAAAAGAAAGAGAAGAGCACCAAGGCGAAGATGGTTACAAGACATCATTGATAATCTACATATGGATGCATCAGCAGCAGGGCCTACAGGAGAACTGTTAGGGAGGCAAAGTTTCGCAAAGGACACTCAAATGACTGACTGCATCTGGTAAAAATAAAATGAAAAGACACGGAACAGTCAGGCAATGGAGAGCTTCTATGGCTTGTTTAATATAAAAATCACAAACGGATCTGATGGAATATATCAGATTGAGTACTGCGGGAATTATGACATTTTACGCCCACAGGTTAATAAAAAACGAGGAAGACCTAGATCTACTTGGAGAAGAGAAAGTATGACAAGGATCAGAGACAAGGGATACACACGGAAGGATGCAGAGAATAATTCCAAGAAGAGGGATGACTGGAGAGCCTTTATCCGTGGTCTATGCTCTCAAGGGGATGAAAGGCGATGATGATGATAATGATGATGATGATGATGACGCCTATAGTTTCCCGGAAAATTGTAGGAAAGCGTTGAACAATTGCCATTTATAACATCTAATCTTCATGTTTTTGGCACACAAAGAAAAGACATCACTAAAATCTTAACAAGCTCCTATCAGTCCTTTCTCACATAGTAGTTTCAATATTCAAGAAACATTTTAACGGAGGATAATCAAAATGTGGCTTTAATTATTTCAATGGGTCCAAATTTTATCACGTTTTTCCGATACCCTAATTTTAGTCAAGGTTTCCGCCTTACCACCGTACTGGGATTTGGGACGTCACGACGTTGTCATGTCATGAGTCATTCTGAAAATGTGCAGACCCTTTTTTAGGCATTAAATGAAGTGGTCAGCAGAAGGAAGTATGGTGGACAGCAAGGCTGTCCCCCCTCCAACACGTCCTCCTGGGGCATTAGTGGAAGAAAGGGCTGAATGTCTGTATACCTGCCCGTCAAATTCGGAGTGTGGAAGGGAAAGCAGCAGCTGATGACATCACTGCAAGGAAGTGTTTTCAAACGTGCAGGTCTGGGGACACCGACATCATAGACAAGCCCCGGTTCGGACGGCCCCCTCAACCACCAATGATGAAGCCCTGCGCCAAGTTGTTGACGATAATCCCAGTACAAGTAGTTGGTGCTTGTCAGCCCAGCTGGGCCCTTTCTCAAAGCATTATAGTTCGACTTCACCAGAAGGCGGCCTCGACGTGTTCCCCGTCCTCACGATCTCACCCCCCCCCCCCCAGCAAGCGCAGAGACGTGTTGACAACTGGCACCAACTGTTGACAAACTCACATGACCAACGATTCCCCCGCTGTATCGTCACTGAGGATGAAAAGTTTATGTTCCTACCATACCCCAGCACAGGTAACCAATGGCTCCAGCCAAGCCACTTGGCAGAGGCGGTTGTCCGATGAGGCCGGTTCGAGAAGTAGGTTATGCTTTGCATCTGGTGGGATTTCGAGGCCCCCTTGCACTGGGAATTAGTTCAGTTTGGTCGCTCCGAGGAAGGGAACCTATATGCTGAGGAAATAAAACGGCTGCATCATGTTCTGCGCACCCAGTACCGGCACTCATCAACAGGAAGAGGGTGCTTCTCCAGCACGAGAATGCGCAGCCCAAACTTCTAACATGGTTCGTGGACAACTCACGAAATTTTAGGGAACCGAAGCCTCGAGAACCTGACCCATCCACCTTACAGTCCCGACCTTACACCCTCTGACTGCCATCCACCTTACAGTCCCGACCTTACACCCTCTGACTGCCATCCACCTTACAGTCCCGACCTTACACCCTCTGACTGCCATCCACCTTACAGTCCCGACCTTACACCCTCTGACTGCCATCCACCTTACAGTCCCGACCTTACACCCTCTGACTGCCATCCACCTTACAGTCCCGACCTTACACCCTCTGACTGCCATCCACCTTACAGTCCCGACCTTACACCCTCTGACTGCCATCCACTCCGCGTTATCCCAGACTTCCTTCGAGGGCGGGATTTCAGTTCACTGGAAAAAGTGGAGAGTTTTGAATATCTTGGATCACTACTAAGAAATAATGGAGATACAATGAGGGAAATTAAAAGGAGGACATCTATAACAATGTAAAGGTGTGAACTATCATATCACTGATGAAGATTGCAGATGATTAAGTTTTTTTTTTATCATAACACATCGAGGTCTCACTCGCATTACCAGATTCACTAGATCAGAGCAAGTCCGATGAAATGTTCACTGCATTATTTAATCCTGTCAATTAAGATATTATTCGACTTAAAATTCATAACATCTCTTGAAGTAAGATGTAATACGACATAATATTCGTTAGTTTCGTCGTTGAAACACATAATCATTTGTTCACAATATCAAACTCTATCTATCATATTCTACGTGCAGCATTTCTCAATATCCTCAACTTCACATTATTATGCACTTGATACGAAAACATTTCCTAACTCAGTATTAGATCAGATCTGCAACACGTGGTCAATCAGTTACACGACTAAATCACTGTTCTCTAAGCTTCAAAAGTATCAATTCCTCGTAATCACTTGAATCACATCTTCAGTCTGTCCTAAAACTACTTCTTCAAAAACCGTTTTTCCATCTGTTCCACCTCTCGTTACCTACGTCTTCTTTCTCTCTCGTGTCTTCTCTGGTGTGTGTTCTCCTTCTGCTTTTCTTCTCTGATTGTCCGTCCTTTTCTTCTTCTCTTGTCTGGACCGGTCTCTATTCACTGGCCGTCTTTGTTCCTCCGTCTTTGGGGGTCTGATTCTCCGTCTGCTGTTCTTCTCTTCTCTGTCTACTTCTGACGATCCTCCTCACTTGTCCGCTAGCCTCTAGACTTCCTCTTCTTGGGGGCTCCTTCCTTCTCGTGCTCCTTCCTTTGACGTCTGGACCGGTCTCTATTCATTGACCTTCCTTGTTCCTCCGTCTTCGGGCTCCCTCCTCTGTCTCCTCTCTCCTGTATTTCCGTACCTCTTCGTCCTCCTCCTGTCTCACCGCTCGCCTTTTTATTTTCAAGTCCAGCTTGATGGATTAACAATATGTATTTTGGCTTCACCTCCAGGTGTCCACCCCTTTCTCTGAGCGTCCTGATTGCCCTTGATTTAAATTCACCCTTGACTTATATGTTGTAGGTCAATTGTCCACTAGGCCACGCCTCTAAATATTTAATTAGTCAGCTGGACGCGTTGGACACTCCTTTATTTAAAAACAAAGTGCAATAGCGTCCTAAGATGCGTAAGCTAATACGTGTCAATCTGCCTCAACTCCGTCTATACAACTGTCATTTATCTTAGTCATTATCTTGCTCTTTCATGTCTGAGGTTTCATTGCGTCCTGACTCTAATTTTCCTATTTACTTTCTCTGTTGCTATTAGATGTTACTATTATGCCTACAATATATTCATAATCATAATCATTAATTATAATAATAACAACTATAATCGTTACTTATAAGGTCATGCTACACATCTATCGCTCTTCAGAAAGTAAATCAACTAAAGAAGCTGCGGAGATGAACAGACTTATAAAAATAAGATTTTTAAGGGCATGCATCTCTCCCATCGCAACATATGCATGTGAGACCTGGACACTTAACAAAACAGCTGAGAAACACATAAATGCCTTTGAATGTAAATTCTACAGAAGAGTTCTTCAAATATCATGGACACAACATAGAACAAACATCCTACTACAAGAACGTAATATTGAAGAAGGCTGGCTAGTAAAGAGGATTAAACGAAGAAAACTTAAATATTTTTGATATATTAAACGTCATGATAATTTAGAGAAGACAGTCTTGGAAGAGTACATAATGGGAAAAAGAGAGGAAGACCAAGGCGAAGATGGCTGCAAGACATCGTTGATACGTACAAATGGATGCATCAGCAAAAGGGTATCTTTCGTACAACCGAGATACCTACAGGAGTGCTATTAGGGAGTGTATAAACTAGGAAAAAAGTAGGAGCAGCTTTATTACTTAACGACTACTCGTTAAAAGTTATAAAGCTGCTCCTACTTTTTTCCTTGTTTATATATTCTAGTATCATAGCTTTACTGCAGTGCTTCGTGTATAGTTGTATACTTATACACTAATTATTATGTGTTGCTGTTAGGGAGGCACAGTTCTGCAAAACACATGCAAATAACTGACTGACTGACTGACTGACGGACTGACTGACTGACTGACTGACTGACTGACTGACTGACTGACTGACTGACTGACTAGCCTTTCTGGCTTTTTTTAGAAAGAAGCAGATACCGTACAAATGGAATGTCTACGCCAGTTTTAAACGTTTCATTCCTCGTTTACGTATAAAATAATCCATTCAAGCAGAACTTTTATGCCGTTTTCCTCTTTATATAAAAACACCTGCACAGGTAAAGACTGAGAGGCCTACAGGAGAGCTGTTTGGGAGGCAAAGTTCCGCAGGGGACATGCAAATGAATGAATGAATGACGGGTGGTATTCAGTATTTTATTTTCTGTTCATGTTGTGCGCATCGTAACTATCGTCTTTTTGGGTAAACGTATGAATATTCCTCTGGAGAAACATTTCATGGTTCTTTTTTATTTCAGAGTATTCGAAATTTTAACATGAACCTTTTACTGGGTGTTATACTGTAGTCCCACTACAATTTCTATGAAAGAAAAATTGAAAAATGAAGTAAATGACGTCATCACAAAATGTGCTAAAAAGTCATTTAATTAGTTACAATAGTGACTGCAGTGATACAACGATGTTTTGGGTTAGCTGGACTGTACTACAGAAATATTCATTATAACAGATGTTGGAAATGTCCACCACGGGCTTTAAGACATGACTGTAAATGTCTCTTCATATTGTCAGATACCTTATGTAACGTGTCTGTTGTTATTTCTTGAATGGTAATTCTGATTGCTTCTTTCATGTCCTCAATTGTTTGTACATTATTTTTGTAAACATTTCCTTTCAAGAAACCCCGTAGATAATAATCTAATGGATTTAGATCTGGAGATAGAGCCGGCCAAATTCCACGAGATATTATGCGATTTGCGAAGATTTCTTCCAAAAAACCGTGTGTTGGTCTAGCTCTGGGTGCAGTTGCACCGTCTTGCTGGAAGCACTCTTCTTCAATTTCACGTTCATTGAGCTGTTCTAAAAAAGGTTCTAGAATGCCAATACGGTACCGATGGGCATTTATAGTGTTGTTGAAGAAAGTTTTCGCATCATGTAGCGGCACTTCATGAAGTGCATTGGGATTAACACTACTCTTTTTGCTCATAACAGCACATCTTCGTTGGAAAAAGACATAGAACACTAGAATGAATGAATGAATGAATGAATTTTATTTTTAAAGGGTAAAGAATTTGTCATGCAGGCCCATTTTACATTCTGCCCTTCATCATTCCATCGTTCATTCTTCCCACACACTCGATTTAATACAAGTATACAAATTACATTAGGAAAAAAAAACATTTCAAAAGATATTACATTCAAAGTAAAAGAGAAGAAGTAATTAACCTAATAAAATAGCTCGACACACGCATACACGCACACTCACAGACATATACATAAACAAAAATACATTTTCGGTACAGATCTTCTAACATATGTTTTTTAAACAAACATTAAAATAATTTCTAACAATATCTAAGAAGTTACTTTTTGAAACTATGTCATTTTAGTACTTGATGGCTGGCGAGTCATGGGTTGAGAGAGTGCTGGTTATTCTCTTGAGACATATAATTACAAGTGAGTAAATTATTGAAACAGGTTTGATGTTAAAGGATGAAGTATGATAAGAGAAGATTTTCCAGAGCTGTACTGTAGAGTATGCAAGGTTTCGTTTGTACAGATCAATCCTGGGTTTAGGAAGAAGACATTTTTTAAAAAGTTGGTTATGTTAAGTGTTTGACATAAACGGCCACAGGTAAGGCGGAGCACTGAGCGACAAAATTCTATGAACAAACTTAACTTTGATAAAATATGATTTTATATTTGAGGGGTAGAATTTTTATTTGTCTACTCTGATCTACAGTCTGCACTGGGTGTTTGTCACAAATCAGACTTATTGCTCATTTGTGCAGTGAGAGGGTCTTTTTGTGTTTGAGACTGAGCATCCATCCCAGACTGTGGAACACTAATATAAGTGTGTTTGTATGCGTGATATGTTGTATATATTTCTTGTGTCTTTGTCGATAAAGTGTTTAATTTTGGCTAGTTGGTAAACTTTCTGTGCAATCAAGTTGTTAGGTTATGTACGTGAGAAAAGAAGATAAACGAGGAAGACAAAGTTTGAATTTATTTAAAGGATTGTAGGATTCTGCACTTGTGGCAGCTAATCTGTAGATGTCTTTAAGTCTAGCCTGTTTCAGTAGGTGTGGTGTTTAGAATGGCTGTGATTATCACATTAAGACAGTAAAAATGTAAAAAAAAATTCAAGATTTAATTAATTTATTTCAATAGTTTCATACATCTGATAATTAATTACAGTAATGTGTAAACATTGCATAGATGTGTACACTGTGAATTAAGCAATGCTTGTTAAAAGAAATGATGAAATATAAATATTTGATTTCATATTTAATTTATGAAGTAGTATCATGGTTTTAAAATCTCACACACTTTTGTTTACACTCTTTCTTTTTTCAATGCATGTCTCATTTTTTCTTGTATTTGTATTTTAATTATTCACACGCGAATTCATCAGTGTTCACACAATGAAAACTGTTCATAAGTCCGTTAATGTAATCGTTTATCATTTCCATGCAGTAATTTCTTTTTTAAATTCCTTCCGAGTGTACGACGAATGAACTCTGGATTGGACTCTCTACCCAATCCCATGTCTCATTCACTGCGCTAATCTTACAGTATATTAAATACAATTCCAATGCAGCCTTGAGGTGCGAACACAAATCTGCTCCTTTAGGAAACATGCTTTTTTAGCTTCATTATATCGGAATGGCCACGTTACTTAGAAGCATCCAACATTTATGTTTAGATAATAGTAATATCTATATTCTATGTATATCTACTGATAACAAAAAAAAACATACACAGCAGATTATCTTAAAATTAGCTGATATTTCCGATATAAAAAGTTTACTAGTCAAGTAAATACTAGAGAGAGAGAGAGATAGAGAGAGAGAGAGAGAGATAATATACACATATATATACATACACACACACACACACATATATATATATATATATATATATATATATATATATATAATGCAGGAAATGATTGAAAATGAGTTTTATATCACTCATAAAGAAAGATAATGAAGTCACCAAAACTCTTACAGGTAGCTGATGTAGACTATACAGATATAAAAGAGCATATACACCATAAGGTCGATGTAATTTTGTGAAGGAACAGGTACCACAACTGCGAATTCTATATTAAAGTCAGATATTAGGTTTCTCAAAAGAAGGACTTGTACTTGCTCTTAGCTGATTATACAAAAGGTTTAGAATGAGGCTAGAACATACGATACAAATGCATGAAAAATCTTATACAAATGATGAATATATGCGAATTATTATTAGCATGATATGTAATAAAAGCGTAACAAAATGTGTGAGATTCCATCGGAATGTACAAATCAATTATAAAAATGTCACAAAGTGAGCAGTGTTTGCAGTATTTAATGTTAATAACAATGAAAACAGTCAAAAAAATATGCGTTAAAAATCTTGTTGGAAATAAATGAGAAGTATATTTACTTCTCAAGCCAGCAACAATGACTTGCTGGGACACTGAAAGCAGACACCATATGTTCACATTTTTCAAAACTCCCTTCTTATCTGTGCCAAATTCAATATAGCAATATTATTCTACACTTACAAGTTTATGATTTAAGCAAATGTTAAAAAAAGGAAACGTGCAAAAAAGGATTAGGTTAGATCTGGAGCCTTAGATTTTTTTTCGATGATGTGACAATTGTAGTAATTTTTTTAAAAGGGTTATAAATGAGGTTATAATATATGTTATATATGTATAATGTTTCATTGTATATTTATGGTATGATTGGAAGTGATTAATAAAACTACACATTGACAAGTTACACAAAATGGAGAGAAAACACAATTAAAACAGTTCTTCTAATAATCATAAGTTTCTATTGTCACAACTTAATTTTTCACAGTTAGAAACAATCAAACAAATGAATCACCAATTAATATGTTAGTCATCAGTTTACATTACTATCAACATAATCACTAAGCATTTTCCCTAAATATGTGTGTCTGATTCTGATTGTAACAAAACGTAACTAATTGTAAAGGTATATATATATGAATGCATATGCATAAAATCAGTAATATATAATTAAGTGCACATAAAAACACACTTTCACATTTGGCAAAAGAATATAAAAAAATCTAACATAGAACAATTACACTTGCAGTGAGTTATGATTATTCATTACCACACATAACGCAATCCTAACAAAATATTTACCTCACTGGATCGGGATTGATCGAGGGAGCCCACAGCACAGCTTGCATTCATCCACATCACATAATAACAACCAATACTAACCTAACACATACTGGTTCTCATCGGACGCATACATTTTCTCACTCAAGCTTGAACAATAACATGGCTCCCCCGAACGCTGGCCTCGCACGTGCTCAGCTTACAAAATCCTAACCAATTAAAATTCTATCTTCTTACCTTTATATGCTTTATATATATATATATACTTTATATACTTAGCCAGAGACGGACCTCCAGAATTGTGGAATTCCGGTAAAGCCTGTCTCTGACCATTGGGGTTGCCAATCAACCTAGGTAACTAATGTTATTAATCTACTCCCTACACAACAGCTCTGATTACAGTTTTTAAAAATATTAATAAAATGTTCAGGTTCGAAGTGACTTCGTGCTAAGTCATTTTGAAAGAAAAATGTGAACAGGTTGGGAAGTTTCAAATATTCAAATAAGAATTGTTGAAAGAAAGTAGCGAGTTTAGGAAAACGATGCTATCTTCCATACATCTTCGGAAAGACAAAGAACTTTTCTGTGTGCTGAGATGATGTAAAGAAACATGGCTGTAGGAGCTGAGAAAAAACATCTGTTGTTTATATTGGTGAATATTTCTTAACCACAGAAAACATGAACAATTTAGAATATTCATGTTATTTATACCGATTACACAAATATTAAAGATACCATGACAAATATCTCTGAAAACCACGATGGGCAGCATGCAGACAGCAAATAGCACATTAGAAAGCCCGCCTGCTGGTCGTAAAAATGAAGAGATATTGTTGTCTTGAAAGACACCAATATCACACTTCATAGTCAACGTATAATTGATAACTGTCATAGGACACGAAGGGACAATAAATAGATACCTGTTATAATAATACCAAATAACAATAAATAGATATATGTATGATTTGTTTAATAAAATGCTTAATTTTACTTTGTTTTAAACTGCTGTTATGTGTATAGATATCAAACTCTGGATATAGGAGTAGAGATACAGTCTGATGTATAGACTTTGGTTGCCGTCCAAAGCTGACTGCGTACGTAAAGTCGAATGAGACTTCCCAGCTCTCCGCTGGTAGTCCAGTAACAAGCACGTCTTAATTAATGAGCCAGGGATCACTATAGTCTCCTGCTAAAGAAGCAATTCAGCTCCATGTTTTTAGCTTCACTCTCAGCCTGCAAAAATGCCGGCCGTAGCACGTTCGTCATTCACCACGGTGCGGGTGCCTCAAACGCTTCGAATATAAAGAACATATTGCTCACAGTTCATGGAAAACTAAACCACACCAACATCAGCAACAATCAAATACGTCGGGAAATAAGTCAGGGAAATCTTCCATTACAGTGTTTACACTACATGAATCTACATTCTGTTATATAATTACGCTGGTACAAGAACATGAAGTTCACAGCCGAGCTTTCTGTCGACGGATGAGACGACGTTTAAATGAAGGAGGCTGGCGTGATATGCCTACGTCACTTCCAGCGTCAGTTGTGAAATCTGCGGGCACCAGCTTATCTGTAGCAGGGGGGTGTAAGTCGTATCTCTGGAGGATGCTTGTTACGAAAAGAAACACTCGCGAGCGAGCAAACACTTCCACTGGGCAAACTGGTGCACCGGTTCCAAATGTTGCCAGACTGTGATAGGTAGAAACATAAGAAGGATCATCTGTATTCAAGTGCGATATATAATTCGGTTGGTTTCACACATTGAGATAGTATAATATTCAGCTTTATACTACGTATGTCTTATAACATCTATTGATTTCAGAGCGATACACTTAGTGATATTCGGATATATAAATTATAGAAATATTAAGAAGAGACATAAAAATAAGGGTCTACTGGAGACATCTTAAGGCACCGTGCACAAAATTACAGCACAGATTCGTCCAGAGATTTAATGCAGATGATTGCAAACTAATTAAAGAATACTACATATCATATTCAGCCATGTGAAAAGTTGCTAATGAAAATAATGCCTGGAGATTCCAATATATTTGATAAATACCTAAATGTAGATCTAAGGTAGTTGAATTTACAATTTGCCTAAGTAAATCCCCATAATGACACCAGGTGAATTGGCTACGCAGGCCAAAGATATCTTAATAACAGCTACAGACATGGTTTCAGTAAAGAAAACACAAAAGAATGGATGGATTACAGCAGGTACACTAGAACTGATAAAACAACGTAGAGAAATGAAGACGCAATGGAAAGTGACAAACAACAACAAAGAGAAATATAAAACTTTAACAAGAGAAGTACGAAGAAATATAAGAAAAGACAAAAAACAATACATACAAGATTGTTGTGAAAAAATAGAAGAACATCAGAAGTGTGAAAGAGATAGTGAAATGTTTAAAGAAATGAAGACATTGACAGGAAATGTCACACCTAAGCTAAATGTAATTTGTGACGAGATGGGAAATACCTTGACAGAGACAGAGGAAATTCTAGAAAGATGGAAGGAATATTGCAAAGGAATGTATGAAACAACCGACTGTGGAAGCAGAAATCAACAGTGTGAATTATTATTGGAGGAGAAAGAACCCGAACCGACAATAGAAGAAGTTTTATGGGCAATAAAGAATCTGAAAAATGGTAAATCACCAGGATGTGATGAGATAACAGCTGAATTTATTAAAGCAGGAGGAAAGGAACATGCAACAATCTATCATGCACTATGTAAAAAGATATAACATTCTGGTATATGGCCAAAAGAATGGAGAAGAACTGTATTCATACCATTGCCAAAAAAGGGTAACCTGAAATTATGCACAAACTACAGAAATGTTGCCTGATTAGTCATGCCAGTAAAATTCTGTTAAAAATCATAATGGGTACACTTCGAAAGAAAATAGAAGAAGAAGTCAATATGGTCCAAGCTGGTTTCAGGCAAGACAGAGGATCAAGAGATCATATATTCAGTATTACATTAATAACTGAGAAATGCAGAGAGTTTAATGTCAATCTTTATTTAACCTTTATAGACTACTCAAAGTCATTTGATTGTGTACAACACCAGAAACTTCTGGGAAATAATAAAAAAAATGGGATTTCCAACACATTTGACACAACTAACATCACTGCTGTATCTAGACCAAAAAGCAGCAGTAAGAATAAATTGTGAAACAACAAGTTGGTTTGACATAAAACAAGGGGTCCGTCAGGGGTGCATATTGTCACCCTACTTATTTAACTTGTATACTGAAAATATAATGAGGAATGTTAGAGAAGATGTAGACAAAGAATATTACGATGCCATAACAATTGGAGGTTATGAAATACAAGAGATTAGATATGCTGATGACACAATATTACCCTCCACAACACAAAAAGAAATGGAAAAACTAATTATGTCAGTCCGTAAGAAGAGCGAAGAGCAGAACCTCTATCTTAATGCAAAGAAAACTAAATTGATGACAACTGACAAAACAAATAAGGCAGCTGAAATATGTATCAATGAGGAAAAGCTGGAAGAAGTGGAGAGTTTTGAATATCTTGGATCACTACTAACTAATAATGGAGATACAATGAGGGAAATTAAAAGGAGGACATCTATCGCTCTTCAGAAAGTAAAACAAATAAAGAATCTGTACAGAGGAGCAGACAGAACCACATAAATAAGATTTTTAAGGGCATGCATCTTTCCCATCGCAACATATGTCTGTGAGACCTGGACACTTAACAAAACAGCTGAGAAACACATAAATGCCTTTGAATGTAAATGCTACAGAAGAGTTCTTCAAATATCAAGGACACAAAAAGGAACAAATATATCTATACTACAAGAGCTTAAAATTGAAGAAAGCTGGCTAGTAAAGAGTATTAAAGAGAGAAAACTTAAATATTTTGGACACATTAAACGTCATGATAATTTAGAGAAGACCGTATTGGAAAGATACATAATGTGAAAAAGAAAGAAAGGAAGACCAAAACGAAGATGGCTGCAAAACAACGTTGACGATCTGCAAATGGATGCATCAGCAGCAGGCCATCTTGCTCACAACCGAGAGGCCTACAGGAGTGCTGTTTGGGAGGCAAAGTTCCGCAAGGGTCATGCAAATAAATGAGTGAATGAAATGCTCCTTTACATTTGGTCGATAGTGATGAATCACCGTCTCCTTCATTGTTACTGATAGGAAGAACCAGTGACGTACTCTGTGTATACTGTTAATCAGTAACTAAACAGTGGCTATATAGTGGAAGTCATAAGTTTTGTCGTTAGAGAGTAAATGCTTTATGATGTTGATCTTCAATTTTTTATTATCTCTATGTCAAAAAATGTCAGAGTAAACAATGTGTCTTTTGACTGCGTGCAGATGAATACTCTGTCACTGAATTTTTGGAATATCTAGTAAAAATTTAGCAGCATCTTTGATTCCGAAGAGATCGTGGAAACTGACTCAGTCGCGTCTATTCGATGTGCGTCCATATTCGCTTACAGTGGTTTCAGTGACTTCGGCAGAGAAATGACTGCTGTATTAACACTGGTTACAGTAACAGAAGTCCACATATGTGTAAGTTTCAGGTTTACAAAATAACATAGAAAGAGTGAGAAAAATTAGAATAAACGAGAGCTGCAGAAAATCAGATGAACATATACAAATGAGAACATACTACAACCCAACATGTGGCAAATATCTTTTTTCAACGACCACACGCAAACATATCGCAACAGATATGTTTTTAAAAGGGTAAAATTAGCACTTATCAATATGGTATGACCAAAAACAAAACAATACATACAAGATTGTTGTGAAAGAATAGAAGGACATCAGAAGTGTGGAAGAGATACTGAAATGTTTAAAGAAATGAAGACACTGACGAAAAATATCACATCTAAGCTAAATGTAATTTGTGACGAGGTGGGGAATACCTTGACAGAGACAGAGGAAATTCTAGAAAGATGGAATGAATATTGTAGAGGAATGTATGAAACAACTGACTGTGAAAGTAGAAATAAAGAGTATGAATTATTATTGGAGGAAAAAGAACCCGAACCGACAATACTAGAAGTGTTATTTGCAATAAGGAATCTGAAAAATGGTAAATCACCAGGATGTGATGAGATAACAGCTGAACTTATTAAAGCAGAAGTAAAGGAATGTGCAACAATCTATCATGCACTATGTAAAAAGATATAACATTCAGGTATATGGCCAAAAGAATGGAAAAGAACTGTATTCATACCATTGCCAAAAAGGGTAACCTGAAATTATGCACAAACTACAGAACTGTTGCCCTGATTAGTCATGCCAGTAAAATTTTGTTTAAAATCATAATGGGTAGACTTCGTAAGAAAATAGAAGAAGTCAATATGTTCAAGCTGGTTTCAGACAAGGAAGAGGATCAAGAGATCATATATTCAATATTAGATTAATAATAGAGACATGCAGAGCATTTAATGTGAATCTATATTTACTTTATATAGACTACTCAAAGGCATTTGATTATGTACAACATCGGAAACTCCGGGGAAATAATAGGGGGAAAATGGGATTTCCAACACATTTGATACAATTAACATCACTGCTGTATCTAGATCAACAAGCAGCAGTAAGAATAAGTGGTGAAACAACTTGTTTTGGCATAAAACAAGGGGTCCGTCAGGGGTGCATATTGTCGCCTTACTTGTTTCACTTGTGTACTAGAAATGTAATGAGGAATGTTAGAGAAGATGTAGACAAAAAATATTACGATGCCATAACAGTTGGAGGTTATAAAGTACTAGAGATTAGATATGCTGATGACACAGTATTACCTTCCACAACACAAAAGGGAATGGAAAAACTAATTGTGTCAGTCTGTAAGAACAGCGAAGAGCAGAACCTCTATCTTAATGCAAAGAAAACTAAATTGATGAATCTGACAAAACAAATAAGGCAGCTGATATATGTATCAATGAGGAAAAACTGGAAGAAGTGGAGAGTTTTGAATATCTTAGATCATTGCTAACTAATAATGGAGATACAATGAGGGAAATTAAAAGGAGGACATCTATCGCTCTTCAAAAAGTAAAACAATTAAACAGGCTGTGGATAGTAGCAGACAGAACTACAAAAATAAGATTTTTAAAGGCATGTATCTTTCCCATCGCAACATCTGCCTGTGAGACCTGGACAAAACAGCTGAGAAACACATAAATGCCTGTGAATGTAAATGCTACAGAAGAGTTCTTCAAATATCAAGGACACAAAAAAAGAACAAATATATCCATACTACAAGATCTTAATACTGAAGAAGTTGGGCTAATAAAGAAGATTAAACAAAGAAAACTTAAATATTTTGGACACATTAAACGTCATGATAATCTAGAGAAGACCGTCTTGGGAGGACACATAATGAGACAAAGAAAGAGAAGAAGACCAAGGCGAAGATTGTTGCACGACATCGTTGATGATCTGCAAATGGATGCATCAGCAGCAGGGCATTTTGCTTACAACCGAGAGGCCTACAGGAGAGCTGTTAGGGAGGCAAAATTCCACAACGGACATACAAATAACTGACTGACAATATGGTTTCTTCCAGGAAAAAATGTCTGGCAGAAAATTCGTGCACACCGATGCATATAAGCACAAAACAGAATCCAGCGATTGCTTTAGAAATGAGAGAAAAGCATCACGATAAAGACTACCTGATGTCATGCTCCAATTGGGGAACAAATACTAGATAACTATCCCCCCTCTTCCCCCCCCCCCTTCCAAAACAAAAAGAGCCCACAGAAGTGGCGCAGGTAATAAAAGTGAAAAAACATAATGAGGAGGGTGTGGAAGAAAGAGTTCAGAATTAACAGAGAGAGGTGAATGGCCAAGACTGTCCTAGACAAGGAAGCTGTCAAATCCCTGTGATGGCTAGAGATTAAGGATTGAAAAAACTTGGAAACTTAACCTTAAGTCGAGGGCGGCAAGAAGGAGAAACTGCAGTGAAGTGAGTCGAACTAAGACAAACCCAAGAGCAGAAATAGGAACAGAGAAATAGCAACAGAGAAAATAGAAATAGGACAGCACACGGGTAGAAATATAAAATAGCTTTGAGAAAGCTGAACGGCAACCACAACGTCAGATACCAGAGAACGTCATGTCAAATGACATAAGGCGACTGCTGACATTTTTTTATCCTTGAGGTTCTTGTTCCTCTTATGCGACACCAGTAGGGATTCCCCAAAGAGTTCACATATTTGGGGTTAGTCTAGAGGAGACAGAGATGGCGAAAGTTGGTTTTAAACTCCAGGGATCCTCCCAGACATTGTCGCAATGCAAGCAGAAGAAAGTGTTCATGAAGATCTTTAATTTTTTTTTTTTCCAAAAAAAGGTAACACATGTTTGAATTGATCTGAAATAGTGTAAAACGTGGGAAAATATAGGCACTAACACCATATCCCTATGTACCTCTAAGGCATGGCAGGATTACCTTTAAATGTAAAATGTGTACTATAATAAATATTATGCTAATAAAATTTTTCTAACAAACCATAACTTTATAAAATACTCGTAAGGAATGCCTTGCTGTAAACTATCTGATAACAAATAATTGTGGGTTATTATATTCTTATTTTGATGTACGTGTACGTGTAACATTTCTTATAAATGAAGGAACTAATCATAATAACTATTAGATAACTAGAGACATTGTAAAGGGGAGCCGCACTGGCACTCTGGACAAGTTACTCGCTACCGACCGTAAGACCCGGTTTCCATTTCCACTAATCACAGTGGAAGTAAGACCACGGCTCGCATAAACCTCCCGTGGTTCACCCGGCCTTAAGAAAAAATGGGGACAAGAGTTGACGCTCTGGGAAGGAAGAGGAGTGACGACGCTAGCTACGGAGTTAGTGCTGACGGCGACACTAGTGAGCAGTTTCTGGTCAGCTACTGGCTAACCAGCTTAGCACTCATGGTTTGACCCTGTGGTGCAATGACACTAGTTCATAGATCATACCTTTACCTTTAGTGTGATTAAAGAGTTACTTAAAATAAGATAACAAGTAAACGTACGTTCATATTACCTTAAAGGCACATACGGAGAAAGATATTAGTAACCCCCGTATGGTACCCGAGACCTGGGCCAATGCCTGGGAAGTAAAGAATAGGACCACTGTACCCTACCATGCATGATCGTAAAATGCGATTAAGGAGGGCCCAGCATAGAGCCACCAACCCTTTCCGGTAAAAAAAACCCCAACATATTGCTATAGAAACAAAAGCAAGAGAAAAAATAACATCTTGCTGGCAGAAATGCATATGAAGCCACTGGCAGCAATTATTAAGAAAAAGACGCTGGCGATGTTTGGGACATGTGCTCCGAATGACTGACAACTCACTACCAAAAATAGCACTAAGATGAATGCCACCGGGGAACTGAATTAAGGGTAGACCAAGAGAGACATAGAGAAGAACAACAGAGAGGATGTTGAGCAATAAAGGGCTCACCTGGGCAAGAGTGGAAAAAAGGCAAAGGACAGGCATTTGTGGAAAACCTGTGCGGAAGCCTCATGTGGCCTGGGCAATTAAGGTTCAGAGAGAGGGAGAGAGAAAGAGAGACAGAGATAGATTAGGTGATGACATCTTGCCACTTCTCCTTATCCATGCTCCAGAAAAAGCCATGTAACAAATAGTTGACCGAGTCAGCAACTTCTGTCTTCAGAACTGAATGCTTCAAGCATATGGTGCCCAATATAAGACAGCTTACACAGATATGTAAGACCAGAATGTACTATAGAACAAAAATATAAAATCTAACCAACCAATTTTTCGGGATGGTAATGCCCTCAAAACTGATGTCTTCTGATGCTCTTCGAAAGCCTTGAAGCGGGACTTGAGCAATGATGCGAAGAGTTTCCAAAACGGTAGCTTCCGTGTATGGCACACTGCTTTTATGTTCAGGTTTAGGTCGCTCTATTTCCTCCTGAATCTTTCTAGTCACGTGTGGATAATTGAAGATACAAGCAAGAGAAGCTGTAGAAGTTAAATAAGCTGAAACAAAGAATTGTGTGTTTCAGTGGAATTCACTAAATGAGGAGAAAGGGTATGTCAAAAAAAATTTGAAAAATTTTATAGCTTACTTTGTCAATTTAATGTATTTTTTAAAATAAAGCTTTTAGAACGCGCTTTTCTCTAATATTTCGGCAAAAGCCTTCTTCAAGAATCGCAAAAAAAACCAAAACAACACAACAGATAAAAACACGAAAAATTTATGAAAAATACATAAACTTAGCCTCGTGGCTTCCTTCGTGTAAGAAGGCCGGGCACAGATGTACAAAGTAGAGCACAAAGAGAAAGCCAATGATTGGCTGAGAAATGTTTTACATTTGAGAACAAACTGAGTTTAAGTTCGAAATAAAATGGACATAAATGTCGCAATCTTTAGGGCAGAATACTAAAAGTATTGTTTTGTTAGACGTTCACATGAAGCAGGCTATTAAGTGTAACTTGTAACAAATATTTACACACTATAACTGTCAATAACGGTGAAAAGAAAACATTAGCAACCAGGATCGCATATGTGCTTTATTTACTTTCACGAATTTGAGTTTAATGTATTTGATTATAAATATTTTAAACAGCAAACAGGTAAATGTACATGTTAAACTTACCTGCATAAAATAAAGTCGTTATAAAAGAAAGGATGCGGTCTTCATTTTCTCCCATCCACTCATTGCCTGGCTTTTTCTGGAAATCCAGCAGCAGATTTCTGATAGCTCTCGCACGTGACTTCTCTAAATAATTTGCGTGAAATTAAAAGTTAATTGTTTCAGAATAGATATATGGTCCTCTGTTTGTGCCCTACGTTTCTCATATCTGTTTGTGTGCTATATTTCTCATATTCAAAGTTTACAATGCTGTAACGATGCTACTTCCGGCGTGACGTGGAAGATGGCGGACGTTTTTTTAGTGCTCTCGCCGGCATGCAGAAATCAGCGGAATACCGCTTGATCTGTTACATATCATGTACCGGGAGTTGGGCATAAGGCTAACAACCTTATCCTGGGACCTATCTAGAGGCAACTCCAGATGGGAAAAAAAGATATCGTTATGGAAACTCGCAGAGAAACCAACCGAGCATCAGGGATGCCAACTCCGAAGAGCTCATTCGTCGGCCCCAAACATGTGACAAGGATTGGAATCTGGAATGTGAGAACGACGGCAGCACCAACAAAAACTGCTCAGGTCATCAAAGAAATGGAGAGATACCATCTAGACATACTGGGCATCAGTGAAATGCGATGGCCAGAAGCAGGTAAAAGATCGGCGGAAAACGGCAAGTTAATAATACATTAAGATCAGTTGTGTCAAAAGTATTTTGCAAGGTCATTTTGAATAGACTCAAAGATATAGTGGATACTGCAATGAGAAAAGAACAAGCAGGATTTCGAAAAGGGAGAAGCTGTCTCGACCAGATCTTTACTCTCAGAATAATACTTGAAGAACTTATTGAAAAGCAGAAACCATTAATATCGAACTTCATAGATTTTAAAAAGGCATTTAATAGCATACACAGATATTCATTATGCAGAATTTTAAGTCTATATGGAATACCATCTAAATTGTCAACATTATTAAGGACTTATACAATGGATATGTTTGTGCAGTCAAGACAGAACAAGGAATGAGTGAAAGGTTCCAGATTGAAACAGGTGTAAAACAAGGATGTATACTGTCTCCTTTACTTTTTGGGATTACAATAGACTTCATAATGAAAAAATGCTGCACAGGTAACACAGGCATTGACTGGGTACATGGGACCCAACTAGAAGATCTTGATTTTGCTGATGACATAACTCTTATCAGTAATAATGTGAATTCCATGCAAAGAAAAAACAGATAGCCTGTCTTCACTGGCTAGCAAAATAGGACTTGAAATTAACTAGGACAAAATAAAAATACTACATGCCTCCATGAATTATAAAACTTAAAAGTTATCTTAAGCTGCTCTTACAGACACCGAATACAATTAATTGTTTTCTGAATAGTCCCGAAAATTTTGTTTAGTAGATAGTCATTTATAATGTATGTAGTTACTTCTGTACTGAGTGAATGTTTAAGAGCGCAACGTAAATGTTGTATTTTATTTTATGTCTCTCAGCTTCAATGTTAGTTATGTTTGTTATATGAACAGCATATTTGTAGAATGTCTAGAATAGAGTGAAAGATGTATGATAAAGGGCAGAATGTCAGACGGGCCTGCGTGCCCAATTATTAACCCTTTTGAAATAAAGATCAATCAATCAATCAATCAAATAAATCTATCTATCTATCTATCTATCTATCTATCTATCTATCTATCTATCTATCTATCTATCTATCTATCTATCTATCTATCTATCTATCTATCTATCTATCTATCTATCTATCTATCTATCTATCTATGTCTGTCTGTCTATATCAGCCTGTCTTTCCATCTTAGTGTCTGTCAATCATTTATATATTTGTTCGGCTGTCATGTCTTTTTATCTGTTTGTCTCATTATGAACATTTTTACTTCTTTGTGTTTAATCTTTCTCTCCTTCTGTATATTGACTCCTTTCTAGATACCACAGGTTAACTCCATCGTCTTTCAACGGTTCAATAGCCATGCCATTGTTTATTCGTACAGTAAGTTAAAGAAAAAAATCAATATTAAGTATTCGTTGTGTACATGTGCCTTATTTTTTTGGTATTATTTTTATCCTGTTACAAAGAGCAAATGTTTCTACATTTTACTTGTGTTACTTGTATGGTTATTAAACTTGAAGCGAACTCAAATTTCTATTAAAAAAATGCAGGTTGTCATACACAGTTTTACATATACTGAAATATACGGTTTATTCAAAGCTGTTTTGCATGCTCTACAGATTTTCCTAAAAAATTGATACAAATAAATATTATTTCTAAACATTCCAGTTTCTTTGGCATATTTTTTAGTATTGCTCTTGGTATTCCGGCAATTAAAATATTCAGCCGTGGGCAGGTAGACATCTCCTGGGCAGGTAGACATCTCCTGGGCAGGTAGACATCTCCTGGGCAGGTAGAAATCGGCTTCTTAGTTTTCTACTTCCCTTCTGATTTGTGGGAGACAACCACGAAAAACCACCGGAAAGATCACCAGCAGCAAGAGACACACGTCTCATAAAGTTTCTCGTTGGCAGAATGCGGGGAGTCTGATGATGAAAAATAATGAAAAAAAATTATTACAACTATTAGAAGGAGAAGAAACGTTCAGTGATATTGAAAACATTATAGGATAAGGAAAAATAACGGGAGGAGAGAGACAGGAGAGAACAAAGAGAGATATTAGAGAGCAAGGCACGGCTCGGGTACAAGAAAATCACTGATTTGGTTGAAAGCGTGGAAGAGTGAGTTCTGTGGAAAGTTACGATAGCTTGCACCGAAAGACATGGCACCCAGTGATGATTATAATGATGGGAATGAATATCACGCTATGGTGCTAGCAGTGATAATGATGACAAGAGTGGTGATGACGATGATTGTCCTCTTTGCAGAATTGATGAATCTACATAGATTCCCATGACATATAGATTTCCTCAGACATTGTAGAAACCGATAACACTCACTACATGTATGCACAGGATAATGTCAACGATGCCTTCTGTGAAGTAGGACGTTAGGTGACTTCGATGTTGTGGGAATATCATATTATATACTTAAAACCCTACATGAAGTAGTGTGCCTGTATTAACTTGATATCCAAGATACTGTACATATTCAGTATGCAGGAAACTCTCTACAGTAGAGAGCGGAACAACAACACAACTCCTTCAGATCATCAGAGGAAGTACCCCCCCTCAGACAAGTGTTTCGGCCCTTTAAACTCCTGACACTCTAAGGGGGGGTGGGCCCCTCTGGGTCATGACTCCCAGAGGTCTTGTGAGTTGTTGCTTTTTTTTCGGTCCCGGGATCGAACCCATGATCTTCCAGTTGCCACGCGTCTTTAGCGATTTAGCTATGGAGGACTGGTATTGGTTGTGCTATATTTCAACTAACTGTATCTGGCAAGGTAATTTGTGGTTAAATGGGTAAATACAAAAGTGTATACATAATGTAATTGTAAATATTCCTTACTGAATGTATAGACTAATAAAGTACATACTTTGGAAAGAAAATTAAGCAGGGATATTAAGCTATGACAATCAAGAGATGCACGATACAGGACACTAAACACCTGCTACAAGGTGAAGTATGCCTGTTATACGGCAAACGTGTCATTTCATTTTTACGCGGGATAATCAAAAGCGTAGGCTGTCTGAAAATTACTCGCTAAACATCATAAAATAAAGAATGATACTCGTGTGCAGTGGTCATTGGGAAGTTCGAACACGCACAGTACTGCGCTCTCCTACTGTTACAGTTGAATGGAAAATTCACATTAAAATAGCTATTGAAAGTACAATATATATATATATATATATATATATATATATATAAGTAAGAAAGTACTATATATATTATAGGCTATATATGTAATGTATTATTTTACGCTTGGCAGAGTAATCGCTTCACTTACATGGGACATGAAATACATGTGTTCCATGCGAGACCATGCTAAAAGTTGTTTAGTTTTCTGCTTCAGTTATCCTCCCTTAGTGGTTTTTATACTATCGTGCATGGGGTGAACGTTTTAGGAACGGATGTTATGCATGGGATACCTGTATTTGTAAAATCTGATCTTTATTTTTTTTCGCAAACGAAAGAGAGATATTTATAAAACTTTAACAAGCGTCTAGCAGACTTTTTCTCATGGCTAATAGAATAATTTAAAAATTCAAACACATTTTTAGTGGATGGTAAAGTGACATCAAGTGTATAGTGCCTAGTTACCATGGAGTTATAAGATATGACGGACAGACAGATATAATTTATGTAGAATATTTTGAAGCAAATGTCGGATGAATTAGAACACACACACATAACTTAATACACAATGGAGAATATTATACTTCATGTTTGTTTCACAAGTGTTATTCGATCTTTCCTCATAGCTTATAACAACAAGTGTTAGTCGAGCTTTTCTCATAGCTCATAAAACAAGTGTTAGTCGAGATTTTCTCATTCCTTGTAACTACAAGTGTTAGTCTAGCTTTTCTCATAGCTCGTAACAACAAGTGTTAGTCGAGCTTTTCTCATAGCTTATAACAAGTGTTAGTCTAGCTTTTCTCATAGCTTATAACAAGTGTTAATCTAGCTTTTCCCATAGCTTATAACAAGTGTTAGTCTAGCTTTTCCCATAGCTTATAACAAGTGTTAGTCTAGCTTTTCTCATAGCTTATAACAAGTGTTAGTCCAGCTTTTCTCATAGCTTATAACAACTGTTAGTCTAGCTTTTCTCATAGCTTATAATAAGTGTTAGTCGAGCTTTTCTCATAGCTTATAACAACAAGTGTTAGTCGAGCTTTTCTCATAGCTTATAACAACAAGTGTTAGTCTAGCTTTTCTCATACCTTATAACAACAAGTGTTAGTCGAGATTTTCTCATACCTTATAACTGCAAGTGTTAGTCTAGCTTTTCTCATAGCTCATAACAACAAGTGTTAGTCGAGCTTTTCTCATAGCTCATAACAACAAGTATTAGTCCAGCCTTTCTCATAGCTCATAACTACAAGTGTTAGTCGAGCTTTTCTCATAGCTCATAACAACAAGTTTCAGTCGAGCTTTTCTCATATCATCATCATCATCATCAGGTGCCGTGCCCACTGGCGTTGGCTATTATGCTTCTCCAGAGTACACGATCCTTCATGCAGGCCATCAGTTCAGTTGGTGATCTCCTCTCACACCATCCCGTCAGACTGTCCAGTATCATTTCTCTTGGTCTTCCTCTTGATCTTCTTCCTTCTATTTTTCCTGTTGTTATAATATTTTCAATGCCTCCTCTTCTCATTGCATGTCCTATGAAAGTACATTGTCTCTCTCTTATCTTTCTGACAAGGTTTTTTGTCTCTCCAGCTCTTCTCATACATTCTTCATTAGTTATTTTTGCTGTCCAGGGGATTCGCAACATTCTTCTAATAAACCACATTTCTGCTGCTTCCAATGATTTTTGTGCAGACCTGCCTATTGTCCATGATTCACTTCCATATAACAAGATAGGTTCAATATAGCATTTTAGGACTCGTTTTCTAACATTCATTGATAACGATGTGTTAGCTAATATGTTTCTCATTCTCTGAAATGCAGTCTTTGCTTGGCCTATTCTGTTCCTAATTTCTGTTTTGCATTTCTCATCTGAAGTTATTACTGCTCCAAGGTATTTAAATTTCTGCACCTGCTTTAGAATGGTTCCGTTTAATTGAATACTGCATGCTGGTGGATTCTGTTTCTTAGATATAAACATAGTCTCTGTCTTTTTGATGTTCAAAGTGAGGCCTTTCTGTTCACTTTCTTTGGCGACTTTATCCAAGAGATTTTGCAGGTCTTGTTGGTTCTCCGCTATCAGTACTGTGTCGTCAGCATACCGAAGGTTGTTAATATTGTATCCTCCAATTGTTATGCCTGGTTCTGTGATGATTGTTCTTAGAATATTCTCGCTGTACAGAGAAAAAAGGTCTGGAGATAGTACACATCCTTGTCGCACCCCTTGTTTTATAGGTTGGTATTTTCCAATTCCATTTTCAACTCGAACTGCTGCTTCTTGCTGCCAGTATAGATGTTTTACAATCCTCAAGTCTTTGCCGTTTATATTGATGTCTTCAAGCATTTTAATAATTTCACTATGTCTCACCTTGTCAAATGCTTTGGTGTAATCAATGAAGCATAAGTAGAGATCTTTCTGTACTTCTAAAGCTCTTTCTGTTAGTGTTCGTAAAGCATAAATGGCATTGTGTGTCCCCTTTCCTTTAACAAATCCAAACAGTTCATCTGCTATTTCCATTTTTATCTTTTTCCTTGTTCTTTTCATAATTATTCTCAGAAGTAGCTTCGTTATGTGACATGAGAGTTTTCTCATAGCTCATAACATTTTTGCTATTTTAGTTTTCTTAGGCAAAACTCCTTATCAATGGCATTTGAAATACCCAACATCTCTTGTATGAAAGGTCGATAATGGATCTTTATAAAAACATAGTATGCTTCAACAACGACTTTGCTTGATTGATTATATATATATATATAGGTATTTGAAACTAAATTAACATAAAAAATAACGACTCTGTAGAACTAACCAGTCTTTCAGAACATTAAGTTATTCATTACTGTTGCAGATTATTTTGAAGCTTCAGACAAACAATATCAGTTCATTTTTCGTGCAAAAAGTGTAGCCCCACTTTACTGTACTCTTTTCTTGGGCTGTCAGCTGCGTGCTTAGCTAATGTGTATCTGCCCCTGTTGTAAACTTTCCACGTTTCGTTTGCGTCAAAAACTAATGTTCTCAACCATAACTATCAAAGCTCTGTGAAAAAAGATCTATTCCACTTAGAACTGTACTGTTTCACTCCGGGCTTAAGAAAACACCCTGATAAAAGAGGATAGTTTATCGCGGTCGTTTTCAGAAAACACACACGCCTTTTAAAAATCTAATTTTTCAGTTGAAGAAAGAAGATCTTTTAACTGCGGTTGGCAGATTTTATGAATAAAGAACAAGAAACACGTTAAGAAATAATTCATTTCTTGTCAGGCATGAAATACATAGGCAGGGATTATGTTCCACTAAGAGGACTCCATATCAGAGGTATAACTACTGTATGATTTTTATTTTTTTTTTAGATTTGGTCATTAGAACACATTCTCGCTGGAAAATGGCGTGGAAAAAAAGATTAACATTGAAGATAAACTTTAAATTTTTCAGACCGTCTGTGCTCTACATATTCTGATATGCACCCGAACCGTGAAGACCATATTCAAAACATCAGAAAACATTCATAAATTACTGAAAGCACTTCTCGGCTTCCTTTGATAAAATTCTGAATATCAAATGACAAGGTGAGCTAAATGAATATGCCAAGCGTGAAAATAAGGAACAAGTAAGCCCACGTATAGGCGTACCTCAGAACTGCTATCACGGCAAACCACCCCACTTCTACCTGAGCTGGACTCACCAAAGGGCAAGCGTGTCAAACGAGGGAGATCGTGGATGGGGGAGGCAGAAGAGACACTGTCAGCGGTCTGCAAACCTTAGCAGATTTCCCTAGAACCGAGAGGGACTAAAGCCCCAAATATGCAGAGTCTAATGAAGGTCATTACCAGCTTGGCCGCAGGTGGCGAGACTGAGTTTGGGGTAAAACAGCAGCCCAGGTGCAGGAACAGGTTCAGCATCACTCAGTACGACATGACCCTGTGATCTTCACAGACGGCTCAGTGGCATAAAAGGTTGATGAGGCTATCTCGTCCACCGCAATGGCAAACTGGTTGTGAACCTAATCAATCATCACTTCCAGGTTGCTAATGGAGGTGCAGGCTGCACCAGAAGCACTTTCCTGGTTAGTGGAGGAGGGCGACTCACATGGGGTCATTGTAACAGACTTCCAAAAAACAGATGTTACGGAGAATCGAGAGGTACTTTTTTCTCAGGGAGTGGATCCAGCTTCTAGAGATCTCTCGGAAATCCAGTTAGACGTGGGTACACTGCGCATGTGACGCGGGAGTCGAACGCCATGAGAAAGCAGACAAACTAGCAAGCACAGTATCAATTCAGCTTTCCCTAAAAATGGACAAGAAGCAGATTGCAAGAGCCACCTTGAACAGGCTGCGAATGGAGGAAGACATGAGATTGAATCACAATAATCACATCAGCAGATTGATCGAGCTGGGGGAGGGGAGAGGTGAAGTAGACGTTTTCCCGAACGAAGTGGTTTTAGCATGTGTTACCCATAACCAGCACGTGACTGGCTCCATCAGCAGGCGTGCACTTCAGTGGATGTTGAAACATAAGGCGGAGCACATACGGGAATGCTCGGATAGCGGGGATGCCAGTCTCTGATTATAGATTAAATGATTCTGTAAAGGATTACGGCCATATCCCAAGTCAGTTTTGTATGACGAACTTGTAGATGGGCAGACGAAGCAAGGTAGATCTAAAGATCTAAGTTACAAAGATACTTGTAAATCATCAGTGTCAGGTTTTTCCTGCTACCACGAGGTCTGGGAAGAACTGGCTTTTGATTTAGTTAAGTGGAGAGCTTCTCTGCGTGGCGAAGGAGTGCTCTTTGTGGAGCAAACAAGAGCCAAAAACTGTAGGTAACAGATGCAAGTGCAAAGAGACTGGACCTTGCAACATGAACATTATTTTCTGCTACAGTTACTGAAAATGAAAACAGCTGGCACTGGTAGAATTAATAATAGAAGATGCTCAATAAAAAGATGCTAAACAAGTTCCACAACAGACAATATCTACCTGCTTAAAAACTGCTTTTAGGGTGAAAAGTGTAGTTACTATTAATTAATCTCTTTGACAAATGATGTTTGTAACATTTGTTATTTAAACTAGCAAAACGACTTGTGTAAATGATGTTAGACGATATTTTTCTGTACGTCTGAGATATGCCATTCTTCTGCTGCTGAGTATTGTTTTTATGAATAACTGCTTAGTACACTCCAGCACTTCAGAGCTGTTGATTACTTTGATATGCCACTTGACTCTCATTACTTGTTAAGTAAAGTGATAGAGTAAGTACTGTACTGCAGTAAGAGGTTGTGACACCCGGAAACGGAGGAAGAGAGACACCAAAGAGCCGCATTAAAGACTTGGCTATCAAGCACCTTTTTTTTTTTGGAGGTGCAAAATTAGTGCTCTGCACTCTCTTGGCTAGACAGCTGCTCGTCCTGCTGGAGTCTGTGGTTCAAGTCCCAGGTAATTCTCTTGTCATTTTTCCTCCTGTCACATCTAAACTCTGCGAATTTTCAAAGTAACCATACGGCACCAGGCTGTGAAAAAGCCACTGCATTGTGAAAAATCTCGCATCCTTTTTGAGAAATTATTTTACTAAGTGAAAATGGAAAGTACAACGTTACATTTCATTCACCGGATATGGTGCCCATGCTTCAAATACATATAACAGAGTGCTAACATGAAAGTTTACAAAAATAAAAACATTTGTGTTCAATATTAATTTTTGTTTATTCCAGTGGCTACCTGTGGTTTGTTAAACGTGGCAGCTGATTTTCCTATGCCGGTGTCGATTTCTTCATTGAGATGGAAGGTGGCATAGCTGTGTTTTGAATATAGCTGAACTTGTCCATTGAAGTTTTGAACATAGTTAAACATGTCCATTGAAGTTTTGAATATAACTGAACTTGTCCATTGAAATTTTGAATATAGTTAAACATGACCACTGAAGTTTTGAATATAATTGAACTTGTCCACTGAAGTTTTGAATATAGTTAAACATGACCACTGAAGTTTTGAATATAATTGAACTTGTCCACTGAAGTTTTGAATATAGTTAAACATGACCACTGAAGTTTTGAATATAACTGAACTTGTCCACTGAAGTTTTGAATATAACTGAACTTGTCCACTGAAGTTTTGAATATAGTTAAACATGTCCACTGAAGTTTTGAATATAACTGAACTTGTCCACTGAAGTTTTGAATATAACTGAACTTGTCCACTGAAGTTTTGAATATAGTTAAACGTGTCCACTGAAGTTTTGAATATAGTTAAACATGTCCACTGAAGTTTTGAATATAACTGAACTTATCCACTGAAGTTTTGAATATAGTTAAACATGTCCACTGAAGTTTTGAATATAACTCAACTAGTCCACTGAAGTTTTGAATATAACTGAACTTGTCCACTAAAGTTTTGAATATAGTTAAACATGTTCACTGAAGTTTTGAATATAACTTAGCTTGTCCACTGAAGTTTTGAATATAGTTAAACATGTCCATTGAAGTTTTGAATATAACTGAACTTGTCCACTGAAGTTTTGAATATAACTGAACTTGTCCACTGAATTTTTTAATACAGTTGAAATTGTCCATTGAAGTTTTGAATACAATTGAACTTGTCTACCGAAGTTTTCAATATAGTTGAACTTGTCCACTGAATTTTTTTAATATAGCTGAATGTATCCACTGAATTAGTATGCCTTTACTTTTGGAGAATTCTTCTGCATGAATAAACGCAATTGTATTTAATTAGAACATTGTATGAACACTGTTTTCTAAGATAGAAATGTGTAAGTTCTTTAGGCAGATTTTATTTTATTATGTGAGAGGAATTAGACGTTACTTAATGCGTCATATAATTTGCTCATTCATTCATTCATTTGCATGTCCCTTGCGGAACTTTGCCTCCCAAACAGACCTCCTGTAGGCCTCTCGGTTGTGAGCAAGATGGCCTGCTGCTGTTGCATCCATTTCCAGATCGTCAACGATGTCTTACAGCCATCTTCGTCTTGGTCTTCCTCTTTTTCTTTTTCCCATTATGTATCCTTCCAATACGGTCTTCTCTAAATTATCATGACGTTTAATGTGTCCAAAATATTTCAGTTTTCTCTCTTTAATCCTCTTCACTAGCCAGCCTTTTATAGCCTTATAATTCGCTATCTCCATTTTATTTGTCTACATAGCCACTGCTGAGAACATCTTGAAAATTCTTGATATATTTGTAGGTAAAGAATTCAACTCACATTTTCCTCTAGCTTAAAACATGTACATAGGCTTTTCAAAATCTTTCGGTAATTAACATAAACAGAGTATTTTCATCCGAAGGTGTATTCTTGGTAACGATAAGTCATGTTTACAAGAATTTGAATATAAGCTCTGATTTTTCTAATAAAACTGATACTGAGACAATAATTTACCACTGAATCTACATAATCACATTTCTATGTGATTTCCTAGTTTTAGAATGCTATAAATATCACAGCTTTGGTTGTTTATGTTGTTGCTGTGACCAATGTCACAGCTTTGGTTGTTTATGTTGTTGCTGTGACCAATGTCACAGCTTTGGTTGTTTATGTTGTTGCTGTGACCAATGTCACAGCTTTGGTTGTTTATGTTGTTGCTGTGACCAATGTCACAGCTTTGGTTGTTTATGTTGTTGCTGTGACCAATGTCACAGCTTTGGTTGTTTATGTTGTTGCTTTGACCAATGTCACAGCTTTGGTTGTTTATGTTGTTGCTGTGACCAATGTCACAGCTTTGGTTGTTTATGTTGTTGCTGTGACCATTGTCACAGCTTTGGTTGTTTATGTTGTTGCTTTGACCAATGTTACAGCTTTGGTTGTTTATGTTGACAATGATCGCGGAGTAGCTTTCACTATGAACTAGTGAAGCAAACTGAAAACAGATATTCCTTGAAAGGGCATCAGATAAGAACAGAAGCTGCATGCATACGACGGATATCTGGATGTTTTAGTAAGCCATGAAATGCATAAATGACGACAATGAAAAGTAACTTAAATCAACGAACTCATTTCGTATTTAGCACTCAATAGAACTATTCATACGGCCTTGTTACAGTAATGATGGCTATGAAGCACGTGGATTTTATGTTACAAACTATTTTACTGACGTTCGAGCAGGTAATGGTGCCAGTGGGATTTCACAGATCTATTTTGATATAAGGAAGAAGCACTGAACCCGTGTAGGTGCTGTTTTTCAGATAGACCACTTCTTGCCTCGTGTGTCTTTGAAGGAATCTTCCTCGTACATATTTTCCTGGCGCACAGTCTTTCTCCTCTTTCTCTTTTCTGAGTGGACTGGAATATAATACAACACTAAATAAATATTTAAGCTCCTTTTGAAAAAGCAGTAGATCTATATGTTTATGGCGTGGAGACTCAACGAGGACTCAACTAAATTTAGTTTTCGATCATCCCTCGTTGAGTCTTCTCAATAAGTTCTGATGTTCTCCACATAAATCGGGGGGTTTTGAGATAGTACTTGGTGTCCACCAGATACAGCAGGACGGGTTGTTCTCACATGGGCTAGGCTGAGGAAGCAGTTTAACCGTGGATAAAGTTGTCACTTCCGCTAAACTTTTTATCCATAAATGTGAATAAAAGCAAAGTCTTATGTCTTTCTTTAATCACGTTTTGGCGACACAACCACCCCCCCCCCCAGAAAAAATAGTCATATAATAATAATAATATCTTTTGTCATAAAAAAACATTAATGCTGCAACACTGAACATACTGAAAACTCTTTTCGTATTTTAAATCATCATCATCATCATCATCATCATCATCGTCGTCGTCATCGTCGCCGTCGTCGTCATCATCATCGCCATCATCATCATCATCATCTTTCGTGCCGGTTGACGCTCCTCCACAGATCTCGGTCCTTGATATTCTCCTTCAGCTCAGCTGATGACTTTTTATTGTGCCATCGCTTTAGACTGTCTATGATTTGTTTTCCCTTTTGATCTTTCACTGCCTGTCTTCCTGTTCAGCTTTCCTGTTGTTACAATGTTTTTAATGTCTTCTCTTCTCATTATTTGTCCAATGAATGATGAATGTTTTTTTTTCTTATAGAGTTGAATCATTTCTTCATTTCCTTTTGTTAGACACTCCCTGTTTGTCATCTTAGTTGTTCATAGCATTCTTAATATTCTTCTATTTTACATAACAAAAAGTTAAATGATGAAGTTATGTTTCATATTTTAGATGCAGTATAGTAATCATGAGAGGACATACATCATTATTATCTAGTTTAAACAATAGCCATAAGGATGTATGTTCGCAATTACCATGTTATCCACAAATATAACACATATTCTTTGTCTTCCTAGAGCAGAACTTTCAAGATCTATGTAAAGAAACAACGTAGATGTTATCACTTCAAAACATGTAAATATTGTTTATCATTAGACTGTTGTTTATTATTAGCCTGTTGTATACTACAGCTAAATGTTGCATACTCTAGAAAATACTGTTTATCATGAGACTGTTTGATACTGCAGTTAAATGTTGCATGCTCTAAATACTGTTTTCTCTAGAGAAGAGAATGTGTGAAAAGGTCTGCAGATTTTTAAACCAGAACGTTGTTTGTTTGTTTTTTTTTTTTGGCAGTAATTGACAGCTCTCTTCCACCGAACATTCACAGTAACTGACAGCTCTCCTCCACCGAACATTCACAGTAACTGACAGCTCTCTTCCACCGAACATTCACAGTAACTGACAGGTCTCTTCCACCGAACATTCACAGTAACTGACAGCTCTCCTCCACCGAACATTCACAGTAACTGACAACTCTCCTCCACCGAACATTCACAGTGACTGACAGCTCTCTTCAACCGAACATTCACAGTGACTGACAGCTCTCTTCCACCGAACATTCACAGTGACTGACAGCTCTCTTCCACCGAACATTCACAGTGACTGACAGCTCTCCTCCACCGAACATTCACAGTGACTGACAGCTCTCCTCCACCGAACATTCACAGCGACTGACAGCTCTCCACCGAACATTCACAGTGACTGACAGCTCTCCTCCACCGAACATTCACAGTAACTGACAGCTCTCCTCCACCGAACATTCACAGTGACTGACAGCTCTCCTCCACCGAACATTCACAGTGACTGACAGCTCTCCTCCACCGAACATTCACAGTGACTGACAGCTCTCCTCCACCGAACATTCACAGTGACTGACAGCTCTCCTCCACCGAACATTCAGTTAGAAAGACATGTTGTTTCTTTTTTTTTCAATCATTGTTTTGTTTCGTTAACTAAATATAATTGTATTATTTTTTAACACATCATGAGCTTCAGTATTACAACTAAAACCATTGAATGTGTGTCCTCTCTTCATCGAAGATTGTTTTTAGCGACATTTTTATTACTAAAGACATGTACGCTCAAATGGTAACCCTGTCACGCCTTTTGAGGCACATGATGTTAGTGTCCATATTTTCCTTGGCCTGTCAGCACACCAGAGGTCATGTGGTCAGCATCACGCCTGGTCGTCTTTCTTCTCTAACTCCAGAAGAAGTCAGGTACCTATTTCTTCAGCCGTGTGATTGGGACGCCTCAGGCCGGATTCAAACCCCCGCCATGAGAGACTATTGCACTGACCACTCCGCCATTGTACGCTCAAAAGTATGCGTTATTCTTTTTCAATTTTTTTTCTTGCTTACTGTTTTTTAAAACTATTTTTAAATCTAAATATCTTCGATATGTTTTTTATGTATGTCTGCAATGAGGGAGAAAGGTGGAATGATTAGGGATATGTTTAGAGATTCTGCAGAAAAGAAAAGGAAAGATCAGAATACATACATGTATTTAAAGAAGACAAGCACTTAAGAGGGTGAAATAAAGAGCTGTTGCACAGACACGGCGTTCCTGTGGAGGATAAACTGGTCGGGCGATTCTAAGGACAGTTTCATCCACTACACATAACACGTGACTTATCTCCCATCACCCTACAAAACATATTCGCTTGTAGAATTCACAACACATAACGGGTGACTTATCTCCCATCACCCTAAAAAAACATATTCGCTTGTAGAATTCACTACATATAACGAATTTTTATATCTCCCATCACCCTAAAAAACATATTCGCTTGTAGAATTCACTACATATAACGAGTGACTTATCTCCCATCACCCTAAAAAATATTCGCTTGTATATTTCACTACATATAACAAGTGACTTATCTGTCATCACCCTAAAAAACATATTCACTTGTAGAATTCACTACACATAACGAGTGAGTTATCCTAAAAGTATGTATATGTAGCATCCACTACTCATATTTTTCTTTTTGTAGCATCCACTTCTCATACTTTTCTTTTTGTAGCATCCACTTCTCATTCTTTTCTTTTTGTAGCATCCACTTCTCATACTTTTCTTTTTGTAGCATCCACTTCTCATTCTTTTCTTTTTGTAGCATCCACTTCTCATACTTTTCTTTTTGTAGCATCCACTTCTCATACTTTTCTTTTTGTAGTATCCACTACGCGTGGTGGTACGTGTCTCGAATGTGTCCTATCATTCAATCCTTTCCTTACTCTTACATGCATATTGGTCTCATTTATAATGGTCGTTACTAGATGACCTGTCTTGTCAAGGGGAGGGGGAGGGGTTCACAAGCAAATGTTCAGGTAGTTTGTCATACACCCTATATCTAGTGGTCCGGACAAGTCTCTTTATTCCTAAAATAATCAACACCCCTAACTCTGGCCTGTAAGACAGTTTATAGTTTGGGGGTTGAGCTCCACGGTTTTAGAGGCCCTAATTATTGATGCTACTTCGATGTCATTTTCTAATTTTACCTAATTACTTCCTAACTGTAGTTGGTTTTTGATATAGCCCTGTGAATCTTGGAACTCTGTCTTTGATTCTTTAAACGGTCCCCCACCCTTCGGTCTAGTTTCCTTGTTCCTCAGGGAGAATTGTCTTCTAATACTCTCATCTGCTCTAGCCATCTTCAAAGCTCTCTCTAATGTAGCCGGCTTTCCTGTTAAAAGTTTCATCCTAACACCATCGACTTTAACTCCGTCTATGAACTGATTAACTAAAAGATTTTCTATTAACGGTGTTGTGTTGCACTCATACCCAAAGGCCCTCTCTGCCATCACCCTAAAAAACATATTCACTTGTAGAATTCACTACACATGACGAGTGAGTTATCCTAAAAGTATGTACATGTAACATCCACTACTCATACTTTTCTTTTTGTAGCATTCATTTCTCATATTTTTCTTTTTGTAGCATCCACTACTCATACTTTTCTTTTTGTAGCATCCACTACTCATACTTTTCTTATTGTAGCATCCACTACTCATACTTTTCTTTTTGTAGCATCCACTACTCATACTTTTCTTATTGTAGCATCCACTACTCATACTTTTCTTTTTGTAGCATCCACTACTCATACTTTTCTTTTTGTAGCATCCACTTCTCATACTTTTCTTTTTGTAGCATCCACTACTCATACTTTTCTTTTTGTAGCATCCACTTCTCATACTTTTCTTTTTGTAGCATCCACTTCTCATACTTTTCTTTTTGTAGCATCCATTTCTCATACTTTTCTTATTGTAGCATCCACTACTCATACTTTTCTTTTTGTAGCATCCACTACTCATACTTTTCTTATTGTAGCATCCACTTCTCATACTTTTCTTTTTGTAGCATCCACTACTCATACTTTTCTTATTGTAGCATCCACTTCTCATACTTTTCTTTTTGTAGCATCCACTTCTCATACTTTTCTTTTTGTAGTATCCACTTCTCATACTTTTCTTTTTGCAGCATCCACTACTCATACTTTTCTTTTTGTAGCATCCACTTCTCATACTTTTCTTTTTGTAGCATCCACTACTCATACTTTTCTTATTGTAGCATCCACTTCTCATACTTTTCTTTTTGTAGCATCCACTTCTCATACTTTTCTTTTTGTAGTATCCACTACGCGTGGTGGTACGTGTCTCGAATGTGTCCTATCATTCAATCCTTTCCTTACTCTTACATGCATATTGGTCTCATTTATAATGGTCGTTACTAGATGACCAGTCTTGTCAAGGGGGAGGGGTTCATAGTATCTATCAAGTAAATGTTCAGGTAGTTTGTCATACACCCTATATCTAGTGGTCGGAACAAGTCTCTTTATTCCTAAAATAATCAACACCCCTAACTCTGGCCTGTAAGACAGTTTATAGTTTGGGGGTTGAGCTCCACGGTTTTAGAGGCCCTAATTATTGATGCTACTCCGATGTCATTTTCTAATTTTACCTAATTACTTCCTAATTGTAGTTGGTTTTTTATATAGCCCTGTGAATCTTGGAACTCTGTCTTTGATTCTTTAAACGGTCCCCCACCCTGCGCTCTAGTTTCCTTGTTCCTCAGGGAGAATTGTCTTCTAATATTCTCTTCTGCTCTAGCCATCTTCAAAGCTCTCTCTAATGTAGCCGGCATTCCTGTTAAAAGCTTCATCCTAACACCATCGACTTTAACTCCGTCTATGAACTGATTAACTAAAAGATTTTCTATTAACGGTGTTGTGTTGCACTCATACCCAAAGGCCCTCTCTGCCAACTCAACCAAACTATCAACAAAATCTTGAATACTCTCTGATTCCGTTTCTCCAGCGTTCCTCAGCGCTAACTTCGCATGTTCTCTTTCTTCGCACTCTCCATATCTATCCTTTAATTTTTCATTGAATGCTCCCCAGGGCTCCTCCGGCCTTTTCTCCCATTTCCTACGGATCAGCTCCCCTACTGACCCCTTAACAGCCAGCAGGGCGGTCTTCTTCTTCTTCTGATCATTCAGCTCATAGGCTAATGCATGTGTTTCCACCTCTCTTAACCAGTATCTAAATTATTTAGTGTCAACTATACTCACAAGTAGTCTGCTTAATATAGCATGAATAATAACTTATACATCTTCAATTATTATAAACTAGCAAGTTCGCTATGTTACTTTGGCGGTGTTGCTCATCCCGATTCTATCGAAGTCAGGAATACAAAATCATTTGACTATCATGCCTTTGAGCGAGCAACCGATCAGAAACTGGAATCGATCAGCACCGATCGGTCTGTATGACCTCTAAGGACGAGCTGTTCTTGACATGTTCTGAGCGAACAATCGATCAGCAAACAAACGATCTGTATGACCAATCTACTACCTCACATTTTCCTGGTTCGCCTGTCAATCGGCCCCAAAAATAATGTTACAGCTTTGGTTGTTTATGTTGTTGCTGTGAACAGTGTCACAGCGTTTGTTGCTTATGTTGGTGCTGTGACCAATGTCACAACGTTTGTTGGTTATGTTGTTGATGCGGCCGTGCGGAGTCAACTTTTAAACACAACTCTCAATAAAAGGGCCTCAACCAGTGAGAACATTTTAGTCAGTGATACTGAAGACAATTTCATGTTGTTGGTTTTTTCATCTTTATTCAGCGCAGATAATTTCCTTTTTTTTTAATCAATATAATTAATTTTCCAATCATTTTCCTATTCCATTCACTAGCTGTCCGCGTCCAAGACCCACTTCTTTTCTTTTTTGTCGTTGTCCCTCTCACGTCCTGCCACTTACAAGTTTGTTTTTTTTTTCGTCTCTTAGTTCCTTGCGTCTCTAAGTAAATATTCTGTAAGTCGTTTCGTTACTATCTACCCCTTTTTCTTCTGTATGATTATTTTATTCTTACTTTTGTTAAATTCCCGTCTAACTGCTTCGCCATGTCATTTCGTGTGCATCTTGTCCAGTTATAATGTCACATTTTCACAGAACGTGATTCATGATTAGAAATCTGGGACAGTGGAAAGAAATAGTTCAAAATAAAAGAGATGAATGAGCTGACTATTTCTTATCATTTTTTATTAGTAACTGAACACATTTCATCGTTTTATTTACAACAGATGAAATTCTTTGTTCTGATTTTGTATGAAGAATGATTTCCTTTGACTTTGGTTTTCGAAACCTGTCCGAATAAGTCTTGGTCCGCAAACTGGTGGTACAGTTCGCTACGTTCATACTTTGGAAGTTCGGCATTTTTCTTCTTCTGGTCTATGAAAGAAAATCTTCCCTGTTGACTTCCACCGGACAAGTTCCCTTTTAATCGGCATCTCTGAGACATAAGAACCCTGAAGAACCCCTGTTCATTTCGTAAGCGCTCTTCAATGTAGTTTTTAACAAAATATCAAAGGAAGATAACTGAAAATATTCTACAGTGAATGAATAATGATAATGCCCCTTAGTTTTACATTATATATATATGTGTGTGCGTGTGTGGGTGTGCGTGTGCGTGCGGGTGCGTGCGTGTGTGTGCGTGTGCGTGCGTGTGTGTGCGTGTGTGTGTATTTATGTATTATTTTATCATATGCACTATGATTTAAGACAGATAATAATGATGTATGTACTCTCATGAATACTATACTGCATCTAAAATATGAAACATAGCTTCATCATTTAACTTTTTATTATGTAAAATAGAAGAATATTAAGAATGCTATGAACAACTAAGATGACAAACAGGGAGTGTCTAACAAAAGGAAATGAAAAAAATGAGTCAACTCCATAAGAAAAAGACATTCATCCTTCATTGGACAGATATTGAGAAGAGAAGACCTTTAAAACATCGAAACAACAAGAAAGCTGAACGGGAAGACAGGCAGTGAAAGATCAAAAGGGGAAAAACCGTCTAAAGCGATGGCACAATAAACAGTCATCAACTGAGCTGATGGAGAATATGAAGGACCGAGATCTGTGGAAGAGCATGACCGCCAATTTCAACTGGCGTGGCATATGATGATGATGATAATTTAAAATACGAAAATAGTTTTCAGTATGTTCGGTATTACAGCTTTAATATTTTTATGACTAAACATATTATTGTATTGATACTGCACATACTACGCTGGCTGGGGCATGTAGAAAGAATGGAAGAGAACAGACAAACGAAAATGATGTATGCATAAGAAATGAGGGAAACAAGACCAAGAGGTAGACCAAGAAGGAGATGAATAAACAACATAGAAGAGGATATAAAAAAAATTGGTGTCACCAACTGGAGAGAGAAGATTAGGAATAGAGAGGAATGGAGGCGAACTTTATCCATAGAAATGAGCCTTAATGCCTGGGAAAGATGAAGAAACATATTCTTATGAAATAATTGTCTACGTTTTATTGTAGCTTTCATACAATGTTGATAATTATTGCTGACAGATCTTGCCCTTCTTTCTGAGGCAAAATCTTAACATAAATGAGAAACAATTTAAAACTAGTAACAGCAGACAAGTTTTTTGTCGACCTCAGTATCGATCTCTGGCAACAGATATTACGATTTTTAGCGAGTAGAAAAAACTAAAATGTTTCGGAGTTTTTATATTCTATAACGAGTATATTCACAGTCACAATTTACATGGAGATCATTCAAACATTAGTCTTCGCCATTAGTACTTTTTGTTCACAAAGTCAGTGAAGCGTGAAGGTCTAACTAGATATACACTTTTCTAGGCCCTTAATGCCACAACATACGGCAGCTTCATTAAATAAAATATATGCTGATCGTCAACGTCTTCTGTCCATCTGGTTTTATTAAATGTAATTATATCCACTAGCATTCACTTAATTTTTATAATTTTTATTATTGTACATATCTTCTAAATTTGATATGGAAACTCGAAAATTATTATATAATAATACAATAAAGAGATTCATGGCCCATTTTCATCTTTTCATTTCTCTATATAACTATATATATATATATACTACGAAGCCAGTTTTTTCTTATTTGTAATATGAACAGTATATTACAATACCTTTCGTCTAGTAGTATGTCAGTAAAAGTGACGGCAATCACAAGAAGTAAACTTGGCGAGCTGAAAGATAACTCTACACAACGTCACTTACATTTCCATAGTTCTGAGTCTAGTCACTTATACAGTTGTTATTTTAATAGCTATATGACAGAGTCAGTTATAAATCCTGAATATTCAACCTTAATTTGTGCCTCTTTTTTTTGTTTGAACAAATTAGTTCACATGAGTATTTACAATATTTTAGAATCTGATTTGAGAAAATTAATTTCTCTGAGAATTTTAATATTTTGATACTGCTAATTGATCAGTTGTCAAAGCTGATGTTAACAGTGATTGGAAATTAGCTTTCTTCATTGTTTCTGTAATGAATATATTTTCATGTTCATGCCCATTTAAAAAAAAAAAAGAAAACTTTATCGTTGAGGGATGTGGTTCTAAGATATTAGGTAACAGAGAAGCACGAACTCTGTGCGGAGGCAAAGCGCCATCGGAAGGAGAATCAAGAACCGGAGACAAATGACCTAAGCTCAGGGAGACTATTCTTTGCAACACAAACATTGTTTCCTGTTGCTGTTGCCAGTTACGTGAACCTACTGTTCGTTGAATGAATCATAGAAAAACAAAATGTATAAACTAGGAAAAAAAAGTATTACCGTGAGCTTTGGGCAAAAGGTCGGAGAGAGAGAGAAGAAATGATCAGAGAATCCCAAAACAAGCTATCAAGTGGAACACAACAGGCCGAAGAAAAAGAGGCAGACCGCGTGAAACGCTGAAGAGGTCATTGTTAAGAGAGGTCAAATTAACAGGCATACAATCCCTTGATGATGTTGAAAGACTCGCCGAAGACAGGAAAAACAGGCGAACTACTTTGCGAGCCCTATGTGACGTTTAAGGGCACGGGAAGGATATAAGATATAAGACAAGTCACATTTACATAATATTTCTTAGACAATAAGACTGAGCGAAATTCAACAATTCCTTTGTTTATTTCAGAGGTCCAAAGTGCTGAAGAGATATACAAAAATCAAAAGTTCACCGCCACAAACAAAACTATTTTATATAAAATTATTTGAAATATCTGAATTCACAGTTCAGGAACGTGAAAAACACAGTGAACAGCAGAAATAATAGATATTGAATTAGAACTTTTTATTTTATATGGACAAATTAGTGACTTTAGATAAGAATAAAACTAAATAAAGACATTTCAAAAACTTAATACATAATTTTCTGGCGGATGCTGGTCTCGTGGAGAAAGTGGAGTTGCGTACGCTGCACATGTTATGTTAGCACCGTTTCGCACGAACAAAGGAAACTCGTATGCAGGAAACTCTCTACCGTAGAGAGCGGAACAACAACACAACTCCTTCAGATCATCAGAGGAAGTACCCCCCCCCTCAGACAAGTGTTTCGGCCCTTTAAACTCCTGACACTCTAAGGGGGGTGGGCCCCTCTGGGTCATGACTCCCAGAGGTCTTGTGAGTTGTTGCTTTTTTTTCCCGGTCCCGGGATCGAAACCATGATCTTCCAGTTGCCACTGCACTTTTTGAAGTGCGTCTTTAGCGATTTAGCTGCGGAGGACTTGTACTGGTTATGGCAAATGAAATTACTTATGTTCCCAATGCTTGTTTCGCATACTCCACAGCCAGCATGAGGCCTTTTCTGCTGTTTCTGAAAGGCTTCTCAGTGCCCTTGCTCTTGCTTGTCCCTTTATGCCCAGTTGCTTACATAGGTCATGTGCTGATGTTGCTACAAATCCTCTTGCTCCCACTTCTACAGCTATCATTTTTGACCTGATTCCTGCCCCCTGCCTCAGTTGCTTGACCAGATCATTGTACTTCTCCAATTTGAATAAATGTTGTTCCTCTATTCTAGTTTCGTATGGGACCGTAAGCTCGATCATTATTAATTCCTGTTTTTCTGTGGAGTGCACTACAATGTCCGGTCACATTCCTGTGTTCTTGATGGCAGTCGGGTATTCTCTTCTTTCTGGAAGGTCCGCTATCACTTCCCAGTCATTTCTACCATCTAGCAGTGATGGTAAGGGGATGTCCCTGATTTCAATATTTGATGTCGTACCAGCACCTATGAAGTATTTAGGTGGGACCTCAACTCTTTTGCTGTTATTTGCTTTATCGCTTGCCCTGTCTACAATGGCTACTAGTTCCTGCAACACTATGTTGTGCCGCCAGGTGTACCGTCCTTGCCCTAAAGAAACTCTACATGCTAACAGCACATGTTCCAATGTTTGCCTTTCGTTACAGAGAGGGCACTTTGTATCTTCTGATACACCCCATTTGTATAAGTTGGCGCCTGTAGGCAGAAAGTCATAAGTAGCTCTGATGATGAAGCTGAGTCTCAAGGGTGCCATTTTCCAGATGTCATTCCATGTTAGTGATCTCTGCAGGACTTCCTCCCTTGTTGTCCATGACCTTGTTGTGATTGTTGGACTGCCTTCTGGACCCGCTTGTCATCCTCTGAATTCCTTACCTCGCTGATGATCATATCCCTTCTTTCCTTGCAGGAGGCCTTTGACCACCATTTGATTTCGCCATGACCAAATCCCCTTCTGTTGGTCTGGGTGTACCCTATTACTTCTTTCAGCTCCTGTGTTTCCCTAGCTGTGGTCACTTCCTCACCTACTTTCCATTTTCTTCCAGTTTTAATTGTTGGCTGCACTTCTCGTACCACCGGATCTGTAGATTCTTGTAGCATCATTGCAAGTCTTGTTTTTCCTACCTTGTATTCTTCAACCACAGATTTGAATGGCAGCTGCAATTTGCTCTTCTTGCAGTACAGCGCTACATCAGTTAATCCTGGTGGTACGCCCAACCACTTTCTTATGGCTTTGTTTATCTTTCTTTCGACTGCCTCTACTGTGCTGGTACTTACTTCGTAAATAAGTAGTGGCCACATCAGTTTTGGAATCAGCATGAACTGGAGACACCATATTTTGAACTTACCCAGTAGCCTGCTTCTGTCTATGATGCTCAGTCCATTCTGCGCCATTTCTATAACCTGCTTCACAGCACATGAGTCCTTCATGGATGCATCATATACTCTGCCATGGCTCTTCACTGGCTCTTCCCCTACAGTCGGGATTATTTGATTTGCCACTGTGTACGATCTTTCTATCACTTTCCCTTTCATGAGTGACAGGCTTCTGGACTTCTTTGGCTTGAAGCTCATGCGGCACCATATGATAAGGCTGTCCAAACGCTCTAACATATTTCCTTGCCTGTGCTTCACTGGTTGTTATTACTGTTGTGTCATCCATGAATGCTTTTAGTGGTGGCATTTGACATCCATTTCTGAACCTTGGGCCTTCTGCTGCTCCTTCTGCTGCTCTCAGGATTACTTGCATGGTTAGTACGAACAGTATGGGAGATATTGTACAACCCATTGCAATTCCTACCTGGAGCTCGATCCATCTTGTAGTATATCCTGATGTTCCAAACCTCATGAGGAACCCTGTGAAGTATCTTTTCAGCATATTTGTGATTTCTTTTGGCACATGATACATGTCTAGTGCTAGCCATATCATCTGGTGCAGTACTGAGCCATACGCATTGGCTAGGTCAAGCCATATTACCTGTAGATCTTGCTTTCCAGATTGTGCCTGCTGAATAGCTTCCCAAATCATTGACGCATGCTCGAGACATCCTGGGAAACCTTCTGCACGGATGTATCAACGTAACCATTGTTTAGGAGGTATGTTGTTAGTCTTTTTGCCATCACAGAGAAGAATATCTTTCCTTCCACATTCAGAAGTGAGATCGGCCTGAACTGGTTGATTTCAGTGGAATTCTGCTCCTTGGGGATGTATACTCCGTTAGCCTTTTTCCATTCTTTACATATGCCTCCTTTGGTCCATGCTGTTCGTAGGAGTTTATGAAGCTTCTTTAGTAATTCAGGGCATCTTTTGTATAGTATGTAAGGAACGCCATATGGGCCTGGTGCTGACTTGCCTTTAGCTTTTCTTACAACGCTCTCTACTTCTTGTAAGGTTGGTGGGCTGCATTTGAATTTGCTGCCTGGTGCGCAGGGCCACACTAGACCTTTCATCTGCTCGAGAGGTGTATGCTGATTTTTATCAGAGTATGTCTTGCTCAGATGTTCCTCGATCACCTCCTTACCTGCTTTCAGCGTACCTGATTTTGGCTGTTCAAATAACTGCTTGGCAAATCCGAAGGGATCTCTATAGAACTCTTTTGCGTATCTGGTTTCCCTATTCCTTTTACATAGTCTTTCAGCTCTGCAAATGGCATTGTGCTGAGGTTTTAGATGCTGCCAAACCTGTCTTAGTCCTTCTTTTTCTGATTCATGTGCCTTCTTGAACATTTTCCGGGCATGGTTCTTCTGCTGTCTTATTGCTTCTATTTTCCTCTGTTTTCTGGACTTTCTTTGTGTCACTTTTTCTCTTTTTGCCTGTTTGGTTCCAAACTCTTTGTGGCAGTGAAGATATATGATGTTACCAAATGTTTTTCCTCTTAGCTGTTTGTCCAGTTCTTTGCATAATCCTGCGCCTAGGTTTTCCCATATGTTTTTTGCACTTGCACTCGTATGATATCTGATCCAACTTTTCCGGCACAGGATTTTTAAGAAACGCGTTAACCTCCCTCTGACCGAGCTTTTTACAGAGCTCAGCTATAAACTGTCCTCTGCTTCTTAAGGTTAGGACTGTGTGAGCTTCTTGTCTAGAGATGTCAAGAAACTCCGCTATTGTTTTACCATAATATTCCGAGTCAACTTTCGCCCAGTAAACAGATTCTTTCTGAAGAATACCAGTGACTACGTTAGTTAGATTTTCAGCAACTCCGAGGCTATTTCGTGCAAAAGTCTCATAATGTGTGACAGACTGATATTCAATGTCTATAGGTCCAAGTTTACTAATTCTACCCAAAACATGACATAGTGTAATGCTGTTTAAGACTTGGACTACGGCTTCTCTCTAACTGTGGCTTCTCCGTTAACCTTGAACATGTTCAGAAATGTTACATCCGTGTAGTGGTCCTCAAAAACTTTAGCAATGTTGATAATGATTGCTGGCACGTCTAGTCCTTCTTTCTGAGGCAAAATCCTAACAGAAATGAGAAACAGTGCAACACTAGTAGCAGCAGGCAACATTTTTGTTAACCTCAGTATCTTGTCTCTGGCAACAGATACTACAATTTTTAGCAAGTAACAAAACGCTAACATGTTACTAAGCTTTTATGTTCTCGGCTGTTTATGCTCGCCTCCATAAAGATAATAGATGCAGTTTTATGTCAAAACATATGGAAACAGCATTAATTAAAATACCTGCTGGTCGTCAGTGAAATATCGCCCCTGGCATTGGTAATCATCTCTACCAGCATTCATTTCATTACTGTTATTAATGTTATCATACCCCACAGTTATGAACAGTATGCAAAGACGGAAATTATTATGCAGAAAACTCAGTAGCATAAAGAGTTTAAAAGCATCGCCATTAAAATTCATCTCTGAGCAGAGGAGGAAAAAAACAAACAAGAAAAAAAGTTACAGAACGGTGTATGCTATAATTTCGTGGAAGTCAGTTCCTTTCAGTAATCTGGAATATGAGCAGTATGTTACATTACCTCTGGCAGCATGTCAGTGAAAGCGATAACGACAGTTACATCAAATAAACTTTACAAGCTTAAAAATAACTCGCACAACTTCACTCATATTTCAATAGTTATGAGTCTAATCACTTATACTTGTACAGTTGTTATTTTAATAGGATAAGACTAAGCGTGTTATAAATCATGAACATTCCAACTTAATATCAGCTTTTTTGTTAAATATAAAATTGGTTCACATTAAAATCGTTTTGAAGAATATTTGCAACATTTAAGTTTCGCCTTGGTGTAGCGATTAGTTCACGCACCTGCCGATCAGAAGGTCCCTGGTTCGATTTCGCATTTAGGCAGAATCTTTTTCGGACTGACCGTGTCAACCATGCCACAAAAATGGGTACTTTCCCTAGGAAAACAAAGGCAGCGATGACAGGTGACGGCATCCTTATTTAAATGTTGTAGTGACCTAGAAATGTGAAGGCAGTACTACGTCTCACCCTTGGAACACGAGACTGGTGAAGGACATAGACAGGTTAGAGAAACTTAAATTCTCTATCATTTTAATATTTTGACAACGTTATTTAACAAGTTGCTAAAGCAAACATCAACTTTGTAGTGGGATTTAGGTTTCTTCATTACTTTTGAGATTCAATTATTTTATTTTTTCCATTGTTTTATAGAGGAGAATCAACGTAGTGGTTTCACACGGTTTTTACGTAGCGGAGAGGTCATGTGTGTGTGGGCGCCGAGCCATACGAGGGAACATAGGAGGCCAAGGAAAGAAGACATAAGATCAAGGAGGCTGTTCTTTAAAGACAAGTATTGTTTGCTGTTACTGTAGCCAACTGCACAAAGCCAGGACTCAAGTCAGCCAGTCATTTGCATGTCCCTCGCGGGATTTTGCCGTTCTAGCAGCTCTCCTGTAGGCCTCTCGGTTGTAGGCAAGATGCCGTGCTGCTGATGCATCCATTTGCTGATTATCAACGATGTCTTGCAGCCATCTTCGCCTCGGTCTTCCTCTCTTTCTTTTCCCCATTATATACCCTTCCAAGACGGTCTTCTCTAGATTATCATGACGTTTAATGTGTCCAAAATATTTATGTTTTCTTTGTTTAATCCTCTTTACTATTCAGCCTTTTTCAATATTAAGTTCTTGTAGTATAGATATATTTGTTCTTTTTTGTGTCCATGATATTTGAAGAACTCCTCTATAGCATTTAGATTCAAAGGCATTTATGTGTTTCTCAGCTGTTTTGTCAAGTGTCCAGGTCTCATAGGCATATGTTGCGATGGGAAAGATGCATGCCCTTAAACATCTTAATCAGGATTGGTAGAATGAATTATGAGAAAACATGTTCAACAGAATGTAATCTGACAAGTTACAGAGAAATTAACATCTACACAAAAGTTAACATCCACCTGTTACTCCAATCTAACATGAAAAGCATTATCATTATTATTATGGTTCAAATGTACTGGACTGGAAAAGGCGGACCATGTTATTTCCCGTGTTACTGAAAACTTTGGTGAAATATTTTAAGAAAAACTCTCTCTTGTTTAACCGTTTTAAACGGCATTATTTGAGATTAATGATATAATAACATTAACCAACTGCAGTAAGAATTCACAGGATATATTTTCCACTAAAGGTCCGGCAGGGATCTGTGGTTGGTTTACTGCATCTTGTTTTATTTCGCTTAACTTGTAAAGGAAATGGTTTTTGCCTGCAGTATCTAGGGAGATACTGACTTTCTAGGGAGAATCGTCGTAGTGAAGACTTGACCTGTGGTCACCAAGAAGATGGATCCCTTTTCAGCTCACGTGGACGTTGACACAGTCCCATGAAAACCGGTGAAACTGATATTAGAAATGTTGTCCGACTATTCCAGTACAACCACTACTGGAATCGTATTAGCGTGCTCCCTTCAAGTCTCTTTACCGCACATTTCATTTAGTTACCCACAGTCCCTATGTTGTTAAAGCAGCTCTTAACTCTTTGTTTCCGTTCTGAAGTGTGATGAGTTCTCTTGAGTGTGTTTGTCATTAAGTTAAAGGTTACATTCTCTACAGTAAAGTTTTTGTGTTCAGTCGTGAGCTCAGTGTTAAGTGGTTCGTATTTTTCAAATTTTAGAAGTGGCAGAGAAGTGTAGTGTACATTTGTTTGTTTTTTTTTTATAACTAATAATACTTGCCCATTTCGATGCCTGGCCACCTTACAACATCGTCAGAAATCACTATCTACTCTTCTTCTTCCATTTCCTCAATTTCCTGGAACAACAAACTTCTATTCTTTGCACTCGATGCCGTGAGGATGTTGAGGCGCAGTATAACGTCGGCTTGTGAGCTGGATATGGCGTCTATTTTTGCACTCTCTGTGTGGAGCTATAAAACAGGGAATATGTAATATTTTTAGCATGCTCCATTGAGAGAGGTAGGACAGAGTCTTAGCCAGCTATGGTTCCTCAAACCTGATCTGGTTTTCTGACTGCCAGATCGGACAATGTATCTTCGCCCCTGAAAACTCTAGACAGGTATAGGCACTGGAAAAATTCCAGCTTTTTTTTTCTTTCATTTCCTACTGCAATTTCTGATCATAGCTATTTGCTTTTGTAAAAATAATTCATCAAATTGTATTTCACATTCTATTAAAACACATATTTGTTTAAGGACTGCAACTGTTGCTTGAACGTGTATCCAGCATAATTACTTACAGGTCTAGATAATATCTAGAAAATATCATTATGCTAATATTCTGTATGACTTTGATCGGTGAGGGTTGAAGTGAATCTTGAAACCTAGACGTACTATTATGTGTGTATGTATGTATGCGTGTATGTATGTATATATGTATGTATGTATGTATGTATATATATATAACTGTGCTTCCATTGATATGTTGATAAATTTCTTTGTATTGATTTGTGCTATGATTAGTCATTGCCTTGATGACTGAGAAGCTGTGAGAAGCAGTTGATGGAAATCCACTCTGGGGATCATTTAGGAAGAGGGAAGTCTCCGGATAATTGTTGAGGGACTGCTTTGCTAGTGATGCGAAGAGGTGTGTGCTTGTGAGACGGATGCTAATGTGTGGTGTCAGTCCATGTGTGAGAGAGAGAGAGTTTCCCTGTGGGAGAAGCGGTCTAACAAAGGGAAAGGGTTCGTCATTTATATGGACGCTACTGTGGCTGGAGAGCACGCCGTACTGTGAGTTATGCTGTACTGACAAGTATGTAAATGATGTATTAAAATGCTTGCAGTCACTGTGTCTAGGTAACAGCTGTGATGTTATTTTGTATGTTTTATTCGTGTTTACTTGGCCTGCTCCCAAGTTTGCACTCACCTGGTGCTTTGTTTTTGTTTTGTTGTTGTTTTTGCTTTCGCCCACTCTCTCTCCCTCTCACTCTCCCTCCCTCTCACTCACTCTCTCTCCCTCCCACTCATTCTCTCTCTCCCTCCCACTCATTCTCTCTCTTCCTCTCACTCAGTCGCCCTCTCCCTCTCACTCACTCTCTCTCTCCCTTTCACTCATTCTCTCTCTCCCTCTCACTCAGTTCTCTCCCTCTTACTCACTCTCATTCTCTCCTTCTTACTCACTCACTCTCTCCTTCTTACTCACTCTCTCTCTCCCTCTTACTCACTCATTCTATTCCCTCTCCCTCTCACTAACTCTCTCTCTCTCACTCACTCTCTCTCCCCCACTCTCTCTCTCCATCTCACTCACTCACTCTCCCTCTCACTCACTCTCTCCCTCCCTCTCACTCACTCTCTCTCTCCATCTCACTCACTCTCTTTCTCCATCTCACTCACTCTCTCTCTCCCTCTCACTCTCCTTCTCACTCACTCTCTCTCTCCATCTCACTCACTCTCTATCTCCCTCTCACTCACTCTCTCTCTCCCTCTCACTCACTCTCTCTCTCCCTCTCACTCACTCTCTCTCTCTCCATCTCACTCACTCTCTCTCTCACTCACTCTCTCACTCACTCTCTCTCTCCCTCTCACTCACTTTCTCTCTCTCACTCTCTCTCCTTCTCACTCACTCGCTCCCTCATTCACTTTTTCTCCCTCTCACTCACTCTCTCTCCCTCTCACTTACTTTCTCTCTCACTCTCTGTCCATCTCACTCTCTCTCTCCCTCTCACTCTCTCTCCATCTCACTCACTCTGTCTCTCTACCTCTCTCTCACTCTCTCCATGAATTGTAAAACTTAAAAGTTATCTTAAACTGCTCTTACAGACACCGAATACAATTAATCGTTTTCGGAATAGTCCCCAAAATTTTGTTTAGTAGATAGTCATTTATAATGTATGTAGTTACTTCTGTACTGAGTGAATGTTTAAGAGCGAAACGTAAATGTTATATTTTATTTTATGTCCCTCAACTTCAATGTTAGTTATGTTTGTTATATGAACAGCATATTTGTAGAATGTCTGGAATAGAGTGAAAGATGTATGATAAAGGGCAGAATGTCAGACGGGCCTGCGTGCCCAATTCTTAACCCTTTTGAAATAAAGATCAATCAATCAATCAATCAATCTCTCCCTCTCACTCACTCTCTCTCTTACTCATTTTCTCTCTCACTCACTCTCTCTCCCTCTCACTCTCTCTCTCCCTCTTACTCACTCTCACTCACTCTCTCTCTCCCTCTTACTCACTCTCACTCACTCTCTCTCTCTCCCTCTTACTCACTCTTACTCACTCTCACTCACTCTCTCTCTCTCCCTCTTACTCACTCTCACTCACTCTCTCTCTCCCTCTCACTCACTCACTCTCCCTCTCACTCACTCTCTCTCCCTCTCACTTACTCTTGAATTAGCTTGAGTGTGTGGGAAGTATGAAAGATGGAGCGATGAAGGACAGAATGTAAGATGGGCATGACTGCCCAATTCTTTACCCTTTAAAAATAAATATTATTCATTCATTCACTCATTCACTCATTCATCCTGCTTTGTTGTACAACCTTTTCCCCGAAGACGACTCTTGCAAATAGACCACAGATTCTCTACTGGATTTAGATCCAGAGAGTTCCCAGGCCAGTTTGGTAGTTCTGTATGTCTGGGTCATGAAGTTTTTCAGCAATTTTTAACTGTGGAACGGGCCAGTCTCGCTGAAATAAATTCTAGATCCGCGAGAAAATCGCTTCTCCAGGGGTAGAATAATTTTCTTTTGAAGAACTCCGATGTACTGTTCAGAGCACATAATACCGTCTTTTGGTTGCAAGGTGCCTAAACCATCATAACGTAAGCACCCTCCAAAAAAAAAAAACAAACCTTTTCCGGATGTTTCACATGCAGATCGATGTTTAGTACTCAAGCAATCCGGACCGGCCACATCTGCTCTATGATTTCGCTATTCGTCCGATAATTTAAACATACACCTCCTTTAAACATTCTCATTCAATATTAGCGTGACGAGAACGGCATGATACCATACAAGTCAAAACTTTCCAGACGGTTTCACATGAGCTACAGGTGCGGGATAATCCAACAGATGTTTCATCTTTTAACAAAACCACCAAGCATGGCCCAGTATTGGCGTGAATAAATAGTTCCGGCAGATTATTTTGGTTAAACGTATCCATTACTGAAAAATAAAATATAATTAGCCTTACACGATGTCGTTGTTGGTGTATAAATGATGTAAGATTAAAAAGTGAAGGAAATTTTGCTTTGCTTCAGTTACTTAACACAAGGGTATACTGTGTACAATGATAAACTGGTAGTGAAAAGCTGAATAACAGTGAAGAGAGATGTCCCAGTGAATTATTATGTTTTTAATAACTTTAAAATTCAGATTTACAACAATGATTGTGTGGGTCTGTGTAGGAATATGCCATATGATGTTTGAGTTTGGTGGTCTGTGTTTTTGTTGTCTTCAGTTTCAACTTCGCTGCTAACAGTTGATGACTACAGTCTGCTACTTCCACTTCTTCCTTCCGCTGCTAACAATTGGTGACTACAGTCTGCTTTCGTCACTGCCTCAGTCACAAGTTTTGGGCCTTGGAACATCTTGTAGATAAAAGTGCACATACAAAGGGATTGTTTGATTTTTTTCCCTTCATTACAAGCTTCACTAATTTTACTCAAACAAAGTAATCTGCAATGTGGTTTTGTAGGAAAGCACGTGTGTGTCTGTGCGTGCATGTAATATTTACATTGCGGTAGATCTTTATTCGTTCGATTATTTCTCTCATTTAGAAAAATGAAACGTTGAGCATCGCTGTCGACGTAAGAGACGACATTTGAATGGAGGAGGGTGGCGCACGAGACCAAGATCACCCCCGAGGTTATTTTGGAAATCTGCAGGCGTCAGCTTCTGTGTAGCAGGTGGATGTATGTCATATCTCTGGAGGAGGCTGGTTAAGAAATGAAACACTCGGGACCGAGCAAACCCTTCCCCTGGACATGCTCGCACACCGACTCCAAATGTTATCAGACTGAAAAAAATAGACACGTGAGAAAGATTCGGTCGTGTTCTGTGACTAACTGCAGCTTTGATCAAGAAATTAAATAATAGGAATTATTATTATAATATTCAGTTTCTCCAAGTCAGAGAACAGTAGCGTTATACAAAAGTGCATGTGCAGCTTTTCAGAATAATTATTCAAACAAGAAGAAAAGTGAGAAGATTTAACACTACTAGACGGTTGTTAGAATATGCATACAATGGAACGAACTCAAAACTAAAGCAGAGATAAGAGAAATGAGCATGCAATAAATAATCTAAGCAGTGATCAAGAAGAGAAAGAGGGCACGTGTGTGGCATTGATGAGAAGAGGCAGTCAGAGAATCACAGAAAGCGAGCCATGAAGTGAAAAACATTTGGAAAAGAGAAAAAGGAGGCGACCTCGAGAGACCCTGCTGAGAACACTGACAAAAGAAACTAAGATGGTAGACACCGAATCTCTTGATGAGACTGGTTAAATCGCACAATGGCCTATGTGACGCCTGACAGCACGGGAAGGATGTAAGACGTCAGACGGTTGCTAAAGTCACCGCGAATTTTCAAAGCCAAACTATGTAGACTCATTAGATAGATTCTAACAAATTACTATTAAACAAATTCTACTGGCAAGAAGAAAGAATACTCCCTGTCCTTACTTTTCTTGACCAAACAGAGGCATTTATTATCATCAGTAAAGTCAAGAAATAACCGCAAATGAAGGGACGTAGCCTTTGAAAGTACAATAAATGAAAAACAACAACTCTAGGGCGAGTAAGAAAGTCTTTTCATGTACTACTAATGGCCATGTCGTTGATTTACGGTTACTTTTCTATTCGTCCACGCACATACCGGACCTCATTGAATGCATTATTATTACGCATTATGCCTGCTTGTTGCTTCCTCGTGGATGTGAAAAACACGAATCATTTATGTTAATAATAGATTTCCGATTGTTCCAAGACAGAAAAACTAGTGGGATCATTGAAGACTGTGTTCCTAGCTCGTGTCCCTTCAGAATCTACTTTTCTACCTCCATACGCATTTACGAAGCCGGAGTGAACTATGTACTGACAGAAGAGGTTAGCTGCTTCACTATTTAATTTAGCACGACGAGAAAATATGAACAAAAACAGTGAGATAAGCTTATTTTGATGATGATTCGATTCTTGTGACTCACAGTAAACCTAACCAGGTAATCAGTAAATAACAGAGTGGCAACTGCGTACTTTTATAAAGCACGCGTATTTTCTTTAATAAGTTGATCTTCCACGCTGGTTATTATAACTTATTATAACTCTAGATATGCACGAATCTGTGAAAGGATTCGAAATACCTTTCCAATAGTCCTGTTGTGGCTTTACCTCTAGATAAAGCCAAATTAAACAAAGCGTCATCTACCGTATACATGCAATTGCCTAGGACCTCTACGCAGAGAGTACAGAAGGAGAGCATAGAAGTTTTGCCTAGAACCTCTATGCAGACAGTGCTGCAGGACAGCATAGACGTTTTGCCTGGGACATCTATGCAGACAGTACAGCAGGATAGTATAGAAGTGTTGCCTGGGACATCTATGCAGACAGTACAACAGGATAACATAGAAGTTTTGCCTGGGACATCTATGCAGACAGTACAACAGGATAACATAGAAGTTTTGCCTGGGACATCTATGCAGACAGTACAACAGGATAATAAAGAAGTTTTGCCTGGGACATCTATGCAGACAGTACAACAGGATAACATAGAAGTTTTGCCTGGGACATCTATGCAGACAGTACAACAGGATAACATAGAAGTTTTGCCTGGGACATCTATGCAGACAGTACAACAGGATAACATAGAAGTTTTGCCTGGGACATCTATGCAGACAGTACAACAGGATAACAAAGAAGTTTTGCCTGGGACATCTATGCAGACAGTACAACAGGATAACATAGAAGTTTTTCCTGGGACATATATGCAGACAGTACAACAAGATAACATAGAAGTTTTGCCTGGGACATCTATGCAGACAGTACAACAGGATAACATAGAAGTTTTGCCTGGGACATCTATGCAGACAGTACAACAGGATAACATAGAAGTTTTGGCTGGGACATCTATGCAGACAGTACAACAGGATAACATAGAAGTTTTGCCTGGGACATCTATGCAGACAGTACAACAGGATAACATAGAAGTTTTTCCTGGGACATATATGCAGACAGTACAACAAGATAACATAGAAGTTTTGCCTGGGACATCTATGCAGACAATACAACAGGATAACATAGAAGTTTTGCCTGGGACATCTATGCAGACAGTACAGCAGGATAGTACAGAAGTTTTGCCTGGGACATCTATGCAGACAGTACAACAGGACAGCATAGACGTTTTGCCTGGGACATCTATGCAGACAGTACAGCAGGACAGCATAGAAGTTGACAAAGAGTACAGAGGTAAAAACAATGTCTTGTTTCGCTCAACTTTTGAACCTAAAAACTATTAGATTCACCTTCATCAAAGCGCTGATTTCTATATCTTCTTCGAAGGAAAGCACTCAGTCTCAAATTATAAAATAATTTTATTACAATAATTTTTTTATTCTTTTGGCCAAATACCTGAATGCTATATCTTTTTACACAGTGCATGATAGATTGTTGCACACTCCTTTCCTCCTGCTTTAATAAATTCAGCTGTTATCTCATCACGTCCTGGTGATTTACCATTTTTCAGATTCTTTATTGCCCATAAAACTTCTTTTATTGTCGGTTCGGGTTCTTTTTACTCCAATAATAATTCATACTGTTGATTTCTACTTCCACAGTCGGTTGTTTCATACATTCCTTTGCAATATTCCTTCCATCTTTCTTGAATTTCCTCTGTCTCTGTCAAGGTAGTCCCCATCTCATCACAAATTACATTTAGCTTAGGTGTGACATTTCTCGTCAATGTCTTCATTTCTTTAAACATTTCACTATCTCTTCCACACTTCTGACGTCCTTCTATTCTTTCACAACAATCTTGTATGTATTGTTTTTTGTCTTTCTTATGTTTCTTCGTACTTCTTTTGTTAAAGTTTTATATTTCTCTTTAATGTTGTTTGTCACTTTCCATTGCGTCTTCATTTCTCTACGTTGTTTTATCAGTTCTAGTGTACCTGCTGTAATCCATCCATTCTTTTGTGTTTTCTTTACTGGAACCATGTCTTTAGCTGTTGTTATTAAGATATCTTTGGCCTGCATAGCCAATTCATCTGGTATCATCTCCTCCTTTACAGTCTTCAGGATTTCGAAACGGTTCTTCACTTCTATGCCGTATTGTTCTGGTATATTTGTAAGATCAAAGCAGTGTGGTCTTAATCCCGCAACTGTCTTTTTTATCTTTATCTTCATGTCTGCTATTAATGACTCATGGTCCGTGTCACAATCGGCACCTGGTAAAGTTTTTGCTGATGTTATACTTGACCTCCACCTTCTTTGCACTGCAATGTAATCTATTTGATTCCTGGTTTTACTATCAGGTGATGTCCATGTGTAAAGTCTTTTGGATGTTGTTTAATAAGTATGGCATTCAGGTATTTGGCCACAAGAATGGAAAAGAACTGTATTCATATCACTGCCAAAAAAGGGTAACCTGAAATTATTCACAAACTATAGAACTGTTGCCCTAATTAGTCATGCCAGTAAAATTCTGTTTAAAATCATAATGGGTAGACTTCGACAGAAAATAGAAGAAGAGGTCAATATGGTCCAAGCTGGTTTCAGACAAGGAAGAGATCAAGAGATCATATATTCAATCTAATATTAATAATAGAGAAATGCAGAGAGTTTAATGTGAATCTATATTTATCCTTTATAGACTACTCACAGGCATTTGATTGTGTACAACACCAGAAACTTTGGGAAATAATGGAAAAAATGGGATTTCCAACACATTTGGCACAACTAACACCACTGCTGTATCTAGACCAACAAGCAGCAGTAAGAATAAATGGTGAAACAACAACTTGGTTTGACATAAAACTTGGGGTCCGTCAGGGGTGCATATTGTCACCTTACTTATTTAACTTGTATACTGAAAATATAATGAGGAATGTTAGAGAAGATGTAGACAAAGAATATTACGATGCCATAACAATTGGAGGTTATGAAATACCAGAGATTAGATATGCTGATGACACAGTGTTACTGTCCATAAACACAAAGAGGAATGGAAAAACTAATTATGTCAGTCCGTAAGAACAGCGAAGAGCAGAACCTCTATCTTAATGCAAAGAAAACTAAATTGATGACAACTGACAAAACAAACAAGGCAGCTGACATATATATCAATGAGAAAAAAATTGTAAGAAGTGGAGAGTTTTGAACATCTTGGATCACTACTAACTAATAATGGAGATACAATGAGGGAAATTAAAAGGAGGACATCCATCGCTCTTCAGAAAGTAAAACAAATAAAGAATCTGTGGAGAGGAGCAGACAGAACTACAAAAATATGATCTTTAAGGGCATGCATCTTTCCCATCGCAACATATTCTTGTGAGACCTGGACACTTAACAAAACAACTGAGAAACACATAAATGCCTTTGAATGTAAATGCTACAGAAGAGTTCTTCAAATATCGTGGACACAAAAAAGAACAAATATATCTATACTACAAGAGCTTGATATTGAAGAAGGCTGGCTAGTAAAGAGGATTAAAGAGAGTATACCTAAATATTTTGGACACATTAAACGTCATGATAATCTAGAGAGGACCGTCTTGGAAGGGTACATAATGGGAAAAAGAAAAAGAGGAAGACCAAAACGAAGATGGCTGCAAGACATCGTTGACGATCTGCAAATGGATGCCGCAGCAGCAGCAAGCCATCTTGCTCACAACCGAGAGGCCTACAGGAGTGCTGTTTGGGAGGCAAAGTTCCGCAAGGGACATGCAAATGAATGAATGAATTTTTTTTTACAATGTCCTACAAACAGTTTGCAAAGAATAAAGAAAAATCCCTACTCTCTCCGTCTCTGATGGCCGGTGGGAAGGAGGTTTCCATCGTCATCCAAAAACCGCTCGGGTTTGAAACTCCAGGGATCCTCCCAGACATTGTCGTCATGCAAGTAGAAGAAACTGTTCATGAGGATCTGGAAGAAAAAATCGAAAGTGACAAATGTTTCAGTTCATGTGAAATATTGTCAGACATGTACTATAATAAATATTATGCTAATAAATTTTTTTTCTAATAATGTACAGCTACATAGAGTAGGGAATCTATTGCTCTAGTTTATCCGGCAGCAAAGAATTGTAGGTTGTCGTGTTTCATTTTGCTGTAAGCACGCGGATAAAATTTGTGATACATGACAAGAAATAATCATTAGAAATATTAGATAACTAGAAACGGTGTGATAACTGCGTTAGAGCAGTGAATAAGTTACTTGCTCGCCGACCAGTCGACTCGGTTTCGACTCATCACAGTGGCAGTCAGACCGCGGTAAGCGTAAACAAGTGGGAAGATGGATTGCTTGCTTCCATTTGGATATATCTGTGATATATATATATATATATATATATATATATATATATATATATATATATATATATATATAGTTTTACATTTATTTGCATTTTATATTTAACAGACTATTTGTTTATTTTTTAAAATGAGGAGAATAATTGGTTATCTTTTAGTACTTCAGAATGCCTTCTACTATTGTGGTGTACCTTCTAGATTAATTGTTTGTGATTTAGTTGTAGTACACATATCACAAATGGATGGAACAGCAGCAGGTCATCTTGCTTACAACCGAGAGGCCTACAGGAGAGCTATTAGGGAGGCAAAGTTCCGCAATGGACACGCAAATTACTGACTGACATATACTGGAGGATATGGTAGATTTTGAAGTATTTATTACATTTCCATTACTTAATTTCTCTCTGTTTCTCATCTTTAATGTGCCCAGTAGGGGGCTTTTGGGTTATATTAATATACTACAGTACGATAGACCCATTCTTTATTCTGTTCTCCTGTTGGTTTTATCTTATTGTACTGTAGTAAAATAACATTTGTATAATTAATACTTATTCTCCTGAGTCTGCCTCTTTCTGGACACCTCCCATAATTAATACCTCTCATCTTCTCTCATAATCAGTACTTTCCCTCTCTACTCCATCTCCCCATCCCATACTTCCAGTCAACCCAGGCTTTTCGTGTTCCTTAACCAAATCCAGCTCTCGTTCCCTCCTTGGTAAATAAGCAACTACTCTAGGTGGTTTACACACATATTCATTCATTTGCATGTCCCTTGCGGAACTTTGCCTCCCTAACAGCACTCCTGTAGGCCTCTCGGTTGTGAGCAAGATGGCCTGCTGCTGGTGCATCCATTTGCAGATCATCAACGATGTCTTGGAGCCATCTTCGCCTTGGTCTTCCTCTCTTTCTTTTTCCCATTATGTACCCTTCCAAGACGGTTTTTTCTAGATTAGCATGACGTTTAATGTGTCCAAAATATTTAAGTTTTCTCTGTTAAATCTTCTTTACAAGCCAGCCTTCTTCAATATTAAGTTCTTGTTGTACGGATATATTTGTTCTTTTTTGTGTCCATGATATTTGAAGAACTCTTCTGTTGCATACACACACAAATGTAGTTACATTTAATATGCAATAATCTAACATAATACAATCAAATGAAATTATACGTATCAGTCAATATTATAACAAGCATGCAAACATAGTAAAAAGTGCATAACAGCAAGAAGAATGCAAAATATGAATCCAGGTTGCTAAGATATTTACATATGTTAAACTTGACAGCTTTGTTTAGCATAACTCCCTCCACTGTGGTACACTCATTGTTTTTCTATGCCAGATTATCCACTCAGTTTTCAAAAAGGACATTTGTTCCAATAAATATATTTATGTCTCATAGCAGTAGGTCAGTACTCCATGTACTAATTCCACGCCTGTTTTGTATAGCAGGTTTGCCCCTTATTTTTGTCACATTCGTTTCCATATTCTTTTGTCACATTCGTGAGTTGTGTATATATAAATATATATATATATATATTCATCTCTCATAGTAAGAGTTCTGCACTACGCGTGATAGGTTCACATCAATACACATATTCACATACACATAATCACATGCGTCTCCATATTTGTACAGTTATCTATTTTGTACTTCTGTACATGTGATCTTGACTTTATGTCTTCTTTTGTTTACTTCCGTGCATATCTTCTCCACTTTATGTCTTCTTCTGTTTATTTGTACTTCTTTACATATCCCCTCCACTTTACGCCTTCTTCTGTGTAATTATATTATTGTACATATTCTCTCGACGTTTCGTCTCTTCTACTTATTTATTTATTTTTGTGTACTACATTTACTCTTTTCTCTCGACTTCACGGCTTTTTGGTTTGTCTGTACTTAACGTACTCTAGCCTCACTAAACTGTAAATTACAAGTACCAGAAGAGATAAGACATACTCAGTTATTCTGTATTAACAAGTAGAAACTACGACACACACAAACACTACATACGCCTGCTCACTTGAGTCAATGGGACAATGAGATCATATCCCTTTTCATTCATCTTGCTCACAAACAAAACCACACGTTTCTGCTTACACACCGTCCACTGACAGCCACACTCCTTCATCCATAACTCCCCTAGACGCTGGACACGCCTACCTGCGCCGACCCATGGATGAAGACTTCTTAGTCTGTTAGATCTTATATACTAAGCACCCTCTAGAATTTCTACTCCTGAAACGAGTCTAAACAAGTGGTTTCCTTGGCATTAAGAATTTCCATAGTTAGACAAAGGTCGTTTGGTCTCGCGTTAAACGACAACATCCTTGGTATAGAATAACAAGTTTTGTCATTGAAACTGTCCTTGTGACAAACTTATGTTCCTTCCTTGCACTCATATAAGCTCCCGGGGTTCACCCAGCCTCAAGAAACACTGGGTACCAGTGTTAGCGCTCTGGAAGGGAGACGGGTGACGCCGTTAGCTGATGGCGGCGCTAGTTTACAGTTTCTGGTCAACTGCTGGCTAGGCAGTTAAAGACTTATGGTTTGACCCTGTGCAGTGACGCTGGTTCACAGATCATACCTTTACCTTTAGTGTGATTAAAGAGTTACTTAAAATAACATGAAAGCTAAGGCACACATAGAATACGTTATTAGTATCCACATATAATTTCTAAGTATACTAAAGGGTGATGAAGTCATCATCACAACTAGCCACCATTCCTTCACCATGCTCCGAAGAAGCCATGTAACAAATAGGTGACCGAGTCAGCAACTTCCGTCCTTGGAAGTGAATGCTGTAAGCAAGCATATGACGCCCAGTATAAGACAGCTTATACAGATAAGTAATGCTGGAATATTCTATAGAACAAAAAATGTAAAATCTAACCAGCGAATCTTTCGGGATAGTAATACCGTCACAACTGATGTCTTCTGATGCTCTTCGAAAGCCTTGAAGCGGGACTTGAGCAATGATGCGAAGAGTTTCCAAAACGGTAGCTTCCGTGTATGGCATGCTGCTTCTATGTTCAGGTTTAGGTCGCTCATTTCCGATGACATGGTCTATTTCCTCCTGAATCTTTCTGATCAGGTGTGGATAATTGAGCAGACAGAGGAAGACACCAGCTAGAGAAGCTCTAGAGGATAGATAAGCTGAAACAAAGAATTTTGTTTTACAGTAGAGTTCATTAAAAATGGAAGAAAAGTTGCAACTGCAGAAATTTATAGCTTTATGGTTTATCTGTTAACCATTTTATACCGTTCCTTGTATATTTAATGCATCAAAAAGAAGTAAAGCTTTGAGAACGCACATTATTTCCTATCACTACTTCCAGCAACAACGTTGTTTCAATCTACAGCATCGAAGAACATAAGACAGGAGCTACAAATACAAGTCTCACGCTCATGGATACGGCGTTACCTACAAATTTATAGGTTTTAATTTTTTTTCCAATAAGGTGAAAGCAGCACTGATAATAGGATCACGCTCTGTCTGTCCTTTTAGTACTAAAGTTATTTTTCTCGCATATGAAAGCTTCGTGCAAAAGGTTTTTTCTTTGCAAATGCTGATGATCCCTGCTGAATTTTACTTCATCTAGTTACTGCTAGCATCTGTTATATTTTATCTGTTACTTTTGATATATTTATGGAGTGAATTTAAGTAAATATACAAAAGCAACGAATGAAAGAACGAACAAACGAATAGACTTTATTTTTAAAAAAAGGTTAGGAAAGTGGCACACAGTCTCGCCTGACATTTACTCGTATTTATGTTTAACTTCTAAATAAAATGGACACAGGTGTCGCAGTCTTCAGTACACAATACTAAAAAATATTGTTCTACAACGCCTTCATATGAAGCAGGCTATTAAGTGTAACTTTTACTAACTTTTACATCCTGTAGCTACCTCTAGCAATGAAAAGAAAACGTTAACAACCAGGATCAAATGTCATATATAATTTATTCACTTTTACAAGTCCCAGTTTAATGTATTTGATTTCTAGTTATGCATACAACAAATAGACAAATGTATCTGCTAAACTTACCTCCGAAAAACAAAACTGTTATAAAAGAAATGATATCATCTTCTTCCATCCACTCATTGCCTGGCTTTTTCTGGAAATCCAACAGCAGATCTGTTATGCCCCTCGGCTGATCCAGCACGTGAGTTCTCTAAATAAGGTGCATGAAATTATATGTTGTTTCAGAAATAGATATATGGTCCTCTGTCTTGTGCCCTGCGTTTCTCATATTCAAAGTTTACAATGCTGTAAAGATGCTACGACGCGAGAAACAAATCTAGCCCTCTAAGAGCTGCCTGAATGAAGGTCAATCAACCTTTTGAGTCAGGCTTAAAGTTTACTGATGTACTTTCTTTTTTCCTAGTAACACACAATAATTAGTGTATAAGTATACAACTATACACGAAGCACTGCAATAAATCTATGATACCAGAATGTATAAAGTATGGAAAAAAAAGTAGGAACAGATTTATTGCCTAACGATTACAAAGCTGCAAAGTAATAAAGCTGTTCATACTTTTTTCCTAGTGTATACTTTCTTTTTTCCTGTCTTTTACAGTTTCTTAATAAGGTCTCGAGTGGGTCACTGCACTCTTGTTCACGATATTTCTGTCACTATCAGTTTCAAAATTTCTCATGTAAGGCTTAATATTTCCTAGTGTTCGTTGATGATCTTTGGCTTTCACTACCTTTAGAGAGAGTTTCGTTTTTTATTCATGTCAATCTCCGTTGTATGTGTGTTTCTCTGCCTTTCAGTTCTTCACCGGTTATTTACCGCACGTGACCTGCCAATATTTCGCATTATTTTCACCCGTTACCTCATTCCATTCGTGACTACTGTGTCAGCGTGTTAACATTTAAAATGTCTAGCTAGCACAGTGCTAAATCATGGCGTACAGCGGTGACAGCTGTCTGTGCCTACCTGCCTTCCTGTTTGCCTGCCTGCCTGTGTTTTTATTTATGTTTATTTCATTTTTGCTTTTCTCAAAATATTTTTTGCAAATCGGAGAATTTCCTGTGCAGCAAGACAGGTAGATAGGCTTAATATGTCCTATGGCGGGAGGAATGTGTAGCTCGAAATGAGATAATAGGATGATGAAGTGTGCCTTCTTAGAGAAAATGAAGCATTTGACCCAATGTTTCTATATAGTTATTCATTTTGCCGTGTCCTAGACCTTCATCGATAAACCGAACTATTTGACCTATTGTCCCTACACAAGCCGTAGCCTAAAGTATATAGATCTTCCTGTGCCCTCTACTGTCCCCCCACATAAGTAATAATTACAATAAAGACTTTAGAAATATAAAGGATCGTTATTGGAGCAATAAGTTTTACTGTCCGAAAGAAAGTCTTGCCCCTAATTTAGCCAGAAACTCTGAAGTAAAACATACGATCTTGAAACAGTCGAATGTTCAGATTTCTTCAAATGGAATGGCTACTAAACTGCGATATTACATAAAAGGTGAACATTTCTATAAATCTCGAACATCTTCTAAACGTTCTGAACACCACCCAACACTACTAAAACCTAGAACAGATAACTGAAGATTAGATTATACAGGGTATGTAAAGGCAGACAACGATGTAAGTAGCATATTTGACAGCAGAAAATCAATAAAAATTGTATTATAACCATCACAATATGTAAGTCTATAATACAGTGAAAGAATAATTACATGAAAAATAGCTTGTAAGTTGCACATGAGTGTATAGATATGAGACCCGAGAGTAACCATCCTTGGAGATCGAGCTGTCTCTCAATGGACTTGTTTAATACTGCTGAAGATTATTTATATTCTTCTGTCGGTGTATCTGGAATCACTCATTCAGTAAATCAAACTTAAATGGACAGCTCTAACTCCTTCATTTACGTTTCAGTTTGTAATGTGTGTTTTAATTTTCATTGCTTCTCTCAACAGACTGACTGCTTTCCACTGTTATGTCGCTATTTCATGCATTCACATTCAAGTAAGATTAACGTAATATTGTTGGGGGTGATTAAAGTTTAACGTAGCTATGCTTTTGATTCTGACCATTTTACTGAACTGAAAGGAAAAAAATAAAGCCTGAAATTTGAACAATTATACATAATTAAGTAACGTGATCACTGCCGGACCAAGAACACTCACATATTATTACCCACCTTGGGGCGGTAGTACATGAACTCGTCCGCACTTTTCTTGGCGGCTTTTAAACGCTGAATAGCGTCCCTAAATTTCCCTGGAATTCTCGCTACGAATGGGAAGTAACCTAAAACAAAATCCACGTCTAAAGTGCAGAGTTTGTTGAAGGCCAGGTCGTACTCTTCCAATATTTCAGGAACGCTGGAATCTGCTGGAAGCTCACCGGTGGCCTGAAAATCTCAGGATGTTTATAAACAAGTGAAGTGCAAAATTATACATTAAAACAGTGGAGTCTGAACAGACCAACACAAATGATCAAAAAAAAAGAATAAGTCGATTTAGTTTTCATTTATAAGTCGACGTAATTGAAAAGGCAGCTGATATATGTATCAATGAGGAAAAACTGGAAAAGTGGAGAGTTTTGAATATCTTGGATCACTACTAACTAATAATGGAGATACAATGAGAGAAATTAAAAGGAGGACATCTATCACTCGTCAGAAAGTAAAATAACTAAAGAATCTGTGGAGAGGAACAGACAGAACCACAAAAATAAGATTTTTAAGCGCATGCATCTTTCCCATCGCAACATATTCCTGTGAGACCTGGACAATTACCAAAACGGCTGAGAAACACATAGATGCTTTGAATGTAAATGCTACAGAAGAGTTCTTCAAATATCGTGGACACAAAAAAGAACAAATATATCTATACTACAAGAGCTTAATATTGAAGAAGGCTGGCTAGTAAAGAGGATTAGAAAGAGAAAACTTAAATATTTTGGAAACATTAAATGTCATGATAATCTAGAGAAAACCGTCTTGGAAGGATACATAATGGGAAAAAGAAAGAGAGGAAGACCAAAGCGAAGATGGCTGCAAGACATCGTTGAGGATCTGCAAATGTATGCATCAGCAGCAAGCCATCTTGCTCACAACCGAGAGGCCTACAGGAGTGCTGTTACGGAGGCAAAGTTCCGCAGGAGACTTGCAAATGAATGAATGAATGATGATGAATTGAAAAGAACTCACCAAAGCTGTTCTGGTTACCGCGCTGTCCACCGTGGAAACTTTGATGCAAACATTAACCAAACCGCTCAAAACGCTTTTCTGGTTTTTCTTTTTTTTTTTTTGTATTGCATTTTCCATGTGGTGTGCAATGGACAAGGAACTACCTTTGGTCGCTTTACCATGTATTGTTATTTATAGCATCTTTTCTCTCTCTGATATCCCTATAATCATTTCTGCCTTCATTACTGAAGAAGAGACTTTTCCCCTTATATTTTCCCTGTCGCGGAGTGAACAAGAATATCCCTACTTTACTTTCCACATTATATTATTGTTCATAATATTCAAGGATAGCATTTCAGTAAGAAGTAAATATCTCTTTAGCGTTCCTCTTATTGATGTGCTGTAAATATCTAAGCTGTAATGATGAAAGTGCTGTCACTTTCCTTTTGATAAACTGAGATAATTTTTCCTGAGAACTACCTCCATCTTGCGCTACGTATAATGTTCTTAATGATTTTGTTTAAAACAATGTTTAATGGTTTTATATACACAACACACAATCTTTCGGTTTACAGTTTTTTTTTCATAGCTGACAAAAGATGATTTTCTCAGTGTCATCATTTCTTGAAACAAATACATCTTTAAACGCTAAAGTGACCCTGGTGGAGATACAGAACTGCTGCCTTGTTCAGACATTACCACTTAATCAAAATGTTGGAATGTAAACAGGAGGCTCATTTTTAAAAAAGTATCAGAAAAGATTACTAGAAGAAGCAAACCAGAATACATCTAAAGCACTGGAATATGACATTATAATGATGACTATGAGAACGTACGTGGAAGGAATCTGAGCTGGGAATCAGTGAACGGAAGAAACAACTGGTAAACTTTCTTAATACATATAGAATGTTTCAGATAAGATTGAACAGGAAATATTTGCAGTTTTGTTCTCTGGTTATCGAGAACCACCTTCCTCAAAATATCCCTCCGCCCCCTTCTACACAAGACGTAAAGAGCAAGTATAGGAACACACATTTTCTGAAATAATCTTAAAATGTCTTTACCAAAATGTAGATGATGATTTTCACAGACCGAGCAAGATGATTTGTCAGTTCAATATCCTGTCCTTCAGATATATCCAGTTCTTCAAACAGTCTCTCCATCTCTTCCCAGACCACATTCTCAAACCTCGCCACTCCATCACCGTACAGGCCAAGAACGTTGAAGAACAATCTTCTCTTCTTCTTCATAAGTGCTGAAAGATATTAAAAATTCGTATGTTCAGTTTAGTTCTGTGTAACGACGGTTCTTTATTATGACAGAGCTACCGTCACATGATACTCATGATCTGGCTGCTGGTTAGATACAATTTTAACAACAGTCAAGCTTTCCGGTCTCAAGATACGTAGGTAGGATACATAAGAGCTGCATATCATGACGTCCCATTAGTTTTACCATACATACGTCCATATAAGATTAGCTGTCAGAAATGCATATATTTCACTTGCATGCGAATTGTCCGCTGTTATCCAAGTAGTTGTTCAACTAATTCCTAGTAAACCGTAGTTCGTGAAGAAGAACTTACATCGTTTATACCGTTCTAACGCTACCATATCTTATTAAATGCCAATTTCGCGATACCTCCTTCTACGTTATCTCTTAGTTCTCTTAACACGGGCACCACTGATTATTCTACCGATTCTGTACCAGTCATCTAAATGACGTATAACTCAGTATGTCGACTGTTCAAACGTCCACTGCTGCTTTTGTAACATAGTGCCTTGTAAGTTACTTTTGTAGTATTTTATAGCCGTGAATGAATGCTGTGGACATGTTGCGAGTGTAGCAATGGATAGTATTATAATAATTATTATTATTAATGTTATTATTATTAGTAATGGTATTATTGTTATTAGTATTGACATTTTATTATAGTTATTATTATTATCGATAAGTAGAAAGAAACGATGAAAAATATGAGAACCGATATGAGAGGAACACTCCCACGGTATTAATATTATTACGATAGCACTAAGTAGATACTTAGAAATAGTAGACTATGGACGAGGCACGCTTAGATCGAGAGGTGTACGACCTTGACCGAAGCGTCATCGTCCACGTGATTGGTAGTTGTTTGAAAGGATATACTCGTATACAGACATGGAAACAATGGTTGACATATTCAGTTAGATAGAGGCAATGGCTGGGCAATGTCTTGTTCGTTGTGCCTAGAGATGTATTATGGTGATATTCTGCCCGTGCCGACTTCATGTGGTGTAGATTACGTAGTTGTGCATTTAGCTGTGATGCAGGTTTCTGTATCGATATGGAAATTCTGTGCATGATTTCAGTGTGATTTATTAGTATATTGGATGTGCATCATGTTGATTCGTATTATGCCCTCATGTAGATTGATCCTGTGCTGCAGCAACGCGGTTATATAGAGGTGTGTCACGCCAGCGGTAGCTGCGTGGAATAAGCGCCATTGCACATTAGATTGGTAGTGTAGGCTACGTGTGGGAGCAAGAGAGCCCGGACTACAGGTCCATCAGTTCAAAATAATGCAACATGAGAAGTCATTACCACATGAAACCATGCTTAATTACCATTATAATGACACCTGTCTTGATGTCATGTTGATGTCAATGTCAGGTGTGTATGGTGTTGTGGCGTATATTGAGAGTAAAATGCTGTGTATTTAATTTCAGACTTGGTGATGTGTACTGCATGTCAATGTATTGTGTGTTGCTTAATTAAATGCTCAGGATATACGCATAATTAGCATACAATATACCAACGAGGGGAGAACCTGGGTTAGCGGCCATGATGGAGGAGCTAGATTGGCCTCGAGTACAGTAGTACATTGCCAAGGGATTGTTGGTCTGCAACATCTGGATAAAATATTCCCCCCATTAGTTATGAAAATGTAAAATTACATCCATTGAGGTTTACAAATGGTGCCGCGACCAGGATTTTTATCCTGCCATATGGTCACATTGTATTCTAAACCATTTAGTCTTTTAAAATTCCAAGATTGACAAATGTTGTGTGTGAGCTACATGCAGCAGCTCAAGGTTAAGGTCGTACACCCCTGGATCTAAGTGTGGTCTCGTCCACAAGACGCGCTGACAATGAATAACCGTTGCGGAGTAAGATAATTTATTTACTCAAATAACAATATTTCACGTGGAGACAGACAGGCGGATGCTACCTAAATAGAAGTGGACTAATAATCCCCGTAAGGTTTTGAAAACACATGTTACTGGATAAGAAGAGTTTATCCACGCCATAAAACTGAACAGGCAGATTTGACGCAACAGACTTACTGACAGATGAGGCATATTTTATAATCTTTGGACGTAATTTGCACAAAAGAATAGTCCAGTTGACCAATAAGATGACAAAATGGAGTGGACCGACTCATCTCGAAGTTCAGTCAGTTTGTAGTCAACAAGCTGACTAATAGAAAGATCTAGAGGTGTGTCCTATGGGACAATATAATAGACAGACATGTAGATTTGGAGATACAGGGGTGAGAGAGAGAAAAAGAAGAACAGAAAAACGGAGAGGAGAGCAACGACAGACAGAACAAATGGGCAAATAGAGTCAATATATATTCAGGAGATAAAAAGCAGTTTAGAAGCAGAAGTAGTTTAGGACAGACAGAAAATAGCATTTGAAGTTAGAAGGTGAGTATCAATGCTCCGTGCGAAATGCAGAAGATCTGATATTTTTGGAACTCTGTGTAAAATGCTGTCGGAGAGGTCTCAGTGTAATACTTGTGAATTTCGTTTGGTGAGTATTAAAAGTGAACTTTAATTTAATTCAAGAACGAAGCATCTGAATTTTAGAGTGACTATATGTGTTAAAATTTCAGTCTTGTGGCGAAATGGCCACAACGTGGTAACAAGGCTGTATGAAAGTGCGTTAAGTTGATAACATTTAAACGGCCAAAGTGTGCTGCCGTGAGTGGTAACCGCCATAGCTCAAAGTCCAGCAATGTAATTCAGAGCTTTTCAGTATTATAATGGGCACTATAAATCAGAAAAAATTTCAATATTATACTCTCCAGTCTGATGTTTCAACACATTATTCCTGTCCAGCTAACTTTTTTCTATCCCTGTCCCCTTTTGTTCTTTAATCATCATTCTCTTTTCTGTTTTCGGGTCTCCACCTCGGTAAGTTCGCCTATGATTAGCAACCATTGTTGTTGCTTTCTTATAGTTTGTTTAGACAGCTGTAATCTGCTGCCTTACGCGCGTTTGTGTGTGTATGAGAGAGAGAGAGAGAGGGAGAGAGAGAGAGAGGGAGAGAGAGAGAGAACGTGAGTCTGTATGAATGTAGATGTGTGCACTTGAAAATCGAAGGGTGTGGTGCATTGCCTCCTGATAATCAATGTCGTTTGTTCGATCTTGGTAGACTCAGTGTGTACCTAGCTCCTCTTTGAGGTGGATAAAGGAACATAAAGGTTGTAATGTTGAATAAATTGTCCGCGAGTGTAGCAATCTGTTAAAGAAAATATTATAACTAAAATTATATTATCTGTGTTTATTAGTTCTATAACATGTCTAATTTTATTTAAACATGTATGTAACAGAATGGGAATTGACACCCGCTTGTTGTGGTCAAAAGTTCCTGACCACAGCTCAGCTGTTTAAGTGAGCACGGAGTAAGAGATATCTCAGTGTTCTAATTGGTTAGTCAGTCACGAGGTCTATGCTGGTGGGATGCATGAAAAGATATTTCTGCCCGAAATGTTGTAAATGCAGGTTGTATGTAAGTTCGCTCTGGATGATTGATGGGACTGTTGCTTCGTAATGCAGTTTTCGTTTGTTTTCCTTTTCAGGATAAATGTGTGGGTTAGTTAGCATGTAGTTTTGATATGCCCCTTTTAGGATAGTTATTGCGAATTATTATGCAGAGTTGTGTGTTTGAGTTGTCCCCTTTTGGACAAGGACAGATTCTTGATATAAAGGTATGTTGGAGTACATTATATAAATGAAGTTAACATGTTTTTCGTTGCGTGTTAGTGTGAGTGTCCCATGGCGATGTTAATCGCTCGGACATCTTTTTTTGTATCCATTGTGATTGTTTCATCAGTTTTCAGTCCACATCAATTTACAACACGCATCTACAGGTTTGGATTTTCATCATTAAACTCTTGTTATCTTTTGGTAACTGCTGAAATCACGTGCTATTTGGATCTATACTGAGTGTGTCAACAGTTGTGCTGGTGTTGAGTTGTTGCTCAGGTAAAATGGTCATGTTCGTGTACTGGCATGTAGTGGTTTATTTTTGTCCCAGGTTTTCGTTTCTTACACAGTGTATAACAATGTAAGGTCCCGTTGTCACTTGTGTAGAAGTAAGCCAATAACTGCTCTGTAAATATTGATGCGAAGTATTCAGTCAAATTCTAGTTCAGCTCTTGTACGACACATCATCTACACCCACAGTATAGTTGAGTAAGCAACACGCCACATATCAGCAATACATGTCAATAGTAGGCCAACACCAAGGCCGATACATGTCAATAGTAGGCCACCACCAGGCCCGATACACGTCAATAATAGGCCAACACCAGGCCCAATACATGTCAATAGTAGGCCAACACCAGGCCCGATACATGTCAATAGTAGGCCAACAGCAGCCCCAATACATGTCAATAGTAAGCCAACACCAGGCCCGATACATGTCAATAGTAGGCCAACAGCAGCCCCGATACATGTCAATAGTAGGCCAACACCAAGGCCCCATACATGTCAATAGTAGGCCAACACCACGGCCCCATACATGTCAATAGTAGGCCAACACCAAGGCCCCATACATGTCAATAGTAGGCCAACACCAGGCCCGATACATGTCAATAGTAGGCCAACACCAGGCCCGATACACGTAATTCGTATTTATGTACGTTTAAATAATGTGCGTTGTATCATTTCACATACATGACTTCATTCTGAGAAGTAAAACAGAGGACATAATTTCTTTTACATAATTTTTTTCACATAAAATTACTTTCAGTCCTTTCTTACGCTGCGTTTTCCAAATAGTTACCAACTTTTATTTCTCGTCCATAAAGCGTGCCATTGAAACACAAACTAATAAACGACCAAGCAGACAAGTAAATAAACGAACAAAACAGAAACAGAAGCAAACTAATAAGAACAAAGATGCAAATAAACTTTAAAAAAAATAAAGACAACAATTAAACTAACAAAAACAGCTAATAAAGTAACAAAACAGACAAGAAAATAAGCTAACAACAGAGACGAGCACATAAATTAACAGATCAAGCATGAAAATAAACGAAGAAACCAAAAAAAAAATCCGACACACAAATAAACAAACATCTCCGTCAATGAAAACTGACAACACATTAACACTAACAAATAAACTGGTATAAAAGCAAAGGACGTAATCTAAGCCCTCGCTGCCTCTACTGTTTAATTTCTCTAACAAACGCTACAGGTGAAAATGTATAGAAAAAAGTGAACGACAGAGAGATGCCTCAGCTGCCTTTCATTTTGTACTAGTACAATGTTACAAGTGCTCACGAGAAGAAGTAATGGTAAAAAGAGATCTCCAGTGGAGCAGTCTCACTAGTAAGATTATTTAGAAGCGAATTCTGAAAGTTATTTTTCTTTTGCTGAAATTGTTTATGCATTATCTGAATTTTAAATACCTGCTATGACATAGATTTTAAATTTATTCCACATTGTTTCTAAAATGTATATACACAAGAATCAAGAACTATTACATACTGTCAAATTTAGAGAAGAAGAGGTCCTTTCCGTTAAATTCAACAATTCGGGTGGCTGTTGTTGGTTGCCTGTCAGCCACCAGGAACTTGTATTCCTCAGATGAACATAACTTCCTGACGATCTCGGTAGAATTCAGAAACACCAGCGGCTGTCCAAGACTGTATAGAAATGTGACTGGTCCGTATTTTTTGGCCCATTCAGTGGCCAGCCATGGCAGAGTTCCATTCCATGATGCTTTCATTACCTTCCAGCTGGTGCCCCATTCTCTGGGTCCAGGTGGAAGGTTTTTTGATCTCTTTCCAAGAAAACACTGAAGAATGCGGTATCCAATCAAAGGAAACACAAATAAAAGTAAAATGTATCTGACTGAGAGAAAGAGTGAAATAATATCCATTGTTATGTGTCTAAGTGCTTCTAACATCGACAAGGACGTAGCTGTGATCTCACTCAGCGCTTGAACAACACTAAACGTTCTCGGGGTTTTAAAGTAATCGAATATGAAGCGGATCCTGGCGTCCCCCTCGCTTCACTGACGCTACTCACGCCTGTTTTGTGGTAGACATCGTTACGGTCCCATACCATCTGAGAACGCTACGCTAATAATACAGTTAGAGGCTTTGATCTATATACTAGTTATTTCTGTGTAAGTGGGTCAAATGAAACACTTCACATACCTTGTCTTCTCTTTTCACCCGTTTCCACGTATCACACATCAAATACTTTAATTTGACAGGCCTGGTATCTGCTGACTTAGAAAATAAAGAAAAAACGATGGCTTTATGTTAAGAGTGCATTCCGTTTATTCATCTCATTATTTTTCTGTTTTGCATCCCCTGTTACAAAATGTAGATATTTCCACGACACAGGGCAACAAAAAAAGTAGGTGTGAATATGATATTTAAGTATAGGGTTTCTTCAGTAATAGTTTCAAATACATTACATATAAGTTTAAGATGCCGTTAAGTTTAATATAAAGGTAGGTTTACATTCCAGTATTATTTCATTATTCACGATACGGTGGCAGGTATGTAAAAAGGGCACAAGATTTCATGAGCTATGGTTTGACTGTGTGGAACATGTCAGCGTTCCAAAGTCCGCTCTTTAGTGTTCCTTCGCATTTTTTCAATAACCGACTTTAAGAAATGACCAGTCAGCTTTTGTTTACCTGAAAATGGCATAAAATATTTTTGTAACAGTGGAAATGAAATCGTAGAATCTGTTTCTCACAGAATAACATAAACAATTTATAACTCGCGCAATAAATGAGGAAAATAAAAACTGAAATAATGACGTATACGATTATGAAGATCATGAAGACCAGTGTCTCCAAAAATTAAAACTGGAAAATCAGTTGTGTAGCCATTCTCTGAGCTGAAATAAAATTCATAAATTACTAGTTCGTGGTTAACGTAGCTATTCTCTGAGCTGAAATATAATTCATAAATTACTAATTCGTGGTTAATGTAGCCATTCTCTGAGCTGAAATATAATTCATAAATTACTAGTTCGTGCTTAATGTAGCCATTCTCTGAGCTGAAATATAATTCATAAATTACTAGTTCTTGATTAATGTAGCCAGTCTCTGAGCTGAAATATAATTCATACAATACTAGTTCGCGGTTAATGTAACTGGTCTCTGAGTTGAAATATTAGTTATAAATTACTAGTTCGCGGTTAAGTTACTTAAAATAATAGAGAAGACTATATCGCCTGAAGGAACTGAATGAGTATTTAGGAAAAGAAAACTAGAAGGACCACGGGGTAATGTCTCCAAATGAAAGACCAGGTGATTCATTATGATTTCATGGTAGTGATCCTGTAAGGAATAGATAAGCTCATAGTTACCTGGGTTGAATGGCAACCCTAGGAGTAGAAATAATGGGTCAGTTACCGGTCAATTTTTAGAGGTGCTGAACTCTGACAAAAATCGGTTTACTGGCCCAGTATATAAAGAAAAGATGATATAATTTTAATTTTATTCAGTCGGGATTTTGTAAGCTGAGCACGTATGAGGCCAGCGATCGGGGCAGCCATTTTATTGTTCAAGCGAGAGTGAGAAATTTTATTCGTCGGATGAGAACCAATATGTGTTAGGTTAGTATGGGTTGTTATTATGTGATGTGGATGAATGCAAGCTATGCTGTGGGCTCCCTCGATCAATCCTGATCCACTTAGGTAAATGTTTTGTTAGTGATTGTGTTATGTATGGTAATGAATATTCATAACTCAGTGAAGGTGTAATAGTTCTATGTAAGATTTTGATATTGTTTTTCTGTAACGTGGAAGTGTGTTTTTATGTACACTTAATTTTATGTTATTAGTTTTTATGCATACGGATTTGAATATATTATATGCCGATTAGTTATGTTTATTACAATCTGAATCGAACCTAAAAATTTAGGGAAAATGTTTAGGGAATATGTTGATAGCAATATAAGCTGATGACTAACATATAAATTGATGATTTCATTTGCTGATTTTGCGAAGTGTGTAATACCGTTAATAATATATATAAATTTTATGATTATTTGAAGAAGAATTGTTTAACTGTATTTCTGTTCATTCTGTGTAACATGTCGATATGTAGTGTATAAACACCCCTCCAGCATACCATGAATATACAATATAACATAATATAAATAACATATATTATTATTCCATTATAATCTTTTTTAATTACTACAGTCGTAGTAAATACGTCATTGTTAACTGGCATAAATCGTAACGTAAAAGGCTGTATGTTCGCATTTACCTTTTTATACACAGGTATGCCATGCATTTACAGTCCTAGAGCAAAAAACCTTCAAAATATAATTAAAGAAGCAAAGTAGACTATGTCACACCAAAAACACGTAAATATTGTTTCTGTTGTATATCACAATGAACAGTTGTATAATCTAGTTTTTAATCACACAACTATTGCATATCGTAGTAATAGTGGTATAATCTAGTTAGTATTATTTATCCTCTTTGCTAACCGACAGAGAACCAGCAGTAACGCATTCTAGAATTTCAGTGCAAGAGCATTTAGATAAGACTGGTGGATTTTTAAACCAGAGCGTTTTTTTTTTCTTTTAGCTATCGACTCTTTCTTGCTAGCCTATCATTAGTTGCAAAGATGCTTTTTCATTTTTTCCGTTTTTGTTTCGTTAACTAAAAATAAGTGTGTTACTTTCACATGATCTTCAATAATATTAGCATTAAAACCAACATCACTGTGTATTATGACCTCTGCTCTTTGAAGATTGTCTGTTGAGATATTTGTACTGCTCCGGTCCTTTAAAGAATGGGTAACAATATGAAATTCCTTTTTAATGTTTTTTTTCGCCTCTTTGTTCCTTGATTTTTATTATTTTTATTTTTATTATTTACCTTTTTGTATTCGTGTAAACTATTTTTAAGTATAAATATATTCAGCATAGTTTTATTTAAAATGGAAAAATACACATAGAATGGACAGATATTGAAGAAGTCAATCAATATGCATACCTTGGCAGCTACATAGACCAGGATGGTGACACTAGAAAGGAAGTTAGGATCAGAATTGCAAAAGCAGCATTAATCTTCAAGAATCTTGAGAATATATGGAATTCAAAAATTATAAGCACAAAAACCAAGTTTAGACTATTCAATTCAAATGTAATATCCACCCTCATTTATGCATGCGAAAGCTGGAAAACAACTAAAGAAATAGAAAAGAAATTAGACTCTTTTGAAAACAAATGCCTAAGGAAAATACTTGCCATCAAGTGGAACGAATTCAAGAACAATGCAGAGATAAGACAGATGACTGAACAACAACCAGTTTCATGGGTGATCAGGAAAAGGAGATGGACATATGTTGGTCACTTGATGAGAAGAAATGATCAGAGAATCCCAAAACAAGCTATCAAGTGGAACACAACAGGCCGAAGAAAAAGAGGCAGACCTCGTGAAACTCTGAAGAGGACATTATTAAGAGAGGCCAAATTAACAGGCATAAAATCCTTTGATGAGGTTGAAAGACTCGCTGAAGACAGGAATAATTGGCGAACTACTTTGCGAGCCCTATGTGACGTTTAACCGCACGGAAAGGATATAAGATATAAGATAGTTTTATTTACTTCCCAAGGAAAGGAGAGGGAGAAATGATTAACCTGGAAGAATAAGAGAGGGAGAAATGATTAACCTGCAAGAAAAGGAGAAGGAGAAATGATTAACCTGCAAGGAAAGGATAGGGAGAAGTGATTAACCTGCAAAGAAAGGATAGGCAGAAGTGATTAACCTTTGAGGAAAGGATAGGTAGGAATTATTATCCTGTAAGGAAAGGAATGGGAGAAATGATTGACCTTTAAGAAAATGAGAGGGAGATGTGATTACCTGCAAGGAAAGGATAGGGAAAGTGATTAACCTGCAAGGAAAGGAGAGGGAAAAGTGATTAATCTGCAAGGAAAGGATAGTGAAAAATAAAGAAGATGGTAGAAGAAAGAGAGACAGAAGAAAATGGTACAAGAAAGAGTGACAGAAAAAGATGATACAAGAAATAGTGACAGAAGAAAATGGTACAGGAAGTAGTGACAGAAGAAGATGGTACAAGAAATAGTGACAGAAGAAGATGGTACAAGAAATAGTGACAGAAGAAGATGGTACAAGAAATAGTGACAGAAGAAGATGGTACAAGAAATAGTGACAGAAGAAGATGGTACAGAAAATAGTGACAGAAGAAGATGGTAGAAGAAAGAGTGACAGAAGAAGATGGTACAAGAAATAGTGACAGAAGAAGATGGTACAAGAAAGAGTGACACAAAGAGCTTCTACCTAGAGGCAGCACTCCACCTGGAACTTCAGAGAACACCGCTCACAGAAAGTGCTCCGTGTATAGACATTCACGAGACCAGAAACATTAACTAAATGAAGTGAATGAACATTGGTGAGTATATCCATCCTTTTTGTCATTTTTGACTGCATTTATTTGCTTGCTGTCACACAAAAGATTGGAGTCTTAGAGTTATAATAGTGTGGTCAGAATTTCTCTTTCGCATTTTTGTCCGTCAGTTGCATGCTTTAAGTTTGGCATCTCTCTTCCGGTCAGTTAACAAAATTAGTCGCATAGGACCAATCCAACCATTTCTTGTTTGCTGTCTCTCTGACACATACACATTCACACACACAAACACCCACACAAACATATACACACAATATCGAATGAATCCCAGTATTTTAAATTTCAATTTTGGTAAATTATCTACTCAATCGACCACACCCAAAAGAATTGTTAAACCTTGAAACTGACTTACCAGCCCCACAACTAAATGTCAACCTAGATGAAATTAAATTGCATGAAATTGAAACAGCAGTGAATCTAATGGCTAACAAGAAAGCTGCAGGTGAAGATGAAATAACAGCCGAAATGCTAAAAGCTATCAATAGTGACAACATGAGACAACTACAGAGAATGTTTAACAAGATTTGGAAAGAAGAAACGGTCCCTTCTAATTGGAAGAAAGGAACCATTGTTAAAATACCAAAAAAGGGCAACCTTAGTGACTGTAACAACTGGAGAGGAGTAACCTTAATATCAGATGTGTCAAAACTATTTTGCAAGGTCATTTTGAATAGACTCAAAGATATAGTTGATACTGCAATGAGAGAAGAACAAGCAGGATTTCGAAAAGGGAGAAGCTGTCTCGACCAGATCTTTACTCTCAGAATAATACTTGAAGAACATATTGAAAAGCAGAAACCATTAATACTGAACTTCATAGATTTTAAAAAGGCATTTGATAGCATACACAGAGATTCATTATGGAGAATTTTATGTCTATATGGAATACCATCTAAAATTGTCAACATCATTAAGGACTTATACAATGGATATGTTTGTGCAGTCAAGACAGAAGAAGGGATGAGTGAATGGTTCCAGATTGAAACAGGCGTGAAACAAGGATGTATACTGTCTCCTTTACTTTTTGGGATTACAATAGACTTCATAATGAAAAAATGCTGCACAGGTAACACAGGTATTGACTGGGTACATGGGACCCAACTAGAAGATCTTGATTTTGCTGATGACATAACTCTTATCAGTAATAATGTGAATTCCATGCAAGAAAAAACAGATAGCCTATCTTCACTGGCTAGCAAAATAGGACTTGAAATTAACAAGGACAAAACAAAAATAATGAAAATTCCCATCAATCAAATTGGAAAAATACACATAGAAGGGACAGATATTGAAGAAGTCAATCAATTTGCATACCTTGGCAGCTACATAGACCAGGATGGTGACACTAGAAAGGAAGTTAGGATCAGAATTGCAAAAGCAGCATCAATCTTCAAGAATCTTGAGAACATATGGAATTCAAAAGTTATAAGCACAAAAACCGAAGTTAAGACTATTCAATTCAAATGTAATATCCACCCTCATTTATGCATGCGAAAGCTGGAAAACAACTAAAGAAATAGAAAAGAAATTAGACTCTTTTGAAAACAAATGCCTAAGGAAAATACTCGGCATCAAGTGGAATGAATTCAAGAACAATGCAGAGATAAGACAGATGACTGAACAACAACCAGTTTCATGGGTGATCAGGAAAAGGAGATGGACATATGTTGGTCACTTGATGAGAAGAAATGATCAGAGAATCCCAAAACAAGCTATCAAGTGGAACACAACAGGCCGAAGAAAAAGAGGCAGACCTCGTTAAACTCTGAAGAGGACATTATTAAGAGAGGCCAAATTAACAGGCATAAAATCCTTTGATGAGGTTGAAAGACTCGCTGAAGACAGGAAAAATTGGCGAACTACTTTGCGAGCCCTATGTGACGTTTAACGGCACGGGAAGGATATAAGATATAAGATAAGATAAGAAATTATCTACGGGAGATAACTGAAAAAAATCATCACTGAATGAGTAATGTCTCCTTGTATTATAATAGAACGACCGTCTGTGACCGTCTACTATTATAACTTCGTGTTGTGACAGACAGTAACGACAGTGACAACATCACCCGAGACAGTAACGACAGTGACAACATCACCCGAGACAGTAACGACAGTGACAACATCACCTGAGACAGTATCGACGCAAGTTCTCCCCTACTCGGTCTAGAGGATTACAATGATGACATGATTTCCAGCGTAACACAGGGACTGACCACAGCAACAAACACAAGTCATGAAAGCTAGTCCCGTGTCAGGTAACCCTGGTAGGGCATCTCACAACGCGTTGTACTATCTGAATATAGAATGGATTCACCAAAGCCAGTCATCGATCAACTTCAGTACATTTATGAGCGGCTCAGGATAATGCTGAATCAATGGTTGAGAAGAACATCAAGACCCAGAAACAAGACAGAGACATAATTTCCCCTTAGCTCAATTTAACAGAAATAAATGGAGACACTAAATAATATGAAATGTAAGCTGAGCGATGACGATCATTTCCTTTCATTCTGCCAACAAGTTTAACTTGCAGTACGGGACTACATCTACGCAGCAGAAAACTCGCGGACTCTTGGAGTGCAGCCTCCTCGTACTTTTGAAACATCCACTCGCGCGAAACGTTCCTACACGAAATATAGGGACATTATCTCAGTGGCCATCACCTTGCATGACCAAATGTAAACAGCCAGTCGGGGGGGGGGGGTGTTAGTTAACGTGTGTAGGTCCAGGTCCATCACATATTCTCTTACATCTGCTTTTACCAAGTGAAAAAAAATTGCAAGACATTCCAGAGATAGCTATCGTGTATGTGGATGGAAAGGGAGGACCATAACGATGTTGTCTGAAGAATAGTATCGGAGTAAACAGGGAGACCTTCGGCCTTGGCAATGTGAATGCAATAACCAGGCAGACTAAAGGTTAAGCTGGACATCGGAGTAAACAGCTGGGTCAGGGTCAGTGCAGACAGACAAAGCATGCACTGCGCTGCTAGCAGTGATTTAACTGTCAGTTTCGAGGGTCGATGGATCCATTTCTGGTGAAAACCAAGATGACGAGCGTGATCGGCGCCACTGTCAGTCACGTGACAATATTGTCTAGACGAGAGTAATACAAGTTGTGAGAGTAATACAAGTTGTGAGATTAATACAAGTTGTGAGAGTAATATAAGTTGTGAGAGTAATACAAGTTGTGGGGGTAATACAAGTTGTGAGAGTAATACAAGCTGTGAGAGTAATACAAGTTGTGAGAGTGATACAAGTTGTGATAGTGATACAAGTTGTGAGAGTAATATAAGTTGTGAGAGTAATACAAGCTGTGAGAGTAATACAAGCTGTGAGAGTGATACAAGTTGTGAGACTAATACAAGTTGTGAGAGTAAAACAAGTTGTGATAGTAATACAAGTTGTGATAGTGATGCAAGTTGTGATAGTAATACAAGCTGTGAGAGTGATACAAGTTGTGATAGTGATACAAGTTGTGAGAGTAACACAAGCTGTGATAGTAATACACGTTGTGATAGTAATACAAGTTGTGAGAGTAACACAAGCTGTGAGAGTAATACAAATTGTGAGAGTAATACAAGTTGTGAGAGTAATACAAGTTGTGAGAGTAATACAAGTTGTGAGAGTAATACAACTTGTGGGCTGCTGTTCCAGAAATCATTCCTATATCCCCACGTTGAACGTGGCTGACACTAAGTAACTGAACAAGTTTTTTTACAGAACACTGAGAACTAGAAAAGAGCTAGTGTAATAAATGAAGGTTGTGGTTATATATTTATGACTGAGGAAGAGATTCTGATGTATATATTGATATACCAATGACTGTTCTAAATTATACGGTCAATTATAATGTTGAGAAGTTCGAAATGGATAATACTGTGATGTTAATTTTTCTGTTTGAATGTCACATTTCGTTGCTGTGACATAAACGGTTCTTGTTTATGGGTTCCTGCTCCGTGAACTTTCATGTTCGTCTGTATTAATGTGCAATGCCCAATTCTTGTTATGCAGTTAACTATGTATTTTCTTGTTATGCAGTTAACTATGTATTTTTTTTGTTATGCAGTTAACTATGTATTTTCTTGTTATGCAGTTAACTATGTATTTTCTTGTTATGCAGTTAACTATGTATTTTTTTTGTTACGCAGTTAACTATGTATTTTCTTGTTATGCAGTTAACTATGTATTTTCTTGTTATGCAGTTAACTTTGTATTTTCTTGTTATGCAGTAACCACTGGTACAAAAGGAGAAAAGCCAAGATAACCCATATGATTTATATAAATGACCTGCATGCATTTATCCTTGACATGATTCGCCTCGGAAAATATGTTAAAAGAGCTCTTTGTTCCATTATAACTGACGGAGAGCTATTTTAAACAGCATATTTTATGCGTAGGCTGTTTCATCTCAAGAACATACAAATGTATATGTGAGAGATATGGTTAAAAAAACACACACCCCAAAAGATAAATAACGCTATATTAACATTGGCGGTCACGAGCTCTTTACAATCTCTTTACAAGCCTGTTCTCATTTATAATTCTTTGCCATTTTATGCCTTTCTGGTTCGCGATTATTGTCGCCTATGTAGGTCAGCGATTTTCAAATTGTTATGCATGCTAAACATCTGCTAATGCTGCTCATAATTACTGGGAAAGAAGTAGGAATACATTTATCTAAAGTGCAGTATACTTCAGTGACAGAAGAAGATGGTACACGAAAGAGTGACAGAAGAAAATGGTACAAGAAATAGCGACAGAAAAAGATGGTACAAGAAAGAGTGACAGATGAAGATGGTACAAGAAAGAGTGACAGTTGAAGATGGTACAAGAAAGAGTGACAGATGAAGATGGTACAAGAAAGAGTGACAGATCAAGATGGTACATGAAAGAGTGACAGATGAAGATGGTACAAGAAAGAGTGACAGATGAAGATGGTACAAGAAAGAGTGACAGATGAAGATGGTACAAGAAAGAGTGACAGATGAAGATGGTACAAGAAAGAGTGACAGGTGAAGATGCTACAAGAAAGAGTGACAGAAGAAGATGGTACAAGAAAGAGTGACAGGTGAAGATGGTACAAGAAAGAGTGACAGATGAAGATGGTACAAGAAAGAGTGACAGAAGAAGATGGTACAAGAAAGAGTGACAGGTGAAGATGATACACATCTACATATTACACAGAATTAAAAGAAATACAATTAAACGATTCTTCTTCACATAATCATGAAGGAAAGGAAATACAGTGCCATTTATCCGTCAGTGACACAGAGCCGTCTGTGTGTGTCAGGGTGAGCGAGCCACGGCCGACCAACGACCCTGACACATACCCCAGTTGCTGCCCCTGGTGAAAGGCCTTGCTTTGCTGACGTTGCAGAGAATTACTATTGTCCCATGTTCGTAGTGGTGGAGCTTGCTATAGAAGCACTGTCCCTGTTTGTCAGCTGTTCTCCGAGGCTACAAAAGTAGGCCCACCCCCAACTGGATGCGTCACAGGTTTCGGGTAGTAAAAGTCCTCTAAATATGGAGGATATCAGTGGGTTAGGGCCTGTCCGGGAGTCCACGTGGTATAGCATCGGCTACCCAAATTATCCCACCAAAAGGGACCTTTCTTTGCCACTGGAATCTGCTGCTTTGGGGTAAGTGAAAAAAAAGGTTTAATTTTGTAATAGTATTGCGTGATAGTATGGTGTGCATGACAAGTTACTTGGAGACAGATTTATTGTTACCGCTGACTAGAGGAATTCTTCGTACTGAACTAGACTGTAACTTAGTTTCTCATTTTGTGTGCGTGGTTTTGTTTCTGTTAGAGATTATAAGGCTGGCTAGAGATTTTGCTGTTAGCAAGCTGGTGTAACAGTGGGAGATGCTGGTCTTCATGGAAGACATTGTAGTGGTATGACAGAGCGAGAATGTCGTGATGTTTGGTCCCATGGAGTGTAAAGCTCTGTTGCAGTGCGTACTAAATCTACATGGACCCGAGGTTAAATACCTGCGTGACCGTAGATGAGTGGGTCGCAATGACCAGCGGTTTTGTAACTCCAAGCAGTCTCAATGAAGGGAGAAAGTTTGTCTTTCATCTCAACAAAGTTACTCAAGTATTCTGTCTGCTAATGTTCGTGGAAGGAGTGGTTTTTGAGTGTATAGTGACGAATTTAAGTAGAATCCACTACATCTGTCTGTGTTTGTGTCAGGTTTTTAATGATGATTCTTGGTCATGATTATTACTTTAATTTATTATGCTCTACAGCTGTTAGTTTTTATTACTTAGCTGGGCTGCATTTGTTCAAGAAGTAATTTTTCATTATGATTTACTTTTAGTGTGTTTGTTTGTATATACGAGTATAATTAGTCTACGTAGATTGGTGTCCAGGAGATGTATTAGGGATTAAATCTCTGTATATAAACTACAATAGGTGGAGAGCGGATTGGATAGAGAGAGAGAGAGAGAGCGAAGGAAAAAAAGTGGAAGAAATGGAGGGATCCAGACACGTAGCTGAAGAGGATGAGTATAGGAGTGGGTGAGAAAGGGTGCAACTTTATATGTTCCATAGTTTTTATAACGATTAAGTGATTATTTTCATGTTGCTGAGGGCTACCCTAACATGGTATGAGCTGAGTGCCACTTCCACATGCTATGAACTGAGGGCTATCCTGACATGCTATGCGCTGAGTGCTGCTTCTACATGTTGTGTACTGAGTATTACTTCTGCGTGTTTTGAACTGAGTGCTACATGCTACATTCTACTTACTGCACACTACATACTACATGAGTCTTGTTTTGAGTGGCGTTTTACTTTTACTGCTGTCTACATTCCTTTGTGTAAGTACTGTCGTCGATGAATACGCCAGAGCCTCTTCTGATAACAGGATGCAGTAAACTTGCTACAATCGGAAAGTGAACCAAAGTTTGCTCTTCTTTATTATTTCTGTAGTGGAGAGCGGAAAAGCGTGTCTTACACTCGAGCCACACAGCCCTCAAAGGTCAAACACCAGTAGACACATCATCATCATCATTTAGGCAAATTAGCTAAACTCCGCCCCACTTCAAACGTAATTTTTTTTTCTAAATGGAAAGAATGGAAATTAAAATCATAGGAATAAGTGAAGTGAGATGAACGCGTGCAGGAAGAAGTGAGACAGGAAAGCACGCTGTTATGCACTTAGGAAATGATGAGCATAAAAAAAAAAAGATTAGGGATACGTTTTTGATGAGTTAGTAGCAAAACTATTCAAGCATAATGGAATATTTCCTATCGAAGGCTATTAATTCAACTGAAAGAATACCTATAAACGTAAACGTTGTACAGCCATATGCTCCAATAGCAGATATTTATGAGGAGAACATTTAAACATTTTATAGTTACTTAGAACAAGCCATGAATCACAAAAAGTTAATAGTTTACTTGGTGATTTTAATGCCAGTGTCAGAAAAGAAAAGTAAAAGATTTAGTAGGGGACTATGGTCTAGGAGGACATCAACAGCAGACTTACTAGAGCAAACCAGGCTTTTGTAATGTTGCAGACTATATGGAAATCTAAAAAAAAAAAACTAAGCATAAATACGAAAATCAGGATATTTAAGAGTAATGTTCTAAGTGTACTACTCTATGGAAGTGAATGCTGGAAAATCACCAAAACCATAGAAAACAAGTTGAATTCTTTCCAGACTAAATGTATACGAAGAATTAGAATTAGAATTAGTTTGGCCAAACACCATAAGAAATAACATCTTGTTGGCAGAAATGCAAATGAAGCCACTGACAGCAAATATTGAGGAAAGACACTGGCGATGGTTGGGACATGTGCTCCGAATGACTGACAACTCACTACCAAAAATAGCACTAAGATGGACACCACAGGGGAACAGAAATAAGGGTAGACCAAAAGAGACATGGAGAAGAACAACAGAGTGAATGTTGAGCAATAGAGGGCTCACCTGTGCAAGAGCAGAAAAAAGGCAAAGGACAGGCATTCGTAGAAAACCCTTGCGGAAGCCCCATGTGCCCTGGGCACTTAAGGTTCAGAGAGAGAGAGAGAGAGAGAGAGAGAGAGAGAGATGGTCTAGGAATGAGCCATGAAATAAATTAACAGAATGGGCAATAACGCACATGACAACTGGAACACGTGGTTTAAGAAATATCACTGAAGACTGGGCACGTGAAGCAACAAAACAAAAAGATATTTAACTGAATCAACTACATTCTCGTTATTAAAATTTTCGAAATACCTTATTAATAAAAAACAAAAAATCAAGCTTGGGGCTGACTACAAATGTGACCATGATACATATTGTAGGATATAAGAATAAAATTAAAGAAAACATACATAAGGATGAGAAACATCAAACTAGACATGGACCTGTTTAAAAGCAGATACAGTGTCATGGTTATGAACAGATAACTTGCACTGGCAACAATATAAAGCACTTACGAAAATTGGGAAACGCTCTGACACTGAACCCATCAGCTATGACGAGAAACAAGACCAGAGAGAAAAGAAACAGCAAAGAGGGGATGAATAACAACATAAATGTTGCAGCTCGTGGGTAAAAGAAAGACGTCATAAAAAGAACAGAAAAATTTGACAAGACTGGAAAAGAGATCAGAAGTAATTACAGGAAGGTAAAGAACACAGACTAGATTAGGATCGCTAGAAAACTGATGGCCATCACTAAAAGCATTCCACAAGTATGCACACAGAAATAAGAGAATTGACAGACAGGAAAACAAAATACAACGCAGATTGCTTGAAGTCAAACAGGGGCATAATGATGGTGCGAAAGAAAGACACCATAGAAAGGTGTTCATTAATAAACTGTATCCTAGAGACCGACCAGGCCTAATGTCAAATATAAACAACTGTCATTGACTATCATTACTGTATGAAGACGTCTTAGATGCCGTTAGCCACATGAAAAGAAAAAAAAACTGATAGAACCTGACATGACACCTGTAAAACAATTCGAAGTTGTCGGTGAATATGGCGTAAAAAATAATAGCAAAATTGTTGAATGACATCATTTACACTGGATACATAACCCTGATAAATTTTTTAAATCCCCATTCATAGCTTTGCCAAAAATAATCCTAGGACCAAATATTGTGGTGACTTCAGAACAGTAAGTCCTTCAAGTCATATCACAAAACTGCTATTGAGAATTATTACAGGATGAGCTACACGCAGAATAAAGATGAAAATAACAGATGTGCGATTTGGATTTGTAGAATGAAAAGGAACCATAATGCCACATACGCGCGAACATCTCTGATAGAAAGAACAGAAATACAAAAAGACCTGTCTGCCTTCAAAGTAGATTATGTTGTAGGCAAAAATCAACTTATAAACCAAAATGTTAGGTAAAACTGTGTTCTCTAAGGAGACTTGTTTTCACTGTATAGCAAAAAAATTATGAAAGAAATTAATCACACAACAGGAATGAATTCGAGTTGACGACTGCAACGTGAAGAACTTACAGTATCTCCCTAATAATGTGCTAATAGTAAAAAATGAAAAGAACCTCAAAAATTATTTGATGTAGTATTGAAAGAAAGCCAAATGAAAGGACTCACTAAATGGCGATATGTAACAGTGTACTGGAAAAAGTTACTATAATAATTGCTTGTTCCTTGTCGAAGGGGATATAATCCAGGACAATTTTAATATTTTGACTATTTAATTAAAACCCTTGATAATTTTGTTGTAGAAGAGTTCAAGGGAAGATCAGGTTTGACACGCTAATTTCCTGACATGCTTGATTATTTTTATGAACTTATTCTTGACATGTTTTTATAACTAGCCAGATTTAGTAACAGACAAGCTAAATTTTGAATGTACAGATAGTTTTCTTCTGAAAGTCATAAACAGGTAGAATCACGGGTTTAGTGATTCTCTGGATAGAATCTTCGGGAAGATTTATGGAGGAAAACTTAGCATATATTTAAGGAATGGGAGATGAGAATTAGGAGGATTATTGAGGATTAGAATGAGAATGTGACAGGATTCTTTGTTGGAGCATAATTAGATGAGAATGTGATTTGTCTAAATTAAAGTGCACTGTGTTAATGATTTTTGTCATGTAGCTGACTTATGCATAGAATGCTTCGTTTTAGGACATTATGAGATTATTTCCTATTATGATTTCAGTAAAAAAAATCAGGTAGTTGTTAGTGACGTGGTGTTAAGCATTTGTTTTCCTGTCATTACTTTGCTGAACTAAAGAATGTGAAATTAGTTCCTTTTTTTTATAGACCTTTGGGACTAGAGATTTTCTGTAATGGTTGTGTGAATTGCGTACTTATATTCTGATGCAGTAAGTGTTACACTCTTTTGTAGTACTTGCATTTGTATACTTACTGTTTTTTTATGTTGTGTGAGAGTTGGGTTTCCGCCTTCCCATATGGCAAACCAGTTCTTGCCGGGATGTGGACTAGGCTGTTTTCTTTTTTTTTTTTGTATTGAATGTTATCAGCTTCCTCACACCCTGTAACAGTATATTGGAAAATGTACTGTTACGGTGTTTGGATTGTCATAAAATAGTTATGTTCCGGGGGTATTTTAATATTTTTGATTGTTTGTTTTAAAGCCATTGGTATTATTTTTTGTTGTTGTTGTATAAGAGTGCAAATAAAAGGTCAAGGTTGAGACGTTAAACTCCATGAAATTTTTTATGAACTTAGCCTTGACATATTAGTCTTCTTCTTCGTTCGCTTCTACCACCAAATCCGCACTGTGATCCTACTGAATTTACGCCTGTGGTCCTCGTTAGGTCCTGTGGTCCCCATAGGGGGTTCAGAGTATCGCAGGGCTTTAGCCTGTATTCTTGACATGTTAGTAATAGAAACGTTATTTTCGGAATGAAGGTCGTAAACAGGTAGAATCACGGGCTGAGTGATTCTCGGGATAGAAACTTCGGGAAGATTTAGGGGAATAGTTAGGACATATTTAAGGAGTGAGAGGATGTGATTTAGGATTATTATTATTATTATTATTATAGAGAGAGAGAGAGAGAGAGAGAGAGACAGCGAGAGAAATAGTTAGGATGAATTATGAATGATAGGAATTAGATTGATTAGTAGCTTGAGATTCATTATATAGGGGTTGACTGAGAAGGATGTTCCAGATAGGATGCTGGGATGTGAACTGTTAGTTTTTTTTCTTCTTCCTCATGGATCCAATGTGTAATTTTTTTGATGCAGCTACGAGTTGTTAGAAAGGTTGTAACAGAAGAAATGTGAAATATTGAGATTTTTGAGGACTTTAAGTCCGATATTTTTGGTGATGTGAAGTTGTATATAAGGATCCATGTAATTCTCAGTGAGCTAGTAGGTTAGCTCTTATTCCATCATGTTGAATGGCTGTTTTTCCTAGCTGAGACTAGTGAATGTTGCCCACTCCCTCCCTACATGGCAAACTAGTTCTCGTCTGGAGAGGAGTTTGATTATTCATCTGTTTACTCAGTTTATTGCTACATCCTCATTTATTCACCACTCATTTTTCCCATAATAAATATGTGTAATTGCTATATCAATTTGAGTGTTAGTAGTTCTCAAACTGTTGAGATGTGTTCGTTCTCAGTTACATATTAAAATGCCTCAGATGTAATCAGAAGATAGAGTAAGGAAAAGTAGTACAGTTTACCATTGGGTGGCGGCTTTACACAATTGTGAAGTACTTAATTTATTGTCGTGTCTGTAACTAGCAGACAGATACACTGTACATCTAAATGTTTGGTGCAGTACGGCTAGAATCCTCACGTTATCATCACTCATCTTTTCCATTAATAAAGTGTGAGTTTATGTACACACCAGTCTTTGTACTTCATACTGTTCATTATTGTGAGTGGTCCTTGTTATTACTTATAGTTAGCTAAAGGAATTACTGTTATAATTGTCATCGCAATTTGTAACTGGCAGTCACGTTACAATAACCTATAAATTTAAGTAATAAGGGAAACGCTTATAAATAGAACAGAGTAATAGTCATATTACCGAAGAATAATATCACTTAAATGCAATGTTAAAGTACACGGAGCAACACTGAGACACATGAATACATTTAAACATCAGGGCACGTTAGTAACAGCAGATGGAAGGCACGTTAGTAACAGCAGATGGAAGACACGTTAGTAACAGCAGATGGAAGGCACGTTAGTAACAGCAGATGGAAAGCACGTTAGTAACAGCAGATGGAAAGCACGTTAGTAACAGCAGATGGAAGGCACGTTAGTAACAGCAGATGGAAGACGGGCTTCTGAAGGCAAGAATATAATATACTAAACCAAATCAGTTTCAGATAAATGAGAAACATCTTGTGTAGTGCATATCTGTTACTCAGCATCAGAAAAGAAATTCTAAAATGCTACATTGAGCTCCTCTACTTTACTGAAGGCAGCCACTGACAATGAACAGGTCAATGCAAAGAACACTAGAGGCAGCAGGTATGTGAGTTCTTAGAAGACTGTAATGACATGGGCGGCTAAGATGACAAATAGGGCAAGATGACAAACAGGGCAAGATGACAAATAGGGCAAGATGACAAATAGGGCAAGATGACAAATGGGGCAAGATGACAAATAGGGCAAGATGACAAATGGGGCACGATAACAAATAAAAGTAAGTGCAGAAAGGAACCTAATTAAATACACGCTGTAGATAATAAAATATGACAGTCATCGTTCATTGCGCATATAATGAGAAGGGGAGGGCTTGAAAACATTATAACAACAGGAAAGCTAAATGGAAAAAAGGCAGGGGAAGGCCAAGTGAAAAAAATTGTTGGCAACAATAAAAGAAAACCCACCAACTCAGATGATGCAAAATATTAAGTACCGAGATCTGTGCAGACACATGACCGTCAACGTCCACCTGCGCAGTACTTACCGATGATGAGCCCGCTCCCTATTCGACACGATGTCACAACACCTTCACCACCACATCGGCTACAAAGTACATCCGATTTCAGTTTCAAGGAGACAAACCAACAACAACAACAACCTACAAGACAAAACTGTAATAACACAGCTGTAAGAAAATGATTTCTTTATCAGTTAGTGTTTCTGCTGCTTAACATGCCCGTACTTTTCCTTGGCAGTGAGAAATTATTCCCTGTGCCTGTGTTATCACAGCAAGTGTAGTTACGGTTTGTCCTTTCATGTGATATCAGACTCAGATATGCAAGTAGGTCAATCGGGGTCACCGAGACACATGATATATCTGTGCCAGCTGGCTAGAAAACAAGACCGTCTTATTTGTTTCATGAAGGATGGCTATAGTATACTGTATAATATTGTACTCTAGTGCCAGTTGCAACCTACTGGACTGTTACATTTTGCAGAAGGTCAGACGTTGCATAATGCTGCAGCGTGTGATAGAGAATTTAATTTCATTAACTGAAATGTATGCTCTTTTTAAAACAGAGTTTATTCCTTCCCAAAAGTTTATTAACGAGAAAAGTATTTTACAACTGGAAAAAAGTGTTTTAAATAAAAGGATATAAATTAAGACAATACATGTTGAACTAATATATTCGGGGATGCTTTTAATAAATATCTTTCGAATGAATAATACAAAAAAAAGCAAAATGGTTTAAATCTAATAGTAAAAATGTATCATAATGTAATAATATCTTTACAGTGACGTTTGTTTCGGTCGTCATCTCTGATGAACACTAAATATCGTGACGTAACATTAGTGAACCATTGTGCTTTTTTTTAGATTCGATAAAATACTTTGCTTTCATAAAAGCTGCAAAAAATTACAGTTTTCAAGACAACAGAACTGAATTGCGAATAGTTCCCTGCTTACGACAGGATTCCATTTCCACGACTCCGTCATAAGTCAGATCTGACCTAAGTCGAATACCTCTTATACTGACGTGTTTTCTATTCAGTTTCACTATAATGGCTATTTGTCATCAGTGTCTTAACAAATCTATTCCTTGTTTGTTTTAGAAATTTAAAAAAAAATTAAATATCAAGCAATTAAAATTAAAACTTCCGTATGACTTGCAAGATGGCTGGCGTTTTTTTTTCTTATTCTCCTGCCGGCATGCAAAATTCAGCGGGATGTCGCTTGATCCATCATGTATTCTGAACCGGGAGTTGGGCGTAAGGCTAACAGCCTTATTCTGAGACCTAGAGGCGACTCTAGACTGGGGAAAAATAAGGAATTGTTATAGAAACTCGCAACAAAACTAAGCAAGTCAAGGGTGACGTGTCAGAGATACCAACTCTAAAGAATTCAGACGAAGATCGAAAGAATGCATTCACCGGCCCCAAATATATGACAAAAAAATTTGACTATGGAATATAAGAACACTGGCAGCACCATCAAAAACTGTTTAAATAGTCCGAGAAATGGATAGATACCACCTAGATGTTCTGGGCATCAATGAAAACCAATGACCAGAAGCAGAGAAAAGAACGGGGAAAACATTCATGCAGAGACGATGAGGATACAAGAAGGACTGAGTATAATTATGCCAAATGTAGTAGCAAAAAGCATTATAGAATAGGAACCAGTGAACAGTCGTATAATAAGAGCACGATACAAACTAAGAGACACGGAAGAATGACACTCATACAATGCTATGCACCCACGAACGATGCAGATGATGAAATAAATAACGATTTCTATCACCAACTATAACAACTCATTAACAAAATCCTTAAACGCGACATCCTAATTATCATGGTAGACTTCAAAGCCAAGGTAGGAAAAGATAACACCGACGTCGAAAGTAATGTGGAAAGAAGGAACTGATACGATAAATCAGAATGAAGGAAGATTAATTGAACTATGTCTAACAGAGGGCATAGTCATAGGAGGAACAATATTTCCACCAAAGAGATACATAAAATAAGATAAAATACTATATGGAATATCATCTCTAAAATTGTCAAATCATTAAGGACCTCTACAACGGATAAGTTTCTGCAGTCAAGACAGAAGAAGGAGTGATTTGTGCGGTCAAGACAGAAGAAGGAATGGGCAAATGGTTGTTCAGACTGAAACAGGTGTGTAACAAGCATGTATACAATCTCCTTTGCTTTATGGAATTGTCATAGACTTCAAAATGCAAAAATGTTGTACAGGTAAAACAAGCATTGAATGCGTACATGGGACCCAACTGGAAGATCTTGATTTTGCTGATGATATAAATATTATCAGTGACTATGTGAATTTGATGTAAGAAAAAACATATATCCTTTCTTCACTGGCTAGCAAAATAGGACTTGAAATTAACAAGGAAAAAAACAAAAATAATGAAATTTCCCATTAACGAAGAAGGAAAATATATGTAGAAGGAACAGCTGTTGAAGAAGTACACAAATTTGCCTACCTATGCAGCTACATAGACCAGGATGGTGACACCAGAAAGGAAGTTAGAATTAGACTTGCAAAAACAGCATTGACCTTCACGAATCCTGAGAATATATAGCATTCAAAAGTTATAAGCAAAAAAAAACCAAATTAAGATTATTCAATTCAAATGTAATATCCACCTTCAATCGCACGCGAAAGCCGGAAAACAACTAAAGAAATATTAATTAATTAAACTTTTAGAAAATGCCAGGGGAAAATACATGGTATAAGGTGGAACAAATTCAAGAACAACGCAGAGATAAGACAGATGACTGAACAACAACCTGTCTCATGGGTGATCAGAAAAAGGAAATGGACATATATCGGCCACATGAAGAGAAGAAACAATCAGAGAATCCCAAAACAAGCTATCAAGTAAAACACAACAGGCCAAAGAAAAAGAGATCGGCCACTTGAAATTCTAAAGAGGACATCGTTAAGAGAGGCCAAATTAACAGGCATAAAATCCCATTATGTGATTGAAAAGCTCGCTGAAAACAGGAAAACTTGGCGAACTACCATGCGAGCCCTATGTGACGTTTAACGGCACAAGAAGGATGTAAATGTGAGATGTAAGAATTAAAATGTTATAACATATCATGCGGTATTTCAACTTGTTTTTTTTTTAAGTATAAGAAGTGGATGGTCGTAAATACGGATCATCGTAACTAGAGTGCTTCGTAATTCGGGGAATATTTGTATTCATAACGCAGCTCTGACCAAAGCTAGAAAGTACTGCTGAAGAAATACCATTTGTTGTAGGTGTGTTACACTCAGAGAAGTTCTAGAGAAGGGGGGGGGAGCTGTATGACGAAAACTCCTAACCTTCAGAGGAAATACGTCAAAGGAGTTTTTTTTTGTTTAAATGCAGGAATATGATGACTTCCACATGAAGTATAGGATCTCTCAAGCCTCCTAATTATTGCTTCAAAGATGCAAAAAGAAAAAAAAAGAAACAGAATCACTTAACCATTAACCACACAGGGATAAAACTATATAAATTAGGACAAAACGGCAAAAAACACAAATAGTCCATTACATCAATACATGTTGAACTAATACTATGCAGACTGGAACCATCTAACCGTTAACTACTGAGGCATCAAACTACACTATAAGAAGCGATACTTCTCTTACCGAAAAAATGCCGTAGAATGTAGAAGTGTAAGTAGAATTCACTGCCTATGTCTGTGAGCACGTGAGTCAGGTTTGTAAGGGTGATTGTTGCTTACGATTATTACTTCCCTTTACTTCTTGCGCCTGTTACTTTATTATATCTAAGTGGCCTGCACTTCTTTAGGAAGTAATTGTCATTCTGATTTATTATCACACCAGCATGTTAATAACTAGCCTGTTTTGATGGATGTCCGGTAGATATGCTAGATTTCATATCTTTGTACTTAGACGACGATATCTAGCCGAAGTAAATACCTACTAGGTAGGTCAGGGCGAGTGTGGCTAACCTGTGCTCACGGCCCAAAGTGTGGAGTACAATATAAGCTTTATTCAGTACCAGCAGTGCTGGGTGAGGCAGGGAGTGAGAGCGTCGAAGAACGCTAGAGGTTAAGAGATGAGGCCGAGAAGGATGAGTGTAGGAGTGGGTGAGGAATGGTTACATCTCATGTGCTCTCTAGTTTTGACGCTTGTTTGATGACTATGTTCCTCTTGCAGATCAAACACTAGGTACTACTCCTGCTTGCTACATGAGTCTTGGTTTTGGGAAGTGTTCTGTGTATGCTACATGCTATATGACTCTACTTTAGATATTGTTCTGTGTATGCTACATGCTATATGACTCTTCTTTAGATGGTGTTCTGTGTATGCTACATGCTATATGACTCTTCTTTAGATGGTGTTCTGTGTATGCTACATGCTATATGACTCTACTTTAGATGGTGTTCTGTGTATGCTACATGCTATATGACTCTTCTTTAGATGGTGTTCTGTGTATGCTACATGCTATATGACTCTTCTTTAGATGGTGTTCTGTGTATGCTACATGCTATATGACTCTTCTTTAGATGGTGTTCTGTGTATGCTACATGCTATATGACTCTTCTTTAGATGGTGTTCTGTGTATGCTACATGCTATATAACTCTTCTTTAGATGGTGTTCTGTGTATGCTACATGCTATATGACTCTTCTTTAGATGGTGTTCTGTGTATGCTACATGCTATATGACTCTTCTTTAGATGGTGTTCTGTGTATGCTACATGCTATATGACTCTTCTTTAGATGGTGTTCTGTGTATGCTACATGCTATATGACTCTTCTTTAGATGGTGTTCTGTGTATGCTTCGTACTACTTAAGTCTTTCCTTTGGATGTCTTATTGTACTGCTGTTTGTATCCGTTCGTGCAAGTACTGCGGTTGATAAACACGTCACAGAACCTGTTGATAACAGGGTGCAATAAAATTGTTATCCTAGAACAACGAATCAAACTTTGCTATTCATCATTGTTGTTGATCTATAAAACAAGGGGTGCAATAAGGATGTCCAGACATTTTGTCTCTGTACAGCGAGAATATTCTAAGAACGATAATCACAGAACCAGGCATACAAATTGGAGAATACAATATTAACAACCTTCGGTATGCTGACGACACAGTACTGATAGCTGAGAACCAACAAGACCTGCAAAATCTCTTGGATAAAGTTGTTAAAGGAAGTGAACAAAAAGGCCTTACTTTAAACATCAAAAAGACAAAGACCATGATTATATCTAAGAAACAGAATCCACCAAAATGAAGTATAAAATTAAACGGAACTATTTTAAAGCAGGTGCAGAAAGCCAAATACCTTGGAGCAGTAATAACTTCAGATGGGAAATGCAAAACAGAAATTAGGAACAGAATAGGTCAAGCGAAGCATGCAATTTCAGAGATTGAGAAACATTTTATGCAACACATCCTTATCAATAAATGTTAGAAAGCGAGCCCTAAAATGCTGTATTGAACCTATCTTGTTATATGGAAGTGAATCATGGACAATAGGCAAGTCTGCACAAAAATCATTGGAAGCAGCAGAAATGTGGTTTATTAGAAGAATGTTGCGAATCCCCTGGACAGCAAAAATAACTAATGAAGAATGTATGAGAAGAGCTGGAGAGACAAAAAAATCTTGTCAAGAAGATAAAAGAGAGACAGTGTACTTTCATAGGACATGCAATGAGAAGAGGGGGCATTGAAAATATTATAACAACAGGAAAAATAGAAAGAAGAAGATCACGAGGAAGACCAAGAGAAATGATACTGGACAGTCTGACGGGATGGTGTGAGAGGAGATCACCAACTGAACTGATGGCTTGCATGATGGATCGTGTACTCTGGAGAAGCATAATAGCCAACAGCAGTCGGCACAACACATGATGATGATGATAATGATGATGATGATGATGATGATAATGATGATGATGATGATGATGATGATGATGATGATGTTTACTACTTCTCGTGGTGGAGAGCGGGAAAACGTGTCTTACACTTGAGCCACACAGCAAACCAAAGTCAAACACCAGTAAACATAGGACATCATCGTTAATCGTATTTCATTTAATTTTGCAGCTTAAATGCTTCAGTCTTAGGTCTCTGCAACTTCGTAAGACAGGATTAGATTACTCTGACGTATACGAGTACCACAAAAATTTAGTAGTGTTTTTTTTTATGAAACTTTCAAATTTTTCTAATACCAGAATGATTTTGACACTTTGACGCTTTCAACTGAGATTCATAGTCAACCAGGCGAGATACTGACCATATCACCCTCTAGTGCGCTGACAGGTGAGATTCCTAGTCAACCAGGCGAGATACTGACCATATCAGCCTCTAGTGTGCTGACAGGTCAAGGAAAATATGGGCACTAACACCTTATCCCTATGCGCCTCTAAGGCATGACAGGATTACCTTTGCCTTTACATTTACAACATTTACAGATCTACCCAGTAATTTACAATTTACCCAGCAGATAAGAATGTGTTTATCCTGTACTTGTTTGTTTGTATATGTGTATGTCTCTTTGGTTGGTTTTGATTGTTGGTTTGTTTGTTCTGTAAAATTACATACTCAAGTAAACGTGACTTAACATAGGCAGTAAACGTGTGTCATTAAAAAAGTAGGTCGAACATTGGTCCATGACTCTGCATAGAAAGTGATGCCCAGGGACCATATATAAAAGAATCCCAGTTTCAGGACTGCTAGAGCCTAACAAAGCACACACAAAAAAACGATGGCTTAAGATATATTCTGTCTCGATACAGCGACAACAGCAGGCGGTTTTACTGAACATTTGGACATTGCTAAAATCAGGTACTTCATGCTAATATTAGAAAGCGCTATAAAAAGTAATGTTATATATCTAGTCTCATTCTGCTAAGATTAGAAAGTTGCCACTGCTATTTCTATTTATCCAGTTTCATACTGATGTTATTAGAAAGCTCTAAGAACCTTCTAGAATCTGTCACCTCCAGTAAATGTCAATATTTTAAATGAATTAAAGGGATAACACTAAACGGTTTGCACATTTTATATATAGACAAATTATTTTAACAACGTAGATTAGCACACACAAAAATATACACAGAAAGAACACTGGTTTTATCTTCTGACCTTTTCTCTCTACACAATCAATTGGAAACTTTGATACTAAAACTCTAAAGGTCGATACTGTAAATCCGTCACTACATGAAGTTAATCATGAACCAGCATATCAAATATAGTAGGAATTAACCATGCAGAGCCAGCACAAAGTGTAAAATGTCTCACAGTAAAATGTATATACAAATATATCCAAAATTATAAGCTTATATATTACTAACCAGAAATACTTATATAAAACTGAGTGCGGGAGTACAATTTATTCAACATTTAAAAGATCTAATATTGGAATCTTTACAGAAGAACTTGGGCATCAGTCACGGTCTCTAATCAACATGTATGATGTACAGAGCTTCGTGTCTATAACTTCCACTTTGGCCCTGGGAGCCCTAGCTCTAATTGCATATCACATCCTGAGGTGGCTGCTGGCAAAGACGCCAAAGAATCTACCCCCTGGTCCACGAGCATGGGGTACTAACTGGAAAATACTCAAAGCCTCCATGAACAACACCTTTCATGAGCTAGTTTCAGAGTGGGCCAAGAAGTATGGTCCGATAATATTCATTTACCATCTAGGGCAACCAATGGCATTCTTAAATTCTGCTGAAATAGCCCGCAGATTGCTCGGCGGCCCAGACACACGTCAACTCGTAGCTGACAGGGTACCCTCAGTTGCTCCAAGATTGGCTTGGTATAATGGCAAAGACCTGGTATTTACAAGATATGACGGTAATTTAACTGTGTTTTATGCAGAAACAGACATTTCATGTAAACACAACAACCAAAGTTTTAGACATTCTCGCAATTTAAGAGTAGCACCGAACAATCGTTTTCTGTAAGATCAGTAACAGAATTTGTTGTGAGCTTTCTAGCAACAATTTCACATTAACATGTTATTCATTTAACAATGAATAATAATAAATACATTTCTAATGAAGATCGTTGCGAGATCAATAATGTACCACAGAGTGAAACTCGAAGTCTTTGCATAGATCTTGCAGGCCATGCGTCACGTCAGATTGGTGGTGGCTTACTTTGGCATTATTTAAGTCCAGGAAAAAAACTGCTATAATTCATAAACATACAGATGCTAGTCACTGTGGCTGAACTGAAGTTTATTTCCTGCATTAAAGTGAAGTGGGGGTACAAAGAATTGGCTAACTTTCCCTCGTTCGTATATCTGCGTCACCGCTCTTAAAGCACCTCGTAGCATCTTTAATACATGGCAAAAATAATTCTTAAAATGTTGTAAATCTGCATAAGTCATCATCATCATCATCAGGTGCCGTGCCGACTGGCGTTGGCTATTATGCTTCTCCAGAGTACCCGATCCTTCATGCAGGCCATCAGTTCAGTTGGTGATCTCCTCTCACACCATCCCGTCAGACTGTCCAGTATCATTTCTCTTGGTCTTCCTCTTGATCTTCTTCCTTCTATTTTTCCTGTTGTTATAATATTTTCAATGCCCCCCCCCCTCCTTCTCATTGCATGTCCTATGAAAGTACATTGTCTCTCTCTTATCTTTCTGACAAGGTTTTTTGTCTCTCCAGCTCTTCTCATACATTCTTCATTAGTTATTTTTGCTGTCCAGGGGATTCGCAACATTCTTCTAATAAACCACATAAGTATTTATGTTATTATCAGGAAAACATTTATTCACAAAAATATTGTATTTTAATGTAAATATGAACATTGTTACGAACTCAGTGTATGCCCGTCAGCGCTAGCTTTTAGGCTTCTTCATCTTGTGCGATCCTAGGCACATCCGGTCTCTTCAAATGATGTTAATCTTAAATGATCTTCCTCTCATTCTTTTTTACCATGAGTTTTCCAGCCATTACCAAGTTCTCTGTCCTCTAATGTCATGCACAATGTAATTTTTTTCTGGTTTTAATTGTTATGAACTTCTCTGAAGACCTCTTCATTTATTCTTCTGGCTGTCCATGGTGTTCCTCGCATCTTTCTTTGAAACCACGTCTCTCGTGCTTCAAATTTCCACATCATCCGTGTGTCACCTGTCCAAATTACACAGTCATGAAAATAATAATGGCTCACTTTGAATATAACAAAACATTTTTGAAAAGTTAAATTCCCATGAGAATATTGATGGGAATGTGCATAAAACATTTTATTTATTTTAAATATTTGCGGCAATGTTAATAAAATATTTTATTAATTTGAAATATTTGTAGCAACATACTCGGAGTATACAACGGATAATGATTTTTTTTATACAGCACTATACATTTTGATGGCAATTTTTATTTCTCATAGATCAGGTCTTTGAGATGAGTAGTGATATAAGGATTAATATTTTAGCGTAAAGAGCATTGATGAGAGACTCTCAAATTTTCATAACATGGCATATCTTATACCAAACAAAAAAGGTAATAGCATTGATGCACGCACTGATGATCTTCGAAATGCCTAAAAGACACTAATTTATAAAACATCGTTCTACAGTACTATATATTCAATTTACTAGGTCTTTATAACGTTCAGTCTATCACTTTGTTTCATTTCATTTGGTATATTTTGCTTTCAGCCGTGATGCGAAAGAAGCGCCGAATGCTGTTCAAAATGCTCAACATGTATGGGGACGGCGTTCACAAGTTTGAGGAGGTGGTCTGGGGTGAAATGGAGAGGCTGATTAAAGAGCTGGAAGCTCAGGAAGGAGAAGACATTCAGTTGTCACATTCACTGGGAAGATCGCTGAAAATTGTCATATACATACTGGTAAAAAAAAACAACATTCTACGTGAAGACATTAACATTTATTCATCAGAGCGTAATTTTGAAATGATAATTTGACACTAAAATAAGTGTCAGTTTGGAGATCCATTTGTTTTGTTTTCCTAATTTTAGAATTGCATGCATATAATTATATATACAAGATGCTGGAAATGGATTGATCATGTGCATTAAAAAGACCACTAATACAAGAAAGAGAGTAGCTGTTGAAGTAGACCACATGTAACAAATGAGGCAACATATAAAGGTTGGCTGCAGACCGTGAGAAAATGAGAATATTTGTTGCAAGATACTAGAGGTAGTAATAGGCAGCGTGTGCTAGGTCGATTAGTTTTAAAGACTTGGAAACCCCTGATTGGAATTCTCAGAGCCAAAGAACATTTTATTCAGTCTTGTAAGTGCTCAAAATGTACTGTGAAATATGTATAATAAATTTTAGCCATTTAAATAGAAAACTAATAAAATGTATGAAAAGAAGTTGAAGATGTTTTTAGTTTTTTAGTTCAGTTTTGCCACACATAAAAATTTCAGTATTAGATTATGTGTTTTATAGATTATGGGAGAGAGTCCATCAGACATCACTGTTCCAGACATATTGGAGGATTACGATATAGCCTTCAACAAGCTCTGGGCTGTTGATCTAGATTTTCTTCTACAGCATGTACCTATTCTGGCTAAAATTCCAGGAAAACTGAAGAATGCAGTGGACACTCTGTTGAGAAACAAGCGAAAAGCCGAGGAGCTTATGTACCATGAACCAAAGGTGAGAATCCGGGCTGTGGATTAGAATGCTTTGTTGTTACCTTCCGTCAGTCTTTACGTAACACTGTCTTAGGCCGTCAGTGGTTGTTTGACAAACTGGCCAAAATTTAATTTCTAATAAATACAAATCTACATTGCTATGAATGCGCTTTTCCTAGAGATAAATGAAATCCTGTGCAATGAACTTTTTCTGTCTGTGTGACTTTCCTAAAGATCTGCATCAGTAATTTGTTTTTCTTACTATGTAATAAAGAAGTTAATCAACGTTTATAAGGTGACAGTGATCAAGTTACTGGAGTTTACTATAAAATACAGACTTGATATGCTGGGCTATGAAAAAACTGAATGATCCTGAAACGTCTTTGCTCTGAATTCTCATCTAAAGAAGCAATTATGTGGTACATGTACTTCAGTCTCTTAGATAATCATAATTTATATTTAATGCCATAGACAGTTATTAACTACTCATTCTTTGTGCATTATAATATTTGCCAACTAAAATAAGTTTACACTTTCATGCCTGAAAGTGCCTATACATAACATATTTTAAGGGGACATTATATGTATCACAAACTCTAGAAAATGTATGAAGTGCCAACCAGTCCAGTTGTTGTTGCAGTGAAGTCTCCAAAGGTACAAAGGTTGAAGTACTCATGTGAATTGGAAAGTTCCTTTTTTTTTCTTTCTGTTTTCCATACAATTTAAAACCGTTCATTTAGTTATGCTAATAGTAATATATATATATAGGGTGTCTGAGTGGCGAAGTGGTTAGTGCACTGGTCTCTCATGGCGAAGGTCGGGGGTTCGAATCCGGCCGGCGGCACCCCAGTCACCCAGCTGTAGAAATGGGTACCCGACTTCTTCTGGAGTTGGGGAAGGAAAGGCAGCCAGGCGTGATACTGACCATATCACCCTCTAGTGTGCTGACAGGTCAAGGAAAATATGGGCACTAACACCATATCCCTATGTGCCTCTAAGGCATGAGAGGGTTACCTACCAATAGTAATATGGTAACACGATGTGCTATATCAATAAAGTTACTGGATTGCTGGCAGTCCTTACATGAAAACGGTTACTGATCTTTTTACAAGTAATAAGTATTTTTTTTTGTCCAGTCTAAAATAGTTTGATATCGTCTCTGAAACATCGCCAGCCATCTGTAGATCGGAATAAAATTGTAATTTATTTGAGATATTACTTATGCATTTAAATTCGGTTTTTGCTTTAAATAGATAACAATCACGCTATCGTTTAAGCACAAGAGAAAACACAAGACCTTACAACAAAGTTCCCCCACTTAATAAGACACAATACGGGCAGATTTATGACTTAGTGGAAAATACTGATAAATGTAACCGGATAACAATAGACATATAACCTCATTTTAAAATCCTCAGAGGACATTTGTTCCTGGAAAACCGCGAGGAATAGCAGACCTGCTTCTGGAGCAAGAACTGAAACCTGAAAACGAATGGCTGGCCAACGATCCAGAACAAGCCATGGCGTTCTTAACGTCGCTTTTCCAGGCCTGTATGTGGAGTTTAAATTCTTTTCTACTCAGTTATTTCGTTAAGTTCAAGCTAATATAAAGTGGAAATAAATGTTTAGTCAGTTTTGTTGTTATAAATGCAGTAGTTTTTTTATAATTGGCACGCAACACATATCGTTCAAAACTGAAAAGCAGGTGACACTTACAATAAATAAAAAATGTAGGTACATGATCTTATTTCTGTAATTGCAGATTCGAGCTCTATCACCAAAGTCGTAACAATCACGAACTCCGGGCTTCTATTTGAATGCCAGTTTTTAATGTTGATGCCTGGGTGGTGTAGTGGTTAGTCAACTCGCGTGACGATCACAAGTTCCCTTGTTCGATTTCGCATTCGGAAGGAATTTTTCTGAGCGACTGCCACCACTGTCACCCAGTGTCAAATGATTGACATCTGGGGTTTCTCTAGGAAAGCACAGGCAAGGAGGACAGGTGGTGGCATCCCTACCTCAAAGGCTCTGGTACCATATAAATATGAGGGCACTAACACTCCACACCCTTCAGTCAGTCATTTGCATGTCCAGTGTGGAACTTTGCCTCCTTAACAGCTCTCCTGTAGGCCTCTCGGTTATACGCAAGATGCCCTGCTGCTGATGCATCCATTTGCAAATCATCAACGATGTCTTGCAACCATCTTTGCCTTGCTCTTCCTCTCTTTCTTTTTCCAATTATGTATCCTTCCAAAACGGTCTTCTCTCGATTATCCTGACGTTTAATGTGTCAAAAATATTTAAGTTGTCTCTGTTTAATCCTCCCTTAAATTATGTAAATACCACGGGATATAGATATTTCCAAAATGACTTATTTCAAATCTTAGAATTAATGAAAGCAACATAATTCTCTGCAAGCTAAAGTCACGTCAAATCCTATCCTATCCGGTCCCCAGATTATTGCTGGAAACTTGTGTAGAGATCAGATAATGTTATGTGTTAGCTATTGTTTGCATTCTTTGAAATCTGCTCCATTCATACGCAACAATAACCTTCATTCTAACGGTTCACAATATACGTTTTCTGCTTTATTACAGCCCATTTGACTTCAAGAAGTACACTACTTTCCTTATTTCTATGCTTCATGCACTACCCACAAGTTGTGAAGAACATTCAAAGTGAAATAGATCGTGTCATCGGCGACAGACAGCCAAGAGTGGAAGACAGAACCAGAATGCCGTACACGGAATCTACAGTACTGGAGATTCTGCGCGTCACTTCACAAGCACCGTTCGCCGGTGTTCGAACAGCATCTACGGACATACAGTTTGATGGCATGACAATTCCAAAAGGCACTGTGGTCAGTAGTCGCTTATTACTACCATTATTATCACACTTTTGTTATCCTGTGGGAAGCGCTCAAACATTTTCCATCAGTGAAACCTGTGTTTAAAATCTCTTCATCATCTGATTGCGTCTGACGGTGGCTGAAGTTGTAACTGATTTAATAATGACGAGAGAAGAAATTAAATTTGTCTTTGTGCTCTGCTAAGATTCTTCTGTGTGTTAAAATCTACCATGACCTTCGGCTCATGAAAGTATGATGTAGTCAGTATCACGCCTGGGCGCTTTACCTTCTCAGATTTCTCTGGTACCCAAATGTTATAGGCTGGGTGCATTGCGGAGCCTTTTTCAGTGTGTACCAGAAAAAAAAAAATCCCACTGCTGGGACTGACCCCAGTACCACCAGATTAGTAAACCGAGCGCCTAACCACTTAGCTAACCAGGCTCACACACACACACACACGCATATATATATATTATATATATATATATATATATATATATATATATATATATATATATATATGAACTATCACATTTTTGCTGTTTGTTCGATAACACTTACACTTTCTTGCCTGAACGCACAAATTTATAAACGAAGCAAAACAGCCTACAGTCATGAACACAAATGAACACCAAACTCCTTATGAAAAGAATCATTCCGACGAAGCCGCCTGTGATTCTACGTCGCTGCTGAAGATTGCGAATATACTTCCTATCTTACAAATTTATTCTAATTTTAATTCACGTCTTTCTTTGCTTCAAAATATTCTATTCTTGAATTTCTATATGAATTGTTCAGGTGTGACTGTTGCGACCTTTCTGCATGGATGAACTTTTCTATTTTACTGTGGCTTTAATGAGTTCATCTAGATTCTCATCTCATTTCTTTAGTTTCATTGTGTCAAGCTGATCCATGAAAACACTCTGTTTCAAGAATATTAGTTCAGGTCTCATTACTTAAATAATAAAAAAAAACACTATATGCGTAAAGAATATTACTTCAAGTCTCATTACTTAAATAATGAAAAAAAAACACTATATGCGTAAAGAATATTAGCTCAAGCCTCATTACTTAAATAATAAAAAACACTATATGCGTATGGAATATTAGCTCAAGTCTCATTAATTAAGTAATGGAAAAACACTATCTGCGTAAAGAATATTAGCTCAAGCCTCATTACTTAAATAATGAAAAAAACACTATATGAGTAAAGAATATTAGCTCAAGCCTCATTATTTAAATAGTGTTTTCTGTTTCTAGTTCCGATACTAGCAGTAATATGTATTTGGTAGACAGAGCCATTTTATGTGACGATACCTCAATTTCTTGAAGATCATCAGTGTTTGAAACAGAGCCATTTTTCGTGTTCAGTTTGTGAGATCTCCACTGTTGAAAGTTCCTTTTTTATGTGACCCCCTTAACTGCGAGAAATTTTGCCTTCTGTTTTCTCCGAGAACCCATTTATAACGTATTCTTGCATAATCTCTACAATGGAAGTTTTCGGCTGAAAGAGAAATGGCAGTTGCTTTCACTTCTTTCCAGATACTGTCTGTTGATTATGAAGGTCGTAGACAGTTTTCCCAGAATTTCAGTTTCGTTCCCTTTTTAGTGCTCTCTTTGCTTTTTCTTTTATTTCACAGTAACTCTTATGCAACATAGTGGACACATCTGTTTATTACCAGAATGATCATTATGTGTTATCATTAACGTATTTTTTGCATTTTGCTGAACAGATTTTCATGAACTCCTGGTACATTCTCCATGATGAGGACTTGTGGGAAGACCCGTGGACCTTCAAACCAGAACGCTTTCTGGACAAAGAAGGGGCAATCTTGCCAGCTGACCATCCAGTGAGACAAGGGTATGATTTGTTAAATTATAACTTTGTAAAATTTCTGCTTAAATGTAAAAAGGCCTATTTCATCTCGTTGCATGACCTCAGATTTATCTGTGGAATCCTTTTTTCTTTCATTAAAATTGTACAGAAAAAGAAAAGATTAAAAAAAATAATAAAATAATTTTAAAAAAAGATTCAAACATAACTGTTCAAAAAGGCCAAATTGTGTCTGTTCTTTGCCATATATTACACAGAGAAGTTCTGTTCTTGGGAGTGGCCAAGAACTGAGTCAGACCAGAGACTTCCTTGCGATTTTCATCCCTGCTCGTCATTGGTGGCATCACTGCCACACTCCCTCGCTGCTCTTCCAAGACTTGACATGTAGACTCTCTTGTTGATGTTTCTATAGCACTCTGACGTTTTTTACCAGTTAGAGTTGCTGGCCTTATTCTGAATCCTTCTTAGTCGCCTTTTACGATTACAGAAGATATGCAAAAAGCGGGTACTACTCTTAGTGTTAAGATTATGGAAGACCTTTTCAACATAGTTTTGGAAGATGAGAAGGTACCGGAATCGTGGAAAGGAGTTATAATTGTTAAAATCTCCAAGAAAGGCGATCTCACAAAATGAGAGGAATCAACTTCCTATCAGTGTCAAGCAAAATCTTCTGTAGGGTACTTTTACAACGAATCAAGGGCAGCGTGGACAAAATACAGGATTCCGAAAGGGGAGATCATGTGTAACACAAATATTCCTCATGAGAACAATTACTGAACAGTCAATAGAACGAAATTCCTCATTATACATAAACTTTGTGGACTTAGAGAAGGCCTTCGATAGTATCCTTCATCCTTCCCTTGGAAGTACTATGGACTTCATGAGAAAATATAAACATTATGAAAGATATGATGCAGACAACCAGAGCTGTGTGAAACATCACAGACAACAAACTACTAGGCTCTAGAACAAAACGGGATTAAGAGAAGGATACATAGTCTCCCCCTTTCTTTTCCTGATCGTTATAGACTGGATAATGAAGACTGCCACCAAAGACAGACCTAGAGGATTAACCTGGGGGCTCATAAATCACTTAGAAGACTGCGACTTCGCAGATGACATTGGCCTACTCTCACATACTCGAAGAGATAATAAGGAGAAGACAACTATGATTTACGAAATAGCCAGTTCAGCAGGTCTAAATATACATCAAGGCAAGACTAAGATCATGAGAATCAATGGGGAAAATAAGGAAAGAATCTCAGCTGGGACAAGATAACTTGAAAAAATATAACACTAAGTATCTTGGAAGCCTTATTTCAGTAGACAGCAATACTGAGAAGGAAATACGAATCTATACTAGCTGGACAGGCATCTCGGGCCTTTAATATATTAGCAAACATGTAGAAATCTCTCGTTCTTCATATGAGCCTGAAGCTTAGAATCTATAAATACAGTGTTCCATAGATTTTAATATAACAGCCGAAACATGGAGAACTGAAAGTAGACTGAGAGGATTTGAAGGAAGGTGCCTCAGAAAAAAAAAATTAATAATACACTTTGAAGAACACGTGACGAACGAAGAAAAAGCCAGACGAAGAGTTATTGAGAACATTACTACAGAGATCAAAAGATGAAGATAGATACGGCTAGGGAACATACTACAAATGAAAAGAACAAGACACCCCAAAGCCGCCTTGACTTGGACACCTCAAGGGAAAAGAAAGAGGGGCAGGCCGTTGAGGACATGGGGACGCACAACACAAGGACAACTGAATGAACCGGAGAGACCTGGTTTGAGGTATCCCGACTTGCTCAAGATAGGATTGATTGGAAAATTGTTGATATCTCCATTGGGAGTACAGAGGATTATGATGTTCTTTTCTTGACAAAGTTATCCTCATTTAGTACGTTAATATCTTAGAGTGAATTATATGACTTCAGTCAAAGGACCAATACGGAAAAATTACTTGACGATTGTTAGGTGACGTAGTCACCTCATAACAATTCCCAGAAACAGGAAAAAAACAAACATGTCATATTATTTTCTTATCGCATTATTGCCCTTCAGAATAATTATGGAACAATCATGGAAGAGATAACAGCTAATAAACTGTCTGGGAACCTGAAAGTAAATTTTTACTACCTGAAAATTTGAATCGGTCGGGACAAGAAACAAGAAACAATGTGGCAATTCCAGCATTTGAAACACATGAAGCATTCCAAAGGAATGAGGAAACATTAGACTTAGAAGACGCTAATATTACTGTACACTACACCACGCTGCTAACAATAGACTTAGAAGACGCTAATATTAGTGTACACTACACCATGCTGCTAACAATAGACGTAGAAGACGCTAATATTAGTGTACACTACACCACGCTGCTAACAATAATGCTTGAAATGAAAACATAAACCTGAATCATCAAGTGGCCGGCGAATACACTTTTCAACAGGACGATACCGCTAACAACCAAAATAAAGACGTTCCAACCCACCAATATTTACTCAGAACTACCTCAAGGATCTCCAGTCTCCAGTATTATATAAAGTCTACACGACAAGCCTTGCCAAACTACATAAACCAAAAAAACGTGAACTATTAACTGTTGTGGATGATGTTCTATTATATGCACATGGCAAAAAATAGCACACCATCGCAAATGAAGACCAACAGCAAATAAATAAAATCACCAGGTGGTGCAAAAACCACGAAGCATTGAAAAGCAAAAGGCCGTTGATGCTCAGTCAACACTAGAACTGTTAAGGAAAACATGCCCAAGATTTCATATGGAAATACACCTCATGAAAGATGTCATAACCTGAAATATTTAGGGGTCAACTTCAGCTGAATATTATCTTTCACTAAACATACAGAAGAAACGGCACTTGAGGCACGGCAGGATCTGGCTGCTATCAAAGCAATAGCATGTCTACAACTTCCGCAAAGCATTCTGTTGACACTAATAAGACCTCTGGTCCTATCCAAAATAGACTACGAACTGGTCCTGCTAACACTGTAAAAAACGCAATCAACCAAACATGAACGAGTGGAAAAAAGAGCTGTGCTTAAACCACAGCAACCTCGGGGATGAGATACTTACTGATATTTTCTGATCTACAAATCCGCCATAAATGCGCAGAAGTAAAGGGATACCCCAAAATCAGTATCAGCAAAGCCCACCCACTCCATAATAACTTTTGCCCGTCGGCAAAAAGATCAAGAATAAAAAGAGGCAAATCCTGGATGACTGAAGCGGAAGAATCAATAAGAATAATTACTGATCCACAATGTGATGGTGTAAGGAAGCGCGGGGGGTAGGAGATGATGATGATGGAAGTATAATATTGATAGATGATGTGCAACAGAGGAGCACGCGGTTGTCGTTTTCGTGGTGCCAATGAGTAGCTGCTGTGACTGTGGGCTCTGTAGAGAATAGGAATAACAGGACAAGGACTGAGGACTCGTGACTGTGGGCTCTGTAGAGAGTAGGAATAACAGGACAAGGACTGAGGACTCGTGACTGTGGGCTCTGTAGAGAGTAGGAATAACAGGACAAGGACTGAGGACTCGTGACTGTGGGCTCTGTAGAGAGTAGGAATAACATGACAAGGACTGAGGATTCGTGACTGTGGGCTCTGTAGAGAGTAGGAATAACATGACAAGGACTGAGGACTCGTGACTGTGGGCTCTGTAGAGAGTAGGAATAACATGACAAGGACTGAGGACTCGTGACTGTGGGCTCTGTAGAGAGTAGGAATAACATGACAAGGACTGAGGACTCGTGACTGTGGGCTCTGTAGAGAGTAGGAATAACATGACAAGGACTGAGGACTCGTGACTGTGGGCTCTGTAGAGAGTAGGAATAACATGACAAGGACTGAGGACTCGTGACTGTGGGCTCTGTAGAGAATAGGAATAACATGACAAGGACTGAGGACTCGTGACTGTGGGCTCTGTAGAGAGTAGGAATAACATGACAAGGACTGAGGACTCGTGACTGTGGGCTCTGTAGAGAGTAGGAATAACATGACAAGGACTGAGGACTCGTGGCTGTGGGCTCTGTAGAGAGTAGGAATAACATGACAAGGACTGAGGATTCGTGACTGTGGGCTCTGTAGAGAGTAGGAATAACATGACAAGGACTGAGGATTCGTGACTGTGGGCTCTGTAGAGATTAGGAATAACATGACAAGGACTGAGGACTCGTGACTGTGGGCTCTGTAGAGAGTAGGAATAACATGACAAGGACTGAGGATTCGTGACTGTGGGCTCTGTAGAGATTAGGAATAACATGACAAGGACTGAGGACTCGTGACTGTGGGCTCTGTAGAGAGTAGGAATAACATGACAAGGACTGAGGATTCGTGACGGTGGGCTCTGTAGAGAGTAGGAATAACAGGACAAGGACTGAGGATTCGTGACTGTGGGCTCTGTAGAGAGTAGGAATAACATGACAAGGACTGAGGATTCGTGACACTCAGGTGTGTAACCTTTCCGTTCCATCCCGCTGCATAACCCCAAGCAAATTCTCCCTGTGCTCCACCACCACAAAAGTAATAAATAGCACACAAATGTAGAATAAAATGAACGAAAAAGAAAAGGGATCATTGCCAGGGTCAATAGGGATTATTTTCCTGCACCCAAGTTTAGGCAGAAATCATTACGAGACTAACGTCCACAGTTTTTTATCATTCCCGAAAGACAGCTGCTAACAATTCATAAATGCATCTGCTTAATAATCTCTCTATCTCTCTCTCTCTCTCTCTCTCTATATATATATATATATATATATATATATATATATATATATATATATATATATATATATATATATATGATGTATGTGTGTATATGTAAGTATGTTCCAGCATAACGCTGGAACGCTTGGAGCAGTTTCAGACAAACTTGGTACACATGTGACTTACAATCTGGAAAAAAATTAAGTGGAGGTAAGACACCCCTAGGATTGGGGGGTGGGGGGTGAGAGGGGATATTCTTGCGCTGAAAGACACATCGTTTACAACCGAAAGGGTGATAACTGTCAGCTCTAAGGTGAATTTAATTTTATAGTGATCTACACTAACCATCGCCTTCACCTTTTACGTCCTTCCGGTATGAGAAACCTTCTACATGAGGCAGCCGCGTAGTTGTTTTCAGAGTCATTTTGTGTTAAAATTTAATTTTAAAAAATTGTTTTTCTAAGCTGATAGGCCACCGCCCACTTGTGTTTTCATGTTATTATTGTGTTGTAATATGTAAATTAACTGAAAATAAATAATTCGTGTATATTTTCTGTGCGGAAATTGTGTTTGTGTAAAACTTTATTCATTTTGGATATATTGCACTCAGTACAGTGGACTATCTTGAGATGTAAGTGAGAAAATGTTTCATCATAGTTTCCCATTTTTTATTCTCAATTCTAATCTCTTTTTTTTTTTGCTATAAGCGTTCGACAATTAAATAATGAGACTAATTCCATTAAATAATAAAATAAACAACAGTTGAAGATATAACCTGTATTTTATTCAAAGTAACTCACTTATGCATTGATACAACGAGTGGCACAGTCTATCAAACACTGAAACGACCTCTGCAGTTCTTCTGTTGGCATTGCCATTAAACTCGATGCTACGGCCTTTTGGATGTCATCAGTATCGTTAAAGAAGCGTTCTTTAAATGGCAACTGTAATTCTGGAAACAGAAAATAATCGCAGGGAGACATATCTGGGGAATAGGATGGATGGTTTAGAACACACAGTTGTTTTTTGGTCAAAAATTCCTGTACAGCTACCGCCCGCTGAGACGGTGCATTATCATGAAGAAGGAAAAAACTGCCAAGTGTTGAATACTCGGGCCGAACTCGAAGAATCATTGTCAATAGGCGTTTCAAAATACGTAAATAAACTTTGGCAGTGGCAGTCGGCCCCTATGTAATAAATTATTTTTTAATAACTCCTTTGCTGTCGTAGAAGCAGGCCAACATTGTCTTCACTTTCGACTTTTGAAGAGGAAATTTAATTTTTTGTCTTTTGGTGATAATGATGACTTCCACTGAGCACTTTGGCGTTTAACTGTGGGATCATAGCGGAAAATCCATGTTTCATCCTCTGCAAAAATCAAATTTAAGAAATGTTTAATTCTGCGACACGTTTTGATGATGTCTTTTGAGTACTCAACACGCTGATGTTTTTGATCAGCAGACAACGCATGTGATACAAACCGACAAGAAACGTTTTTCTTGACAAATCTTCCACCAAAATTGTACGAATGGTCCCTCGGTTAACACCAAATTCATCTGACATCATCCTCACAGTCAAAGGACGATCCTCTTGTATCCGTTCTTTGACTTTTGCAGTGGTTTCCTCATTACGAACAGAAATTGGGCGTCCACGTCTAGTTGCATTAGTAATCGTTTTCCACACTACTTTTAAATCGTGAATATCACCTGAATATATGTGCACGAGATAAACAATTATCCCCATAAACTTGTCTCATCAATTTAACTGTCTCAGTGGCACTTTTTCCGAGTTTTAAACAGAATTTAATGTTAGCCTTTTGCCCCATGCTGTTTACTTGACAATGCACCTCTAACTATGTCAACAAAATGGCGGCTTTTTTGTCGTCTGCTTATCGGGCGGCGATGACAAGTTGCCAGATCATAGGTGAAGGTTGCCTCTTTGAATTCCATGCTTTGCTTTATAGATGACATTTATGTCTTGGCCATAATAAAATCAGTCCCATTATTTAATTGTCGGATCTTGTATATATATATCTCTCTCTCTGAACCTTAAGTGCCCAGGGCACATGGGGCTTCCGCAAGGGTTTTCCACAAATGCCTGTCCTTCGCCTTTTTTTCTGCTCTTGCCCAGGTGAGCCCTCTATTGCTAAGTATCCTCTCTGTTATTCTGCTCCATGTCTCTTTTGGTCTACCTTTACTTCTGTTCCCATGTGGTGTCCATCTTAGTGCTATTTTTGGTAGTGAGTTGTCAGTCAATCAGAGCACATGTCCCAACCATCCCCAGCGTCTTTCCTCAATAATTGCTGTCAGTGGTTTCATCTGCATTTCTGCTAATAAGATGTTATTTCTTATGGTGTTTGGCCAAAATATTTTTCTACTTCTTCGTAAACATTTAGTCTGGAAAGGATTCAACTTATTTTCTATGGTTTTGTTGATTTTCCAGCATTCACTTCCATAGAGTAGTACACTTAGAACATTACTCTTAAATATCCTGATTTTCATATTTATACTTAGTTTTTTATTTCCATATAGTCTGCAGCACTGCAAAAGCCTGGTTTGCTCTAGTAAGTCTGCTGTTGATGTCCTCTGTGCTGTCTCCATTTTCTACTACTCTACTGCCAAGGTGTACAAATTTGTTGACCTCCTCCACTAACTTGTTATCTACTCTGAGTACATTTCTGCTGTTCACATTTTGCTTCATTAACTTTGTCTTTCCTATGTTGATCTTTAGTCCTATGTTGTTTGCATTCTGAGTTAGTTTGTTTATTTTATCTTGCATATCTTTGTGGCTGCTTGATAATAGACAGATGTCGTCCGCAAAGTCAAGGTCCTCCAGCACTGTGTCAAGGGTCCATTGTAATCCTCTGCATTTGTCTAATGTTGCCTCCCTCATTAACCAGTCTACTGCAAATATAAATAATGTTGGTGATAGTACACATCCCTGCTTCACTCCTGTTTGTATCCTAAAGCTGCTGGAGGTATGTTCTCCACAGATCACTTTACACTAAAAACCCTCATATAGGGCTTTGATTACATTTACTATCTTATGGAGGAGGCCATGCCATCTTAGAATTTTCCACAGTGCATCTCTGGTGACAGTGTCAAAGGCTTTCTCAAAATCTATGAATAATGCATATGTTGTGCTATGCCACGCATTTGCCTGTTCTAATATTTGTCTAAGTACAAATATGTGATCTATGCATGATCTTCCTTTCCTAAATCCTGCCTGCTCTTTCCGAAGTTTTTCCTCAATGTTGGTACAATTCTGTTGATGATCATTCTGCAAAATACTTTACTGGTGAGTGGCAGGAGGGTAATGCCTCTCCAGTTCCCGCAATCTCTGAGGTCACCCTTCTTTGGTAGTTTTACTATAAGCCCAGTTTTCCACTCCTCTGGGGCTTTTTCTAGATCCCAAATTTGTTGTAATATCCGCCAAAGTTGTTTTGGAGTTTCTGTTTCTTCTGCTTTCAACATCTCAGCAGTCACTTCATCTTTACCTGGTGCCCTGTCTGATTTTAGCTTCTTTATCGCCTCCTTTACTTCACTTATTATTATTGGTCCTGTATTGATGTTTAGTTCCGTTTTTGCTTCAGGTATGTCTATTGTTTGTGCTGCTTGTGTTCTGTTTAGTAGGGTGTTAAAGTGTTCCCTCCATCTTTCAATTTTTTCTCTTTCTCCACTGACCAGATGTCCATTTTGTGTCCTTACTGCACTTTCACATCTTGTGTTGAAGTTACCTGTCATCTGCTTTGTGATTTTATATATGGTTTTCATGTCATTTGTATATGCTGCTTTCTCTGCTGCTTCTGTTAAGTTGTCATAGTATTGACGTTTATCTTGACGGCATGATTCCTTCACTTCTTTGTCTTTTTGTGCATAATTACTTAAAACTTGTTCTTTAAGCCGTTGTGATTTGGTGTTCAGTAATTTTTTCTTGATTTCTTTTCTTTGCTCTATCTTTTCCCATGTGGTCTTGCTTATCCATTCCTCTTTTCTCCGTTTCCGATATCCCAGCACCTCTTTTACTGTTTCTTGTAGTGTTTTATTGAATTCTAGTATGGACATTTCTGCTTCGTCTTGTAGGACACTGAATCGGTTCTTAAGTACTATTGAGAATTCATTTCTTGTTTGCTGGTCTTTCAGTTTTCTTGTATCAAAACGTATCTTTCTGTATTCTCTGATTTTGGCTCTCCTTAATTTTAGTTTTATTTTTGCTACCAGAAGGTTGTGATCACTTCCTACATCTGCTCCTTTCCTTGCTTGCACATCTTGTAGTGACCGTTTCCACTTGTTGTTTATTAGTATGTGATCGATTTGGTTTTCTGTGGTTTTATCTGGTGACCTCCAAGTCGCCTTATGGATGTTTTTATGTTGGAAAATTGTCTCTCCGATAGTCATCATGTTTTCTTCACAGAAACTGCACAGTCTTTCTCCATTTTCATTTATTTCTCCTATTCCTTCTCTTCCCATGATTCTTCTTCTTTCTTCATTTCCTTCACTTACTTTTGCATTGAAGTCGCCCAAGATGAGTAGCATATCATGCTTGGGTATTGTTTCTACTGTGGCTTGGAGGCTGTTGTAAAAATCTTCTTTTAATTCCTCTTCAGCTGCTTCTGTTGGTGCATAACAAACTATAATAGACAGCTTCGTGAATCTTGAGTTGAACCGTGCATATAATAATCTCTCATTTAATGCGGTCCATTTCAGCAATGCTCTTGATGCTTCTTTTGTTATAATCAATGCTACTCCTCCTTTATGAAGATCTTCTTTACCTGACCATATTATTGTATCTTCTGTGTGCTGTGTTGTTAATTTCCTTCTGCCTTGTCCTGTCCATCTTGCTTCTTGTATTCCTAGTATGTCTAGTTTGTATCTGTGCATTTCCTTGATGGTTTGTGCTAGTTTTCCAGTCTGGTTTAGTGTTCTTACATTCAAGCTGCCTATTTGCATCTTGTGTTTAGGTTCCAGGAGGTCTGCAGTCGGGCTGGGGACTTCCAGTGGCTGGCTTTCATCCACAACCTTCATGGGCTCAGTTTCCTGATACGCATTTCTCCTTCCACCTGCATTTATTTTTTCCCTTGCTTCTATTTCTGTAGCAGTCTGATAGTTTTTTTTTACCAGATAGGGTTGCTGGCCCTATGCCGAACCCTCCTTAGTCGCCTTTTACGATCATGCGTAGTAAGGTACAGTGGTCCTATTCTTTGCAGATCCCGGGTACCACACGGGGGATCTTGTATATACTTTTTATTTACTTTTATATTTTTATATACTTTATATATTACTAACAATTTTATTCGAAAAGCAATATACACTTTTAACTGTTTAAACTAATGTACAATATGTCATATTGTTAATCAGACTATGCCTTTGTGATCCTTCTAAATGAGACAAGCATCCCAGTCCACTTTATGAAATTTACCTCTTGAGTCCCCCTTGGTCATTTTATGTAACCTTCTCCCCCCCCCCCCCCCCGCCAGTACACAAAGAGTTAAGGGAAGCTAACTCGCTAGGTCTTCCAGTGTATCATCTTTCAGTGACCGTGACAGTTTCATTTCGTTCTTTTAGTTTTTCCTACTTCATTTGACAGTGATAGTGTGCGTTCTGAATTCAAGTCCATTAGTATTTTGTTGCCTTCTGCTTATTTTTTCAAATTAGCTTTTTTTGTAACAATGCCTCCAAGGAAACGTAAACCGATTGGCCAAATGCAATCAAAGGCTAAAAAATTGAAACAGCGTAGACAAGAAACTCCCGAGGAGATTAATAGAAAACTTACGACGCTGCGGGAGAGAGCTGCTACATCTAGAGCATCAGAGACAGTACATCAGCATGAGGTACGACTACAGGATAAGAGAGAAAGAGCTACTACATCTAGAGCATCAGAGACAGTACAACAGCATGAGGTACGACTACAGGATAAGAGAGATAGAGCTACTACATCTAGAGCATCAGAGACAGTACAACAGCATGAGGTACGACTACAGGATAAGAGAGATAGAGCTACTACATCTAGAGCATCAGAGACAGTACAGCAGCGTGAGACCCGAGTACAGGGAATGAGACAGACAATCACGGACGGCGCGATATTTTAGCTTAGCATTGGAAGGATTCCACTATGATCCACATAAGGACTACTTGCAACATACAAGTGTTACCATCGGAAAAATGGAAATGTTTTGTAAGTGCTGTCAAGCCAAAAAGTTTATATCAAGAGTCTCCTGGTATTTGCTGCAATAATGGGAAAGTGAAACTCAGCAACTCGAACCACCACCACAAGAACATTTGACTTTACACATTAAGAGATATGTCAGAGTCAAAGCATTTTCTTAGTAGCATCATAAAATACAACTCATGTTCTCAAATGACATCGTTCGGCACCACATCAGTTGTTGAACAGCCCGGATTTCCACCATCATTCACCGTGCAAGGGCAGATTTACCATAGGGCCGAATCGCTGCTTCCGCTGCCAGATCAGCCATCAACATTTCTACAACTATATTTTATTGGAAATGAACAAATGGAAACTGACCAGACGTGCGCCTACATCTCAGGAATAAGATGTCAGATTGTGTTAAACTTACAAAGGATGTTTCATGAGCACAATAATCGTATAAAACATTTAAAGCAGCACTGGAACGTACGCCAACGGATCAATATAAAGTAGTCATAAGAGCAGACCGAAGACCAGCGGGCCAACACAAGCGGTGCCTCAATGCTCCTCAGGTAGATGAAGTCGTCGTGGTTATACCAGGCGATGAGTTTGATCAACGGGATGTCGTAATTCAACGACGAGGCGAATCATTGCGGCGCATTTCAGAAACACATCGATCTTATTATGATCTACAGTACCCAGTGATTTTCCCCAGTGGTGAGTATAGATACCTTAGGCAGGTCAACCCAGCAACAGGTAAAACAATATGCAAGAAAGTTTCAGCGATGGATTTCTGTGCATACAGACTAATGATTAGAGATATTGAATAAAACCACATAATAAACTGTAGACAATTGTTTCATCAATTCATTGTTGATATGTATGCAAAAGTCGAGAGTGAGCGTCTTCTTTACATTCGTCTAAATCAACATAAACTGCGAGTTGAGAAATATATTCACCCGAGAGATGCTGTGGCAAATGACGGGAAGGCTGAAAACCTCGGTGCCTATGTTACACTGCAAGTTACGCTTACAGGCAGTCCCAGACACACGCACGAATACACGCAGGATGATATGACGTATGTGAGGACGTACGGGAGACCAGACGTATTTATCACATTCACCTGCAATCCGACTTGGGCAGAGATCAAGGAGATGCTTACCAGTGGTCAATTACCCAGTGAGCGCCACGACTTGTTTGCTAGAGTTTTTAAACAGAATCAGTTGAAACTAACTGACGTTATAACAAAGGGTCATGTCTTTGGTGTGCCAAGATGCTGGATGTACACGACTGAATGGCAAAAGCGAGGACTGCCAAACTCACACAATTTAATCTGGCTGGCGGACAAAATTCAAACTACACAAATCGATGACGTTATATCTGTTGAGTTGTCTGACCCACCACATGATCCTGAAAAACATGATCCAAGGACCAGGTGAAAATCTCAGTCCCAACTCTCCGTGTATGATGGACCGTAAGCGTACCATGAAATACCTGAGAAAATTGGTTAAAGAGACACAGACTGGACATGACGGTTATACTCTATATAGACGGCAAGTTCCAGAAGATGGAGAGTTCACGGCGAAACTAAAGATACGAAGCAATACAGAAATTAGAAATCGCCACTAGGTGGGCTGTACCATTTTCGCCGCTGCTGTCAAAAACGTTTCAGGCACACATTAACGTTGAGTACTGTAATAGTATGAAAACGATTAAGTATGTGTGAATATGTTAACAAAGGTAGTGATATGGCTGTTCTCGGCATAACCAGCGACAGAACAAACGATGAAGTGATGCGGTATCAGTTGGAACGGTACATTAGCAGCACCGAGGCAGTTTCGTGAATCGGAAATCCTAGGTTGATCAGCCACGAAACACGGCCTTAGCAGCGTTCTTTCAACTGTGTCAGCAAGATCCTTTCATAAGGACTTTGTTGTATCCTAAGATACTTCGATACTACAGATAGAATGCATCGAGGAAAGTTTTCTGTAAAAGAATAGTTGTCCACCCCCATTCTGGACATGATGCAGTCGCGAGTGACGCATTGGATCGAGTGTGCACAGTTCACCCCAATAACGCAGAAAGCTATTTCCTTAGGATGCTTCCCCACTCACTTCGTGGACCGAGATCTTTCGAGGAGCTACGAAAAGTAAACGGCGAAGTATGCCAGACATTTAGAGAGGCCTGTCAGAAGTTGGAAACCAAAGGAGACCAGCACTGGGATGACACATTGCGAGAGGCCGAATTGACCTCCCTCCCAGAGCAGATCAGAAACCTGTTTGCTATAATATTGACTACATGCAGTCTATTGAATCTAAACACTCTATGGAGAAAATATAAGGAGGCCCTAAGTGAGGATATACTCGCTAAAGTCCGGAGGGAAAATCCAACATTAGAAATTACGTTTGGTCCAGACATTTTCATCAAGGCTTTGATTTATTCTTGAGGCCAAATGTGTGGCCATGATCAGTAAAACATTACTGCAACTCGGCCTGCCTGCACCAGTACGAGACGGACAAGACGTACTTCACGCAGATTACATAGGAGAAAAGAACTAGAACGTCGAAAAGCTGAGTTCATACGACCCTGACAAGAAGCCGCTTCTAAAGCATGATCGGAAACATACCAAATTATCATGGATCAGGTAGCGAAATAACAAGGTGGTGTCATTTTTTCTTGATGCTTCTCGGGGCACAGGTAAAACATTTTTAACTAATTTAATTCTGGGCGAAAGGGAGAAGTTGCTCTTGCCATCGCCTCTTCAGGAATCGCGGCGACGTTAATAGAATGAGGGAGGACAGCCTACACTTAAGTTAATAGAAGGAGGGAGGACAGCCTACACTTAAGTTAATAGAAGGAGGGAGGACAGCCCGCACTTAAGTTGCCACTTGACATCGCCAGGCAGGAAAATCCTACCCGCAACATAAGTAAGGCAAGTGGTAAGCCGCAGGCGCTCAAGACATGTAAAATAATCGCATGGGATGAATGCACCATGGCTCACAAGAAACATTTCGAGGCCCTTGACGTCACTCAGAGAGATCTCACAGGAAATGACAACCTGATGGGAGTAGCTCTGGTGGAGACTTTCGAAAACCTCTGACCAAAGGTAACAAAGGTTGATGAGATCCACGCATGTTTAAAACAGTCGAATCTTCTGACAAAATAAAATTGCTATCCGATTTTTCAGTCTGGTGCCGTCCGTCGCAGAGCTAAAAGATGCAGTCTATCCGGCTGTTTTCCAAAACTATCACAATTTGAACTGGTTGAGAGAGAGAGAGAGAGAGAGAGAGAGAGAGCCATTGTTGCTGCTAAAAATGAAGATGTCCACGAAATAAACAATCAAATACTTGCCATATTACCAGGCATAGCCACTGAACACAAGTCTATCAATACCGTAGTAGATGTCGGTGAGGTAGTCAGTTTCCCATCATAGTTCCTAAACTCACTTGATCCGGCTGGATCGCCACCACATCGTAGGATCTCCAATTATTTTACTACGGAACCTCGACCCGCCAAAACTTTGCACCGGCACAAGGCTGTGTGTAAAGAAAATGATGGGCAGTGTAATTGAAGCGACTATCTTAACAGGAAAGGAAGAGGCTGACACAGTTTTTATCCCGCGGATACCACTCATTCCGACGGATCTCCCTTTTAACTTTAAGAGATCGCAATTTCCATTGAAATTTGCGTGCTTGATCACGATCAACAAGTCACAGAGGCAGTCTATTAAGTACTGAGGAGTGAACGTTTTGAATTAAATTAATATTATAGTAATTCTGTAAAATACTTTACTGTATACTTCGTATACTATACTTTGAATACTTATAGATAAAATTAGTTTTATTTTTTACTATAGATAGAATTCACTCCTTGTCCTATCTAACAGAAGATTGGGATAAATAAATATCCGGCCAACGCCGGGTAATTAGCTAGTCTATTCATAAACATGGCCATTTCGCTCAAGAACTTGATTTATCTCCTTCTTGAAACAGTTATATTCTCTTCAAAACAGACACTGCGATCTCTTCCTCTAAACAAAACATAATCTCCTTTCCACAGTATAATCTCCTCACAATGTCAGAGAGTATTTCCTCATGAAACTGAATATTATTCCCTCCTGAAACTATACAATATGATGTCCTCGTCAAAAACATTGCTATATTTTCATTATAACACAATGATCCATTGCTAAAATTATGAATTATTTCCTCCTTATCACTAAACATTATTGCTTCATGACGCTATACACCCAGGACAGTGAATGTGTAGCTTATGCCATGAAAGCTGGAAACAAATATACAACTGCCTTAGATTTAGGTAAATAAATCTTGCAACTTAATACATCAGTTCTCTCCTAAGCTAGAAAACATTTAGTTATGTTAAAAATAAATTTAGCTAAAAGAAACATGTACCTGAAGCACAGCAGAATATCACCTGTTCTCGACAATACGTGGTCACTAATCCCACTGTAAAAGAAACTTATTTCACCCCATTTTGATAAAATGAAAATATCAAATTACTGGGTTCTATATCAATATACAATAGACAATTATAGAATTTACTAGGAAATATAGTGCTGAAACTTCATTAAAGTTTTGATAGCCAAGCCTACCATGTGGCGTACCTTAACTCAGCTTCAAATTAACACTGTAAAACTATTTCTACAAAGCTCTAGATCTTATTTTAAAATAACACAGAATAAGTAACATAATCACACCACAATATCCTAAATGCACAAATTGGGTAAAAAAAATAATCATAGATAAAAGTTTTCACTCAATTTAATCTAGTCGAGACTGGCCCAGCAGGCATAAAGCCTGGGAATAACTGCTGGTCTCAGCCAGGCTCTCTCCGAAGTTGTCTCTTCAGCGGCCGGTCGTTGAAATGGGTTTTAATCTTCTGCTCGGGTTGGAGATCAATCCTCGAAACGAGTGGAAGTCGCGCCACGCCTACGATTTCTTAATTTGGCCTTCCCTTTATACTCCCCTAAATTACTTTCATAGACTTCAAAAGTTTTCTATTCCTTGAAGTAACTTGAGATAGTCCCGAGACTGTCACAACAACATATATCAACTTGAATGGATCACTTGCAGCGAGGCCCAGCAAAATCTCACTGTAGTACACAAAACGCTCACGTGAAAATGCCGAAAATAGACAGAAGGAGAAACACAAAGTAAAAATAAGTGAATTTATTAATAAACGCGCAACTCCTAAGGATGTAATTGTTTGTACGGACGGATCTGTGACCAGGGGAACGAATAGGGTTTTGCAACATACCGAGGAGATAAAGCATTGAGTATGCGAGTGGAAATAGAGAGGCTATCACACAAAAATTAAAATGAGAGGTGACCCATAACGCAGCGCATCACCATCATCACCAACTGTTAAAGCCCACTGAGAAAAGTGGAGCACATAAGCATAAGAAGTGAATGGCCAGAAATAACTGATAAATCTCACATAAAAGCATCGCATGAATATATTATGTGGATCATGCCGTAGTCGATAGGAAACGACAAGGCTGACCACTAGCAGCAAGGGCCAAATCGAAGGACTCGACAAATAAAGACAAACTGGACCTACACAAATCCATTGGACAACAACTCGAGGATAAATTGCCAAGTAATTTCCTCCCAAGTACCCACCACGAACACTTCAGTGAGTTACATATAGCCAATGGCAGTGAATACAAATCCCATCTAAATGTCGGATCACGTGTAATATACAACCAACACAATAATGGAATCATTCCTCTAAAACATTGAAGGACATTGTAATTTCAAAGCCGAAGACATATGGGTATGCCCCGAGTGTACTGAGGCAATTCCCCAGGACCAACAATCGAGCAAGGACCTTTCCAGGTTTCAGTACTAGTTGTCAGTGTTACATACATTAAAAATAATACTTTATATTCATTTTGGTAAAGCCTCTACGTTTAAAATGTGCCTGAACAATTGTCAAAGTATAATACCACTTACAGAACCCCGTGTCTGCACGAACGTGAACATGTGATAACACACGCTGTGAAAACGAGAGTAATGAGACTAATGTCTTGTTCTGTCATGTTATAATATTGAGAGCAGAACTATGAGGCTTTTCCTGGTATTTTTATTAGACTTCAAACGGATCATTTCCGACTAAAAACAAATTAGGATGTCTAAGAAGACTTGCAACGAACATGTATGGAAAAATGGCAACTTTCAGTTTTAGCTCGCCAGATCAATAAAGATTAATCTGTGGACTTATCATTGGACTGAACTTCACGTATTTTGAACAATAAGTTATGGTGGCATATACGTACACTCTTCATAAGCGTCGCTTCAAACGTATCTTCATACTGTTTTAATCAGGCAGACTATTTTTGTAATATGTATGAGTTCATTAAGTGGCTGAATATTATTATTCACTAAACCAAATACAGTTAGTTAGAATACTGTTTTCCTTTTTTGTCAGCATGATTTCATTTGGAATTGGACCTCGTTCCTGCGCCGGAGAAGTTTTTGCCCGTTCACGAGTGTTTATGTTCATCACATGCATCCTCCAAAAGTTTGACATCCTGCCTCCAGCCCATGATAAAATAGTTCCCGCTGATTTCAAGATGAAGCATGAAGCATCAAATGGTTTCATACGCCAAGTTCCACCGTACAGATGTCGTCTACTGCGCAGAAGTAGAAAAGAATTGTGAACATCTAGAAAATGCTACCAGTGTTATCTTTTGTGTTAGAGATTCCTATCTTCAGGCCTAGAGGTAGCTAACATTGAATAGCCAGTTTTGACTTGAATGAATCTAAATACTACAACTTGATAATGATAATTTTTAGCATTTGCTATAGTTAAAGTAGGATATTTTCTACTACTTTTTACTTTGTGGTATTTTTAATGTGCTATTATGTAATTCTCTCTTCTTGAGTACTACTTTATATTGTTGATTGCTTAACTGAATACTGGTTGATGAAACAATTAGCAAACTCCTACTACACTCCACGCAGAGTAACACAACGACAATGAACCAGACACTCTGACGCTCTTCATTAGAACATATGTATCAGAGAACTGGACCATGATTAAACTGGCAATAACTCGACGAGACTGACAAAATCAACTCAGTTATCGACAAAATCCTAGTTGGAAAATATCACAATCGAACCACATTTAGGTAATCCTGTCATGCTTTAGAGGCACGTAGGGATATGGTGTTAGTGCCCGTATTTTCCTTGACCTGTCAGCAAACTAGAGGGTGATATGGTCAGTATCTCGCCTGGCGGCCTTTCCTTCCCCAACTCCATAAGAAGTCGGGTACCCATTTCTACAGCTGGGTGACTGGGGTGCCCCCGGCCGGATTCGAACCTTCGCCATGAGAGACCAGTAGAACCACATTTATTCACGGACAAACTGAAATGGGGAGAAGTGAAGGCAAAGATAATGCCAAAAAGGCAGAAAAATATTATGAGATTCCCGGCGCGATCTCTCTACGCCAGTGGGAAGAAAGCTTCTATAAAATCATAACAAAACTTCATGGTCACTAAAGTTCCAGAACATGCCCAATACAGAAAACTGCATCACCAAAGTATGTGTGCCTATTCTAAGCCTACCCTAACAAGATAAAGTAATTTTTACTTCATAAGTCCACGTGACAAAGCCTAAACCATGCCCTCTCCTTATTCCCTAACGATAGTTTTTCTTCTATCCAAAATCTCACCGAAATCCATGAAGATCAAAGATTCAAAACATTGTAGATCCAAAAACAAATCACTCTCCACCCTACATAACATCCTCCCATCATATCATTCCATCCCCTAATCGTAAATCTAATCCTGTCCTCCCCTCCCATGTTTAAATAGTCTAAAGCTGTACCTAAAACTCCATGTTTTCCCACACATTTCATTCTCTTAACGCGAGTTTTACAATCCGTGTTATCACGCCCACTTTTAGAATTTTCCTCACGTTTTAATTGTGGCATGGGCACTGATCGTAACGGGGAATAACTAACAATAACAGCTCTTAACTTCCTTAACTCCCCTTTCACTGTAACATATACTGTTATACAATTAGGTAGTGGAGACCATTCTGTAACTGTATAAGAATTTATTCTTTTTGTTTGCAGCTGAGCCAATCTTCATTAATTATTTTTTATTATGATTTTATAAACTGCTATCTGAAGATTACCGATAGTTTTGTTTCTTCCCGTGTACCACTGGTATTTTTCATCAGAATATAAATGACTTATATTAGTATATGAATGATTGTATGTGGTGTTATTGTTCATTCCTCGAATATTTCAGTTCGACGAAAAAAAAATGAAAATACGCTACCTTTAATTATTTTTTTTATTTCACTGTTATGCTTTTCATTCGCTATTTTGGATAATTTTTATTTGTTTAATCGTCGACGAAAACGAATGATGGAAAATTACTTATCAAACTACAAACCGATGAGTCCTATAATACTATAAGTTGAACATAGTGAATTGTAATTATTTATATTAGCACTAAAATTGCTAATTTGACTAATGAGGGACTGAAAGCTTTAAAAATTGTTATGAAAGTATTCAAGAAAGATGATATCTTCAAAGATATGTCTGCATCAAAAGAGGTTAATATCTTTTAAAACAATAAAATCTTTACAGTTTTTGCTAGCACTTACGAGTAGGCCACTTAGTAGTTTTCACGTAAAGTACAAAAAATATTGTGGGTCACTTTGGTTAAACTTCTTTCTGCTCTTGAAAATACGTGACAATACGAAAGCCTTCCATAATCTTTCACAACTGCATTACAAAAACAAAAAACAGAAACATAGAAATATAAAATGTATCTAGTAAACCGATCGAAAATAAAAGCTGAGTACGTACTAGTCCAGAAAGTCAGGTTTCTTCTAACTTCACACAAACGTGTTAACACAGTTTCTCAGAAACACAGGATGCTCACAGGATACTCACAGGATACTCACAGGATACTCACAGGATGCTCACAGGATACTCACAGGATACTCACAGGATACTCACAGGATGCTCACAGGATACTCACAGGATGCAAGTTTGTGTTTACATCTAGTTCTTCCGGCAGACGACCGTTAAGAAACAAGTTCATCTCATTCTCAGCGAGATTTTTTAGAACTCAAGATTAAACTGTTCTCTTCTTCTCAAGATTAAGACTGTCTACTTCTCAAGATTAAGAATGTCTACTTCTCAATATTAAGACTGTCTATTTCTCAAGATTAAGACTGTCTATTTCTCAAGATTAAGACTGTCTACTTCTCAAGATTAAGACTGTTTCGGCTTCTTGTCTCCAAGAATCAGTTAACTCTGTTCTTGTTTTTCCGTAATATTCCATTTTAATATTCTTCAATATGTGAAGGCGAAATGGAAAGTGATAAACAACAACAAATATGAATACAAATCTTTAACAAAAGAAGTAAGACGAAACATAAGAAAAGACAAAAAACAATGCATGTAAGACTGCTGTGCCAGAATAGAAGGACATGAAAAGTGTGGAAGGGATAGTGAAATGTTTAAATAAATGAAGACATTGATGAGAAATGTCACAATAGTGAAATGTTTAAATAAATGAAGACATTGATGAGAAATGTCACATCGAAGCTAAATGTAATTTGTGACGAGATGGGGAAGACCTTGATAAAGACAGAGGAAATTCTAGAAAGATGGAAGGAATATTGTAGAGGAATGTATGAAACAAGCGACTGTGAAAACAGAAACCAAAAGTATGAATTATTATTGGAGGAGAAAGAACCTGAACGAACAATAGAAGAAGTTTTATGGGCAATAAAGAATCTGAAAAATGGTAAATCACCAGGATGTGAAGAGATAACAACTGAACTTATTAAAGTAGGAGAAAAGAAACGTACAACAATCTATCATGCACTATGTAAAAAGATATGGCATTCAGGTATTTGGCCAAAAGAATGGAAAAGAACTGTATTCATACAAAAAATGGTAACTTGAAATTATGCACAAACTACCGAACTGTTGCTCTGATTAGTCATGCCAGTAAAATTCTGTTAAAAACCGTAATGGATGGGCTTAGTAAGAAAATAGAAGAAGAAGTCAATATGGTCCAAGCTGATTTTAGACATGGAAGAGGATCAAGAGATCATATATTCAATATAAGATTAATAATAGAGAAATGCAGAGAGTTTAATGTGAATCTATATTTATCTCTTATAGACTACTCAAAGGCATTTGAGTGTGTACAACACCAGAGACTTTGAGAAATATGAAAAAAATGGGATTTCCAACATATTTGATACAATTAACATCACTGCTGTATCTAGACCAACAATCAGCATTAAGAATTAATGGTGAAACAACAACTTGGTTTGACATAAAACAGGGGGTCCATCAGGGGTGCATATTGTCGCTTTACTTATTTAACTTGTATACTGAAAATATAATGAGGAATGTTAGAGGAGGTGTAGATAAAAAATTACTATACCATAACAATTGGAGGTTATGAAAAACCAGAGATTAGATATGCTGATGACACAGTATTACTGTCCACAATATAAAAAGGAATGGAAAAACGAATTATATCAGTCCGTAAAAACAGAGAAGAGCAAAATCTCTATCTTAATGCAAAGAAAACTAAATAGTGACAACTGACAAAATAAATAAGACAACTGAAATATATACATCAATTAGGACAATTTGGAGGGGGTGGAGAGTTTTGAATATCTTGGATCATTACTAACTAAAAATAGAGACACAGTGAGGGAAATTAAAAGGAGGACAGCTATCAATTCTGCAAACAATAAAACAACTAAAGAAGCTGTGGAGAGGAACAAACAGAGCTACAAAATTAAGATTTTTAAGGGCATGCATCTTTCCCATCGCAACATATGCCTGTGAGAGCTGGACATTTAATAAAACAGCTGAGAAACGCATAAATGCCTTTGAATGCAAATGCTACAAAAGATTTCTTCAAGTATCATGGGCACAGAAAAGAACAAATATATCCATACTACAAGAACTTAATACTGAAGAGGATTAAAGAGAGAAAACTTAAATATTTTAGACATATTAAATGCCATAATAGTTTAGAGAAGACAGTCTTGGAAGGGTGCATAATGGGAAAAAGAAAAAGAGGAAGACTAAGGCGACGATGGCTGTCAGACATGGTTGATTATCTGTAAATGGATGCATCAGCAGCAGGGCACCTCGCTTACAACCGAGAAGCCTACAAGAGAGCTGTTAGGGAGGCAAAGTTCCACAAGAGACATGCAAACGACTGACTGACTAAATACTCACTCAGTAAATGGAATCTTTCTGAAGAACAACAGTGACTATGTTAGTTAGATTTTCTGCAACCCCGAGGCTGTTTCGCGCAAAAGTTTCATAATGTATGACAGGCTGACAATCAATGTCTACAGGTCCAAGTTTCTGTAGCCTACCCACGGTGCGCTCTAATGTCTTGATGTTTGAGACCTGTACTACGGCAAGGACCCCGACTTTCCCGTCAACCTTGAACTTGTTCAGAACTGTTACATCTGTGCACTGGACTTCTAAAAACTTTGCTAATTTTGCTAATGATTGTTTTCGTGCCTTGTCCTTTTTTATACCAAATCCTAAAAGAAATTTTAAAAAAAACTTCAACACTAGCAGCAAATAACATCATAGATCCCCTCAGGTTCCTATCTCTGATAAGAGATTTTACCGAGCTGACACAAAATAAAACTAGCATATTTTCATGTTTTCAAAGCCTACGTTTCGTTATATGTCACAAGGGCAATTTGATGCAGGAATTTCATACGCGGATTTCACACACTAATTGTCATTCTGATAAGTCCGTGAAAGATGGTTTTTATTATAAGAAAAAAACATCAGTGGCTTTATGCTAAAAAATACAGGAAACAGATTACGTAAAATATATGCTGCTCATGGATATCGCCCCTAGCTTTATTTATTATCTCTCCGCGACCATTTGCATCTATTATTATTATTTATTATTTGTATTAATAAATTTATTACCTGTTAAACCAATACATGTTTATGATTATAAGAGTTTAATGTTGAGGCGTAGAGATCTTTTGATTAAAAAGGATTACTAAATCCTATATCCATTTCGCAACAGACCCGAGCTAAATTTAAATCTTGGTTATACTTAGCTTCTTATAGACTTAGTTTATACTTAGTTTACACAACAGGCCGAAGAAACGGAGGTCGACCACATGAAACTCTAAAGAGGACATTGTTAAGAGAGGCCAGTTTAGTGAGAATAACATCACTTGATGAGGTTAAAAAGCTAGGCGAAAACATGAAATCTTGCCAAACTACCATGCAAGCCCTATGTGACGTTTAACGGCACGGGAAGGATGTAAGGATACTTAGCTTTTGGTGTTAAATTGTACTATGGACAGAGTATGTTAGAGAGTTAAGCAATCTGGCAGATTTAGTCAATGTAATCTACGTTGGGACATAAATTAGTGAACTTTTTCCTAGTTACTTTTTTTCAAAGGCATCAGTTATTTATTTTCTAAACCTCTTAAGAGAATTCTAAAATAGTTCAATGAACTTTTACATCATCTCTTCTCTGTCACCAACCGACGCTGAACAACGATCTTCGTTCTACCTAACACGTTTGGTCAGTTACACGATGTAATAATATAATTGCATATTTCTTACTGTACCATTACATGGGCAGCCAAGTCTTCATTTGTGTGAGTAATTGTTCTATATTTATTACTGCAGGCAACTCGCTTCTTTATCATTCTCTACATAAGCATTACGTGAGTTCGCGGTGAATGTAAACCCAGCTTATGTTAAAGGCGTTTTTTAGTCTGTTTTGTGTAAGTGAAGTAATCAAGGATACAAATAACAGACTCCCACAGTTCATTACCAGTTACTAGAGCTCCGAGTGCTCTTTCTTCCTCTAATGCGTGCTGTTTATTCCTCGAGGAACATTCTTTCATGAGCCTGGCTAACACAAGAAGCCTGACATCCAACACAAGGAAAAATTCGCTGGGCATGGGAGGTAAAAAAAATGTTATTTTGTAGCAGCCTGTGAATTTAACATCCAAAAAGTAGTTGTTAGGACTTTATACCGGATGTGTTAGTCTGCATTTCCTCTTCTTCGTCTATTACAGAACAAGAGAGATAATCGTGTTTATCTATTGACGAGGGCAATCGTCGCCCTTGTGGGATAGCCTTTTATGTAGCTTCCGCGATAGGCGTTGTTCGTGATTTTTCTAGAAGATTGCGCGAGGTAGGATTCTGTTGAAAGTTGAATTGCGGGAAAGACTGTTGAACGAAAGTCATTCTACGTCTGAATGTGAAGCTGTGAGGTCGGATATTTTTCATATTAGTGTCGAGAAGATGTGGCGTTTCGTAATTGTTAAGTATGAACTGACTCGACATGTGGCAGGGAAACCTGCCACATGTCAACATTTCGTCACCATTCTTCATAACCATCAAGTCCATCGAATAAAACTCATATAAGCTTGCCATGCCCGACCGCCTTGCTCTTCCGTAACTCTTTGTGCCAATACATGTTTAGAAAGAATCTGGGAGAGAATTTGAGACTGAAGATGTGTGTAATTAATTCAGTACTACTTCCAACCAGGTAATGCATATGCCAGAGTGTTGTCCAACCAGATGTCTTAATGTAATATAGGCTTCTCTACCATGTATATAAATGTATATATCAGGCTTATCTACCATGTATATAAATGTATATATCAGCTTCTCTACCATGTATATACATATATATATATATATATATATATATATCAGGCTTCTCTACCATGTATACACAAGTATATATCAGCTTCTCTACCATGTATAAACATGTATATATCAGCTTATATCAACTTCTCTACCATGTATATACATGTATATATCAGCTTATCTACCATGTATATACATATAAATATCAGCTTATCTACCATGTATATCCATGTATATATCAGCTTATATCAGCTTCTCTACCATGTATATACATGTATATATCAGCTTCTCTACCATGTATATACATGTATATATCAGCTTCTCTACCATGTATACATGAAGAATAATGGTACTAAGCTTCACGAAGACAAAGAAATGGGCGAAATGTGTCGGGGGTGTGTGGTGATGGATGGGGGAGGTTGAGAGAGAAAAGAGAGATATACTGAGGTCACATTTTAATTCTCCCTTTTTTTGTGATAGCTGTGATTATTTCCTATTTCTAGAGTATGCAAAATTAGGCCATAATTGATGAACTCAGATAAAAATCGAGTTACTTATGTTATCAGTTGTTCTGTGGTACACACTGGTGAGCGAATCCTCGTCAGGCGTTAGTTTTATGTACAACGAAAAGAGTTATAGGAGGCTAAGGAGTGACTATGTACATGTATAGTGGGAATCGAGAGAGGGATTGAAGAGGAGAGAGAAAGAGACAGAATGAGTAGAAGTAGAGTCAAACCACCTTTAATGTTGTTCAAAATAAGGGTAATGGAGAAAAGATGTAAAGTAAACTAAACGGCTGATTAGTTTAAAGCGATTATGTTGGTTCTGCATGGTTTTTGTGTGTTTAATGTATGGCTGACAGCTTCTACTAAAGGGCTGGTCAAAAGAAAGGGTCTCTCAAAATAACAATTAATTATGTTAAACTACCTCAGCCGAATGAATTCATCAATTACTGCTTTACTCTTTTTGCCCGACAGCAAGAAATCGGACTAGTTTAACCCTTGCATCAATCACATTCTCAATCACACTCTCAATCACACTCTCAATCACACTCTCAGTCACACTCTCAATCACACTCTCAGTCACACTCTCAGTCACACTCTCAATCACACTCTCAGTCATATTCTCAATCACACTCTCAGTCACACTCTCAATCACGCTCTCAATCACACTCTCAGTCACACTCTCAATCACACTCTCAGTCACACTCTCAATCACACTCTCAGTCACACTCTCAGTCACACTCTCAATCACGCTCTCAGTCACACTCTCAATCACACTCTCAAGCACACTCTCAGTCACACTCTCAGTCACACTCTCAGTCACACTCTCAGTCACACTCTCAATCACACTCTCAGTCACACTCTCAATCACACTCTCAGTCACATTCTCAATCACACTCTCAGTCACACTTTCAGTCATACTCTCAGTCACACTCTCAATCACACTCTCAATCACACTCTCTGTCATACTCTCTGTCACACTCTCAGTCACACTCTCAATCACACTCTCAATCACACTCTCAGACACACACTCAATCACACTCTCAGTCACACTCTCTGTCACACTCTCTGTCACACTCTCAGTCACACTCTTACATTCGTATTGGTGCACATCATCATGAACACCTAACTCTAAGATAAGTTCAGAACAACTACATTCATCGCCACAATCTGCATTGCTCCTTCTTACATGATTTTTTCCCCCAAACGTAAGCAGTTACATAATGATAACGTTAACGAATAAAAAGAAGAAATGCCACAGAGATGTGGACTGGAAAAGCTCGTCTTGCTTTAAATTCTTATCAGCTTAAGAAGAAATGTGCATGAACAAAGCTATCACCACTACAACGTTGTTCCGAGGAGACTGATTTAGAGGAGATGGAAGAAGCTTTTTACATGGGTGACATTTGTCATTTCATGGAAGAAGAGACAGAGGAAGACAGAGAGAGAGAGAGAGAGAAGTTACTGGATGAGCTGTCAGTGTGGCTAGGAAGAAAGTCATCGGCGGATCTCATAGTCAAGTCTAAAGACAGGGAATTGTGGGGAGAAATGATCGCCTAGACCACGTGGCACGGCACTTAGAAGACAATTGTAAATGGAACTTGGAGAGGGGTTATTAAAGACCTCATTCGATCAGATCAGTCACGAGAGTATTTTCTCTCAGTCTCTCAGTTATGTTCGGAATTGAATGGTTATATGAAAGTGCTGAATTGACTTCCCATCTCTTATGTTGTAAGAATATACTGGGGTGCTTCTGAGACATAAACATGTTCATGATGCTCCATAAGTCTCAGTTGTTGCGGTCTCTGTGTAGAAGAACGAATGATGGAAATACATACATAAATAACAATTCCAGTGTCGTAATAATGAACAAGTATGTAAAGAAGAACCAAAAAAAAAACAATGGTCAATAATTCCATTGAAAATTATTTGACTAATAAATCATTATTTAATATTTGACATCAATACTAATTTGCTGTAGTGATTTTTTTCGCTACGTGAAGACTGTTTGTGAAAATGTTTTCTGCATCGCAGCTGGTAAGTGTCACAGCTATCATTACTTTCCACACTGCTTTTCAGTATTACTAATAATGATGAAAAGAGTTATCTGCTCCTTTATTTTAACAGTTCTCATACATTTTATCTTTTCTTTCTTAAACCATCCATAATCTAACAATCAAAAGATTCGCTTATCGGCCATCATGGAAAAAAAAATTATCTGTCTGGTGAAAATTTCATCTGAAGTTGATAAAACTGAAAACGATCAAAAGATGTAGAAATTTCTGATAGATATAACATAACGAAAATAATCACAAAACGTCTTTTCATAATCTGTAATTCTTTTAAACAATTTATTGATACTATTTATCAAGCTACAAACCAATAAGCCATGCAATGTTTAGTCTGAAAACAATGGATTTTAATTATTTATATAAACACTGAAATTGTAAAAAAGTATGAAAGTGTGAACGGTTGTAGAGGATTATGAAATTATTTATAAAATGACTACTCCTCACAGACACGCACGTATCAAGGAGAAGAAAGAACAATACTTTTAAAACCGCAAGAACTTTATAATGTTTGTTAACACTCTCGAGTCGGTTACATAGTCCTAACTGCACCATAAAGCTTGGTCTTTAAGTGAAGTACAGAAAACATTTGGAACCACACTGCTCCAATTGTTTTTCTCCTTATGAAAACACATCTTCTGTAAAAAAAAAATTCCTCATGTCAGCTACAGAATATATATACTGTTTTCAGTATTACATAAAATAAAGGTAAAGGTATGAACTGTGAACAGTAAAACCATAAGTGCTCTGTTGCCTAGTCTGCAGTTGACCAGAAATGTATATATATATATATATAACAATTCCAGTGTCGTAATAATGAACAAGTATGTAAAGAAGAACCAAAAAAAAAACAATGGTCAATAATTCCATTGAAAATTATTTGACTAATAAATCATTATTTAATATTGACATCAATACTAATTTGCTGTAGTGATTTTTTTCGCTACGTGAAGACTGTTTGTGAAAATGTTTTCTGCATCGCAGCTGGTAAGTGTCACAGCTATCATTACTTTCCACACTGCTTTTCAGTATTACTAATAATGATGAAAAGAGTTATCTGCTCCTTTATTTTAACAGTTCTCATACATTTTATCTTTTCTTTCTTAAACCATCCATAATCTAACAATCAAAAGATTCGCTTATCGGCCATCATGGAAAAAAAAATTATCTGTCTGGTGAAAATTTCATCTGAAGTTGATAAAACTGAAAACGATCAAAAGATGTAGAAATTTCTGATAGATATAACATAACGAAAATAATCACAAAACGTCTTTTCATAATCTGTAATTCTTTTAAACAATTTATTGATACTATTTATCAAGCTACAAACCAATAAGCCATGCAATGTTTAGTCTGAAAACAATGGATTTTAATTATTTATATAAACACTGAAATTGTAAAAAAGTATGAAAGTGTGAACGGTTGTAGAGGATTATGAAATTATTTATAAAATATGACTACTCCTCACAGACACGCACGTATCAAGGAGAAGAAAGAACAATACTTTTAAAACCGCAAGAACTTTATAATGTTTGTTAACACTCTCGAGTCGGTTACATAGTCCTAACTGCACCATAAAGCTTGGTCTTTAAGTGAAGTACAGAAAACATTTGGAACCACACTGCTCCAATTGTTTTTCTCCTTATGAAAACACATCTTCTGTAAAAAAAAAATTCCTCATGTCAGCTACAGAATATATATACTGTTTTCAGTATTACATAAAATAAAGGTAAAGGTATGAACTGTGAACAGTAAAACCATAAGTGCTCTGTTGCCTAGTCTGCAGTTGACCAGAAATGTATATATATATATATATAACTTCAGAATAGAGGAACGTGATCATATATTTCTTCGGTCTCGATCTTGAAGATATAACTGGATTAGAAGTTTTTATTTCATGAAAACATATGTGTAAAATGATTTCAAATAAAAATAAAGCTAAGTGAATACATTTTCTACAATTCAGTCAACAACTTTCTGGCGAAAGTTGACCACCACCTCGAGGAGAAGGTCCACCTCGGGTATAAAAACCACACTGAATGCAGTTTCAGAGAGGCATAACAACAACAATAACAGCAATAACCTACAAAACAAGACTGAAATAATAGAGTTTTAATAACAAACTTTATTTCTTATCATCGTATACCGCTCTTCTGCAGAAAGTCAAACTTAGTATATAACGATGAAGCCTGTTAGTATATAATGATGGAGCCTGTGATATAGAAAACAAGTCAAACTTAGTATATAATGATGGAGCCTGTGATATAGAAAACAAGTCAAACTTAGTATATAATGATGGAGCCTGTGATATAGAAAACAAGTCACACTTAGTATATAACGATGAAGCCTGTTAGTATATAACGATGAAGCCTGTGATATAGAAAACAAGTCAAACTTAGTATATAATGCTGGAGCCTGTGATATATAAAACAAGTTAAACTTAGTATATAATAATGGAGCCTGTGATATATAAAACAAGTTAAACTTAGTATATAATGATGGAGCCTGTGATATATAAAACAAGTTAAACGTAATATATAATGCTGGAGCCTGCGATATATAAGACAAGTTAAACTTAGTATATAATAATGGAGCCTGCGATATGGAAAACAAGTCAAACTTAGTATATAATGCTGGAGCCTGTGATATATAAAGCAAGTTAAACTTAGTATATAATAATGGAGCCTGTGATATAGAAAACAAATCAAACTTAGTATATAATGCTGGAGCCTGTGATATAGAAAACAAGTCAAACTTAGTATATAATGATGGAGCCTGTGATATAGAAAACAAGTTAAACTTAGTATATAATGATGGAGCCTGTGATATAGAAAACAAGTTAAACTTAGTATATAATAATGGAGCCTGTGATATAGAAAACAAGTTAAACTTAGTATATAATGATGGAGCCTGTGATATAGAAAACAAGTTAAACTTAGTATATAATGATGGAGCCTGTGATATATAAAACAAGTTAAACGTAATATATAATGCTGGAGCCTGCGATATATAGGACAAGTTAAACTTAGTATATAATAATGGAGCCTGCGATATGGAAAACAAGTCAAACTTAGTATATAATGCTGGAGCCTGTGATATATAAAGCAAGTTAAACTTAGTATATAATAATGGAGCCTGTGATATAGAAAACAAATCAAACTTAGTATATAATGCTGGAGCCTGTGATATAGAAAACAAGTCAAACTTAGTATATAATGATGGAGCCTGTGATATAGAAAACAAGTTAAACTTAGTATATAATGATGGAGCCTGTGATATAGAAAACAAGTTAAACTTAGTATATAATAATGGAGCCTGTGATATAGAAAACAAGTTAAACTTAGTATATAATGATGGAGCCTGTGATATAGAAAACAAGTTAAACTTAGTATATAATGATGGAGCCTGTGATATAGAAAACAAGTTAAACTTAGTATATAATGCTGGAGCCTGTGATATATAAAGCAAGTTAAACTTAGTATATAATGCTGGAGCCTGTGATATAGAAAACAAGTCAAACTTAGTGTATAATGATGGAGCCTGTGATATAGAAAACATGTCAAACTTATTATATAACGCTGGAGCTTGTGATATAGAAAACAAGTCAGACTTAGTATATAATGCTGGAGCCAGCTTGCTGTGTCCCTCGTTTTCAAAGCGAAAACTCAGTCATGTCATCTTTTGTCTTGTCCACAAATCTTTGTCGTTGTCAACCTCTTGCTCTTTTTTTTTTTTTTTGTCTTTTAAATTTCTTCCCAGTGCAGTTTTCCTCGTTGTATTATGCTACTTTATTTGACCGAAATATATGAACTGTCCGGTTCTTCTATCTTTCTGGGATTTTTTTATTATTTCTGTTTTTTAATTTCAATTGTTTTAGTATTTCTTTGTTCTATTTTGTGTCCATGACATTCGCCCTACTCTTCTGTATGTCATTATTTCAAGTGCCTAGGTTTATTTTCCTCTCTTATTTAATGTCCGTGCTTCTAAACCACTGAAAAATGTGAAATGTAAAAATAGCATCTTCATTTCATAGCAGGCAAGAACTACCTAATCATTAATAACCCAGGCATCAAATTATATAACAGGATCGAACCACCTAACCATTAACTTCTCATGCATCAAACTATATAGCAGACCCGAACCACCTAACGATTAACTGCCCAGGCCTCAAACTATATAGCTTGCTTCAACAACCTAGCCATTAACTGCCCAGATGTCAAACTATATAGCATGCTCGAACAACCTAACCATAAACTGCCTGGGCATCAAACTATATAGCAGACCCGAACCATATAACCATTAACTGCCCAGGCATCAAACTATATAGCAGCCTAAAGGAATCTAAACAATGACTGCACAGGCATCAAACTATATATCAAGCCCGAATCACCTAAACATTCATTGTCCATGCATCAAACTATATAGAGGTTCAAATCACCTAACCATTAACTGCCCAGACCTCACACTATATAGCAAGCTCGAAACATCGAACCATTAACTGACCAGGCATCAAACTATATAGCTGCTCGAATCACCTAACTGTTTACTATTCAGGCATCAAACTATATAGCAGCTCGAACCACCTAAACGTTTACTACTTAATCATTACACTATATAGCAGGCTCGAACAACCTAACCGTTCACTACTCAGGCATCAAACTATATAGCAGGCTCGAACAACCTAACCGTTTACTACTCAGGCATCAAACTATATAGCAGGCTCGAACAACTTAACCGTTCACTACTCAGACATCAAACTATATAGCAGGCTCGAACAACCTAACCGTTCACTACTCAGGCATCAAACTATATAGCAGGCTCAAACAACCTAACCGTTCACTACTCAGGCATCAAACTATATAGCAGGCTCGAACAACTTAACCGTTCACTTCTCAGACATCAAACTATATAGCAGGCTCGAACACCTTAACCGTTCACTACTCAGACATCAAACTATATAGCAGGCTCGAACAACTTAGCCGTTCACTACTCAGGCATCAAACTATATAGCAGGCTCGAACAACTTAGCCGTTCACTACTCAGGCATCAAACTATATAGCAGGCTCGAACAACTTAACCGTTCACTTCTCGGACATCACACTATATAGCAGGCTCGAACAACTTAACCGTTTACTACTCAGGCATCAAACTATATAGTAGGTTCGAACAACTTAACCGTTCACTACTCAGGCATCAAACTATATAGCAGGCTCGAACAACCTAACCGTTCACTACTCAAGCATCAAACTATATAGCAGGCTCGAACAACTTAGCCGTTCACTACTCAGGCATCAAACTATATAGCAGGCTCGAACACCTTAACCGTTCACTACTCAGACATCAAACTATATAGCAGGCTCGAACAACTTAGCCGTTCACTACTCAGGCATCAAACTATATAGCAGGCTCGAACAACTTAGCCGTTCACTACTCAGGCATCAAACTATATAGCAGGCTCGAACAACTTAACCGTTCACTTCTCGGACATCACACTATATAGCAGGCTCGAACAACTTAACCGTTTACTACTCAGGCATCAAACTATATAGTAGGTTCGAACAACTTAACCGTTCACTACTCAGGCATCAAACTATATAGCAGGCTCGAACAACCTAACCGTTCACTACTCAAGCATCAAACTATATAGCAGGCTCGAACAACTTAGCCGTTCACTACTCAGGCATCAAACTATATAGCAGGCTCGAACAACCTAACCGTTCACTACTCAAGCATCAAACTATATAGCAGGCTCGAAGAACCTAACCGTTTACTACTCAGGCATCAAACTATATAGCAGGCTCGAACAACTTAGCCGTTCACTACTCAGGCATCAAACTATATAGCAGGCTCGAACAACCTAACCGTTCACTACTCAGGCATCAAACTATATAGCAGGCTCGAACAACTTAGCCGTTCACTACTCAGGCATCACACTATATAGCAGGCTCGAACAACTTAACCGTTCACTACTCAAGCATCAAATATCCTAAGTTTTCTTTTTCAGTATTCATTTAGAAAGTCACAAAACACCCAACAAAGTAAAAAGAAATGACGAACGAACTTTATTTTTAAAAAAAGCGAACAATTCTTTGCATAGGCCCGGCCAGGCCCATTTGATATGCTGTTCTGTGTGAGACGAAATGTACTTTTGTTTGGGTGTTTATTTTGTGTGTCCTGTTTATCGTAATTATTTGTTTGCTTTTCTTGTTATGTATGTCAAGTGCTATGTAGGACAGGACATTGAGGTGGGGCAGGTGAATATACTTTCACACTAACATTTCCAGTGTCTTGTTATCTAGGAGGCGTATCCGATTATTTCAACAACTATCACGTAGTGCTTATCTTGTGACCTAGTTTCACAGACCGCGGCCCAGACCCTAGAGACTTGAATGTTTATGCAATTTTTTTTTTTTGTGTGATCATTGTGACATTTTTCAATGTATGATTAAAGTTCTCACCGGAACGTCACGACTGTGTGCTCGTTAGGTAGTAGCTGTTCCTACTTTGTTTCCTAGATTATACATTTTATTATCACGGTTTTCCTGCAGCGGCTTAGTGTATAGTTATATACTTAGTGTAAATCGGTTCATTTTGTGTTCATCATTCAGATCTCTGGGTACCCAACGTGAACAAACTTTCCGAAAATTCAATTGCTCATGCATTATTCTGTATGCTAAGCCATATGAACATCCGATTGCACTTGCTACACTGTCTATCGTTACTCGTCTATCAGCTAATCCATGTGAACATCCGATTGCACTTGCTACACTGTCTATCGTTACTATCAGCTCTAATAATATCATTCACACGTTGCACAGTCGCTTCTGTTGCAATCTGAACAGGACGGCCAAGTCGAACTTTGTCAACAATTTCGGTGCGTCCCTGATAAAATTCTTTTACGCAGTTATAGACCGCTTTACGTGATAAACACTTTTCAGAATAAACTGTAATCATTTCCTTATTAATGTCCTCAACTGAATGCCCTTTATCCCACAAAAATTGCACTACACTTCTCTGTTCTTCTTTGGTACAAACTAACAGTTGGGTAGCCATTTTGTTATTGCTTTGCGCATGCGCACGTAACTCCCAGCGTACAACTATTATAAAGTCGGATGATGGTACTATCTAAAGATATATTTAAATACTACTAGATAACTGCCACTGATGAAATATTTAAATTTCCGAGTTACTTAGTGATTTACCCTCGTATAAGTGATTATAAATTATGTTTTACTGTCTTTGCTCAATTTAAAAAAGAATGTCTGATATGACTGGTCCTATTTAGAAAACTTGAAACGTACAGATTACCCCTTGACTTAAGGAATTTTATTGCATCCTTCCTTTGTAATCGACACCAGGTATAGTTTACTTCAAAAGTTGTAATTCAAATTCATATTTAGGTGATAATGGTGTTCCACAAGGGTCTGTTCTTGGTCCTGTGCTTTTTGCTATCTACATCAATTATCTTCCACTTCATTTCAAGAAATTGTCTTGTGAATTTACCTGACAACCGCAGAGTTTACACCAGTGGTAACGAATAGAATCAAGGCTTCAGTTTGAAATAAACAATCTAATTAACTGGAGCAAGAGCAATAAAATGTTAATGTTAGCAAATTAAAAACCATGCTCATTACAACAAAACAGAAACTGATAAATTCACCAATATCAGTTCTGCAGTTTCATGCTGAAAGTTCACAGAAAGATAATATTAGTGAACATTAAAACTCTAGGTCTCACGATTGACCACCAACTCGGAATGAATCGAGATGTATACAGCCTAACAAAACTCGTTGCACAAAACGTTTAGAAATTCGCCAAAATCAAGCACTTTATTGACCACTTTAATGACGAAGACACAAGGAAAATGTATATGGATTATTGTTTTGCAATATAGAAATGTTGCTCATTATTAGAAATAAAAACTTTCCTCACTTCTGAAAAGAGCAGTAAATAACAAACATGTAGCACATATTATAAATAATAGTAAACACCTCTGCGATCTATCTCTCACAAAAGATATTTTATTCCAGCATCTTACATCTTACATCCTTCCCAGCCGTTAAAAGTCACATAGGACTCACATGGTATTTTGCCAATATGTCCTGTTTTCGGCGAGCTTTTCAACCTCATCAAGGGATTTTATACCTACTAAACTGATCTCTCGTAAGAATGTCCTCTTCATAGTTTCATGTGGTCAACCTATTTTTCATTGGCCTGTCGTGTTCCACTTGACAGCTCGTTGTGGGATTCTCTGTTTCTTCTCACGACGTGACCGACACATGTCCAATGCCCATCTTATTTTTCTGATCACGCATGAGACAGGTTTTTGTTTGTTGATCTGTGTTACCTCTGCACTGTTCATGAATTCATTCCGCTTTATACCGATATTTTCCTTAGACATTTGATTTTATTCAACAAAGACATATTAATATAATTCAAGCACGCAGTGATCAGCACTGTCTATGGTCACTGTTTAAATTAAAACCCAAAGCACAGTCAACGTTTAAACAACTGACTTCTCCCAAAACCGAGGATTGACCTGTTTAACAAAAGCCTTGTGATCGGCTGCCTACTGTGATGGACCGCCAGTACTTGAAGATGAAATCATAGATGCCATCAAACACATGAAGAAAGGAAAAGCGACTGGGCCTGATAATATAACAATAGAAGAAATAGAGGCGCTAGAGAAGATAGTAATAAAAATAATAACCAAGTTATTGAATGACATTTACAACAGTGGTTATATGCCCAGTGATCTGCTTAAATCCACGTTTATAGCACTACCAAAGAAACCAGGTGCAAGGGAATCTGATGACCACAGAACTATCAGCCTCTCATGTCACATAACGAAGCTACTTCTGAGAATCAGTATGAGAAGAACAAGGAAAAAAATAAAAATAGAAATAGCAGATGAAAAGTTTGGATTTGTTGAAGGAAAGGGAACACACAATGCCATTTATGCTTTACGAACACTAACAGAAAGAGCTTTAGAAGTACAGAAAGATATCTATTTATGCTTCATTGATTACACCAAGGCATTCCACAAGGTGAAACATAATGAAATTATTAAAATGCTTGAAGACATCAATATAGATAGCAAAGACATGAGGATTGTAAAACATCTATACTGGCAGCAAGAAGCAGCAATTCAAGTTGAAAATAGAACTGGAAAATATCAATCTACAAAACAAGAGGTGTGACAAGGATGTGTACTATCTCTAGACCTTTCTTCTCTGAACAGCGAGAATATTCTAAGAACGATCATCACAGAACCAGGCATAAAAATTGGAGGATACAATATTAACAACCTTCGGTATGCTGACGACACAGTACTGATAGCTGAGAACCAACAAGACCTGCAAAATCTCTTGGATAAAGTCGTCAAAGAAAGTGAACAGAAATGCCTTACTTTGAACACCAAAAAGACAGAGACTATGGTTATATCTAAAAGACAGATTATGGTTATATCTAAAAAAAACAGAATCCACCAGCATGCAGTATAAAATTAAACGGAACTATTCTAAAGCAGGTGCAGAAATTCAAATACTTTGGAGCAGTAATAACTTCAGATTGGAAATGCAGACAAAATTAGGAACAGAATAGGCCAAGAAAAGACTACATTTCAGAGAATGCGAAACATATTATCCAACACATCCTTTTCAATGAATGTTAGAAAATGAGTCCTAAAATGCTATATTGAACCCATCTTGTTATATGTAAGTAAATCATGGACAATAGGCAGGTCTGCACAAAAATCATTGGAAGCAGCAGAAATGTGGTTTATTAGAAGAATGTTGTGAATCCCCTGGACAGCAAAAATAACTAATGAAGAATGTATGAGAAGAGCTGGAGAGACAACAATTCTTGTCAAAAAAGTAATAGAGAGACAATGTACTTTCATAGGAAATGCAATAAGAAGAGGGGGCATTGAAAATATTATAACAACAGGAAAAATAGAAGGAAGAAGATCAAGAGGAAGACCAAGAGAAATGATACTGGACAGTCTGACGAGATGGTGTGAGAGGAGATAACCAACTGAACTGATGGCCTGCATGAAGGATCATGTACTCTGGAGAAGCATAATAGCCAACGCCAGTCGGTACGGCACCTGATCATGATGATCCTTGACATGTTTGTGACAGAAAAGTTATTTTCGGAATGTCCAATGAGTTTTCGTCTGAAGGTCGTAAACATGTAGAATCACGTGTTGAGAGATACTCGGGATAGAAACTTCAGGGAGATTTAGGGAAATAGCACATATTTAAGGAGTGAGAGGAGGAGATTTTAGAGAGATATATTATGATTAGTTGGGAATGTGATATTCCTAGCCTATAGTGCACTGTGTTAGTGATTTTCCTAGCCTATAGTGCACTATGTTAGTGATTTTCCTAGCCTATAGTGCACTGTGTTAGTGATTTTCCTAGCCTATAGTGCACTGTGTTAGTGATTTTTGTCATGTAGCTGACTTATGCATAGAATGCTCCTTTTGGAGACATTATGATATTATTTCTTATTATGATTTCAGTAACGAATCGGGTAGTTGTTTGTGACATAATGTCAAGCATTTCCTTTCCTGTCATGACTCTGCTGAACTAAAATTATTTCCTTTTTGGATTTTTGTATATACCTTAGGTCTACAGATTTTCTGTGATGATTGAAAGAATTCTATGATCCTTTTTTGATGCAGTAAGTGTGTACTCTTATGTTGTACTACATAATTTTGTATGCTTGTTGCTTTTATGTAGTGTGAGAGTTGGGTTTCTATGGTATTTTCCATGTTGCATTTTCTGTGATTCTGTTATTGTCCTTTCCTGTTTTCTTACTGGCTGGGTTACGTCTGTCACCCAGTAATCTTTGTGTCAATAATTGACTGGCTTACTGTTTGTTTCTCATATTCTAAAATGCTTCTCTTATGTTTGTCATTTAGCACATAAACTTTGAAGAACAAACTGACATAACAATCACTATTTGAAATACATAGTAAACTACGAGATTAAATCATGTTTTTGATTAAGTTGTAGCGAGATTAAATTAAACGACGGTGAATCAGACGATAACCTCTTTTTTAAGTGAATAAAATGTATAAATATGATTGAATGATCTTTATCACTTTTTCAGCATAGTCTCCACGCTTTCAATGCATGTTTGCTACACTTTCATTAATCCTTGGATCCCTACGACTGACCTTGTTGCGCTAAGCAAGACCTCTTTAATCTCTTTGTTCACATCGAACTTCTTATCTAGTGCTTCCCTGAGAGTATCAAACACATGATCATCACATGATGGGAAGGCATGAGATGCTGCGATAACAAATCAGAACTGATCCAGCCAGTGATATTCTGACCTAACTGGAGCTTATTTTTTTCAAGTGGTTCTCAAGCATATCATAGTATGCCTCACTGTTGGCAATGCTTTCTCCGGGAATGTAATGTTCCGGGATTGGGTTTTTCACAGTCTTAGAAGAGCGTGAGTATCAATTTTCTGGCCAACGGAGTTGCACTGAACTTCTTTGGTTTTGGAGAGAAAGAATATCGCCACTCTCTGCTGGTTTCCTTTGTCTTTGGCTGGAAGTAACGTACCCAGAATTCGCCTCCACTGACGTCGCAGAAAAGCATCTCCTTCTTCTTCTTCAAAACACTGTAAAAGAGTTTCGCTGACATCAGATCGGGGCCGAGTTGCACCGAAGATTTTTCACACTGCACCACATTGTGGAGCGAAGAGCCATGACTAATTTTCAGTTCTCCAACCACCTCATCGAGTTTTTACAATGTGTTTTTCCTTACCACTTGTTCCATTTCACTGTTAGCGTCAGGTCTATTTGCAATGTAACTTCAGCTCTTGCGAGCTGCATTCGCCAGATCTGTCACGCTACTTTTAAACTTCCTGTGCCATTCATATACATACTAAAGCGACACACATGTGTTCCCATACTGCCTCTTCATTCTGCAAGGAACTTCATCTTCAAGAACTTCACCATCCAAGAAACGGAGTCACCATCTGTGATCTGGTCTTTCAATGTTATATTTCAGGCATGGCCGACAGTTTTGTCATAATACATCAAATACCAACCGATTAACTTACGTCACGACATTGGTATTTGTGATTTATTTGTAAGTACATGTTGAAATGCATTTACTTACACGGCTCCTTCCTTGAAAATAACACAATATCAATTTATGGAATTACTATTTATTCTAATAAGACACTCAAAAATAAATTCTGCTTACCTACACATCATGTTTATATCGTTCTTACTCTTCTAAATTACTCTTAATGTGTGCTACAGTTGGTTATCGTTCTGATATGTGTTTTTTAAATTAGCATTTTTGTAGCACGCAGGAGCTGGCATATATTTTCAAACATTGTCTAATCTAACACTCCAGCCTTGGAATGTGCAATTTTTTATGTTTTTGTTTTTTATTTTTAACATTCCTTGCCAACTCAGCTGCTGTTCCCTGAAATCGTCTAGCTGTTACGTTATTTTAATTTAACATTATTATAATTTAACCCATTTTCACTTCTCTTCATGAGTTTTACATGGGAAATTGCACAAAGGTCAATTCACACATCACTACAGTTTCTAAAAATATTTAACATGGGTGACCCAAAAAAAAAATCATCAACTACGTGCTTGCCCCACCAATAGTCTTAGAATCCTTCTTTCAGTTTTCTCATGAATCTGTTGACTTGACAAACTGTTTACTGTCTGTTACTAGTTAGTGTTTTCTTTTCTATCTAAAATCTGCTTCAGCCTAATAATTTGATTTTAATGAAGAACTATGATGCACTCCAACATATCCACATGTTTTATGACATTTTGACGTGGTCATCAAACTCTCTTCAAATCCGGCTGGAGGTGCCCAAGTCACCTGACTGTGGGAACGAGCACCTGGATTCTTCTGAAGCAGGGGAAGGAAAGGCAACCAGGTGACATGCTGACCAGATGACATGCTGACCAGATGACATGCTGACCACGTCACACTCTAGTGAGACGAAAAGTGAAGGAAACTATGAAGGAAAATTTACACTTTACACTCTATATGCCTCCACAGCATAGTATAGTTACCTTTACCCTACCAAAAACTAATATGATTAAGAATACAGTCTTAAATATAAACTTCACTATATCTAATAATTAAAAGTGTTACACAAAACTATGAACTTTAGCTGTACTAATTTTCATACTCCAAAGGTCAAAATACAATACATGAACTAAAATATATCAAAATATTTCTAATATTATTTTACTGACAAAATGCGTATAAAACTATCATAAAACTCATTAATCTTTGCATCTAATTTCTTAAAATAGTTTATACATGATGATGATGATGATTAGCTAGCACTAGTTGCAGAAACACCTACAAGTTTTTGTAGTTTAAGGAGGGGGTTCAATTCGACGCTCGTGTGAACGTTGCATGCTGGCACTCATGATTAGTTAACCTTGTACCTTAAGTGCTTCTGTCTTAGGTCACTGTGACTTTGTAAAATAAGATTACATTACTCTGGTTTATACAGTTACTGTATAAATAGAACTAGTAAATAGTAAGTGTTTTGTATTTATTCTCAAACTTGAACACATTTCGAGTACCAGAATAACTTCGACCCTTTCACACTTTCAGTTGAAAGTCATTATAAACTTGCAGTACTGACAGATCCTGGACACTCAACAGATAAGAAAGTGTTTATCTTCTTTGGTTGTTTACGTGTTTTTGTTTTTGTAGAATAACATGCTCACGCGAGCATAATTTACCAAACTGGCAGTAAATGCGTGTCATAAACAAAAGCAAGTCGAACTTTGCTCCTTCAACCTGCGTAGATAATGCTACATAGCGACCCGTAGGAACGTATAAGAGGATCCAAGTTTGAGGACTAGAGAAACATAGTAAGTCTGGAACAAAAGATACAAGTGTACTCTATCTCACAACAGCGACAACAGAGGACCGTTTTTAACTGAACTTTTGGACATTGCTAAAATCAGGTACTTCGTGCTAACATTAGAAAGTTCTAAACCGTAATTGTATATACATGAATCTTCTTTCGTTCTGTTAACATTAGAAAGTTCTAAACGGTATTTGTATATACATGAATCTTCTTTCGTTCTGTTAACATTAGAAAGTTCTCAGTTTTAATTCTGCTAATCTAAATTCATACTGCTGATATTAGAAAGCTCTAGAATCAGGCACACGTAAAGAAATCTCAGTAATGAAGTGTACTAAAGGAGCTGCACTAAAACATTTTGCAAATTTTGTGTACATACATTTTAACAATACAAAATAGCACAAACCTGCACAGAAAGAACAGTGACTTTTATTTTTTTATTTTTTTCTTTGCACACTCGTTTGAAGACTTTAATAAAAGCTGATGTTTCAAATGTTTCATTACACGAAGCTAGTCATGAAACAGATAAAAGAGACTGACCACACAGAGGTGAATTAAAGTGTCAAATATGCAATACTAAAATAGTAAAAAAAATATATGAGAAAATGTAAGACTTATATACTTACTGGACCCAAATATAACTACAGAAGACCAATTTATTCAACATTTAAAAGATCTAATATTGGAATCTTTGCAGAAGAACTTGGGCATCAGTCACGGTCTCAAATCAACATGTATGATGTACAGAGCTTCGTGTCTATAACTTCCACTTTGGCCGTGGGAGCCCTAGCTCTAATTGCATATCACATCCTGAGGTGGCTGCTGGCAAAGACGCCAAAGAATCTACCCCCTGGTCCACGAGCATGGGGTACTAACTGGAAAATACTCAAAGCCTCCATGAACGACACCTTTCATGAGCTAGTTTCAGAGTGGGCCAAGGAGTATGGTCCGATAACATTCATTTACCATCTAGGACAGCCAATGGCATTCTTAAACTCTGCTGAAATAACCCGCAGATTGCTCAACGGCCCAGACACACGTCAGCTCATCGCTGACAGGGTACCTTCAGTTGCTCCAAGATTGGCTTGGTATAATGGCAAAGACCTGATATTTACAAGATATGATGGTAATTTAACTGTATTTACGAAGATCAGGCATTTCATGTATACACAACAATCAAAGTATTAGACATTCTCGCAGTTTTAAGAGTAGCAATGAACAATCATATTCTGTAATGTTCATCCATTCATTCAGCTTTCCGAGCCATTGCGGCTCATTACTGTAAGGCTTTTCTCTATTCCCTTCTGTTCTTAGTCTTCTCTATCCCCTTCTGTTCTTATTCTTCTCTATCCCCTTCTATTCTTAGTCTTCTCTATCCCCTTCTGTTCTTAGTCTTCTCTATCCCCTTCTGTTCTTAGTCTTCTCTATCCCCTTCTGTTCTTAGTCTTCTCTATTCCCGTCTGTTCTTAGTCTTCTCTATCCCCTTCTGTTCTTAGTCTTCTCTATCCCCTTCTGTTCTTAGTCTTCTCTATTCCCGTCTGTTCTTAGTCTTCTCTATCCCCTTCTGTTCTTAGTCTTCTCTATCCCCTTCTGTTCTTAGTCTTCTCTATTCCCGTCTGTTCTTAGTCTTCTCTATCCCCTTCTGTTCTTAGTCTTCTCTATTCCCTTCTGTTCTTAGTCTTCTCCTGCCAATTGTCCACCCCGAAGGCTCGTAGATCTTCTTTCGCGGTGTCACGCCATCGTTGTCTCGATCTGCCTCCGTTAATCACTGTTGTACAAACCTTTTTTGACTGTTTATTCTCGTTCATCCTCTCTAAGTGTCTCAACCAATTCAATCTCTTGCTTTTCATACTGGTAGTTATAAGTGGCGACCACATAGCCTGTGTATTTCTGCGTTATTTCTAACTTTCCATCGCTACAATCGGGAAACGCATAGGTCTTAGCCAGCGTGTTCGAGCTGAAGTTTATTTCCTGCCTAAATCTAGATGTGGGCGTACATCGCCTTGGATAACTCTTGTTCGTGGTTCGTACTCCTGCATCATCTGTGATATTCTTCTTCTTCTTCACGGGATGCGTCCTTTCCAGAACTTTGTCTCACTCACTGCCCCCGGTGAATGCATTGCCGCTCTGCGCAACTTGGCCTGCGTCTCGCGATGACATCTTCAGACGTTCTGTGACGTCCTGAGTAGGCTAGCGGCGGAGCCGTCCCTTTTCTCTTTTGCCGGCTACGCCTTTGACTATCAGCCTGCCCAAACCATTTTGTCTTTTGACGTGGCCGAAGGATTCTCATCAATAAACAGCTTTATGATACCTTTAATTCTGATGGTGGCTACGAGCAAGTTTTCTGCGAAAGCTAATGCCATTAGTATCTATTCTTTGATGTTCCTTCTCTCCATGATATTCTAAGAATGCACCTTTGATGCATAATAAAATTACCTTTTTTAATGTTGGAAATTTACAAAAGTATTTATTATATTATCAGGAAACATTTATCCAAAAATATTGCACTTTGAAGTAAATATATATTGGTATGAAATCAGTGCCTTGCCAGATAGTGTTGGCGACCATGCTTCTTCATCTTGTGGGTTCCTAGATATTTCCAGACAATTCAAATGTTATTAATTTTAAATGCCACGTGGTCAATCAGATCATATATTTTTTTTTTTGACTTACCTTTGATTTTCAAATCGTTACCAAATTCTCTAACTTCTTGTCACGTGGCCAAAGAATTGTGACTGTTATTTTCTTCTAATTTTAACCCGTCTTCGTTCTTGTGAACTTCTCTGAAAATCTTTTCATTTATTTGTCCGGCTGTCCAAGGTGTTTCGTGCATCTTTTACCAAAACCGCATCTTCCATTATCATCCGTGTGTCACATGTCCACTTTTGCACACCCATATTGGCTCAGTTTGAATATAACAAAATATTTTTAAAAGTTGAATTCCCATAATAAAAAATATTGATCGGTGTGTGAGTAAATTATTTTATTCATTAAAAGATTTCATGGCAATGTTAATAAAATATCTTATTCCTTTGAAATATTTGTAGCAAAGTAATCAAAGTATTCATAATATTCATTTTAAATGTATAGCATTAAACTTTTAGTAGCCTTTTTACAAAATTCACAGAGATCAAGTCTTTGGAATGAGTAAACATATAAGAGGTAAGGTTTAAGAGAGCCTTGTCAGCGCAGCGAATTAGTCACTCGCTCGCCGACCTGGCCACCCGGTTCCGATTGCCACTCACTGGAGTGGGGGTTGGGGGGGGGGTGGGGTGTCAGATTCTGGCTCGCAAAAAAAAAAACCTCACACGATTAACCCAGCTTCAAAACAGGAGAAAATGGGTAGCAGGGATAACACTCTGGTAAGGAAGAGGGATAACGCCGTTAGCTACGGAGTTGGTGCTGATGGCGACGGTGGTTGAAAGCTTCTGGTCAGCTGCTGACTAGGCAGCAGAGTAAGTATTGTCTGACCGTGTGCAGTGATACTGGTTCACAGCTCATACATACTTCTACCTTTGGTTTCAATGAAGATACACGGATCTTTTATATCCAGGAAGTGTAACAGAACTGATGGACGCGCTGATGATCTTCAAAATGCCTAAATGACACTAATTTATAAAACAGAGTTCTACAAATTATATATTCAGTTTATTACGTCTTTATAACATTCAGTCTGCCACTGTGTTTCATTTCATTTTGTATATTTTGCTTTCAGCCGTGATGCGAAAGAAGCGCCGAATGCTGTTCAAAATGCTCAACATGTATGGGGACGGCGTTCACAAGTTCGAGGAGGTGGTCTGGGGTGAAATGGAGAGGCTGATTAAAGAGCTGGAAGCTCAGGAAGGAGAAGACATTCAGTTGTCACATTCATTGGGAAGATCGCTGAAAATTATCATATACATACTGGTAAAAAACAACAACATTCTACGTGAAGACATTAACATTTATTCATCAGAGAGTAATGTTGAAAGTATAATTTGACTGTAAAATTAGTGATCAGTTTAGAGGCCCATTTGGTTTCTTTTCGTAAGTTTAGGTTTTCATGCATGTAATTATATCAAACAATGTTGGAGTTTAAAGGCCCATTTTTTTCGTTTTCCATGTAATATTTATATCAAAACGATGCTGGAAATGGATTGATCATGTGCACTGAAAACATCACATGACCACTGCAACAAAGATCGGGAAAATGAAGGAAAAAGAGAGAAAGGCATACCAGAGGCGACCTTAGGAATTATTGTAGAAGCTGAAGTAGGCAACATGTAACCCAGCTGGGACAAAATATAACGGTTGGCTGCAGACAGTGAGATAAAGAAGGCATCAGTTGCTGTTATGGAAGACACTAGAGTTATATTAGGCAGTATTTTCTAGGCAGTGTTTTCTAGGCAGTGTTTTAAAGATTTTGAAACTCTGGATGGAATTCTTAGAGTGAAAGATTTTGTTTAGCTGTGTAAGTTCTCAAAATGTAATATGAATATTCTGTATAATACTTTCTTTACTATTTGAAAAGAAATCTAATAAAATATGTAACACAAAGTTAAATATGTTTTAGGTATTTTAGTCCAGTTTATCACACAAATATCAGTGTTAAATTATATGTTTTATAGGTTATGGGAGAGAGCCCATCAGACATCACCACTCCAGACATACTGGAAAACTACGATATAGCGTTCAACAAGCTCTGGGCTGTTGATCTAGATTTTGTTCTACAGCATGTACCTATTCTGGCTAAAATTCCAGGAAAACTGAAGAATGCTGTGGACACTCTGTTGAGAAACAAGCGAAAAGCCGAGGAGCTTATGTACCATGAACCAAAGGTGAGAATCCGGGCTGTGATTAGAATGCTTTGTTGTTACCTTTCGTCAGTCTTTGCATAGTACTGCCCTAGGCTGTTAGTGGTTGTTTGACAAACTAGCCAAATTTTAAGTTCTACACCATGGAGGCTCCTAGAAGAGTATATATAATTCACGCTTACCAGATACAAATCTACACTGCTATGAACGCGCTTTTCATAGAAATAAATGAAATCCTGTGCAGTGAGCTCTCCCTTGTATTTGTGAGATCCCCCCCCCCCCCCAATGACCTGTGGCCGTAATTTTTTTCTCGCTAAAGAGTAAGGAAATTTAACAACGTGTATATGATAACTGTGATCACGTTATTGGAGTTTGCTATAAAATAAAAACTTGATATGGTAGACTAATACGAAAGTCAGTGATTCTGAGACGTCCCTGCCAAAGGATTCTCACCAGTAAACAGCTTTATGATACATTTAATTCAGTCCCTTAGATGCGCATAATTTATATTTATTGCCATAGAAAGTGTAATAACTACACTCTTTGTGCATTATAATATTGCATATCGTAAATACATTTACAGTTTGCTTTCATGACTGAAAGTGCGCGTAGTCAATATAATTTACGGGACATTATCTGTATCTCCCACCCAAGAAAGTATAAGAAATGTTAGTGCGGACGTCGTGGCAATGAAGTCTCCACAGGTACAAAAGTTAAAATGCTCAGGTTAAATGGAAAAGTTACTTTTTCTTTCTTTCTTGTCACTTTCCATACAGTTTATAAACCGATTATTTAGTTACATCAACAATAGTACGGCCGACGCAGTCTTAGGTCATCATGACGGCTGTTTGGTAGCAGATCTTAGGGGAGAAAAGAGGGTGGGAGGCTGTTACTGATGTTGGAGGGAAAGTTTTGCACATAATAATATTATCATTGTCTGAAGTAAAATGAACTTGATGTCACCACTGAAGCAATCGTTACCCACATTGCAAACGAGAACACAACTGGAAAATTTATTTTAAATATTACCACTGAACCTGGGAAGGTAAATGCGGCCAGACGTGAAACAGACCTCATCTGACTTTCATGTGCCGAAGGTAATGGAAAATAGGGGCCCAACACCGTATTCCCCAATATGCCTTAATGGCAAGGAAACAGTACTTTTACCGTTACCTTTTATAATCACTGAATGCCTATGCCTTTTCTTGCTTTAAAGAAGCAGCAACCACGAGTTTTGTTTTAAGACACCAGAAAAAGCATAAGGCGGTACAGCAGGGTTCTCCCACTCCATGACACTAAACTAACTTAATTATGATTTAATCAACGTAAATACCGAGAGACGTAATCCAATAACAAGAAACATATAATCTCATTTTAAAATCCTCAGAGGACATTTGTTCCTGGAAAACCGCGAGGAATTGCAGACCTGCTTCTGGAGCAAGAACTGGAGCCTGGAAACGAATGGCTGGCCAACGATCCAGAACAAGCCATGGCGTTCTTAACCTCACTTTTCCAAACTGGCAAGTATAGGAAAAAATAATTTTCTTATTTTCGGTTATTTTAATTCAAGCCAGCACAAACTGGGGATAAATATTTGCCGAGTTTTGTTGCCATACGTGCAGCAGCAGTTTGAACCGGCAGTCCACTCTTCATCGTTGCAAAATGAAGCACAGTTGAAACTGATGATAAATAAAAAAAAATTTTTTTTATACATGATCTTATTTCTGTAACTGCAAAGTTGAACTGTGTATAATCAAGGTCGTGACAGTTAAGAAACGCAGGTTTCTACTTGAATGGCCATTTGTAAAGTAGGTGCCGGGGTGGCGTAGTGGTTAGTGTGCTCGTCTGCCGATCACAAGGTCTCTCATTCGATTTCACACTCAGACGGACTTTTTTCTGGCGGACTGACACCAAGGTCAACCCAGCCTCTGAAGATACTTGGGTTTTCTCTAGGAAGACAAAGGCAGGGAAGACAGGTGCATCCCTACCTTACATGTTGTATAGGACTAGAAATGTGAGGGAATTAACACTTCACGTTCTTTATGTAAATTAAACGAAGCATAGATATTAATAAAGCTGTTCCTACGTTTCTCTTAAATAGTTTTAACTTATATATTTCTAAAGTGGCTTAGTCTTAGTGAAGTAACCAGTAAAATTCTCCGCAAGCTAAAGTTACATAAAATGGCATATCTTTTTCGATGGTACCACCAACTTACTGCTGAGAATTTGCGATAAGGGGAGATAAGTTTGCTCTTGTTTGCATTGTTTGAAATCTGCTCTGTTCTTGCTTAAAAAATATGTCTTGCTTTTTCACAGCCCATTTGACTTCACGAAGCTCATTACTCACTGCATTTCTGTGCTTCATGCACTACCCAAAAGTTATGAAGAACATTCAAGACGAAATAGATCTCGTCATCGGCGACAGACAGCCAAGAGTGGAAGACAGAATCATTATGCCTTACACAGAAGCTACGGGACTGGAAGTTCTGCGTCTCGCATCGCAAGTCCCACTCAGTGGTGTACGATCAGCTTCTACAGATATCCAGTTTGATGGCATGACAATTCCAAAGGATACTGTGGTCAGTAGGCGTTTATTACAAGCATTATTATCAAACTCGCAATACTTACTGGGAAAGATTCAAAGCTGATCCTTCAGTGAAACCCGTTCTTAAAATCATTTTTTAATCACCTGACTGAATCTGGTGGTGGCTGAAGTTGTAATTCGTTTGTAGTGATGGTGGAAGGAATAAAGTTTTTATTTTTAATGGATTAAGTTTCTTTTGATCTTACCTTCTACGAAAGTCACATTAACACACTCTGAACAGCATACACCCGTGAACACAAGTACACACCAACCTTTCACAAATAATTATTCAGACAAAGCCACCTGTGATTTTACGATGCTACTCAAGAATGTGAATATTATCCTTCTATCTTCGAAAGTTATTTTTTTAACTAATTCAAGACGAGAAAATCATATTGTCTACAAAACATTTTTCTCCTGGCTTTCTATATGAACTGTTCGTATACGTACGACAGCTGAGTCTTTTCTGTGTGGTATTAATTGGATGAGTTTTTCTATTTGGTGCGGCTTTGAAGAGTTTATCTGCATTCTCATTTCTTTAGTTTCACGGTGTCAACTTGGTCACCGAAGAACACTATTTGTGTCAAGAATATTAGCTCACATTACCTAAATAAAGCCTTCTGTTACTGGTGCTCTGCTTTGATTCTAGCAGCGATATGTATCCAGTATGGAATGCTATTTTATGTGATGTTTATCGGATCTTTTGAAGATCATCAATATTTGTAACTGCGGCGTTTATAGTGTTCAGTTTGGCAGATCTCTTAAGCTAGAAGTTCCCTTTATGTGGGCCCTATAATAGCCTGAGTTGCTAGAAATTTTGCTTTCTGTTTTCTTCTTTGCTGTTTTCTCCGAGAATCAAACTGTAACTGATGCTTATATAATCTCTCCGGCCCAGAATTTCAGCTGAAACAGAAATGGCAGTTGTTTGAATTTATTTGCATATTGTGACTATTATTAAATTAAACGGAACTACTCTAAAGCAGGTGCAGAAATTCAAATACCTTGGAGCAGTAATAACTTCAGATGGGAAATGCAGAACAGAAATTAGGAACAGAATAGGCCAAACAAAGACTGCATTTCAGAGAATGAGAAACATATTAGCTAACACATCTTTATCAATGAATGTTAGAAAACGAGTCCTAAAAGTCTATATTGAACCTATCTTGTTATATGGAAGTGAATCATGGACAATAGGCAAGTCTGCACAAAAATCATTGGAAGCAGCAGAAATGTGGTTTATTAGAAGAATGTTGCGAATCCCCTGGACAGCAAAAATAACTAATGAAGAATGTATGAGAAGAGCTGGAGAGACAAAAAATCTTGTCAAAAAGATAAGAGAGAGACAATGTACTTTCATAGGACATGCAATGAGAAGAGGGGTCATTGAAAATATTATAACAACAGGAAAAATAGAAGGAAGAAGATCAAGAGGAAGACCAAGAGAAATGATACTGGACAGTCTGACGGGATGGTGTGAGAGGAGATCACCAACTGAACTGATGGCCTGCATGAAGGATCGGGTACTCTGGAGAAGCATAATAGCCAACGCCAGTCGGCACGGCACCTGATGATGATGATGATGATGATGATGATGATGATGATGATGATGATGGTGGTGGTGGTGGTGGTGGTTATGAAGGTCGTAGTAAGCTTTCTAAAAACTGCAGTTCAATGCCTCTTTTACTGCTCTCTTTGCTCTTTCATTTATTTCAAAAGTTCTTATACATCACAGTGAACGCAGTGTTTATTATCAGAATATCAGCTTTTTGTGTCATTATCAACATATTTTTCACTTCCATAAACAGATTTTCATGAACAACTATTACTTTCTCCACGACGAGAACGTGTGGGAGGACCCATGGACCTTCAAACCAGAACGCTTTCTGGACAAAGAAGGAAAACTCTTGCCAGCTGACCATCCAGTGAGACTTAGGTATGATTTTTAAAATTATGACATTCTAAAATATATGTTAAATGCAAAAAAAAATCATATATCATCTCTCTGCATGAGTTCAGAATTATCTGTGCAGTCTTTCTTTGTCTACCATAGCTGTAATTAAATAGCTTATATGTGGAGATCTCAATAACATCCAGATGAACTGTTCAATAAGGACAGCTTTTTTATGCTCTTTGCCATGTTCTACATTGAAATGTTCTTACCTTATGAAAGCCATCATCAGTTAATGCGTTAATATCTTAGAGTGAATTATTTGTTTCCAGTTACGGACTGTTTTATTTTCCATTTGGTGAAACCCCTACTTCTAAGATTTGTCCGGATATCTGTCATTGAAAGTATAATACCACTAACAAAAGTCGATAATTCCATGTCTGCACGACATATATAAACATATGAAAAGATACACGGTATGACTATGAGTGTGACAAAGTTAAATCTTTTGTTCATTTATGTTATAATATTAGAACCAGATTGCTGCCGTTTTTCATTACCTTTAGACCTGAAAAGATCATTTCCGACTAAAAACAAATTTAGACATTTTACGAAAACTGCATTGCTGTTAGGCAATGTTATCATCTATGTTTAGTATAAAAGATCAACTACTAAGACAAATCCATCATTTTTGATAATTCTTTTAAAATTTTTCACACCATCTGAGAGCATTTATATGTACATACTTCTCACATATTATTTTGTGGTGGCTTGTGTGTACATTGTTCATAATCGCCATGGAAAATGTACCTTCACAATTTTTCATCTGTCAAACTTTCTTTACCCGGATGACTCCGTTATTTGGCCGAATATTTGAATATTTTTCTTCACTAAACACAAATATAATCAGCTAAATTACTGTTTTTTCCTTTCTTTTGTTTTTCTCAGCATGGTTTCTTTTGGAATTGGACCTCGTTCCTGTCCCGGAGAAGTTTTTGCCCGTTCACGAGTGTTTATGTTCATCACATGCATCCTTCAAAAGTTTGACATCCTGCCTCCAGCCAATGATAAAATAGTTCCCGCTGATTTCAGGATCAGGCATCAAGATTCAAATGGTTTCGTGCGCCAAGTGCAACCCTACAAATGTCGTATTCTGCACAGGCAAGGGAAAAAAGTGTAAACTAACATCCTGAGAATGCTACCAATGACATTTTTTTTTTCATTCAAGAGTTATATATTCAGGCCTTGATATCGCTAACCTTTAATGTTTAGCATTGACTTGAAATCTATTTTCTATCCGAAAATAATTTTGCTGGAGTAGCATTTCTACAGCGAAGAAACATATGGAAGGATTAGGGAATATCCTTAACAACAAACAACAAAACTTAGACTGTTCAGTACAAATCGGTTCAGTTGTACTGAGCAGAAATATAGACACATCAGCCAAAGTACCAAGAGACTGCAGACCTTTTTTAAACATCTGCCTAAGGAAGATCCTTCAGATTAAATGGCCAGATAGCATCAGCAATGAAGAGCTATTGCAGAAAACGAACCAACCCACAGTGAAAGAAATGATAATGAAAAGACGCTGGAGATGAATATTATTCGAAAGCCTGCCACTAACATAACTAGACAGGCTGGAATAAAAGGAAACGGAGAAAACCTATGAATACCAGGTGAAGGAGTCTTCGAGATACCAAAAAGATGGACTACACCTGGAGACTGATAGAAGAAACTGTCCAGAACAGAAATAAATGGAGAACCCTTGTTGATTTCCTTGGCACAGTTAAGGATAATGAAGACGAAAAAGAACTGGTGTTAAATGTAAATACTATAAATTAGTAATGATAATTTTATCATCTGCTGCTATTAAGTAAGGAATAGAATTTTTTAGCTGTATAAAATCTATTCATTTTATGTAACTTTAAATCAAATACAGAAACGACACTCTTCATTCATTATTCATTTCATTCATTTGCATATCCCTTGTGGAACTTTGCCTCCCTAACAGCACTCCTGTAGGCCTCTCGATTGTGAGTAAGATGGCCTGCTCCTGATGCATCCATTTGCAGATCATCAACGATGTCTTGCAGCCGTCTTCGTTTTGGTCTTTCTCTCTTTCTTTTTCCCATTATGTACCCTTCCAAGACGGGTTTATCTAGATTATCATGACGTTTAATGCATTATTATTATGATTTTATACACTGCTGTATGCAGACTACCATACTTTTGCTTCCACATTCTTCTTCTTCTTCTTCTTCTGCGTTCGAGGTTGTTGGTCGCATCAGATCTTGATTCCTGTCGACATGGCAAAGCCCGCAATCCTCTCCAGATCCTGATAGGAACCAGTGCACTATTTATAATCGTCATAAGAATATATATATGCAAGTATATACAGACGTATATGAATATAAGAGTGTTTGCGCGTGTAGTGTTGTTTTTGTTCTTATTCATTTCTCCAATATTTCAGTTCCATGTAAACTATACGTTGAATCAAACTGAAGGAGTATTGCTGATGCTAAATTTTTTTTCAAAGGAAGATTTAGATATATTGTATTATTTCATATTTTGCTGGTGAAACAGTCAGATATATTGCATTCTTTTTTCCATTGGAAGACTCAGATATATCGTATTATTTCATATTTTCCCTGTGCAACATTCATATCAGTTCTTAGATTATTATTATTATTATATTATTATTATTATTATTATATCATTCTATCTTATCTAGTTCGAGGCATTCTTCTCTATACGAACTGGTTTAAAACAAGGTGATACATTATCTCCGTTACTATTCAACCTAGTACTCAGAAAAGCGAAAGAAGAAAGCAGTACAGAAGAACAAACTACAATACTAGGATACCCTGATGACAATGATCTGGTGGGAGGAATTATGCAAGAGGTCATCAATACCTGCATACACCTGAGAGATGCAGCACTAAAAGTGGGCTTGACCATTAATAAAGATAAGACAGAGTATATAAAATATCAAGAGACCAGAGGCAGAATGATCTAGATTATATAAATGTTGGAGATATGATTATTAGGAAAGCAGAGACATACAAATACCTAGGCACAACCTTCAACGGAAGTAACATAATAAGTGAAGAAATTAAAATCAGAGTACAGATAGGGAATAAAACATACTTTGCCTTGCAACATCTGTTAAAATCCAAAATCCTGTCCAAAAACACCAAAAATAACAATCTACAAAACTATAATAAGACCAGCCGTTATGTATGGATAAAACATGTGGACTACAACAAAGAAAGATGAACAACAATTGCAGATCTTCGAGAACAAGATCCTAAGAAGAATCTTTGGACCAATAAAGAATACCAACAGTGGAGAATGAGAGCTAGAAAGAACATTGACTTGAACAGATTATTTACATTCCAACGAATTATAAATGTCTTGAAACTGAACAGACTACGCTGGCTGGGGCATGTAGAAAGAATTGAAGAGAACAGACAAACGAAAATGATGTATGCACAAGATATGAGGGAAACAAGACCAAAGGGTAGACCAAGACAGAGATGGAAAGACAACATAGAAGAGGATATAAAAGAAACTGGTGTCACCAACTGGAGAGAGAAGATTAGGAATAGAGAGGCATGGAGGCGAACTTTATCTGCAGCAATGAGCCTTAATGGTTCGGAAAGAAGAAGAAGAAGAAGACGAAGAAGAAGAAGAAGAAGAAGCAGAAGAAGAAGAAGAAGGAGAAGAAGAAGAAGAAGAATCATTTGATATACTGCATCCTTTCTTTTCCAGTGGAAGACTCAGATATATTGTATTGTTTCATCATTTCATGTTCTTCTATTTAATATTCAGATATATTTCATTTCTTCTTGCAATAAACAGTTGTATGTATTACGCGTGCACTTATTTTTTTTCTAGAGTAAGTGAATAACAATAGCTGGAAGACGCATGATGGAGAAATAAATGCGGTAAAACACCGGTCAACAAACATGTATCGATTAAAAACATGACCTTTATTTGTTTCTGTATTTCTCTGTGATGTTTTTCCCACGCTATTTTAAATATTATTTTTTCTGTTTTTTTAATGAAAAAGCATCAAGTGACGAGCCATATAATACACACGTGTAACAGACAGTATGCAAGGATCATATATATATACTTTTAAAAAGTTACAACGAACAGTCTGTCAGATCTAGCAAGACTGATTTTTATTGAATAAGAGGGTAATATCTGTATACAGATGATATTTTACATGCACCATTATAATGTTCTATTCACAGATATGTTACTTTCTTTCAAACGTTTTGATATCAAAAGACTTTCTACGACTTAGTCTCAATAATAAAGAAAACTGAAAAACTCTTGAAAACTACAAATCCTGATATAATTTTAGCATGCTTTATAAAATGCAGACTGTTCTTTACTCTTCATGTACCTATGACTGATACTAAAATACTGCAATTGAAAATATACTAATTAAAATAACATTGGAAGAAGGACTGTTGGACAGACGATGTAGCAATTCATCTAATCGGGTTTGTTTTTTGCACATTACGTGAGCTTGTGAGAAGCAATATCTGGCAAAATGCTTGGCAAACATTGAGATTATAACTTTCATTAAACCAGCCAGCAAACTATTAAATTACATTATTTATCAAAATAATTTTACTCTTAGAACAGATTCCATTAACCCTCAAACACTATTATTGTACTATAACTGTACTATAATTGTAAGATAGACTCTGGAAAGACGGGAATAGAGTACTTTAAATGCAGCTTAATTTGGATAAAATATCTTCGCAAAACTAGCTCAGAGTGAATGTTGCTAGCAATACTCGGTGCTGACATTTAAGCTTTACCTAACACCTCATACTTACATCGACCTCCTCCTCTCTCTTCTCCGTCCTCCGTTGCCACACCTCACGTGGAAGTATACGTTTCTTAAGTAACGGTTCAACAAGAGAAGAGAAATTAGGAATACAATGGGCAAATATACAGGAAAGACGGGTCTTATTCCAAACACATGAACAAATCTACAAGAACAAAGCTACAATCCCCTACTGGTTTAGGGATTCTTCGATGTGTTCGAGATTCATAATTTCATATGTGGGCTATCTATCACAGTCTGCCTGCCTCATATCTATTTTTGTCTGTAACTCAGTAACAAGCGTGTGTCAATAATTTTATTCACTACTAATTACGAAAAAAAAAGTTTACTCTGCTCTAACAAACCCATGGTGATTTATGCATTTCATTGTTGTTCACAGCGTTCAAATCTTAGACTACTCGCATGGTGGTTTTCTGAAGCATCACCAATAAAAGAGACAGGGATAAAAACTTCAACAAGAACTCCTTACAGATGGTAAACCAAGAAAACGGGTGTCATCACTTTCTGCAGGCCATATTCAACAGAAGATTGATGCACCTATGGATGTATCCGGAATGTATGGAATATGGCCTTTCCTAACTATGTAAAGCAGTATTACTGCGTTACTTAAAGCCGTAACATAGTACTACTAAAACAAGGAGTCATTCTTTCTGTATGATATGACACGAAATTATTACATTCAGACGATGAGCATTAGGCTCAGAGACACCCAACATATGTTACAATGATATTCTCTCTGTAACAGGACAACCCAAGTAGCACTGACTCCACTACTCATCCACACACGACATGACCAGTTACATGTAAATCACTAACTGAACACCACTGATGACACATAACATGAATCAAAACATCACAGGATTCCGCAGACACACTGTATATGTTTAATGATGAGATCCCATTTGTACGATGAGTGTTGTAACGATGTAGAGTGTAAAACTTGATGGATACAATTACAAATGATCATCCAAAAAAAACGTAAGTCCGGGCGACTAACATCGCCATGGGACTAGGTCAGACATTCAACATTTGTCAAAAAAATAACGTGGACAAATCGACACACAAATCTACATGACTACTACAACAATTTGTCTTAAGAAAAGCAATCCATCAACTACAACAATTTAACTACAGAATCTCTATCCCTTCCTAGAATCAAACACACAACCTCTCGCTACAACATTCTGACCAGAAACCCACCTCTCAACTCATTCACACCTCCCGCCTAACCTGAACCACGTGACTCAGAATTCTCTCGGAACACGAGATATTTTCTCCGTGCTTGGCATACAGTGATGAGTTGTGGTCTACCAGAACACAACCACAGGTTTACACACAAAACAATCTGTACAGAATGTTATTCTGTTACATATGTTGCTTCTGTCATCATCTGATTAATTTGTAAGTGATATCTTTTTTCTTCCTACATTCGATTCTTCAGTTTCTGTTAAATACTCACAGTAATCATTGTTAAATAAGTTTCACACCATACGTCAAGTGCCCAATATCATACAAGAATATAACTGTGATCATTAACGGAAACAGTTTACAGGTTTTTCTCTAAACAAACATGAATATAAGCATCACTCTGTTCTTGTATAATTAGACTCCTAAAACTGTAAAGTATTTTAGACGGGAGAGAAAGATCAATAATAAACCACAGACTTCGGTAGAACAAGCGACCAAATGCCACGAGAAGTTAGCGAGCTATTGACTCAGCCATCTCGTCACTAAAAAAAAAAAAAAAGTTGCCTGGACGTTAAAGCGTGTCTGAAGTCGTGCCACCAGACGAAAAGCAAGGTCACGACACAGATATTCCATAGCAAGAACTCAGTTTTCTCTCACTCACTCACTCACTCACTCACACACACACACGCACGCACACACACACACACACAGAGACAGACAGACAGACAGACAGAGGGAGAAAGAGAGAGAGAGAGAGAGAGAGATATGATCTCTTGCAAGCGTCTAGTGCATACCCCCATAGTAATAGCAAGAAATAAATATAATTTCTTTTACAGAAAGGTAATCATTTATCACACAACAAACCGATAAGTCCTGTAGTACTATGAATTGAACATATCTCTCTCTCTCTCTCTCTCTCACACTCTCTCTCTCTCTCTCTGAACCTTAAGTGCCCAGGGCACATGGGGCTTCCGCAAGGGTTTTCCACAAATGCCTATCCTTTGAGGGGCCGGCTAGCGTAGTGGTTAGAGCACTCGTCTAGCAACCAAATGGTCGAGGGTTCGAATCCCCAGCTGAGCGGGATTTTTTTTCCGACCAATACGGCCCTGAGGTCGACCCAGCCTCGTAAAATGGGTACCAGAGAAAATCTGGGAAGTAAAGGCAGCGAGGAAAGGAACTGGTCACCCTACCTCATACGCTGATGACCCAGCATAATGAGGTCTCTAACGCTTCACCCCCTACGGCATTTGAAATGCTATGGGACTATCTTTACTTTTACTTTACTATCCTTTGCCTTTTTTTCTGCTCTTGCCCCGGTGAGCCCTCTATTGCTCAACATCCTCTCTGTTGTTCTTCTCCATGTCTATTTTGGTCTACCCTTACTTCTGTTCCCCTGTGGTGTCCATCTTAGTGCAGTTTTTGATAGTGAGTTATCAGTCATTCATAAAAATGTATGTAGTCAAGAGAACGAAAATAAAAGCGGTGCGCGCACTCATCCAGAAAGTCAAGTTTCTTACATTCCAAAAAAAAAACTATTAGCACCGTTTCTAGCAAACAGAGAAAATTCGTTTGTTATTTGGTCTAGTTTTTCCGGCACAGGACTGTTCAAAACGCATTAAGCTCCATCTCAGCAATGTTTTTTTTTTATAGAGCTTAAAGTTAAGCTGTCCTTTTCTTCTCAAGATGAAGCCTATTTCGACTTCTTGTCTCCAAATATCATTTAACTCTCTCCTCGTCTTTCCGTAGTATTCAGCCAGTAAATGGAATCTTTCTGAAAAACACCAGTGGCTATGTTAGATGTTCTGCCACCCCAAGGCTGTTTCGTGCAAAAGTCTCAAAGTATATAACAGGCTAACATTCAATGTCTATAGATCCAAGTTTTTGTAGTCTACTCACGGTCCACTCTAATGTACTGATGTTTGAGACCTGCACTACGGCAAGAACTGGCTTCCCCGTCAACCTTGAACTTGTTCAGAAATGTTACATCCGTGCGGTGGACCTAAAAAACTTTGCTTATCTTACTAATGATTGCTGGCACATCTTGACCTTCTTTCTGAGGCAAAACTTTAACAGAAATGGGAAACATTACAACACTAGTAGCAGCAGACAACATTTTCGCTGACATCTCAGACCTATCTCTGACTACAGATATTACTACTATATTCTTGGCTGACGCAAAATAAAACTAAATCATTCTTCTGCTTTTAAACTACATGTTTTTGTTTTAAAGTGCATCATCATAGTGACAATTTGATGCACGTATTTCAGTGGCAGATTGCCCAGGGGTTTATTGTCACTCTGGTAAGTCCGTGAAATGTACTTTTAATATAGGATATAACTAATTATTCCGGGGGTTTATGCTAAAACATCCCTATGTGCCTCCAAGGCATGACAGGATCACCTTTACCTTTTACCTTATGCTAAAACATACAGAAACAGATTAAGTGGAGTATATGCTGATCATAAGAAGATATGTCGCGCCTGGCTTTTCCTGTTACCTTTCCACAATTATTCATCTGTTATTATTTTGTTATTAGTTTTATTACATTTTAAAGTACGCATGTAGTTCAGATTATAATGTTAAAACATCGACACATCTACGTAAATTAAAATCATGCGCTAGTGTTCCAAATAACATAATTTTCTCACACTGTAGCAGAATGAATAATCTGTTGCACGATGGGGACTTGACACCCGCTTGTTGTGTTCAAAAGTTCTTGACCACAGCTCAGCTGTTTGAGAGAGCACGGAAGAAGCAATATCTCCGTGTTCTTACTAGCCAGTTCAGTCACGGGGCCTGAGCTTGCGGTGTGCATGAAAGAGTTCTGTGCGAGATGTTGTATAGTCAGTTTGTATATGTCAGTTTACTGCGGGATGTTTCATAGGATTGTTGTTTCGTAATGTAAGTTTTTGGTTGGTTGTCATTTTTAGGACAAATGTGTGGTAAAGTTACCATGTAAATGGATTTGTCTTTTTAGCAACAATTGTCACGAGTCATCATGTAGGGTTGTGTGTTTGAATTGTTCTCGTTTGGACATGGATGGTTTCACTGTCAGCAAGGTGTATTTGGTGTTTATATATATAACGTTAGCATTTTACGTTGTGTGAGTGACCCATGGCGATGTTAATAGCCTGGATATCTTTTTTTCCTTATCTATTGTGATCGTTTCATTAGTTTTCAGTCCACGTTCATTTACAACACTAATCTATAAGTTGGATTTCCATCATTAACCTCTTGTTATCTTTTTGCAACCACTGAAATCCTGTGCCTTTTGGATCTCTGTTTAGCGTGCCAATTTCTGTGCTAGTGTTGAGTTGTTACTCTGGTAAACAGGTCACATTCGTTTACTGAAGTGTTATGTAACGTTTTGTCCTGGGTTTTTCTTTTTTGTTGTTGTTACATAGTGTACACTGTTGTAACGTCTTGTTGCCAGTTGTGTACCAGTAATGCAGTAACTGCTCTGTGATGTGATGTATTCAGTCAAATACTAGTTAACTTATCAATACCCACAGTATAGCTGAGTATACATACCTTATCAACATCCACAGTATAGCTGAGTATGCATAACTTATCAACACCCACAGTATAGCTGAGTATACATAACTTATCAACACCCACAGTATAGCTGAGTATACATAACTTATCAACACCCACAGTATAGCTGAGTATACATAACTTATCAACACCCACAGTATAGCTGAGTATACATAACTTATCAACACCCACAGTATAGCTGAGTATACATAACTTATCAACACCCACAGTATAGCTGATTGTACATAACTTATCAACATCCACAGTATAGCTGAGTATACAACACGCCAAATAGTTGCATACACGTTAATTGTGGTGCCAGACAGGCCACTACTTTTTAACGACCGGTGTTTTACACGTTGACCTGTCCTGTACGATTTTTTGAGGCAAACATTAGTGTTGTGTTTACTTCAGGTTTCGTGCAGCGATGTCGGAGTTTTTTGTAACAAGTTGTATTTTGTTTAGTGTTAGGGTCCAGTTTGCAGTTGTCTGCTTTCGTGGTTGTTGCTGCAGCGGTGGTTTTGCTCGGGCTCACCAGATGTCCTACCACTGTGAAAAGGGAGTCTGGTTACGTTATAGTTCGCGTTGGATTGGTTTGTCGTTTTTTTCTTGTCTGAAGTCATCGGCTGAGACGTCAGATGTCAGACTCACCTGGTGAGTCAGAGATGTCAGATGTCAGCCTCATGAAGTACCTAATCTGATATGTGAACTACCGCTTCACCTTCGTCCTCCTTGAAGCTCTTCGTTACCTGCCAACTTGTGAGCAGCTTCATCTTGAATCTTCATCCTCAGAGACTTTGCGTCTTCAAGAATCGTACTGTGACAAGCGCACATTTTGAAAGACTTTGTTGCTGAATTATCGTCACCAGACCTGACGTACTGATGTCCTTGTTCCTCACATATGTAGGTATTGTCACATAGAAATGATGCAGTTAGGTAGCATTTCTTAGTGTAATGTATTAGTAGAAAGAGTTTGTTATTAAGTAAATTAATTTTGTAATATAGTTTGTTATTAAGTAAGTGAATTTTCTATTGTAGTGAGGAAGTAATTATATTTTTTGAACGTATGGTTATTGCAATATTGTGATCGATTATTGGCACTGTTATTGTGCTTGATTTGTTGACTATCTTATTAGTGACTTGGTTTTTGCAGAGCTGTACATTAGTAAACTTGAACCATGCCTTCTGCTACCCTCACGTGGGGTTTGCTGAACACCCTACATGACTCACTGGCACTTTTGATGGAGGAGGTATCACTCTCTCATGTCCTGTCTGTGGTAGACTAGTTTGATGACAACCCTGCCAGTTTCAAAGTTTGCTTGGGCGATCTCGAAAAACTTGTGGATCAAAGGGGACGGGATTTTAAGGCCAAGAAGACCCTGGCATATCTGCCCATGTCCCATGGCGGACTTCATCAAGGAACGGCTCCCTTTACAGGAATCATGGAAAGGCTTCTCGAATGTCCTCATCGTCAGTTACGGGGTACTGCACACTCCACTGGATGCCTGACATTCATTAACAAGCATTAGGAAGTCTCCTGGAGGGTCTATCCAGTCCGTGGCTGACCGAAATTCGGTTGCAGGAAAGCTAGCTTATTTTGCGGCAGAGTGGGCCTCTCCTCTAAAGACGTATTATCACCTTTAAAGAAGTGGCGCCCCCATTAAATATTTACCACTAAAGAAGTTTTGATTTTCTTATATTCTGAAGTAGTAGTGATTTTATACTCAAGTGCTATTTACAGTCAAGACTCATCTTCAGCTGTTCATGTACTGTGGAGACTTTTAACGATTCCAAAAATGTAAATGAACTATGACGTTACTAAACTATACTTTAAGTAACTATACAGGACACGTTCGCAAGAACTCTACGCATTAACATTTATGTCTTAACCACATGACAGAATGAAGACTATCATTCATTTCACAGCACAGTACAAGGAATACACATGTTTGCTATAACAGAGTCACTGTTATATAAATTCCACGAATCATTCATTCATTTGCATGTCCCTTGAGAACTTTGAATTCCTAATAGCTCTCCTGTACGCCTCTCGGTTGTAAGCAAGATGCCTTGCTCCTGATGCATCCATTTGCAGATCACCAACAATATCTTGCATCCATCTTCGCCTTGGTCTTCCTCTCTTTCTTTTTCCCATTATATACCCCTCCACGACGGTCTTATCTAGATTCTCATGACATTTAATGTGTCCAAAATTATTTAATCCTCTTTACTAGCCAGCCTTCTTCAAAATTAAGTTCTTGTAGTATGGATATATTTGTTTTCTGCAATATTAAGTTCTTGTAGTATGGATATATTTGTTCTTTTTTGTGTCCATGATATTTGAAGAACTCTTCTGTAGTATTTACATTCAAAGGCATTTATGTGTTTCTCATCTGTTTTGTTAAGTGTCCAGGTCTCACAGGCATATGTTGCGATGGGAAAGATGCATGCCCTTAAAAATCTTATTTTTGTAGTTCTGTCTATTCCTCGCCACAACTTGTTTATATGTTTTACCTTCTGAAGAGCGATAGATGTCCTCCTTTTAATTTCCCTCATTGTATCTACATTATTAGTTATTAGTGATTCAAGATATTCAAAACTCTCCCCTTCTTCCAATTTTTCCTCACTGATACATATTTCAGCTGCCTTATTCGTTTTGCCAGTTGTCATCAATTTAGTTTTCTTTTAAAAATATTAAAATAGAGGTTTTGCTCTTCACTATTCTTATTCTTATAATTACTTTTTTAAATCCTTTTTTGTGTTGTGGACAGTAATACTGTGTCATCAGCATTTCTAATCTCTGGTGTTTCATAACCTCCAATTGTTATAGCATCGTAATATTCTTTGTCTATATCTTAGACAAAAACATCCCTGATTATATTTTCAGTATACAAGTTAAATAAGTAAGGCGACAATAACCAATCGATTTTAATATGAGAAAAAGATGATGATGATTTTGAATAAATTAAGGAGTGAATCAAACAAACGAGAAAAAAGATAAAGGTGCGCTGTAGCAAGATTTCCGCCGAGAACCAATCCCGACATTGGAACAAAAAAAAAAGAGATAATCAATCACATACTTACAAAATCTTTCTCAGAAATAACCATCACATCCCAAGACAACGAAGCAGTCCTGCAAGGAATATCATGCCAAAATATATGTTAGTATCCGTCTTATGCTGAGTATTGTGAAAAACCACTCCTTGTACCACAAGGACGGAAAAACTGCCTAGTATCCTAAAATCTGAACATGTCCCTAACCAACTATTGTCAGGCTGGGACATGGTTGAACAACTCTTACATGATTCTAAGGAGCAATCAAATCTAGCTGACTGATCTATTGTGTATCTGATCTCATCTCTAACTCTGGTCTTACTCTATCTCTAGCGATTTTTTTCTGGTCTCTCTCTACTTTGGTGCTATCTCTCGTCTGGGCTTTCTCTCAGTTTTATATTTTCATTCTTTCCATGAATCCCCGCTAGCCTTGCTCTAAGGTTCTCGAAGCTTCTCAGTACGTTTCTTGTGCTATACAATTTTTCAGTATATCACTCATTCACCCGAAGTACGCAGTTATGAAAAATGTCACCTGATTTAAATGTGAATGTTTGGGAAGATTCTCGAAGCATTTACGTCTAGACAATAACAATGTTTAAGCTCTATTACTTCCCTTTTCACCAGTAACATGCCGGTACACCTCTAGCTCAGAGACAACTGGTTCAAGTATTTAAATACTTTCTGTTAGCTCATTCCGTCAAGATTAAGTTGATTAGGGACACGTCACGTGGAGACAAAATTTGGACTAGTCAGTGAACAAGTCAGGTGTCCAGTCAGCAACAGCCCAGACCGCATGTTCCATTGATCATGTTAGCCTGTGTTGCCTCTAGTTTCTTGACAAAATGGTGCGAACTGCATCTGCTCTAGACCAAGCCTATTTCTTACAGTATGAGTACAAATTCCATTGGCTGTTGCATCTTGTAGATGAATTCTGAGTTAGGTGGCAGTCAATACTGGGTTATGTCGTGCCAGAAGAATGAGAAAGCGGTCACTTTTGGTTGTGGTCAAGCGTTATCCACCTCCAAAATGTATTCTATAAAAAGAATCCATTGTTTGGTATATGCTCCACATCCTAGAAATCACGCTGTGGCTAATATTTAGGGCTGTAGCAACTTGCCTTTGTGAGGCGCCCATTGTTACGCCCCTGCTAATCTTAGTATCTGCCAGATGTCTTCTTATTACTTGCCGAGGCATCATGTAGTATGAACACTTCAAATGACCACATTGCTTAAACATCTCGAAAATCAGATTTTGTCACGTGCTTCGCTGAAGTCGAATTTCAGGGAGTAATGATACTCACGTACGTCATGCACACAAACGTGGACTGTCAGATTTCTGTGACTGCGTGACGAAGAGTTTTATGTGATGAAGATACAGAACAATTTGCAATGACAACTCAGGTTCTTTTGACAACGGGAACGAGAAAAAAGTGACCCTTAGCACGTTGTGTGTAGTATATATACTTAAATAAGTAGCTAGTTAGGTAGGTAGGTTGACTAGGTCAGTAAGTAGGAGCAGATTGATTAACTGTTTGATTGTGTGTTTCCCATCAAACGATAGTAACTTTTATCCAGCGCCTCGCACACTTGGACGATGCCAGACACAACTTCCAGTCCTGGATATGAAATTATTGTTGTAGAATATCAAATTAAACTTATCTGGGAGCTCTTGACTGAAATGACGCCCGAATGGAAATAATTAATTTAAATTCAGGTAATTTTTATTTCCCTCTTGAGTTTGTAAAACCGTTTGAGCACGTTGCTTCTCTCAAAGAGCAGCTTAGGGGAATGTGTCATTAACAAGATGTTCAGTGGCTTTCTGTAATTAATAACATTATAGCAGATGTCATAACAAGCACTGGGCATAGTTACAAAAACACTGGTTTATACCAAATTTTAGGAAAGAATTACGCCAGATGCTAAGAATGCGTCATGTTTTAACAGTACACAAGGGCACCATTTTTACAGTATGTCCTACACAAGGACGTTCTGACAATATGCATTAACATAGCAAATAAACCCAGGTAAGTCAGCGAACAATGAACATCGATTCCATCATTGATGAAGTTCCATAACCAGTAATTCAATATTTAATGAAGACGCAGCAAGATGATGATGGAATCCAGGATTTATGAAGATGATTATCGCATGTGACGAGTCATATTACTGGTAATAACACGTAGAATATAAACCCGGGCAGGTATGACAGAACTGAGATGGTAGTACCGCCATAAGAATTTAGTTCATACACACGACGTTCAACCTCACATACAATTACGTTACCTAACGAATCACGGAACCTAACGAGGCAACATGCTCACTCAAATCTCGAACATGAACTGACTCAAGAGTTTGTCTCCCAGGCAAGCTCGTGATACACTTTGAGGGAGAAAAGAGAGACACGTGATCCAGAACAGTGGTTCACCGGGGTTCGCAGAACCTGCTGTGGGGGTCCGTGATAAAAACAAAGTCCGTTTTTTTTAATCTCACTGTGAAGGTTTTTTCTTTTTCTAATTCTAAGGATTAGAATTAGATTACACCAGGATGGTGACACCAGAAAGGAAGTTAGAATTAGAATTGCAAAAGCAGCGTCGACCTTCAAGAATCTTGAGAACATATGGCACTCAAAAGTTATAAGCACAAAAACCAGGTTGAGACTCTTCAATTGAATTATAATATCCACCCTCATTTATACACGTGAAAACTGGAAAATAACTAAAGATATAGATAAGAAACTAGACTCTTTTGAAAACAAATGCCTAAGGAAAATACTCGGCATAAAGTGAAACAAATTCAACAACAACGCAGAGAAAAGGCAGATGACTGAACAACAACCTGTCTCATGTGTGATCAGGAAAACGAGATGGACATACGTCGATCACGTGATGAGAATAAACAATTAGAGAATCCCAAAAGAGGCTATCAAGTAGAACACAGCAGGCCGAAGTAAAAGATGTCGACCACTGAAACTCTAAAGAGGACAGTTTAGTATGCATAACATCTCTTGATGAGATTGAAAAGCTCACTGTAGCAGGAAAACTCAGCGAACTACCTTGCGAGCTCTGTGTAACGTTTAACGACACGGGAAGGATGTAACATAGGATAAGACTTCTAAGTAGGTTGGTAAGAAAACACTAAAGCCCCTTGTTCCCTTTCCTTCCAATACCTTTGTGAACAAATGTTCATATTTTTACGTGAAGAGCAAATACAGGAATCGCATTGATGTTGATCCATATTTGAGATTCAAAACAAAAATACTGAACCAGAAGAGGAAGAGATTGTTCGGAATAAAAAGAGGTAAAATAGAACAGTATAGCATGATATGTGCCAAGACACGGCACTAATTAAAGTACTTCGCAACTGTGTGAAGCCCTACCCCAGGTGATAAACTGAACTACTGTTTCTTACTCTATCTCCTCACATCTGAGGGATTTTAATGTGTAACTGAGAACGAACACATCTCAACAGTTTGAGAACCACTAACACTGAAATTGATAATAGCAATTACACATGTTTATTATGGCGAAAATGAGTGGTGAATACGTGAGGATGTAGCAATAAATTAAGTAAACAGATGAATAATCCAACTCCTCTCCATACGAGAACTAGTTCGCCATGTAGGGAGGGAGTGGGCAACAATCACTCTCAGCTAGGAAAAAACAGGCATTCAACATGATGGAATAAGAGCCAACTTACTAACTCACTGAAAATTCCATGGATCCTTACATACAACTTCACATCACCAAAAATGTCGGACTTAAAGTCCTCAAAAATCTCAATAGAACTAATTCACATTTCTTCAGCTACAACAACTCGTAACTGCATCAGAAATGTACATAGTGGATCCGTAAGGAAAAAAAAACTAATTAATAGATCACATCAAGTGCATCCTATCTGAAACATCCTTTTCAGGCAAACTCTACATAACGAATTTGCAATCATAATGAATCTCAAACTACTAATCAATCGAATCCTTATCATCCTCCTACGTAAGAGTTTGGTCCTTAAATATGAACTACAATTCCTAGTCCTAAATCTTCCCGAAGATAAAAATCGTGATTAAAACATTTCTGCCTAAAATTTCAATCCGTGGAAAAATTACCTGTTTATGACTTTGAACAATAAACTAAAAACAGCAATCGTATTTTAAGGTTTTCTGTAACTAAAAATAACGAATTATACAAACATGTCCTAAATAGCTTTTGTTAACTGTAAAAAATCTCGCGCATGGACACGACAAGAAATGGCCTTCCACGTGTCAAGCCTGACCTATAGTTAACCTGTACTTTAAAGAAAAAACTAATGGCGCTAACCACTACGTCAATCTACCAAACAAATCCCTGATTAACTCGCCTATATAGTTAAATAAAAGATCAGAATTCCAGAATTAAGGAATTATGTTATAGAGGTATGTTTTCTTTCAGCATGATTAGGTTGGTTAGCTGTCACACATTTCATATTCTGTTCGTTTGTCAGAATAAGCAGGAATGTTAATTGTTGTTTATTCTTTAACTACATTATTGTCATTTTGAAAATTCACGAAGTGTGTATTCTGTTTTTAATGTAGTTCAGCGGTTACTCATTAAAGGCTACTCACATTTTCTGTACAAAATTATTTTGCATTTAAAGCAGATAGCTACCACACAGATATGAAACGTATTCAAAGTAACCTGGACTTTGAAACAGCAGGAATATTCTACACATAAATGGCCACGGGCCACAAATCTAATGGCAAAATCTTTCACACACACACACACACACACACAAAACTTAATTATCCCACTCTGAATGTAATAAAGACTAACCAAATGTAGGTCACAGTGGAGGTATTTTGAGCAGTGACAGAAGAGCATCATGAAAATATCAGCTGATTTTGATGGTCATGGCAAGTTAGAGACAATATCTTAGAAAATTTCAAACTTGCGAGTAGATAAAAAAAAAGTTTAAATGTTTAAGCTTAGAGATCTTTTGATTATAAAAAAAAAGATTTCCTGCGCCCATATTCAGATGTAAACAGACCCGAGCTGAATGTAAATCCTGTTTACGCTTAGCTTCTGGTGTTAGTTGGTATTCTAGATAAAGTATGTTAGAGAGCTGACTTGACAGTGCTTCGAATCTAGTCAATGTAATCTGCGTTAGGACCTAAATTAGTGAACTTCTACTGGGGATTGTTTTCTCTAGGGCGTCATTTATTGGTTTGTTTATTAGGTTTCCAAACCTTTGAAGAAAATTCTAAAATAATTGAATGACCTTTACTTACATCACTTCTAAAACTGCCCTGTCACAACACACTCTGAACAGTGATGTTATGTTTACTTGTTATAAATAGCATAATGAAGTAATGTAATTCTTTACGGTATCATTACAAGGTCAACCAAGCCTTCATTTCTTTCTGGAGTAATAGTTCTATATTTATCACTTCAGGTCACTCACTTCTGTATCGCCCTCTACATAAACATTACGTGCATTCGCAGTGATTGTGAAAACCATGTTTAAGATAGTCTGTTCCGTTGTCCAGGGGAAATAATCAAGAAAAACAATTCAAGCAACAGGCTCCCACAATTCATTACCAATGGCTATAGTTTTGAGTTGTTTTTTGTCTGGTTAGCGCTGTTTCTGAAGGAGTATCATTTCCAGCAGGAGATTGAAACAAGACACAATGACACCAACCCACAGAGAAGGTGGCTGTGCAAGGGAGAAAAAGACTGTGATTTTATAGCATCTTGGGCATTTCACATCCAGGAAGTAGTTGTTAGCAGTTTGTACGAGATGTTTTATCTTACATTTTCTCTTTTCCTTCTCCCAGACTTGGATGTAGTAAAACCTTTGATAATGTCGTATCTTCGGATCTGAACGAGCTGATGGTTTCCTATAGACTTATGGACAAACAGACTTTATTGTTCAGATAATGTGTAATATTTTGACCATTCAACCCTTTTAGTCATATGCTGGAGTATTCCATCATACAGCAGGTATTTGAAAACTTAATGTTATATATATATATATAGGAGGACAGTTTAGTATGCATAACACGTGGTAGTACCGCCATAAGAATTTAGATCATACACACGACGTTCAACCTCACATACAATTACGTTACCTAACGAATCACGGAACCTAACGAGACAACATGCTCACTCAAATCTCGAACATGAACTGACTCAAGAGTTTGTCTCCCAGGCAAGCTCGTGATAAACTTTGAGGGAGAAAGGAGAGACCTGGGGGATTAGGTGAAATCACATTTTAACTGTCTTTTTGTTACTTTTGTTGTGAGAGTTATAATTATTTTCATCTTTTGTTATTATGTACTAGAACATGCAAATAATTCCATACTGGGTGGTCTCAGATGAAAGGTGAGTTAGTTATATTTCCTGTCGGTCTGTAATGCGTATAAATGAGCAAATCTTGGTTTGACGTTTGTTTATAAACTCGCACACTGTTGTTGTATGGACAATGAAGAAAGATATGGTCAAGAAAGGATTGAGTAAGTTTGTGTTGGTGGTGAAAGCGGAGAGAGATTAGAGCAGAGAGAGAGAGAGAGAGACTGAGAGAGAGAGACTGAGAGAGAGAAAGAGAAAGACTGAGAGAGAGAAAGAGAAAGACTGAGAGAGAGACTGAGAGAGAGAGAGAGAGAGAGACTGAATGAGAACGAGTAGTATTAGAGTAAAACTCGTTTTTAACTTGATAAAAGCAACGGAATGCGAAAATGATGTAAGATAACACTTGACCAGTTTAAAGTGACTTTGTTGGTTCTACATGGGTTTCAGTCTGCTCTGGGTATAACTGTCAGCTTCTGCTAAAGGGCTGGTAAAGAGAAAGGATCATTCAACATTGTTAGACCACCTCAACCGAACCTCCATCCAATTAATCCATCTATTACTGCTTCACTCTTTTGTTCGACATCGAGAAATCGGACTGGCTTAGCCACCGCATTAATACAAGGGGAATCACGCTCTCTCATGAACTCTGAACTCTGAACTCTGATGGAACATTAGCACAGCTACATTTATCCTCACAGTTTCCACTGTTCTTTCTTATGTGATTTTTTTCTTCATTGGCTAGCACTTACATAAGAGACGATAATGAAGAAAAAGAAGGAATGCCATGGAGATATGTACAGGAAAGGTTAAGAAAAATCTCCGTAACCTTCTGCCGGGGAGACTGGTATAGAACAGATGGAGAGAGCGTCCACACTGTGGACATAAACATCGTATAAGAAACTTGCATATTTGAACAGGGGTTAACGAAATCCTCTCTCAGTCAGTTTTTTCAGGATCCTACTTTCTCTCAGTCAAGTCACCCAAGATCCTACTTTCTCTCAGTAAATTTAGTCAAGATCCTACTTTCTTTCAGTCAAACCAGCCAAGATCCTACTTTCTCTCAATCAGATCAGCCAAGATCCTACTTTCTCTCAGTCAAGTCAGCCAGGATCCTACTTTTTATCTGTCAAGTCAGCCAAGATCCTACTTTCTCTCAGTCAAGTCAGTCAAAATCCTACTTTCTCTCAGTCAAGTCAGTCAAGATCCTACTTTCTCTCAGTCACGTCAGCCTAGATCCTACTTTCTCTCAGTCAAGTCAGCCAAGATCCTACTATCTCTCAGTCACGTCAGTCAAGATCCTAATTTCTCTCAGTCAAGTCAGTCAAGATCCTAATTTCTCTCAGTCAAGTCAGCCAAGATCCTACTTTCTCTCAGTCAAGTCAGCCAAGATCCTAATTTCTCTCAGTCAAGTCAGCCAACATCCTACTTTCTCTCAGTCAATTCAGTCAAGATCCTAATTTCTCTCAGTCAAGTCAGCCAAGATCCTACTTTCTCTCAGTCAAGTCAGCCAAGATCCTAATTTCTCTTAGTCAAGTCAGCCAACATCCTACTTTCTCTCAGTCAAGTCATCCAACATCCTACTTTCTCTTAGTCAAGTCAGTCAACATCCTACTTTCTCTCAGTCAGTTTATTCACGATCCTACTTTTCTCAGTCAATCAGCCAAGATCATACTTTCTCTCAGTCAAGCCAGCCAAGATCCTACTTTCTCTCAGTCAAGTCAGTCAAGATCCTACTTTCCCTCAGTCAGGTCAGCCAACATCCTACTTTCTCTCAGTCAAGTCAGCCAAGATCCCACTTTCTCTCAGTCAAGTCAGCCAACATCCTACTTTCTCTCAGTCAAGTCAGCCAAGATCCTAATTTCTCTCAGTCAAGTCAGCCAATATCCTACTTTCTTTCAGTCAAGTCAGCCAACATCCTACTTTCTCTCAGTCAATCGGCCAAGATCCTACTTTCTCTCAGTCAATTTATTCAAGATCCTACTTTTCTCAGTCAATCAGCCAAGATCCTACTTTCTCTCAGTCAAGCCAACCAAGATTCTACTTTCTCTCAGTCAAGTCAGTCAAGATCCTACTTTCTCTCAGTCAAGTCAGCCACGATCCTACTTTATCTCAGCGAAGTCAGCCAAGATCCTATTTTCTCTCTGTCATGTCAGTCAAGATCCTACTTTCTCTCATTCAAGTCAGTCAACATCCTACTTTCTCTCAATCAAGTCAGCCAAAATCCTACTTTCTCTCAGTCAAGTCGGCCTAGATCCTTCTTTCTCTCATTCAAGTCAGCCAGGATCCTACTTTCTCTCAGTCAAGTCAGCCATGATCCTACTTTCTCTCAGTCAAGTCAGTCCACATCCTACTTTCTCTCAGTCAAGTCAGCCAAGATCCTACTTTCTCTCAGTCAAGTCAGCTAAGATCCTTCTTTCTCTAAGTCAAGTCAGTCAACATTCTACTTTCTTTCAGTCAAGTCAGCCAAGATCCTACTTTCTCTGAGTCAAGTCAGTAAAAATCATACTTTCTCTCAGCCAAGTCAGCCAAGATCCTACTTTCTCTCAGTCACGTCATTCACGATCCTACTTTCTCTCAGTCAAGTCAACCAAGATCCTACTTTCTCTCAGGTCTCTCAGTTATGTTGGAAACTGAATCGTTATTTGCAAATGTCGGATTGAATTTCTGCCTCTTATGTTGAATAATATACTCTGTCGCGTGCTAGACAGAGTTTGACTGAACGTGAAGGTTTTATAATCTATACATGTCTTACAAGTCTCAGTCCTATTTGTGTGGAAGCACCAGTGATGGAAATACATACACAAATAGCAGCACCAGTGTGGTATAATGGACAACAAAGTATGTAAATAAGAACTAAGAACAAATGACAATAACTCTACAGTTGAAATTATTTGAGTGGTAAATCATTGTTTAATATTTTTCATCAATACTGGTTAGCTTTAGTGATGTTTCCATTATATGAGGATTAATATGTTTTGTAATATTGTATTTTGTATTCAGTTCGTATGTGTCATTACCATCTTTACTTTTTAATACAAGAGAAGCTGCATTTTGTTATTACACACCAATAATGATAAAAAGAATCTAATTTTTTTATTTGTTTTCGCAGTCCACATACATTTTTTTTAAAATCATCCATAATTTGACGATTAAAACATTCTAATATCGACCCTCCTTGTACAAAAATAGTTGGGTTGTCTGGTGAAAATTTCACATAAACTTGATAAAAAGGAAAACGGTCAAAAGCTGTAGAAAGATCCGATAGATATAACAGCACGTAAACAGAATTACATGTTATACTCTGTAATTCATTTATACAATTTACTGATACTATTTATCAAACTACAAAGCTATGAGCTGTATAAAATTTAGTCTGAAAATATTGAATTTTAAATATTTATATTAGCACTGAAATTGCATAAAAGTATGATAGTGTCAAAGGTTGAACAACGAAAAGACTTCGAAGAAATGCATGCATGAAGGAAAAGAATAACACTTTTAAAAAAAGGCAAACACTTTATAATTTTTCTTAACATTCACGAGTCGGTCGCGTAGTGCTAACTGAACCATAAAGCGTAGTCTTTACGTAAACCCCCACTGCTTCAGAATTTTTTTTTGCTTTATTTTACATGATATGTTTTTTTATATCTGAATTCACAGTGCAGAACTATGTTCATCTTCTTCTCCAGTCACGATCTTAAAGAAATAGTTTTAGAAAAATTGAATTGGAACTTCTTTATATTTTAAGTGAGCATATTAAAAATGGCTTTAAATAAAAATTAATCTAAGTGAACTTAAGTTTGTTTTTTTTTTTAGTCATTTTTCTGGCCGAAGCTGATCACGTGCTCGTCGATAAAGTCGAGTTTCTTAGTGTGCAAATATCCGTTAGCACAGTTTCTCACGATCAAAGGGAGCTCGTTCAGCTGTTGATCTGTCTCTTCCGGCGCTGGGCTATTAACAAACAAATTAATCTCCCTCTCACTGAAGTTTTTAAAGAGTTCAGCGTTAAGCTGTCCTCTGCTTCTCAAGGTTAAGGCTGTTTCAGCTTCTTCTCTAGAGATATCGAGATACTCAGCTGTAGTTTTCCCGTAATATTCTACGTTACCTTTCAGCCAGTAAATTGAATCTTTCTGAAGAATACCAGTGACTATGTTAGATTCTCTACAACTCTGAGGTTTCGTGCAAAAGTCTCATAATGTATGACAGACTGACATACAATGTCTAAAGGTCCATGTTTACTAATTCTAATCATGACATGATCTAGTTTAATGCTGTTTGAGACCTGGACAACGGCAAGATCTGTGGCCTCTCCGCTAACCTTGAACTTGTTCAGAAATATTGCGTCTGTATAAGGGACCTGAAAAACTTCAGCAATCTTGCTGATGATTGTCGGCACGTCTTGACCTTCTTTCTGAGGCAAAATCCCAGCAGAAATAAGAAACAATGCAGCACTAGTAGCAACAGACTACATTTTTGCTGACCTCAGTATCGTATCTCTGTCAATAGATAATAGCACTGTATTGTTCATTCATTCACTCATTTGCATGTCCCTTGCGGAACTTTGCCTCCCAAACAGCACTCCTGTAGGCCTCTCGGTTGTGATCTGCAAATGGCCTGCGCTGATGCATCCATTTGCAGATCATCAACGATGTCTTGCAGCCATCTTCGCCTTGGTCTTCCTCTCTTTCTTTTTCCCATTATGTACCCTTCCAAGACGGTCTTCTCTAGATTACCATGACGTTTAATGTGTCCAGATTATTTAAGTTTTCTCTCTTTAATCCTCTTTACTAGCCAGCCTTATTCAATATTAAGCTCTTGTAGTATAAATATATTTGTTCTTTTTTGTGTCCACGATATTTGAAGAACTCGTCTGTAGCATTTATATTCAAAGGCATTTATGTGTTTCTCAGCTGTTTTGTTAAGTGTCCAGGTCTCACAGGCATATGTTGATATGGGAAAGATGCATGCCCTTAAAAATCTTATTTTTGAGGTTCTATCTGGTCCTCTCCAAAGATTCTTTAGCTGTTTTACTTTCTGAAGAGCGATAGATGTCCTCCTTTTAATTTCCCTCATTGTATCTCCATTATTAGTTAGTGGTGATAGTAGTGGTGCAAGATATTGAAAACTCTCCACTTCTTCCAGTTTTTCCTCATTGATACATATTTCAGCTGCCTTGTTTGTTTTGTCAGTTGTCATCAATTTAGTTTTCTGTGCATTAAGATAGAGGTTTTGATCTGTATTGTTAGCAGGTACAAAATAAAACTAGCATGTTTCCAAGCTTTTATATTCTCCGCTGTTTATGCTATCGCTCAAAAACAGGATTTAGATTCCTTGTGTCTGGAGATTAATGTTCGCCGTCACTATTTGTCGGTCTAAAGCTTAATGCTGAAACATACGGGTACAGTATTAAGTAAAATACACATACGCCGACTGTCTGGCTTATCTCAATCAGCATTCTTGTCATTATTATTGTTAATTTTATCCCACTTTACAGCTTGGATGGAAATTAGTATATAATGATATAATGCCACAAGAAATTTATAGAATTATCACTGAAATATATTTCTCAACGGAGCAGATACAATGTTGTTAATAGCTGAATACCATAATTTCATGGACCTCAGCTACATCGCCTTACCAAGTTTCACAACGTCGTTTAACGATGGCAAAATTCATGTATGGGGGTGATCCTGGGAGCGCTTCCAAGATGTCACGGCTAGATGCCAGTTAATTATTTCAAAATCTGCAACAGGAGTGGCAGGCGATCCCCTACCACAGTCTCGGGAGGTTGCTTTTATCCACGAAGCAACGCTGCCTGGCTTGTCTCAATGATTATAGTGACCACACATGTTACTGATCATCTTTATTTCACCTGTCAGTATATCTGAATCTCAGAAAGAAAGGTGTGTCCGAATAACCAGTAGTTAGTCCCTATCACTTCGTTATTCTTCATAAAATGGTTAAAGAACGATGTGATTAAATGCAATTTATTTCTCATTTTTGTATTTTTAACATCCTGCGATAAGAAAGGTAAGTGATCTTTGAATTTTGTTGAGTAGTATATATTAACTCACTCAAAAACTGTCAGTTGTTTAAAAAAAAAGTTGTTTCTTCAAACAAAAACACGGCTTGTGTATTGTGAAAGCTGTGGGGTTTTTTTTTCTGAGACATTTTATACTTTTAGATTTATAGAAATAATAATGCAAAAAGAAATATTAAAGATTTTGTTAAGAAACTGTATTTTGAACGCAGCCGAACGCTTGGTCGACTCGAACTGTTGCTTTTTGCTGCCAGTATAGATGTTTTACAATCCTCAGGACTTTGCCGTCTATATTGATGTCTTCAAGCATTTTAAATAATTTCATTATGTTTCACCTTGTCGAATGCCTTGGTGTAATCAATGAGGCATACGTAGAGATCTTTCTGTACTTCTAAAACTCTTTCTGTTAGTGTTTGTAAAGCATAAATGGCATTGTGTGTTCCTTTTCCTTCAACAAATCCAAACTGTTGATCTGCTATTTCCATTTTGATCTTTTTCCTTGTTCTTCTGATAATACTTCTCAGAAATAGCTTCGTTATGTGACATGAGAGACTGATAGTCCGGTGGTCGTCAGATTCATCTGCACCTGGTTTCTTTGTGGATTTAAGCAGGTCACTGGGCATATAATCACTGTTGTAAATGTCATTCAGTAACTTTGTTCCCTAGCGCCTCTATTTCTTCTATCCCTATTATATCAGGCCTAGTCGCGTTTCCTTTCTGCATGTGTTTGATGGCATCTATGATTTCATCTTCAAGTATGGTCCATCACATTTTTCAGTATCTGGTGTTAATTCTGCTCTTTCTCCTTCATATAGCTCACCGATGTACTCTATCCACCTGTCCACAATGTCTTCTTTTCCCATTAGCATTTTGTCTTCTTTTGATTTCAGGCATCCTGTGATATATTTTGTCTTATTCCTTTGAGTTCACTAATTCGTTTGTGCATGTTTTTGCTGTCTTCATTATGGGAGTCCTCTATTTGTCTGCACTGTTCATTTAACCACACTTCCTTTGATTCTCTGCATTTCCGTCTTAATTCTTTATGTATCCTGCTATATTTTTCTTGGTTATTTTTACTTCTCCTCCTCTTGTCCATCAGTCCCAAGATGTTGTCTATTATCCATTTATTTTTAGGGGCTTCTTTTTTTCGGTGCTATTATCTCCTTAACAGTTTGGTGGATAGAATCTCTATACATTGCCCATTGTTCATCTATACTATTTATCTTTGCTATTGCATTGTATCTATTTGTTATAATAACTTTGTATTCTCGCAGTTCTTGGTCATTTTTAAGAAGTTCTGTTTTCAGTTTGATGTTTCTCACTTTTCTGAAAGCTTTCTTTAGCTTTATTCTAATTTTTCCACAGAGTGGTTCATGGTCACTATTGCAGTCGGCTCTTGGCATGGTTTTTTGTTGTCCGTAATGCATTCCGGACTCGTTTGTTGATTAATATGTACTCTATCTGGTTAAAAGCCTTTTTGTCTGGGCTGCACCACGTTGCCAGTCTTCGAGGATGTTGTTTAAACCAGGTTTTTCCTACAACCATGCTATGTATTCTTGCCCATTCAATTAATTTACAACCTCTGTCATTCCTCTTCCCCAGTCCATAGTCACCAACGATGTCTGAAGTATTTCCTTCACCAACTTAAAATCTCCCATCACTAGAGTAACATCATGTGACTTTGTGCGTTTCAGGGCTGTCTCTATGTCATTATAAAATAGCTGTACATCTTCTTCAGAACTTTCAGATGTTGGAGAGTACACTTATATAATATTTATGTTCACTGGTCGCCCTTTCAGTTGGGCTATCAGGACTCGGTCGGAGATGTTCAAATATCCTACAGTTGTCCTTGCTGTTTGTTCGTCAAATATTATTCCAACTCCTCGTTCATTTTTCTCACTTCCTGGATATATTTTTGTTTATTTATCAGAGTCTATCTTCACTGCACCTGTCCATCTAACTTCACTCATTCCTAATATGTTGATCTTCATCCTTTCCATTTCCCTCTTTACATTTTCTAATTTTCCAGTCTGAAATAGAGTTCTAACATTCCATGTTGCTATTTTGAACTTGTTAGTTTTGCCACCAATAGCTTGATGATGATCTGGCCTCACCCGTGGCTCGTGAGCTGCCCTACCGGACGAGGCTATTCCATAGGAACATCCACTAACGTCGTTCATGACAAATCTATTACTCTGAATAAGCATAATTATTCTTGGGAGCTACAACAGTGGTTTCCAGTTACATTCTGTCGGTTTGTATACGGACTCTCCGTTAGCCTTTGGACTCCCTGTCCTACCTGCAAGGCAGTGGGAGCGAGAGGTTTTAAGCGCCTCTTACCCGCCTGGTATTCCCTTCACTGAGCACATGAGGCACTTTATAGGAGTAGTAGAGCCACCTACTACCCTACCTCGCTCTCTGAGACTACCGCCAGTTGTCCGCGCCTGCTTATTTGGGTGTCATATCTAAACTAAATGTAATTTGTGACGAGATGAGGAAGACTTTGACAGAGGCAGAGAAAATACTAGAAAGATGGAGGAATATTGCAGTATAATACAGCTTACTGTGAAGGCGAAAAACATATTGTGAATTATTATTGGAGGAGAAAGAACCCGAACCGACATTTGAAGAAGTTTGAAATTTTAAGGACAATAGAGAATCTAAAAAAATTGTAAATCACCGGGATATTATGAGATAACAGCTTAACTCATTAAGACAGGAGCAAAAGAATGTGTTACAATCATCCATTATTTGGCTAAAAGAATGGAAAAGAACTGTATTCATACTGCATTCATACAACTGTATTCATGAAAGGTAACTTGAAAATGTGCACAAACTACGGAACTGTTTTCCTGATTAGTCATGCCAGTAAAATTATATTAAAAATCATAATGGGTAGACTTCAAAATAGAAGAAGTCAATATGGGCCACAAAATAGAAGAAGTCAATATGGGCCACAAAACAGAAGAAGTCAATATGGGCCACAAAATAGAAGAAGTCAATATGGTCCAAGCTGGTTTTATACAAGGAAGATAATCAAGAGATCATATATTTAATATATATAGAAATAATATATATTTAATAGAGAAATCCAGAGAATTTAATGTGAATCTATATTTATTTTTTATAGACTATTCAAAGGCATTTGATTGTGCACAACACCAAAAACTTTGAGAAATAATAGAAAAAATGGGATATCTATCATATGTGATACTGTATCTAGAGAAATAGGCAGCAGTAAGAATAAATGGTGAAACAACAACTTGGTTTGACATAAAACAAGAGGTCCGTCAGGGGTGTATAATGTCACCTTACTTATTTAAATTGTATACTGAAAAGATAATGCGGATTATTAGAGAAGATGTAGACAAAGTATATTACGATCCGTAACAATTGGAGGTTATGTAATACCAGAGATTAGATATACTGATAACACAGTTTTACTGTCTACAACACACACAAAAATAATGGAAAAACTAATTATGTCAGTCCATAAGAACAATGAAGAGTAAAACCTTTATCTTAACGCGAAGAAAACTAAATTGATGAAAACTGACAAAACAAATAAGGCAGCTGAAATATGTATCAGTCAGGAAAAATTCGAAGAGGTGGAGAATTTTTAATATCTTAATTATTAGTTATCTTTATTATTTATTTATCATTTATTTTTGTTATTATTATGGAGATACAATGAGGGAAATTAAAAGAAAGGAGGACATCTATAGCTCTTCAAAAAGTAAAACAACTAAAGATGCTGTGGAGAGGAACAGACAGAACTACAAAAAATAATATTTTTAAGGGCATTCATCTTTCCCATCGCTATATATGCCTGTGAGACCTGGACATTTAACAAAACATCTGAGAAACACATTTGAATGTAAATGCTACAGAAGAGTTCTTCAAATATCGTGGATACAAAAAAAGAACAAATATATCCATACTACAAGAACTTAATATTGAAGAAGTTTGGCTAGTAAAGAGGATTAAACAGAGAAAACGTAAACATTTTGGACACATTAAACGTCATGATAATCTAGAGAAGACCGTCTTGGAAGGGTACATAATGGGAAAAATGAAAGAGAAGAAGACCAAGACGAAGATGGCTGCAGACATCGTTGATGATCTGCAAATGGATGCATCAGCAGCAGGGAATCTTGCTTACAACTGAGAGGCAAAGTTAAGGAGGCAAAGTTCCGCAAGGAACATGCAAATGACTGACTGACTAAAGTTTACTCTCTTCTTTAACATTCCACGTGGTGGTTTATGCATTTCGTTGCTGCTCAAAGCTTTGACCTCTCACATGGTTCTTTTGTGAAGCACTATCAATAAAGGACCTGAGTGGCGAAAACTTCATCAACAGCTCCTTACGGAAGGTCAGGCAAGAGAATGAGTGTCATCACTTACTGCACGCTGAAGGACATACTCAAAAGTAGATTGATGCACGTATGGATGTATTTCGAATGCACAGATTATGGTCCTTCCTAATTAACTATGCTGTTTCTGTCATCAACTGATTACTTTCTAAGTGATATCTTTTTTTTCCAAATTTGATTCTTCAATTTCTGTTACATATTCAATGAAATCATGGTTGAATAAGTTTTCCACCATACAACAAATGTCTAATATCATATAATAATATAATTGTCGTCATTAACGGAAACAGTTCATATCTTTTATCTAAACAAACGTTATATCAACATCACTCTGTTCTAGTATAACTAGATTACGAAAACTGTAAAGTACTTTAAACGGAAAAGAAAGATAAATAATAAACCACGGACTCAGGTAGAACGAGCGACCACTTGCCACGAGAAGGTAGAACACTATCCACGGGGCCATCTCATATTTCCAAAAAAAAAAGAAAAAAAGAAGTTGGTTAGACATTAATGCTCGACTGAAATTGCGACACCAAGAAAAGAAAGCAAGGTCGTGACACAGATATTCCATCGGAAGAACTCAGCTTCAGACACACACACACACACATAGAAATGATCTCTTGCAAGCGTCCAGAGCATACTCCACGGTAATAGCAAGAAATAAATATAATTTCTTTTACAGAAATGTAATCATTTATCATACAGCAAATCGATGAGTCCTATAGAACCATAATATGAACATAGTGAGTTTTTACTATGTATATTTGCACTAAAATTGTTATAAATGTGTAAAAAGTCTGAAAGGTTGACATAATATTCATACACATATTCACGAAAAATGATGTATATTTCACCATATGCGTGTATCAAGGAAAGGAAGAAAAAAAGTCTGTTTAAAACAATAAAAACATTACAGTTCCTGCTAACTAAACACTCTAGAATCGGCCTGACTGCAGTCTTCACATAAAGTACTGAAACTATTGTAGGCTGCTACCTTGCTTCAGCTTCTTTCTGCTCTTAGAAATACACGACAAAGCAAAATGTCACCGTGTCCGCTAGAAAACAGAAAGAATACGTTCAGCATAAAGTACACAATCTGTTTATCCAGTCAAGGCTTCCATGATCCTTCCCAATGCATTACAGAAAAAAAATGTATGTAAAAATGTATCTAGTCAAGCGAACGAAAATAAATGCTGTGCACGTATTCATCCAGAAAGTTAAGTTTCTTAATTTTCACAAAAATATTAGCACCGTTTCTCGCAAACAAAGGAAGCTCGTTTGTTCTTTGATCTAGTTCTTCCGGCACAGGACTGTTAGTAAACGCATTAAGCTCCCTCTCAGCAAGGTTTTTATAGGCTTCAAAGTTAAGCTCCCTTCTGCTTCTCAAGGTTAAGCCTATTTCGGCTTCTTGTCTCCAAATATCAATTAACTCTGCACTCGTCTTTCCGTAGTATTCCACTTTAACATTCAGCCAGTAAATAGAATCTTTCTGAAGAACACCAGTGGCTATATTAGTTAGATTTTCTGCGACCCCGAGGCGGTTTCGTGCAAAAGTCTCAAAATGTATAACAGGCTGACATTCAATGTCTATAGCTCCAAGTTTCTGTAGCCTACTCACGATGCGCTCTAATGTACTGATGTTCGAGACCTGCACTACGGCAAGGACTGTAGCTTCCCCGTCAACCTTGAACTTGTTCAGAAACGTTACGTCCGTGTGGTGGACCTCAAAAACTTTGCTTATCTTATTAATGATTGCTGGCACATCTTGACCTTCTTTATGAGGCAAAACTTTTCGCTGACATCTTATACGTATATCTGACTGCAGATGTTACTACTCTATTCTTGTCTGACACAAAATAAAACTAAACTATTCTTCCCATCTATTATTATTAATACTTTTATTATATTTTAAAGCACAGTCTGGTTAAGATTATTAATCAAAAAACAAGCCGAATCGACGAAAGCTACGGAAATTGTAGTTCTACGTTAATGTTCGAAATAAAATTAAACATCTCACATGTTGCACATTTGATCACGAGATTACCGGGGAAAATAACTGTTGACTCCATTGGAAACTAATCGTTCTATAACCAAGCTGCATGTGGAGAAAATAAACTTTCGGTCTAGACAAGTCACGGAAGAGTAACAATCTGGCAGAAGACTGTTGAGAGAACAACTATTTTTTTTAGTTTGGTGTATGCTATTACTTAACATCGTAAGAGAACAAATGAGCTCCATTCAAGCGATGAGCAGACAGAAATCAGACAGACATCATCTCCATAGCGATCATGCTGGGCCACATTTTGCTCGTCTCCACACTCTCCTCCTGCGATCCGTCACGTTGAGTCAAAATCTGAGCTAGTCAGTGAACAAGACAGGGGTCCAGTCAGCAACCAGTCTAGCCAGCAACCAGTCTAGCCAGCAACCAGTCTAGCCAGCAACCAGTCTAGCCAGCAACCAGTCTATCCAACAACTATTCCAGCCAGCAACCGGTCTAGCCAGCAACCAGTCTAGCCAGCAACCAGTCTAGCCAGCAACCAGTCTAGCCAGCAACCAGTCTAGCCAGCAACCAGTCTATCCAACAACTATTCCAGCCAGCAACCGGTCTAGCCAGCAACCAGTCTAGCCAGCAACCAGTCTAGTCAGCAACCAGTCTATCCAACAACTATTCCAGCCAGCAACCGGTCTAGCCAGCAACCAGTCCAGACAGCAACCAGTCCAGCCAGCAACCATTTAAGACTGCATGTTCCATTGATCACGTTACACTGTCTTGCCTGTAGTTTCTTGACAAAATACAGCTGCTCTAGACCGAAGGCCAGCCTCGTGAAGCCTACAGTCTTGTCTTGTCCTTCCTCATTTACTGCTAGGTGTAGAGGTGAAGTGCAATTGTCTCCAGTGGCTCGCATGTTGGATTCGTACATTGAGATATCCAGGGACTCTGCTATACCATCAGTCCATCGTTTGCATGACTTTGTGGTCTGTAAAAGATTGCTCTCTGTGGTACGCGTTCTGAGCAGAAAATCCATTGTAGATGAATTCTGAGTTGGGTGGCAGTCATTATTGGATTATGTCGTGCCAGAAGAATGAGAAATCGGTCACTTCTGTGTGTCGTAAAGCGTTGTCCACCTCCAAAATGTAGTCGGTGTACAGAATCCGCTGTTTGGTATATGTTCCACGTCCTAGAAATCACGCTATGACTGATATTTAGGACTACAGCAACTTGCCCTTGTGAGGCGCCCATATCCAGCATTGCTACGCCTCTGCTAATCTTAGTATCTGCCAGATGTCTTCTTATTACATGCCGAGGCATCATAATGTAATCTGAACACTTCAAATGACCATCTTGCTTATACATCTCGAAAATCAGATTTTGCCACGTGCTTCGTTGAAATCGAATTTCAGGGGGTAATGATACTCACGTCCGTCATGCACACAAACGTGGACTCTCAGATTTCTGTGACTGCGTGACGAAGGGTTTTGTGTGATGAAGATGCAGAACAATTTACAATGACAACAACTAAAGTTTTTTTGCCAACGCGAACGAGAAAAAGTGACTCTTAGCACGTTGTGAGTAGTAATATACTTAAATAAGTAGCTAATTAGTTAGACTGACAGCGTAAGTAAGTAAGAACGAGATTGATTGACTGTTTGATTTTGTGTTTGCCATCAAAGGATGATAACTTTTATCCTGCGCCTTGCACACTTGGACGATGCCAGACACAACTTCCAGTCCTGGATATGAAATTATTGTTGTAGATTATCAGGTTGAACTTATTATTCGGGGGCCTCTGAACGAAATGACACCAGAATAGAAATAGAGTAATTTAAACTCAGAAACATTTGACTTCCTCCTTGAATGTGTACAAACGTTTGAGTACGGTGTTCTTCCTCCGTGAGAGGCTTAGGGGAATGTGTCATTAACGAGATGTCCGGTGTCTTTCTTTAATTAATAACACTATAGCAGATGTCATAACAAGTACTGGACATAGTTACAAAAACACTGGTTTACACTAAACTTTAGGAAAGTGTTACGCCACTTGTTAGGAATGTGCCAACGTCACCACTTTAACATTAATTCCTGCTCAAGGTACAGTACTCAGGACTTTCTGGGCGATATACATTGGCATGGAAAATTAAAACCAGGTAAGTCAACGAAAAATGAACATCGACTCTCTCATTGAAGAAGATCCACAACTAGTATCTCGGATACGCCATCAGCCATTTCCGAAATGCCGTCTCCTTTTGATAAAAACTTATTATACCCTTTATTTTATTTCACTGCGAAGATTTTTTTTTCTTCTAATTCTAAGGAGGTTGGTAAGAAAGCTTTGAAGCGTCTCGCTCCCTTTTGTTCCACATAGCTTTGTGAGCAAACGTTTTCCACATGTTGTTACACGAAGAACAAGCACAAGAATCGCCTTGATGTTGATTCAAATTTGAAATTCAGTTACAGAAAATACTGAACCAACTGAGGAAGTGGTTGTTCTGAATGAAAAGAGACATGATTCCTCTCACTATATTTAAGTTCTTTAGCTGTCACATATTTCATATCCTGTTCATTTGTCAGAACAAGCGGAATGTTAATTGTTGTTTTTTTTTCTTAACTACATTATTGTCATTTTGAAAATTCACGAAGTGTGTGTTCTATTTTTAGTGTCGTGCAGAGTTTACTCTTTAAAGGCTACCCACATTTTCTGAAAAAAATTCTTTTGCATTTAAAGCACATAGCTACCACACAGATAAGAAATTTACTCAAAGTGACCTGGACTTTGAAACAGTAGGATATCCGCGGACCTCTGCAGATTGGGAACGACTGAACGAGAAGATTCTACGCATAAACAGCCACGGACCAAAACTCTAACGGGAAATCTTTCACGAAAAAAACTTCTTAGTTATCTAACTTCTAACACTGGTACAAGGTACCTGTTACAGATTAACCAAATGTAGGTCACAGTGGAGGTATTTTGAGCAGTGACAGAAAAGCATCATGTAAATACCAGGTGATTTTGACGGTCATAGCAAGTTAGAGAATATGACTTAGAGTAGATAATAAAAGCCTAAATGATTAAGGCTTAGAGATCTTTTGATTAAAACACCAGGGATTTCTTTTGCTTATATTCAGATGAAAACAGACCAGAGCTGAATGTAAATCCTGTTTATACTTAGCTTCTGGTGTTGGCATGTATGCTAGATAAAGTATGTTAGAGAGATGAGGCACTTGAGAGTACTTCGAATCTAGTCAATGTAATATGCTTTAGGACCTAAATTAGTGAACTTCTACTGGAGATTGTTTTCTCTAGGGCATCATTTATTGTTTTGTTTATTTCGGTTTCCAAACCGTTGAAGATAATTCTAAAATAATTAAATGACCTTTACGTACATCATTTCTCAAACTGCCCTCTCACAACACACTCTGAACAGTGATGTTCTCTTTACTCAAACACTTTTTATAAATAACATAAGGAAGTAATGTGATTCTTTACGGTATCATTACAAGATCAATCAAGCCTTCATTTGTTTATATGAGAAACAGATCTATATTTATCACTGCTCGCAATTCACGTCTGTATCATCCCCTACGTAAGTATTAGATGAGTTCGCAGTGAATGTAAAACCATGATTAAGATTAATAAAATAAAATAAACATCTAGACATTCTGCTCTGCTGCGTTGTTCAAGGGAAAGAATCAAGGAAAACAATTCACACAGACTCCCATTACCAGTAGCTAGAGTTCTCCAAGTTCCGCAAGGGACATGCAAATGACTGACTGATTCAATGACTGACTAACTGACTGGGCATTTAACATTCAAGAAGTAGTTTTTAGGACTTCGTTAACTAATATTTTAGCTTGCATTGTCTCTTCTCCTTCTCCAGTCATGAATGCAGTAATACCTACGACTTAAATATCACTTTACTAACCAAGAGTCCAACCAATTCACAAGACCCCGATAACCCATTTGCACTTTACGACCACCATAAATATAGCTGGACACCTTCCCCCGGGCCTTCCCAAGCTTTGGATCTGTATATTGATACGACGTGGCATAAGATCCTTAACCTCCGACCACCAACACTTAGACATTTTAACCTGTATAAGGGAGAGTCCAGGGAATTGTCCAAACTCCGGCTTCGGAGAGACATAGTGATCAAACCAGCAGATAAAACATCGAATCTCGTAGTCTGGAAAAAAAAAAGATTTATATATCGCGAAAGAAATGTCCCAACTCAGCAATATAGAATTCTATGCCCCAGGTAAAAACGATGACACCCGTTCAAATAATGACATAGTGGAAGCAAATATTAAAGACTTGATTACAGAAGGTGGCCTCCCACCCCAAGCTGTTTCTCATCACATTAAGGACAGCTGTTTAGATACACCTAGCTTCTATCTTCTTCCTAAAATCCACAAACCAGGTAACCCTGGATGCCCCATTGTATCAGCGTGTTCATGCCCCACTGAGCACATTTCTGACTTTTTGGACTACCCTCCTTTTTGAAAGATACCAACCACGCCTTAACAACTTTTGATATGATCACACTCTCTCAACACCATACCTATCACATCTTTCTCGACAAAGACCCTCACCCAACCACTAACACTGACACTGACACTATAATCAGACTTACACAGCTAGTACTAAACCTGAGTTATTTCGAATTCACTGGCGAATACTTCGAGCAAATCAGTGTTGTTGCCATGGGAACGAAAATGGGTCCCAGTTATGCATGTCTATTTATGGGCTTTCTGGAAGTCAAATTATGGGGAACCATCACTGGCAGACTTCCAGAATTCTATAAAAGGTACATCGATGATGGCACTTGAGTCACAAGTATGCCAAAGGAAGAGCTAAAAAAATTTACTGAATTCGCCAACTCACTCAATAACAACATAAAATTAACTTATGAAATTTCTGACAAGTCTGTCAACTTTTTAGACATTAAAATTTCTTTTGGCACAAACAGGCTTGTAACCTCTGTATTTTACAAGCCCACCGACAGCCACACCTATTTGCTTTACACCTCCTCCCATCCTGAAGCCTGTAAGAACTCCATCCCATACTCCCAACTCCTCCGTCTTCGCCGCATATGTCATGATAATTTGGACTTTATAGACCAGTCCAACAAGTTCTTAGAATTTTTTCGTCATCGAAAAAGGACACAGAAAAGGTCCTTCGTGAAGCCTTCAACTGCAAAGAAGTATTCAGGAAAAAGCCTGTTACTCCATTTGACAGTACTGCCTTTCCACCCGCGTGGTCAGATGGTTAAGAAAATTCTTTATCGTCATCTGCTGATAATTCAACTCGACCCCGACACTAGCGACATTTTCTCTGATCCACCCCTGTTGGCATACAAACGTGAGCCAAACCTTAAGGACATCCTCGTCCACAGCCACTTGAAGCAAAGCCTTACATATGTTGGCACCAGAAAATGTAACCGCCCCCCCCCTGCTGTGTTACCTGCCCGGTAGTCTAGGAAACGAAAACGATCACCTTTCCCAAAACTATCCTCACCCTTCATGAGGGATTCACATGCGAGTCCCGAAATGTGATATATGTCATCGTTTACAAAAGATGCAGGATAACGTATATTGGTGAGACTGGCCTCAGATTAGGGGACCACATGCATAAACATATGTATGACAACGCCCAGCATGCTTCGAAACCAGTCCCAAATCATTTCAATGGCCCCAACCACAGAGGCAAATCTGATTTTCTGGTAACACCCATTAAACAATGTCACCCAGATGACACAATCGCCTGGCGCTTGAGAACCGCTGCATTCAAAATTATGGGACGCCGGAGCCACACGGGTTAAACTCGCTGTTCAGCTACACTTAACATACTCTTCAATCATCATAGTACCTCTCCACTAAGCTCCACACCCTTCTTACTTGTGAAAGCTCCTCACAGCATCGCTTTGCAACCCCTCTTCCCTAATCATCTATTTCACCTTCTTCTGGCTAGGTCAACATTGCATCACTCTCTCTCCCCTCCCCGGTTCCCCATCCACCACCCTCATTTACAACCCACCTACCACATATCACAGGTCTCCATTTAAATAGTCTCTACGTTCTACTAAATCCATTCCTGACACACAGCGCCGGACAAGCCACATCTAACAATTTACAGCTAAGTACTCTATTTAATTTTTTAAAATTTAAATTAAAATTTTTTAAAATAGTATTCATGTGAATCTATACCTTATCTCCTCTCTCTATTTCTTCGTCCTGTATGTTTTTGTATGATTAAGGCTCACGCCGAAACGTCACAAATTTGTAGTTAAGTAATAAAGTTGTTCTTACTTTTTTCCTAGTTTATACATTCTAATACCTTTTACAATGTCATGATTTCAGATCGGAACAAGGAAACAGTCTGGTATATATCTGTGGACAAACAGACTTTGATGTTTACATAATGTTTACTATTTTGACCTTCTAGCCAACATAGTCATATGCTAGAGTGTTGTTTTGGGGTTATATTTCTGATATGACTTTATGTAACAGAGATGATATTCTGTAACAAAATAGTGGTTGTAATCTAGCTATTGTGGTCAAAAGTTGTTGACCACTGCTCATGTGTTTATGCAAACACGGATCAAGATTTATCTCTGCGTTCCCATTGGCCATTTGGTCACAAGGGATGGGTTTCTTTTGCACGGGACGGAAGACTTCTTGAGATGTAAAAGAGAGAGAGAGGGCGTCTTGTTTGTTCTCGAGTGGATGTTCTTGTTGCTTGAATCATTATGTATGTTTTCTGTAAGTTTGGTTGTTAAGGGCAGATTGTTGTGTATATCATTATGTAGTGTTTGAGGTCGTGTTTGTTCGTTTTAGGAGAGTTGTGAAATTCATCTGTTGGAAGTTGTGCACAGAGATTTCGTATGACTAGAGGTAGCTTGTTTTTTTTTCCAAGTTGAGTGTGTGCGATAGTTTCCTATGGCGGTCGCAGCTCGCCCGAAAATTTTGTGTACCTTTTTGTTGATTCTTTCATTTCAGTTTACATTTACAATTTCCATTCTTGCAACCATTCATGTACACGTTTTGGGTTTACACTAAAGTTTCACTGCTGTATGTGCAACTCCTGACTTCTGTGATATGTGGACTCTCATGTTGACTGTGCTGTTTGTCATGTATCGTAGTTGAGTTGTCATTCATGTCAGACTGCTCATGTTCCTGTGGCTGACAACGTGGTGATCTTGCTACTGTTCACCTGGGTTATCGTTTGTTACACGGCGTATATCAATGTAACGTTTTGAGACTTAGACGCTACATAGATGACGGCATTGGGGTCACATCAATGCCAGAGGAAGACCTTAACAACTTTATCAGTTTTGTTAAGGAGTACAATCCTGTCATTTCTTTCACCTCCCATATCTCTGCTACTTCCGCTAACTTTCTTGACATTGCCGTCACTATCGGCTCTTCCGGGCTTACTACTTCTATCCACTATAAACCTACAGACTCTCACAGCTACCTCCTGTACTCTTCCTCCCATCCCAGATCGTGTAAGGACTCTATTCCTTTTTCCCAGCTTCTTAGGTTGCGACGTTTGTGTAATGAGGATTTGGATTTCCAGGATAAAGGCCAGAAAATGATAGATTTCTTCCGTCAACGCGGCTATCCTGAACATGTTCTCTCGTCATCTTGGAACCGCATCAGCCATATATCGCGGCAACAACCCTCACCCTAAACCGCACCGTAGCTCGGACAGAGTGAAACTAGTACTCACGTACCACCCTCATAGCTTGGCAGTTAAAAACATACTGTTTCGTCATCTCCATGTCCTCCAGACCGAGCCTGAAACACGTGAATTTTTTGGGGAACCCCCATTGGTGGCCTACAGACGGGACAAGAACCTCAGGGACCTTTTAATTCGTAGTCATCTTAAGACAAATGACACTTTTTATGGTACCAGACGTTGCGGACGCCGTAGATGTAACACTTGTCCGTTTGTTGTTGAGGCTAGCCAGATCTCCTTCCCTAAGTCCACGTTATCAGTTCAGGAGGTTTCACCTGTACTTCACGTAATGTCATTTATACTATCATGTGCAAACGTTGCGGTTTGAAGTACATAAGGGAGACTGACTTACGGTTAGGAGATTGATTTCGCCAGCATCTCAATGATATTTCTAAGAGGGCCTGGACACCTGTGGCTAAACATTTTTGCCTTAGCAACCACAGGGGTAAACAGGACATTTCTGTTAGTGCGATCTGCTCTGGTTCTACTGATGTACGATCTCGGAGGGTCCTAGAACAGCGTCTTATTTTCCAGACTGGCTGTCTCCACCCAGATGGAAGTAACAATGTCTTCAGTTTTCTGTAACTTCTTTATTTTTCCACTGGCCCTATTTTTAAACTCTACTTTCTTTCTCTATGCTACCCCTCCCTACCACCACCCTATTTTCTTCTCTGCCAACATATTGGTGTCTTTAGGGTCTTGTCCTATTCACCAGTTTCACATTTTCTCCCTGCAGGTGTTTATGTTCTTCATTCATTATCTCTCCGCGTCCCCTTTTCCTTCCCCTCTTCCCCCCCCCCGACACCTCTAGTGGCTATCATGTTTCTATTGCTTTCTCCCCCGCCCCTTTCTCCCACTTATTCTCCTCCTCTCTCTCCACCTCTTCTTTATGATTGGCTCTGTCCGGCATCTTTTGTTGTGGGCAGCGTGGTCTTTCCTTCTCCCTTCTACTACACACATTTCTGTTTTCTACTTGGAGGAAGATACATTCAGATAAGTTCTTCGTGTTTTTGTCTCGTTGTGTATGTATCCTCGAATAAAGCTCACGCCGAAATATCTGATATTGTATGTTTTTCATTTATACATTCTCATACTTTCTATTAATTTTTTTCTCACCTTACTCACTCCCTCCCTCACTTTGTAAAGCTGCACCATACACCTATATCTACCTTATTGAACTTTCGTGAGATGAAAAAAAAATAAGTCTGGTCAGGTTTCACTCTTTGTATACTCAAGTTTTATTGCGTTAACATATTCGAAGACAAGAAATAAAAAAATTTGACTCTGGCTTAACAAAGGATTAGAATCATCTTCAGTTTATAACCCTTGGACTTACAACAATGTCGAGATATTATCAGATATATTCTAAGTATGAACTTCTGGTAAAAATCTTACAGAAAACGAAAATGAAAGCATATAAACTATGACTACCAGAAAAGATATCTATGATTTTGCCCTTACTTCCTCTGCAATTTTTTTGAGTTTTGAATATTTCTGGCATTATCTTGATTTTCATTAATCTTTAGAGAAGGGTCGACAACTGCGCTCCATGAGCCTCATCACACTGATTATGTGTCATTATTAAATACTGTTACACAAGGGAAATAACTGCAACTCAGTTTTCTAGGATTTTATTGTTGTTACTTTTATGTATTAGCTCTAGATATGATTATGGCGGCCGACCACTCACATAAGTAGCAACCGGAACCTGTGTAAACCACAAGGTTACCCACCGAGTCACTCCTGTGGGGAAAAAAATGGTTGAGTCCTTTTTTTTATTTCCATGATTTTAATAGAAAGTTTCTCATCCCTTACTTTAGAGAATTGCTTTTTCCTGAAGACTGAGATTATAATTTTCGAAAGACACGAAAACGCCGAACTTCAGGAAAAAAAAAAAGGTAAGTCTGAAAGGTAACGGAGTGGAAGCTATCCCACAATTTCCAGGACCGAAGACAGCTTAACCAGACACCAGATACTGGAATTAATTGAAATGTCATGAATTTTAATCGTCATTTAGCCCCTTTTTCAAGCACATTTCATCTATTCAGCTGAATTTATTTGTTCTAAGCTCAGACATTCAACGACATCGTAGACGGAGCAGAACACAAGTTAGATGAGACTGACGAAAGAATAAGGTAAGGGAAAGCTGTCCTTCTTTTAGACCCATTTACTTGTATCACTTTCTTGAAATGAAGAATTTCTTCCTTCAGGAAATTCTAATAATTTTTTTAATATAACAATAATAACAACTCAGTAACTAAAATAGAATTATTTAAATTAATTTGCTATTTTCCATTTTAGTATTATGAGTACACCGTAGTGGAAGAAATGAAGTAAAGAAAAACAAAACTTATAATTCAGTCAAAGTGTGTAAATGTACAGCAGATGCTATTTTATTATGTTGCTGGGTGCACTTTACGGCATCACTTTAGCTGTACACTAGGACATTACTTTAACAGTAAGTTCTACTCAAGGTACATTACTCGGAACATTCTGGCGATATACACTAACATAGAACAAAAATTAAAAACCAAGTAAGTCAACGAACAATGAACATCGACTCTATCATTGAAGAAGATCTACAAACAGTAATTCAGTGTTCAATGAACACGCAACAAGATGATGATGGAATCTATGTGACGGTGATTATAGCATGTGTCGAGTCACATTACTGGTTATAACACGTAGAATATCATTCCGGGCAGGTATACCATAACTGAGGTGGTAGTACCGCCATAAGAATTTAACAAAAAAACAATACAAGACATTCTATTACAGTCACAATTAGGTACCTAACGAATCACGAGACTTAACGAGACAACATGTGCACACGAATCCTAGATACAGACTTAACTGAGGATTTTGTCTCCCAAGCAAACTCGTGATTCACTTCTCACGAGAAAAGAGATGCACATGATCTGGTAGATTCTACATAACAAACGACCACGGACCACAACCCTAAAGACAACTCTTTCACTTCCTAATTATCTAACTTTGAAAGTTATACTGGCACAAATTTTGCGTGAATCAAAAAGCAGTCAGATGAGAAATATTATAATCTCACTATGAACACAGACAATACTTTCCATTTCTCTGTAACTGCAAAATTCTTTCTTGCTTCTTTTGTAACAAATCAATAAAAATTTGTGAAAAATAAAGGATTTATCATTTTTCTTCTAAACTTTTGCTACAGTTTAAAAATAATAGAATTGAACAAGTGGACCATCTTGAAGACCATATTTGCGTAGGATTAACAATTTTTTCATGCTTTGTGCACTCATTCAGTTTCGTGTCTCAATATTTCTTTTTAATTTAAAAATAAACTTGCCTCGAAAATCTTGTATCTTCAATACAAACAGAAGAAAACAAATTCCAGAAATTAGTAAATGTCTTTGCTAGTGCTGTATGTGCAGTTATCGAGAAACTGCAGACTTTTAGTTTGCACATTAATGTTAGCACCATTTGCTATAAATATCGGTAACTTATACAAACTTAGGTCACTATCTTCCGGCACAGGACTGTTAAAAAACACATGTATCTCACGCTCACCGAGAGATTTATATATCTCAGCGTTAAATTCTCCCCTCTTTATCAAAGTTAACACTGTTTCTTCTTCTTGTCGCCAGAGGTCAAGTAACTCCGCGGTTGTTTTGCCGTAATATTCCACTTTAATTCTCTGCCAGTAAATGGATTCCTTCTGGAGAATTCCAGTCACAATACTTGTCAGGTTTTCTTCTACTCCGAGATTCCTGGCAAAATCCTCTAGGTGTATTAAAGGCTGGCAATCAGTGTCTACAGCTCCAAGTGTAAACAGTCTACCCACCAGGTCATCTAGTGCGGCGATGTCTGAGACCTGGACTATGGCAAGAACCCTGGCTTCTGCAGTGACTCTGAACTTATTCAGGAAAGTTACATCGCTGGACTGATCTTCCAAAATGCAAGCAATATCTCGAATGATTGCTTGTAAGTCGTGTCCTTTCTGTGGAAAAATCCTTATACAAAGGAGAAACAAGGCAACAGGAAACATTGTGTCCAGAAATTTAGAACGTTTTAGCAATATATGATCTCTTGTGAATTGCTAACATTGAAACCTTAGTTGTAGTCTCGTAATTTTATACTGCGGTGTGAGGGATATTTCATGTTAATATATAATAGAAGAGAGGTTTTCAACTTGTATATGATTATAGATCCCTCGAGGATTGCCCAGTATGTTCCCATATTCTTTTCACCAACTAATTATGTCAGTCCGTAAGAACAGCGAAGAGCAAAACCTCTATCTTAATGCGAAGAAAACTAAATTGATGACAACTGGCAAAGCAAACAAGGCAGCTGAAATATGTATCAATGAGGAAAAACTGGAAGAAGTGGAGAGTTTTTAATATATTGGATCACTACTAACTAATAATGGAGACACAATGAGGGAAATCAAAAGGAGGACGTTCATCGTTATTCAGAAAGTAAAACAACTAAAGAATCTGTGGAGAGGAGCAGACAGAACTATAAAAATAAGATTATTAAGGGCATGCATCTTTCCCATTGCAACATATGCCTATGAGACCTGGACACCTAACACAACAGCTGAGAAGCACATAAATGCCTTTGAATATAATGCTACAGAGTTCTTCAAATATCATGGACACAAAAAAGAACAAATATATCCATACTACAGGAACTTAATATTGAGGAAGACTGGCTAGTAAAGAGGATTAAAGAGAGAAAACTTAAATATTTTGGAAACATTAAACGTCATGATAATCTAGAGAAGACCGTCTTGGAGGGGTACATACTGGGAAAAAGAAAGAGAGGAAGACCAAAGCGAAGATGGTTCCAAGGCATCGTTGACGATCTGCAGATGGATGCATCAGCAGCAGGCCATCTTGCTCACAACCGAGAGGCCTACAGGAGTGCTATTAGGGAGGCAAAGTTCGGCAAGTGATATGCAAATAAATGAATGAATGAACGAATTCCTTTCACCAGATTGTTGAATCTTTCGCCGTCACCATCATCATCATCATCATCATCATCATCATTCTTATATAATATAATTAAGGCTACAAAAAAATGCCAGTGTCTCGGTTTGCTTTATATATGAATAATTTGTAACGAAAATAGCTGAAACACAGTTGAAATCTAGCAGCAATTTTAGACAAAACTATTCATTTTTATTCTGCATTCGAGGTTGTTGGTCACATCAGATCCTGATCCCTGTCGACATGGCAAAGCCCGCAATCCTCACCAGATCCTGATAGGAGCCCCAAAGCTTTTGCCCCCAAGCTTGCGTCCTCTGGCCATGTCTCACGCCTCAGGTCTGCATGGTTTAGGCACTCTTGTAGGATATGTTCTGGATTGTGGACTCCACTGCCACATGGACACTCGTCTGTATGAGACATTCTGAGTCGATGTAGTTGGCTCAATAAAAGCTATTCAGAAATCAGCTCTAGGTGTCTGAGTGGCGAAGTGGTTAATGCACTGGTCTCTCATGGCGAAGGTCGGGGGTTCGAATCCGCCCGGAGGCACCTCAGTCACCCAGCTGTAGAAATGGGTACCGGACTTCTTCTGGAGTTGGGGAAGGAAAGGCGACCAGGCGTGATACTGACCATATCACCCTCTAGTGTGCTGACAGGTTAAGGAAAATAAGGGCACTAGCACTATATCCCTATGTGCCTCTAAGGCATGACAGGATTACCTTTAGCTTTTTTTCACTCTCATTATTCTTTGGAATGTTCACAAGGGGTATGGATACAACGAGTTGAGAATCCATGGATCAGAATTTGAAAGCAGCCAACTTATTTAGTTATTGGTATTGCTTACTTATCACAACAAAAGAGATTTGACAAGGTATAATTTGACTCAGATTTTTCAGGCCAAATCTGATAGAGAATGAAAATGAAACCGATTACCAGGAGAGATATTTTATAACCTGGCTTTTTAGCTATAATCCCTCCAGGCGTCTTAATCCTCGCTTTTTTCTGATATTATCTCGAGTTTCGCTACAGTTTAGAGGAGTACGCTTCCTCAAGGTTGAGATTATGATATTAACAAAGTTATGCAAATGTTGAATATGTTATGGAAACAGACAGAGATTAGCAGTATAACTGATTACGTAGATAGAGGTGTCTGATTCAGCCGCACAAAAAACAAAACAAAACAAAACAAAAAAACAGAAACACTGAATCATACATTTCTATCTACTTCATTAGTAAAACCAGATTTTATTTTTATCGCAGTCGTCATTTCTCTTATCTGTAAGTGATAAAGGAGTTGAGCGCACTTTATTACTTACAGATAGAATTTTAGTGAATGTTGCCATAGATTACAGGGGGAGTTTAATTTAATCGATATTCTGGATTAGAGAGTGCAGAATATCTCAGTGGTTGAAAAGACTTCCAGATATTTCGTGAGAAAAAAATTGTTGTCTGTTTTGAAGAGTTATGTTTTATGGGATGGTGGTGGTGGTTTGTGGGGGAGGGGGAGAAAGAGGGGAGGGAGGAGAGGGAGTTACCTACAGATAACATGGGAAAATTCTATGAATTAGTTCTAACGGGAAAAGGAGCAGGCAATCTGTTTTTCTTTTAAAAAAGAACATACTGAAGTCGTTTCTTACAAAAAAAAAACTTCCTTAGAGAGAAAATATGATTCTAAAAGTATATGATGAGACGTTCACAAGAGACATATTCTAGCAACCTGAGGCAAAGATTGCTAACATGCCTTAGTATAGTAGATAGCAGGCAAGTAAATGCCAAATATAACAAAATATTCACTAATGTTATATAAATTGCTGGAATAAGTGTTAAATGATCTTTTGAAATCAACATTAAATCATCTGACGCAATCATCACTCTGTCTTGTGATGGCTTTATATTAGAGAGTGTCCGAAAATTTTAAGTTACGTTGCTTGTATTTTGCCAAAGAGTACCTCGTATGCAGGGATAGCGCCACTTAGAAAGTTAAAAGAAGAAAGGTTAGTTAAACATTTATTGTAGAATTTTGATAAATCTTTGGGAACGCTTTCAAAATTTACTTAACTGAAAAAAGGTGACTCTCTCAGAAAGGCGGCCAGGTTGGCTGAGGCTGTTAGGCGCTCGATCTACTAATCTTTTTTCTGGTACCACAACACCAGATAGACCACAGGATCGACCAAGCCTCTAAAAATGGGTACCAGAGAAATCTGGAAAGGTAGATGCATCCAGATGTGATGGTTCCCCCCCCCCCCTTCCACTAGCCGTACACATTGTTTAACCCGACTTTGCCTTACTAAAATTAACTCCGAGACACTGAATAATAAGTTGTACAACAAGATCGATCCGTTGTTCTAGAAGTACTGAGGGACAAACAGCAGCCGCCAAAGAATCAGGGCTCATCTACGAGCAGCAAGTAGCATCACTGTCAGCAATCACACGATAAGCAACAGGATTCCCGAGGCAAATCTTCCCTCATGACGTTCTGCAGTACACCCTTAGTCCATAGCTCTGCTCGTTTTTCTTTGTTTCGACTTCTTCTGGCATGAACCCGCCTGCAGTGGTCAGTGGCACTTTTTACGGATGAGTCAGGATTCAAAATGTCTTTAATGAGTGTAGAATTCTTCTGTAGAAACGGTCCAGATAGCGCTTCCAACATCCTACAGTTGGAAACATGATCCCTATGTAGCTTGCTCAAACATGGTAGGGGTGGCTTTGCAATGAACTAAAGAACTCCCCTGCATCGTGTTGAAGGGAATCTGGCAGGCTTGATACTGTTCAGCCTCTTCTACATCCAGCACTTCAGGCTGCTGGGCTAGGTCCTGTGGTCCAAAGTGACAACGCCCGTCCTCGCAGAGTTCGTGGTGTTAATGTATAAAATCGGAAAAAAGTAGGAGCAGCTTTATTACTTAACGATTACAAAATTGTGACGTTTCGGAGTGAGATTTAATCATACAAAAACATACAGGATGAAGAAATAGAGAGAAGAGATAAAGTATAGATTCACATGAATACTGTTTAAAAAAATTTTTTTAAAGGAGTACTTAGCTGTAAATTGCAAGGTGTGGCTTGTCCGGCGGTGTGTGTCAGGAATGGATCTGGTAGGACGTGGAAATTGTTTAAATAGAGACCTGTGACATGTGGTCGGTGGGTTGTAACTGGAGGTGGTGGATGGGGAACCGGGGAGGGGAGAGAGAGTGACGCACTACTGGCCTAGCTAGGAGAAATTGAAACAGGTGATTGGGGAAGAGGGGTTGCAGAGAAGAGGGGTTGCAGAGAAAATAGCGGGGTTGCAGAGTGATGTTGTGAGGAAGTTTGAAAAGTAAGAAGGGGTGGATTTAATGGAGAGGTACTATAATGATTGAAGAAGATGATGTTACGTGTAACTAAACAGCGAGTTTAACCCATGTGGTTCCAGCGTCCCATAATTTTAAATGCAGCGGTTCTCAAGCGCCAGGCGGCTTGTGTCATCTGCGTGACATTGTTTAATGGCTGTTACCAGAAAATCAGATTTGCCTCTGTGGTTGGGGCCATTGAAATGATTTAGGACTGGTTTCGAAGCATGCTGGGCGATGTCGTACAGATGTTTTTGCATGCGGTCCCCTAATCTGAGGCCAGTCTCACCGATATATGTTATCCTGCATCTTTTGCAAACGATGACATATATCACATTTCGGGACTCGCATGTGAATCCCTCATGAAGAGTGAGGATAGTTTTGGGAAAGGTGATTGTTTTCGTTTCCCAAACTACAGGGCAGGTAACGCAGCGGGGGCGGTTACATTTTCTGGTGCCAACATATGTAAGGCTCTGCTTCAAGTGGCTGTGGACGAGGATGTCCTTAAGGTTTGGCTCACGTTTGTATGCCAATAGGGGTGGATCAGAGAAAATGTCACGAGTGTCGGAGTCGAGTTGGATTATCGGCAGATGACGATAAAGAATTTTCTTAACCATCTGACCGTGCGGGTGGAAAGGCAGTACTAACTTAACTCTGTCAGATGGAGTAACAGGCTTTTTCCTGAATACTTCTTTGCGGCTCACTAGTTGGATACGATTGAAGGCTTTACGAAGGACCCTTTCTGGGTAGTGGCGATGACGGAAAAATTCTAATAACTTGTTGGACTGATCTATAAATTCCAAATTATCCTGACATATGCGGCGAAGACGGAGGAGTTGGGAATATGGGATGGAGTTCTTACAGGCCTCAGGATGGGAAGAGGTGTAAAAGCAAATAGGTGTGGCTATCGGTGGGCTTGTAAAATACAGAGGTGACAAGCCTGTTTGTGCCAATAGAAATTTTAATGTCTAAAAAATTAACAGACTTGTCAGAGATTTCATAAGTGAATTTTGTGTTGTTATTGAGTGTATTGGCGAATTCAATAAATTTTTAAGGTTTTCATGTGGCATACTTGTAATTCCAATGCCATCATCGATGTACCTTTTATAGAATTCTGGAAATCTGCCAGTGTAGGTTTCCCATAATTTGACTTCCAGAAAGCCCATAAATAGACATGCATAACTGGGACCCATTTTCGTTCCCATAGCAACACCACTGATTTGCTCGAAGTATTCGCCGTTGAATTCTAACGAATTTTGGTTTAGTACTAGCTCTGTAAGTCTGATTATGGTGTCAGTGTTAGTTGTGGTGTGAGGGTCTTTGTCGAGAAAATGGCGGAGTGCTAAGAGTCCATCCTCATAGGGGATAGAAGTGTATAGGGAGCAGACATCAAGGAGAAAGATGTGATAGGTGTGGTGTTGAGAGAGTGTGATTGTATCAAAAGTTGTTAATGCGTGGTTGGTGTCTTTCAAAAAGGAGGGTAGTTTGTGTACAAGAGGCTGGAAAATGCTATCTAAAAAATCAGAAATGTGCTCAGTGGGGCATGAACACGCTGATACAATGGGGCGTCCAGGGTTACCTGGTTTGTGGATTTTAGGAAGAAGATAGAAAGTGGGTGTGCCTAAACAGCTGTCCTTAATATGAAGACAAATAGCTTGGGGTGGGAGGCCACCTTCTGTGATTAGGTCTTTAATGGTTGCTTCCACTATGTCATTATTAGAACGGGTAGTATCGTTTTTCGCTGGGCATAGAATTTTGTATTGCTGAGTTGGGACATTCCTTCCGCTTTTTTCCAAACTACGAGATTGCTAGTCTTATCCTGGTTTGATCACGATGTCGTTTCGATGTCTAGGCTGGACAATGCTTGGACTCTCCCTTATTTAGGTTAAAATGTCGAATTCTTGGTGGTTTGAGGTTAAGAATCTCACGCCACGTCGTATCAATATAAAGATCTAAAGCTTGGGAAGCCCCAGGGGAAGGTGTCCAGCTATATTTATGGTGGTCGTAACGTGCAAATGGGTTATCGGGGTCTTGTGTGGGTTGGTTGGACTCTTTGTTAGCAAAGTGATATTTAAGCCGTAATCGGCGGTGGAACTGTTTAACATCGCGGAGTAAAAAATAGCGATCACAACGAGGCCGAGGTGAAATAAACTTAAGACCCTTGGCGAGAACTAGTTTTTCATCATCAGAAAGGGGCAAGTCGGGGGGAATACAAACTACATTAGAGGCTAGAGGAGGATGAGAAGGAGATGGGGTATCATCTGAGGTTGGGGGTGCGTGTACTTGAATATGCTGTGTAATCTTGGAAGGTAGTTCAGGAGGTGTTACAAGTGTCTGATGGTCAAGTGAGATAGAAGTCTGTTGGTCAGGTGTAGCAGAAGAGGGGGGGGGGGCTGATTGGAAGGTGGTTCACCTCTAGAAGTAGAAGAGACCGGCTGTGGTAGAAGTCGGTTAAGTTTATGTTCTTTGTCAGAGACATAGAACTGGTAAAGCTGGCGATTTGTGACGTGTATAACGTCTGATGTGTAGGAGTGAAGGCAGCTTTCAAGGTTATCTTTGACACGATCGAGGTTGGACAACAGGCGTCTGTGATTCTGAATGATACATCTCATTCTGAGCCGCGAGCAATTTTTCTCGATCTTATCCAGAAGTCTTTGTTCAACCTCGTGGAGTGTGCCGGCCGCAGGGTGAAAGGATGACGAGAACCCTTTGGGAATTATTATGTGGCGTTGACAATAGTTCAGAAAGTGGAAGTGGGAGGCGAATGTCATCTTCTTGTAGACTGTGAAAGCTAGTTCTGTGGCTGTGCTAGATATATGTGGTGGGAGGCGAATCTCGTCTTTTTGTAGATTGTGAAAGCTATTTCTGTGGCTGTGCTAGATATATGTGGCGGAAAAAGGCGGAAAGAAAAGCGAATGATTTATTTGAGGGATTTAAGATATTCCTTAGCGGATGGCATGGTAAAGTGTGAAGACGGGAAGAACGAAGGATACTGATAATGGCAAGGGATTAGTAAGTTACAACTGGGATGATATGGTGAGGAGATGTTACTATGTGCTGAGAGAGGCGTGTTGGATGATCGAATGAGAGATAGACGTACAAAAACGTTTGTCGCAGTGAAAATAACTCAGTAACACATTAATTGTTGTATAAGTATACAACTATACACTAAGCACTGCAGTAAAGCTGTGATACCAGAATGTATAAAATCGGCAAAAAGTAGGAGCAGCTTTATTACTTAACCATTACAAAGTTGTGACGTTTCGGCGTGAGCCTTAATCTAGCTTTCACAATCTACAAGAAGACGAGATTCGCCTCCCACCTCCACTTTCTGAACTACTGTCTCCGCCACAAAATAATTCCTAAAGTTTTCTCGTCATCTTTTCACCCTGCGGCCGGCACACTCCACGTGGTTGAACAAAGACTTCTGGACAAGATCGAGAAAAATTGCTCGCGGCTCAGAATGAGCTGTATCATTCAGAATCACAGACGCCTGTTGTCCAACCTCGATCATGTCAAAGATAACCTTGAACGCTGCCTTCACTCCTACATCAGACAACCGTGTTCTCCTTCTTCTTATCAAAAACATTATACACGTCACAAATCGCCAGCTTTACCAGTTCTATGTCTCTGACAAAGAACATAAACTTAACCGACTTCTACCACAGCCGGTCTCTTCTACTTCTAGAGGTGAACCACCTTCCAATCAGCCCCCCCCCCTCTTCTGCTACACCTGACCAACAGACTTCTATCTCACTTGACCATCAGACACTTGTAACACCTCCTGAACTACCTTCCCAGATTACACAGCATATTCAAGTACACGCACCCCCAACCTCAGATGATACCCCATCTCCTTCTCATCCTCCTCTAGCCTCTAATGTAGTTTGTATTCCCCCCGACTTGCCCCTTTCTGATGATGAAAAACTAGTTCTCACCAAGGGTCTTAAGTTTACTCCCACTCGGCCTCGTTGTGATCGCTATTTTTTACTCCGCGATGTTAAACAGTTCCACCTCCGACTACGGCTTAAATATCACTTTGCTAACAAAGAGTCCAACCAACCCACACAAGACCCCGATAACCCATTTGCACGTTACGACCACCATAAATATAGCTGGACACCTTCCCCCGGGGCTTCCCAAGCTTTAGATCTTTATATTGATACGACGTGGCGTGAGATTCTTAACCTCAAACCACCAAGAATTCGACATTTTAACCTAAATAAGGGAGAGTCCAGAGCATTGTCCAGCCTCAGACATTGAAACGACATCGTGATCAAACCAGCTGATAAGACCAGCAATCTCGTAGTTTGGAAAAAAGAAGGAAGGAATGTCCCAACTCAGCAATACAAAATTCTATGCCCCAGCGAAAAACGATACTACCCGTTCTAATAATGACATAGTGGAAGCAACCATTAAAGACCTAATCACAGAAGGTGGCCTCCCACCCCAAGCTATTTGTCTTCATATTAAGGACAGCTGTTTAGGCACACCCACTTTCTATCTTCTTCCTAAAATCCACAAACCAGGTAACCCTGGACGCCCCATTGTATCAGCGTGTTCATGCCCCACTGAGCACATTTCTGATTTTTTAGATAGCATTTTCCAGCCTCTTGTCCACAAACTACCCTCCTTTTTGAAAGACACCAACCACGCATTAACAACTTTTGATACAATCACACTCTCTCAACACCACACCTATCACATCTTTCTCCTTGATGTCTGCTCCCTATACACTTCTATCCCCTATGAGGATGGACTCTTAGCACTCCGCCATTTTCTCGACAAAGACCCTCACACCACAACTAACACTAACACCATAATCAGACTTACAGAGCTAGTACTAAACCAAAATTCTTTAGAATTCAACGGCGAATACTTCGAGCAAATCAGTGGTGTTGCCATGGGAACGAAAATGGGTCCCAGTTATGCATGTCTATTTATGGGCTTTCTGGAAGTCAAATTATGGGAAACCTACACTGGCAGATTTCCAGAATTCTATAAAAGGTACATCGATGATGGCATTGGAATTACAAGTATGCCACATGAAGACCTTAGAGATTTATTGAATTCGCCAATACACTCAATAACAACACAAAATTCACTTATGAAATTTCTGACAAGTCCGTTAATTTTTTAGACATTAAAATTTCTATTGGCACAAACAGGCTTGTCACCTCTGTATTTTACAAGCCCACCGATAGCCACACCTATTTGCTTTTACACCTCTTCCCATCCTGAGGCCTGTAAGAACTCCATCCCATATTCCCAACTCCTCCGTCTTCGCCGCATATGTCAGGATAATTTGGAATTTATAGATCAGTCCAACAAGTTATTAGAATTTTTCCGTCATCGCCACTACCCAGAAAGGGTCCTTCGTAAAGCCTTCAATCGTATCCAACTAGTGAGCCGCAAAGAAGTATTCAGGAAAAAGCCTGTTACTCCATCTGACAGAGTTAAGTTAGTACTGCCTTTCCACCCGCACGGTCAGATGGTTAAAAAAATTCTTTATCGTCATCTGCCGATAATCCAACTCGACTCCGACACTCGTGACATTTTCTCTGATCCACCCCTATTGGCATACAAACGTGAGCCAAACCTTAAGGACATCCTCGTCCACAGCCACTTGAAGCAGAGCCTTTCATATGTTGGCACCAGAAAATGTAACCGCCCCCGCTGCGTTACCTGCCCTGTAGTTTGGGAAACGAAAACAATCACCTTTCCCAAAACTATCCTCACTCTTCATGAGGGATTCACATGCGAGTCCCGAAATGTGATATATGTCATCGTTTGCAAAGATGCAGGATAACATATCGGCGAGACTGGCCTCAGATTAGGGGACCGCATGCAAAACATCTGTACGACATCGCCCAGCATGCTTCGAAACCAGTCCTAAATCATTTCAATGGCCCCAACCACAGAGGCAAATCTGATTTTCTGGTAACAGCCATTAAACATTAAACAATGTCACGCAGATGACACAAGCCGCCTGGCGCTTGAGAACCGCTGCATTTAAAATTATGGGACGCTGGAACCACATGGGTTAAACTCGCTGTTTAGTTACACGTAACATCATCTTCTTCAATCATTATAGTACCTCTCCATTAAATCCACCCCTTCTTACTTTTCAAACTTCCTCACAACATCACTCTGCAACCCCGCTATTTTCTCTGCAACCCCTCTTCTCTGCAACCCCTCTTCCCCAATCACCTGTTTCAATTTCTCCTAGCTAGGCCAGTAGTGCGTCACTCTCTCTCCCCTCCCCGGTTCCCCATCCACCACCTCCAGTTACAACCCACCGACCACATGTCACAGGTCTCTATTTAAACAATTTCCACGTCCTACCAGATCCATTCCTGACACACACCGCCGGACAAGCCACACCTTGCAATTTACAGCTAAGTACTCCTTTAAACAAAAATTTTAAAACAGTATTCATGTGAATCTATAATTTATCTCTTCTCTCTATTTCTTCGTCCTGTATGTTTTTGTATGATTAAGTCTCACTCCGAAACGTCACAACTTTGTAATCGTTAAGTAATAAAGCTGCTCCTACTTTTTTCCGATTTTATACATTCTGGTATCACAGCTTTACTGCAGTGCTTAGTGTATAGTTGTATACTTATACACTAATTATTATTTCGTGGTGTTAATGACTTCCTCCACCAGCACCACGTCACCTGGATGGACTGGCCAACACTCTCACCTGATTTAAACCCTACTGATCATCTCTGGTACATTGTAGGTCGATCAGCAAGAGGTAACCGCCCACCGTCTGGTGACTTGGACCAACTGTCTCAAAACCTGCAGCAGGAGTGGCAGGCGAGCCCGCAGCACGCTGTCAGGAGGTTGATTTTATCCATGAGGCAACGATGCCCGGTTTGTATTGATGTTTGTTGTGGTCACACACGTTACTGACCATCTTTACTTCAGCTGTAAGTATATCTGAATTTCATAAAGAAGGGTGTGTCCAAATAACCACTAATTGCTCCCATATACAAGTTCGTTATTCTTCGTGAAACTGTCATGTTCTGACGTCAAGCTCACTGAAGACTGATGTGGTCAAATAAATTTCAGTTCTCATTTTTGTATTTTTAATATGATGAAAATGACGTTTTTAGTACAATGTTTTAAGTCATTCAAAGCGTCTCATTTGTTTAAAATAAATTGTTTATTCACAGAAAAGCATTGCTTGTGTATTGCGAAAGCTGTTTTTTTTCCTGCCTGAAACATTTTTCACTGTTACATTTATGAAAATAACAATGCAGAATAGCAGCTTTCTATTGGCCGAAATTTGATTATTTACGAGTATTCTTCCTAATGTTTTTGTCGACACTGTTGCTCAGCACATAATCAGTTTGTAATGGTAAAAAAGTACATAAATGTTGAGATTTTTTACAAGAACAATGTGGTTATATGAGTTCGATGTTGTCTGGAAGGATGATGACGCTTGACAATTTCTATAGTATGTATTTGTTATCATTTGCGTCTAGAGGATTTCATCCTTGACTTTGTACAACCGTTTGAGCACGTTGTTATCCGTCAGTGAGCAGCTTATGGGAATGTGTCATGAACAAGATGTCCGGTGTCTTTCTGGGCATTTATATCGACTATTTTTACTAGGTATTTCTTTTCAAAGAGTCTAATTTCTTGTCTATTTCTTTAGTTGTTTTCCAGCTTTCCCATGCGTAAATGAGGGTGGATATCAGATTTGAATTGAATAATCTTAACTTCGTTTTTGTGCTTATAACTTTTGAATTCCATATGTTCTCAAGATTCTTGAAGGTCAATCCTGCTTTTGCAGTTTGAATTCTAACTTCCTTTCTGGTGTCCCCATCCTTATATGAAGCTGTCGAGATAAACAAATTGGTTTACCTCTTTACCAATTGTTCATTCTAGGGATATTTTTCCTTCCTGGTTAATGAGAAGTTTCATTACTTTTGTTTTATTCTTGTTAATTTCAAGTCCTATTTTACTAGCCATTGAAGACAGGCTGTCTGGTTTTTCTTGGTAACGCTTTGTGATTAAGGCTCATGCCGAAACGTCAGAACTTGTAGTCGTTAACTGACAAAGCTGCTCCTACTTTTTTCCTAGTTTATATTTTCTGTTTATATGGGTTTTTTTTGTCTTGCATTGATAAGATTACTGTCACTGATAAGAGTTATGTCATCATTAAAATCAAGATCTTCCAGTTGGGTCTCATGTACCCAATCAATGCCCGTTTCACCTGTGTAGCATTTTTTCACTATGAAGTCTACAATTCCAAAAAGCAAGGGAGATAATATACATCATTGTTTCACGCCTGTTTCAGTCTGGAACCATTCACTCATTCCTTATTCTGTGTTGACTGCACAAATATATCCACTGTAGAGGTCTCTAATGATTTTGACAATCTTAAATGATATTTCATATGATCTTAAATTTCTCCACAATGAATCTCTGTCTACGCTATCAAATGCCTTTTTAAAGTCTATGAAGTTCACTATTGTTCAGAGCCTCTCAAATGTACAGCCGTCTGTAACCTACGAACCTCCATAAATATAAATAACTTCTATAAATCTCTAATATCTTCTGAAGAATTTTATAACGTCTGTAGAAAATATCCAAGTACTCCAAAAACATATTAGTATATCGAATAAGCATACGGTCTTGACCGCTTCTAAATCAGCCGTCTCTGAACACCTAGGACAGATAAGTACTGGTTAGGTTTTGCAAGGTAAAACATTTCATGGAGACTAGCGTGTAGTCGAATGCTTCTTAAGGCTAACACCGTCTCGGTTTCTCGTCCCCATAGATCAAGATTCTCAGCGGTTCTTTTTCCCAAGTACTCAGCAGTTATAACAATGTTTTTTTTCACTCTAATATATTGTTCATTATTATTGTTATTATTGAATGTTCTATTATCATCACATCTCACCTTGGTACATCACACGTCGAAGTTTCACATACATGGCAATAGAAGATTTCTCATGAACATTTCACTGATTCATTTTAATTTGACAAATAATATCAATATGATCAATACGTATAGCTGATAAATCACTTGTAATAATAGGCATAGGCAAGATTATACACATTTCATTATTTTCATCATAGTAGCACGAAATCTCACAAAATCACAATATCATAATTCTCATAATTCTCATAATTCTACAAGCAGTATTTAAGCAGCGTTCACAATATTCAGTAATACAAAAGCTCTTGGTAACAATTACTGTACGATCTCTTGCTACACTAGTTCAATCTAACACTATGTCTCTATCTCTACATTTCTCTTGCTGAATGCCTCTTCCCCTCCTCTCTGCGTCTCACTCTCTCCTCCTCTATCAGAACCCCTATCTGCTCTCCGCCGGCCCTTTTTTCTGAATCCTCCTCCCTTCTTTATATTCGTAAGTTCTGACCACGCCAAAACCGGTCGCAACTAGCGTCTTCGCTTTCTTCTCCGTCGTCTAATTGTTACCTCCCATTAACAAGTCCACCATCTCTTTCATGTTACCTGCTTCGGGACCTAGTCCGTTCTCTGTTCAGTCTTTGATCTACTGGTCAAATTGTTCCCCCTGGGCTACTGCATGTGCGCGCGAAGTCGCACCTCTAGAACTGGACCACTCTCATGATCTATCAGATCTATCGATACGGTTTTACCTTTGATCAGGTCTTTGAAGTACCGAGTATCCGTTCCTCGCTCCTCTAACTATAACTTCTCTGCCCCCCCCCCCCAATACATTCTTTATTCCTGATCATGTCACTAATAATAATAATATAATAACTATAATCATTACTTACAAGGCTATGCTACATACCTCCCCTCGTTTAAGTCATATTGTTAACATTATGACTACACAAAAAAAAAACTAGCAAAGTGCCTTGTAAGTAATGAGCTACCAAAATATATTTCCATGTGGACCACAGTACCAACAAAAATCACTTTGCGGTCACCTCCCCTTGTTTAAGTCAGAATGTTAACTGTCAGCTATATTGACTGCTTTAAGTAATTACATGGTAGTTACATTCTCTCAATAACTCTGAACCATCATAGAAAAATATGTAAAATAATAGTTACATCTTGTTACACATGCCCATAAAACATAAATTCATTCTTCTTCTTTAGATTATACATATTCTGCATCAAAGTGTATTCCCATACATACTCAAGAAAAATAAAAACATACATTCTTTCAAATGACCAAAAATAATTTGTCATTACATTTGAGGCCCAACCTCAAAACAAATCACTTTATTGACCTTATGATGAATTTTCATTCGACAAACCTCCCGTTTCTCATCATCAGCGGCAACCATAGGATATCTCATACACATTCCCTGATACATACTCAGTGTGAAATGTGATGTACTGGTTCCTGAAAGACCAGAATACTCCCATCGTATTCTCACGAAATTTGTTCCACTGACTTCAATTATTTTAATTTTCAGTCGACAAACCTGCCGTTTCTCATCATCAGCGGCAACCATAGGATATCTCATACACATTCCCTGATACATACTCAGTGTGAAAATGTGATGTACTGGTTCCTGAAAGACCAGAATACTCCCATCGTATTCTCACGAAATTTGTTCCACTGACTTCAATTATTTTACCCCCAAGTACTCCTCTATCATGATAACTCTTGAGTCTCCATCCTCTATGCCAACCATTTTTAGTGGTGAGGGTATCCTCGTATTGATAATCACAACACAACCTTCTCGGTTCCACTAAACAATCTGGCAACACCCAAACATCTCACCCTACTCTTCTTAATACAAATGAAAAGTTTGTTTCCATATCTCAAAAAAAAATGTGTAGGCACTTCATTCATCATACAAAAATATGCAATATTACATTATTATTCACCATAAAAAAAAGATACATAGAGTGTTATACTACTAACACTCTCAATTTCTGAGCATTTCAACATTAGTAATACCATAGTAGCAAATGCAAAAATTGTACATCATCAATGCGAGCCATATTAGTCTCGTCTCATAAACATAAAAAAATTAAGTCACATTATCCTCAAGATATGTATACCTGTATGTACATCAGTTTGAAACCTTTGCATCCCAAAAAAAATGTAGCAACCTCGTAATTGTGCTCCCGTCAACCTACCAGCATTTATAAGATGTAAAGTTAATAAACCTTTATGGTAAATAAAAAGAAATCACACATCCTCTTGATTCCTCACATCAGTAAAAAGAATATTAATGATCATTTTACTCTGTCGCTTCTTCTGTTATATTTCTTATTTTGAATTTTCATCTGCTCAGTACATTTCTCGTTTTTCTTAAAGTGGCCATAGCTCTGAATAAGCAAAATCATTTAGCATACGATCTATTGTAGCTATGATAAACTTTTCCCTCATTTGTATGTTTGCTATTGCTGATTCTTTATAAATTTTTAACAAAATCTGTTGAGTGGTCATGTCTGGCGTAGTCTTATATATAAATCTTCTCACTACTCTAATGACGTCTACGTCATCTGGGATATACGTATCTCTTTTCTGCACTAAATTACAATTTTGTACCCTGTGATTTTTTCTATGATCAGAATTATTTACTTGTTCTCGGTGCACAACCTTTCCATTGAACTGACTGGATTTTTCTGGTATCTTATGTGTTCTAACATCTGGACCTATACTTCTCTTCATTAATTGCTGTTTTACTGCTTCCACCCTTCTTACTGGTCGTTTATTGGGTTTTGTCTTTATGTGTTTATTATTGTCTCGCTCAGCTGTATTTAGGTTCCTCGCTGCCTGTATCTGTGAACTAGTATTAGGTTGATGTTTCCATATGTGTGACCATCTGGTTAACGCCGGATCATGGTCAATGAGATCCTTCAATGCATCTTCTATGTATATCTGTCCATATTTGTTATCTAATGCGGGATAGCCCACGCGTACATCATTAATTATTTCATTCTTCGTCGTGTGTGATTGGGACCTACTGGCATAATTTAGGATATCTTTCATAAATGTTTTAAGTTCATCTTCATCTGGGATATCATCATCATCATCTGATGTCAGCCTATCATCAGTCATATTAATATCAGTGACAGCACCTATTGTATAACCTTGTGAGCCCTCTGTACTATCTAGTATTCTCTGACTATTGTTGCAGTCTCTTACATGATCCTCTTTCAAATCAATACTCGTCTCTGACATACATGTATAACTATCTCTTAATACTACATCTACCGTATTTGTTTCTTCATCCTTGGTCAGACAAGACTGCGTAGCTACGTCCTTTAACACGATCCTGTCTGTTTCTATGGTAATATCACATGTTTCTGTGGGTAAAGTGTGTGTGGCTACATCACTCTTTCTTACCAAACAATCTTCGCTCACTCCCACACCTACATCAACCATTGTGCGAGCTAATCCGCCTAGGTCTGTGTTTGTTGACCTGTCTTTTCTGTCATTAACTGTCTGGCTACCAGCCTGGACTATTTCTACCCTAGTTTTATTCCTCTTCGTCTCATATTTATGCCAATCGTTTCTTTTAAAAGAGTTGTGCTGGTAGCTGTCTCTAAACCTTGTGTCGTTGTAGGCTGGTTTCTGGTGTCTCTAAACCTTGTGTCGTTGTAGGCTGGTTTCTGGTTTTATAACTCATGTTTAGATATTTGTTTCTACTTTCAACTCTCTCATTTCTATAACAAGAGTTGTGTGTCTGTCCAACATCTATTCTGGGATAAAAATTGTAATGTATTCTCATATTTCTTTCCTGTCTCAACTCTCTACCTAATCTAGATACTTCTCTCCTCAAATATCTGACCTCCCATTTCAGTATGTCCAGTTCTGGTGTTTCTGTCATTTTCTCTAATACTATCTCTGAACAAAAATCTCTGTATTCTTCACACTATATGAAATATTTGGTGAAAATACAATAATTTCTAGTAAAAAAAATATTCTAACACAGCAATATAAATCAAACCAACGTACACTGCAATTTCAACAACAATCAAACTAATACCTAACTATCTCCTGTTCCTCTGTCGCTGATGTTGTTGTTCCTCGTGAATGTCTCATTAATGTTCTCTAATTAACACCACTCTGTTCTGAATACAGTTCACTGTTATAAAGATAAATGTTCTCTGTCTGTTTAAATTACAGAGCTTTGGTTAAACCATCAGCACGTGATCTTTAATAGCTAGTACTTCGCACAGTGGCCGCTTCTACGCCCGGTCGTCTCCTCCCAAATGTCAGGAATAGGCACGGGCACCATTATAACACAGTTTTAGTTCATTTATATTGTTCAAGAAGATGTTCTTGGTCCTGTCTTATTATTCAAACAGTTACTCTTTCCTCCTCACATCTCACATTGAAGTTTCACATACATGGCAATAGAAGATTTCTCATGAACATTTCACTGATTCATTTTAATTTGACAAATAATATCAATATGATCAATACGTATAGCTGATAAATCACTTGTAATAATAGGCATAGGCAAGATTATACACATTTCATTATTTTCATCATAGTAGCACGAAATCTCACAAAATCACAATATCATAATTCTCATAATTCTCATAATTCTACAAGCAGTATTTAAGCAGCGTTCACAATATTCAGTAATACAAAAGCTCTTGGTAACAATTACTGTACGATCTCTTGCTACACTAGTTCAATCTAACACTATGTCTCTATCTCTACATTTCTCTTGCTGAATGCCTCTTCCCCTCCTCTCTGCGTCTCACTCTCTCCTCCTCTATCAGAACCCCTATCTGCTCTCCGCCGGCCCTTTTTTCTGAATCCTCCTCCCTTCTTTATATTCGTAAGTTCTGACCACGCCAAAACCGGTCGCAACTAGCGTCTTCGCTTTCTTCTCCGTCGTCTAATTGTTACCTCCCATTAACAAGTCCACCATCTCTTTCATGTTACCTGCTTCGGGACCTAGTCCGTTCTCTGTTCAGTCTTTGATCTACTGGTCAATTGTTCCCCCTGGGCTACTGCATGTGCGCGCGAAGTCGCACCTCTAGAACTGGACCACTCTCACGATCTATCAGATCTATCGATACGGTTTTACCTTTGATCAGGTCTTTGAAGTACCGAGTATCCGTTCCTCGCTCCTCTAACTATAACTTCTCTGCCCCCCCCCCCCAATACATTCTTTATTCCTGATCATGTCACTAATAATAATAATAATAATAATAATTATAATAACTATAATCATTACTTACAAGGCTATGCTACACAGTAACTGTGTTCTAGTGAACTTCATTTTCATGAAGAAATTCAATATCACGTCACAGCCTCCCCCCCCCCCCCCCTCCCAAAAGAAAGGAACAAGCAAACAAACAAACACTATCCTTGGTCATAAAGAGCTCTGAAAGTTGTTTTTTTTTTTCAAGAAAAAAGAGTAGAACTGTTTTTGTTTGGCTGTGGAGATTACAGTATTTTCTCTGCTTGTCTGCATATCAAGTACATTCTGGATGGTGTAGTGCATACATTATGATTCGAAAATAGTACAAACTAGGGCAGTTATGGAAACAGTACCACTTGAATAACAGCACTTTATAGAAATGAAGTTTTTACTTCAGAACAGTAACAACTTGTAAAATATAGGATTACTTTTCCTGTAAAAACATTTGTGAGAACACGGAAACATACACATACACACCATGAGAATGTGAACGTTTAGCCAGTGTAAAAACGGCAGGTTACCACATACGTACTTTATTAAATCCAACACATACTGCAGTGTTAGTGTACTCTATGCTTACCAAAGTTTTAAATCATGTGCACAGTTCGGGTATGTCTCCGAAGTTTCAGTCACGAGTATGGATATTTGATTGCTTGGAGATCAAAATACATTGACATTTAGAACTAAACAGAGGCAGCAATGCTCTTCACTAACCTGTCAAAAGGAAATCTACTATGTGTACTTAAGATGGTCACATAAATTTGAAATTTGCTTATGTTATGTTTGACTTTTCTTACATCTATGAATAATTTGATTCTACAAATAAAGAGTCAAAAACATTGTTCTTGCTTGTTTGTTTTGTCAGTCATTATCAATTTAGTTTTCTTCGCATTAAGATAGAGGTTTTACTCTTCACTACTCTTACGGACTGATATAATTAGCTTTTCCATTCCTTTTTTGTGCTGTGGACAGTAATACTGTGTCATCAGTATATCTGATCTCTGGTATTTCATAACCTCCAATTGCTATGGCATCGTAATATTCTTTACCTACATCTTCTCTAATATTCTTATTATATTTTCAGTATACAAGTTAAATAAGTAGGGCGACAATATGCACCTCTGACTGACCCCTTGTTTTACTCATCTGGTGCCATCTCGTCCTGTACAACCATCAGGATTTCGAAACGGTTCTTCACTTATACATCGTAGTGTTCTGATATTTTTGTAAGATCAAAGCGGAGTGGTCTTGATCCCGTAGCTGTCTTTTTTATCTTTGTCTTCATGTCTGCTATTAATAGCTCATGGTCCGTGTCACAATCAGCACCTGGTAAAGTTTTTGCTGATGTTATAATTGATCTCCACCTTCTTTGCACTAAAATTTAATCTGTTTGATTCCTGGTTTTACCATCAGGTGATGTCCATGTGTAAAGTCTTCTTGGATGTTGTTTAAAAAGTGTTAGCGATCATTATGATCTTATCATAGTCAAAATGACATAATTAAGCTGTCTGCAGTTCTGTTGTCTGCTGTAATGAGGTCTGATGAGTAGTTATGGCGGCGGACAGTTAGTAATTTATTTTTCTAGTACTCTTCATTCTTGGGGAAATAAAATAATGTAGAATTTTTTATAACTTTCAAGTTTTTGTCGTGTAATATTAAAAACTGTTAGATTAAAGCGTTTATTGTAAACTGTCAGTTCAGCCGTGCAAATAAGTCTGGATTATAGACCCACGTTGAGAATATCAAGTAGAGCGACACCGTGATTTTATCAGAAGAACAACTGGGTTAAACAATCCTGCAAACAAGCCTGGATTATAGACTCATGCTGAAAATATCAAGCAGAACGAAATCGTGATTTTGTTCAGACGAACAATGGGGTTAAAAATCCTGTAAACAGGGACGACTTTCAGTTTACGTTTGAAATTATATTCCCTCCCCCACCCCCCAATGTTCTGCTTATTGTTAATCTAATATTCTTGCTTTGCATTTAATGTGTTAATTTTTCTTAACGTGGTGGTTTCCCTGAGTTTAGTCACTTGTTATTTTTAAGTGGCTATCCTTTTTGTGATTGGTTTTTGTCTCCTGCGTTTAATTTAATTTTCTATAATTAATGAAGTAATTTTGCTTTCAGTTTGTTCGTGTATATTTGTGAATCAAATGAAAAATCATCGTCCAGAAACAAGGACATACAAAGACAGAGATTTTCGTAGAAGTAATTCTGCTACTCAGGTCTGTAACATTAAACATGAAATTTAATACCACGGGAGATTTTTGTTAGTCTGTTAAAAATTACGTGTCATAATATCATGATGACCGAAATAAAATTTAGTTATTTTTTTATTTCTGCAAATAATACATAGCTAACAGAGATTGGGGTGAAGAATGTATGTATGTATGTGACTAGTACGTTGTTAAATATTAAATTCATAGGTCACAGGTAATGTAATAATGGTGATTAGGGCCTCCTGAGTATAAATATTTGAGAATCGCTTCTAATATCTTTAAGGTTGGCCACTGTCCTTGATCCAGTTATATAGTTTTTTTTTTCTGGTCTCACATGAAACTCCTTACGCACGAACACTGATCACTGAAGACTTTTGAGTGGTCTATATAAACTTAAGATAACCTAAGAGAAACCTGCTTATTAATTAAACAGAGGACACCTTTCCACAGAATTCATCTCAGAGACACCAGCTACGCATCATTCACCAGAATCAGGATATAACTAGCACTGATAGATTTATCATAATTGTACATCAGCAGACAAAGATAAAATATTCAAGGAAGAAAGCACAAAGTAAGCTTATCCATGCACACTTTAGCAAAATTGTACACACGAAAGGCGAGAAACGAAACAGATAAAGTGCTGAATGAAAATTATGATCAGTAAAGTAACACTATAACAAACAATAAAACACACATCCAGTATACATTCTGTTTTGAGATACAATCTAAAAATTGCAAAGTCAGTCAAGGTACTGCACAGTAAAATAGTAATCAGATTGTAGTTATTTCAAAGTGGTATTTCTTGCATCACGACACTGTTGATGATTGACTCTGAAATGAGCCAACAAAAGCAAAACATTTTGTTACACTTCAGACGAAAATTTAAAGTCGTCAAATTACAAGAGATCAAAGTCAAACTATTCTTCCTAGATACTGAAATGATTCAACAAATCTAATGCATTCTACATCACATATATTGAATTTCACCATGAACCAGTAACATGTTGATAAATTTAAGAAACATAGTAAGTCTGTTCCTCCAGAGTGTTGATTACGTAATCATCAAGAAACTGGACACTCTTACTTTGAATATGAATGTTAGCACCTTTCTCTGCTGTCATAGGTAGTGGGAAAAAAACAGGAAATCAGTCTCTTCCGGCACGGGATTGTTGTAAAAGAAATAAAAAATTCTTTCAGCAAGAGCTTTGTAAAACTCTCCTATGAATTCACCTCTATTTCGTAAGGTTAAGACTATTTCTGGTTCTTTATGTGCTGCAGAATACTTCTGTTTTTGTGTGCAGATATTCTCCACCTTCATTTCATCGACCAAGAAGCACGATCTTCTCCCGTTGTAGTAGAAGTACTGATAGTAACTTCTGTCCCCTTTTTTTTAACATACATTATCTATTTCATTTGAAGACAATAGCTGAAACTGTTTTTACGTTCAATGTGTTAGCAACTTTGTCCAGCGTAAGTAGCGGAATTCCCTTAACTCAGTTCAGCGTCTTATTCTGTTTACATGACAAGGTTTTTTTCACTTCAAGGGAGTGTTTTTGTTGTTGATCGTGTTTTTAGAGAAGGCGGTAAGTATACCAACGGAGTAAGGGAGCTTTTTGGTGTAGAATTTCCTGAGACAGCAGAGCCCAGTATTAATGCAGTGTGTAGTCATATTTAGAAATTTCGGAGGACAAGATCAGTGCTAGATGCAGAACGTAATGGAAGACCATGGAAAGTTGATGAAAAAAAATATTGGATATTTCAACCTCTTCGAGTCGCAGTCCATCAAAATCACTTGGAAAACTGGCACAAGAGCAAGATATCAGCATTAGAGCTGCGCATACTGCAGTCTGAAAAAGTTTGAAATTATTCCCATACAAATATACAGTGGTGCAACAGTTGCAACCTTCTGATCACGAGAAACGACTCCGTTATTGCGAATAGTTTCAATACTTCATTCGCGTGAAAGGTGTCGACATTCCTGACTTTACTTTTTTTCACCGACGAAGCCTGGTTCAATCTTTCTGGTCATGCGAACTCACAAAACTCACGTCTGTGGTCGTCGAGCAATCCTAATGTTCTGCAAGAAAAACCTCTACATGATCAGAAAGTTGGAGTGTGGGCGGCAGTATCCTGTTGTTGTATTGTTGGCGCCATATTCTTTGCAGAAGCGGTGAATAATAAACGATATGGTTCAATACTCCACGATTTTATTAGCCTTTTGGAGAAGGACGATAAAATGTATTCCTGGTTTCAGCAAGACGGTGCTGCCCCTCATACTACCACCAGCTCTAATGAAACTTGGAGGAATTTTTCTACGAGCGTATCATTCCTAAAAATCTATGGCCACCCAGATCACCAGATCTAACTCCGCTAGACTTTTATTTGTGAGGAGCAATGAAAGGAAAAGTGTATCACGATCGCCCTCACACAACTGATGAACTAAAGTCGACAATAACTGCAAACATAAATGACATCTCACAGGAAACTTTACAAAGAGTTTTTAATAACAAAATTAAACATGTGCAAGGCTGTGTTGGTGCACACGGATTTCAGTTCGAACATCGCCTTTAAGGTAAGACACATTTACGTGTACTAATTCTTTTCAATATTAAAATATTAATATACAATTGTAATTTTCAAAGACCAATGACATTATAATTTTATATTTTCATTATTTGTAACATCATTTTTAAAGTAAGTTCTCACCGCTTCTCGTTGCATTAAACCCGTATAATGTGAAATGGCTTTCCGTACTTTGATTTTAAACTTAGCGCTAACAATGATGCAATCAGAGCGGCCTAGATAGTTACCTACATCCACAGTCATTGCCTACCTGAATTTGTACACACTACCAAGTGACTTTCGAAACAAACTCTCAGTGCAGCTTTTCTTCCATAGAAAAATGGCGGAGAATTATAATGAAACAACACACAGAGCTGTACCTTTCAGTGCTGAGTGGATAAATAGATACAGCTAGGCCACTTCATATAATGATTAATCATACAATTAATTAATTCATACAATGAGATACAGTATTTATTATAAATTAGGTGCATGTCTGTATGTATGGGACTGGGACTTTTGTTTGGCACTGAAATAGGTAATGTATGTTTAAAAAAGGGGGACAGAAGTTACTATCAGTACTTCTACTACCATGGGACAAGATCGTGCTTGTTGGTCGATGAAATGAAGCTGGAGAATATCTGCACACAAAAACAGAAGTATTCTGCAGCACATAAAAAAGTAAAAGTAAAATGTTTGCATTTAATTTTTGTTTTCATGTCGTATTTATTTTCCCGTTTCACATTTATCGTTCTGAATTCCGTGTGAATTTTGTGAATTCAATTTAATCACTTGTATTTATTTGTCAGATGCGCTTCGCTTCTGTTTAATGCTCTTGCTTACTGCCAATTCGAATGTTCCTGATTCACATTTATTTTGTTCGTTTATCGTTACAAATCAAAGAAAATATCTATTTTTAAACAAAAACGTCATCTAATTTTAGCTAATAAACAGCGTATGTTACAACCGAAGATAGAGTAAACATTTAACTTCAGTATATTATTGGTTGCCTTCTGTCCTTCAATGTCAGGAGAAATATTTACGGACTTCCAGAAAATATACGCGGGAAATATTTAGATTTCTTCCTATATTCCAGTTTATAAACAGTTTCTATTTATTTTACAATAATTACTTCATGTTCTCTAATGATCTTAGATTCATTACTTTCTTAGAGTACTTAGTTTTCTTTATATTTCTCCCACAGTTGGAAAGTTTAATTTATGTATTCCCCGATTAAAACTATGATAGATTCTGACTACATAAAAATAGTGCCCGAGGATTTTTAATTCAGACGAGGAATATTTTTTAAGACAGATTATGGAGAAATCTCACAAATGATCCCAGAAGATATGATCTGACAATGGTTTTAACTATCTCATTCATTAATGCTTTTTGGTTAAAGGTGTAGGATTAAATCTTGCTTATATGGTAATATTTCTGCCATAATTGGTCCTAATGATTACTTTGCTATGGCACGTAAGTAACAGGTAAGATAAATTAAAGATCCAAAATCTCTCTTTATAATTGTAATTATCATAAACTCCTCAAATATAAACGAGTGGACAACTCGCAAAAATAGTATCATTGACACAGGTGCACAAAAATGTTTCAAAACATCATTGCCCTGTTTTTTATTTCTATTAGAATTTTACCTCAGAAGGAAGGACAAGATGTACCAGCAATCATTCATGAAATTGCTAGAGTATTTAATGACTACTCCACTGATGTAACATTTCTGAACACGTTCAAAGTTACCGGTGAGGGCAGAGTTGTTGCCCTAGTCCAGGTCTCAAACGTCACTGCATTGGACCGTCTCACGGGCAAAGTAAATAGGCTTGGACCTGTGGACATTGAGTGTCAACCTGTAATTCACTTTGAGAGCTTTGCAAGAAACCTCGGAGCTAGCAAAGAACTAACTGTCGTACCCACTGGCATTCTTCAGAAAAATTCAATTTACTTTGAGACAGCTTCTTTTGACTATTACGGTAAAACAACCGAAGAATATCTTGATCTCTGGAAGAAAGAAATAGAAATAGTCTTAACCTTACGAAACAGAGGTGAATTCATAGGAGAGTTTTACAAAGCTCTTGCTGAAAGAATTTTTTATTTCTTTTACAACAGTCCCGTGCCGGAAGAGACTGATTTTCTGTTTTTTTCGCTACCTATGACTGCAGAGAACGGGGCTAACATTCATATTCAAAGTAAAAGTGTCCAGTTTCTTGATGATTACGTAATTAACACTTTGGAGGCACAGACTTACTATGTTTATTAAATTTATCAACATGTTATTGGTTCATGGTGAAGTTCAATATATGTGATGTAGAATGCATTAGATTTGGTGAATCATTTCAGTATCTAGGATGAATAGTTTGGTTGTGGTCTATTGTAATTTGACGGCTTTAAATTTTCTTCTGAAATGTAACAAAATATTTTGCTTTTGTTGGCTCATTTCAGAGTCAATCATCAACAGTGTCTTGATGCAAGAAATACCACTTTGAAATAACTACAATTTGATTAGTATTTTACTGTGCATTACCTTGACTGACTTCGCAATTTTTAGATTGTATCTCAAAATAGAATGTAAACTGGATGTATGTTTTATTGCTTGTTATAGTGAGACTTTACTGTTCATAATTTTCATACAACACTTTATCTGTTTCGTTTCTCGCCTTTCGTGTGTACAATGGTGCTAAAGTGTGCATGGATAAACTTACTTTGTGGTTTCTTCCTTGAATATGTTATCTTCGTTTCCTGATGTACAATTATGATAAATCTATCAGTGCCTGACTTAAAGGAAGATAGTCATATCCAGATTCTGGTGAATGATGCGTATCTGCTGTCTCTGAGATGAATCCTGTGGAGAGTGTCTTCTTTTTAATTAATAAGCAGCTTTCTCTTGGTTTATCTTAAGTTTATATAGACAACTCAAAAGCCTGCAGTGATCAGTGTTCGCGTATAAGGAGTTTCATGTGAGACCAGAAAAAAACTATATAACTGGATCAAAGGTAGTAGCTAGCCTTAAAGATGTTAGAAGCGATTCTCAAATATTTATATCCAGGACGGCCCTAATCAGCATTATTACATAACCTGTGACCTATGAATTTAATATTTAAGAACATACTAGTCACATACATACATATATTTCTTCACCCAAACTTCTGTAAGCTATGTATTATTTGCTGAAATAAAAAAATAACTAAATTTTATTTCGGTCATCATGATATTATGACACGTAATTTTTAACAGACTAACAGAAATCTCCCGTGACATTAAATTTCATGTCTAACATCACTCACCTGTGCAGCAGAGTTACTTCTATCAAAATCTCTTTCTTGGTTTGTCCTTGTTTCTGAACGATGATTTGGATCAGAATATACGTTCGGTTAAAAATAAATTTTCATTTGATTCACAAATATACGCGAACAAATTAAAAGCAAAATTAATTAATTAATTATAGAAAATTAAATGGAAGAGATAAAAACCAATCACAAAAAGGACAGCCACTTAAAAATGACAAATGACTAAAACTCAGAGAAACCACCACGTTAATAAAAAAAAAAAAAATTAACAAATTAAATGCAAAGAAAGAACATGAGATCAACAATAAAGGGAACTATTAATTTCAAGTAAAGCTTACAGATTTTACTTCAGAAATATCACTAGAGGATACCTTCACAGACATTACAGAAAACAGTAGCAGACAAGTTGAGGAAATGCACTTCTATTGAGGAATAATGTCCTTAAATAATAATTATAAAAAACAGAAAATGAATAATTATGGAAACCGAATGGAAGGAAAAGATGGAAAGGGGGGGGGGGGTGGGGAAACATAATTTCAAACGTAAACTGAAAGTCGTCCCTGTTTACAACATTGTTTAACCCTGGTGTTCTTCTGATAAAATCACCATTTCGTTCTACTTGATATTCTCAACATGGGTCTATAATCCAGGCTTGCTTGCACGGCTGAGCAGACAGTTTACAATAAACGCTTTAATCTAACAGTTTTTAATTTTACACGCCAAAAACTGGAAAGTTTTAAAAAAATTCTACATTATTTTATCTCCCCAAGAATGCAGAGTACTAGAAAAAAAATTACTAACTGTCCGCCGACATAACTACTCACTAGATCTCATTACAGCAGACAACAGAACTGCAGACAGCTTAATTATGTCATTTCGACTATGATAGCCTAGTTGAATATTTTGAAAAGCTACCTAAGGTCTTTTCCATGTCAAAAAGATTAAATATTATTAGTTTTCCTAAAGTTTAGGACATAGGTATTCTATTCTGTATAAGGACAAAATAAATTTAATTTTGTTTTTGAAGCAGCAATTTTATAGCAAGAACGATGTTTTTGGCTTTTTATTTGTAGAAACAAATTATTCACAGATGTAAGAAAAGTCAAACATAACATAAATAAATTTCAAATTTATGTGACCATCTTAAGTACACATAGTAGATTTCCTTTTGACAGGTTAGCGAAGAGCACTGCTGCCTCTGTATAGTTCTAAATGTCATTGTATGTTGATCTCCAAGCAATCAAATATCTATACTCGTGATTGAAACTTCGGAGACATACCCGAACTGTGGAAATGGTTTAAAACATTGGTAAGCATAGAGTACACTAACACTGCAGTATGTGTTGGATTTTAAACAGCACGTATGTGGTAACCTGCCGTTTTTACATTGGCTAAACGTTCACATTCTTTTCAGATGTCTATGTGTATGTTTCTGTTTTCTCACAAATATTTTTACAGGAAAAGTAACCCTGTATGTTACTAGTTATTACTGCTCTGAAGTGAAAACTTCATTTCGATATAGTGCTGTTATTCGAGTGGTACTGTTTCCAGAACTGTCCCAGTCTGTACTATTTTTGAATCACAATGTATGTGCTACACCATACAGAATGTACTTGACATGCAGACAAGCAGAGACAATACTGTATTCTCCACAGCCAAATAAAAACAGTTCTACTCTTTTTCTTGAAAAAAAAAACTTTCAGAGCTCTTTATGACCAAGGATAGTTTGTTTTTTTGTTTTTTTTTTGGGGGGGGTGGGTTAGTGGGGAGGGGGGGCCTTCACGTTGAATTTCTTCATGAAAATGAAATTTACTAGAACACATTTACTTATTAGCAGAAATGCAGATGAACCCACTGACAACAATTATTGAGGAAAGACGCTGGCGATGGTTGGGACATGTGCTCCGAATGACTGACAACTCACTACCAAAAATAGCACTAAGATGGACACCACAGGGGAACAGAAGTAAGGGTAGACCAAAAGAGACATGGAGAAGAACAACAGAAAGGATGTTGAGCAATAGAGGGCTCACCTGGGCAAGAGCAGAAAAAAAGGCGAAGGACATTTGTGGAAAACCCTTGCGGAAGCCCCATGTGCCCTGGGCACTTAAGGTTCAGAGAGAGAGAGATTTACTGCTGAATACTTGGGAAAAACAACCGCTGAGAATCTTAATCTATGTGGACGAGAAACAGAGACGGTGTTTACCTGAAGAAGCATTCCGACTACACGCTAGTCTCCATGAAGTGATATACCTTCAAAAACCTAACCAGTACTTATCTGTCCTAGGTGTTCAGAGATGACTGATTTAGAAGCGATCAAGACCATATGCTTATTCGATATACTAATATGATTAAATGTTTTTGGAGTACTTGGATATTTTCTACAGATGTTATAAAATTCTTCAGAAGATATTCGAGATCTATAGAAGTGATTTAGATTTATGGACTTTCGTAGTTTAGAGTCTCTATATTTGAGAGGACCTGAACAATAGTTTATGTCATGATTCACTATGTCATGATTCACTATGTCATGATTCACCTGTTTTATAGTTTCTAGCTAAAACTGTGACGGTGGGGTTCTTCGGGCAATAAAACGTGTTGCCTCTTCATATGTCATGTCTTTGTTATTATTTTTGTGATGGAGTTGAAAACACATGGGAGAATGAGAGTAAATTTGGTCACGATTCGTGTAGAGACAATAGATCAAATATTTTTCAAGCTCCCATAAGAAGGATTAGATAATGAACATGACAAGAAAGCTGTATAGGAAAAATAGTTCAAATACTTCACCTTCCCTAAGAAATCACAAATCCCCTGTACTATAGTCTCAATTTAATCTTCAGTCTAGAAGTCATCATTTTTGGCACCGAACACAAACACTTATTTTCCAGTGTAAACCAGACCTATCGCGTAAGATCAGAGATAGTTATGCGAAGATGCTTAATTATTAAATTTTGCACATGGACCTATCCTACTGGACTGTATTATTCAGGGCGGAATATAATCTAAAGATAAAGGTACATTTTCGGTTTCTATGCCATTAAACCATATTGGGGAATACGGTGTTAGGCCCGTATTTACCATGACCTTCGGCACATGAAAGTGTGACGTAGTCAGTATCACGCATGGCCGCTTTACCTTCCCAGATTTCTCTGGTATCTATTTTTAGAGGCTGGGTGACCCCGGGACCTTTTTGGTGTGTAAAAAAAAAAGGATCTTGGATCACTGCTAACTAATAATGGAGACACAATGAGGGAAATTAAAAGGAGGATATCTATCGCTCTTCAGAAAGTAAAACAAATAAAGAATCTGTGGAGAGGAGCAGACAGAAATACAAAAATAAGATTTTTAAGGGCATGCATCTTTCCCATCGCAACATACGCCTGTGAGACCTGGACACTTAACAAAACAGCTGAGAAACACATAAATGCCTTTGAATCTAAATGCTACAGAAGAGTTCTCCAAATATCGTGGATACAAAAAAAGAACAAATATATCTATACTACAAGAGTTTAATATTGAAGAAGGCTGGCTAGTAAAGAGGATTAAAGAGAGAAAACTTAAATAGTTTGGACACATTAAAAGTCATGATAATTTAGAGAAGACCGTATTGGAAGGATACATAATGGGAAAAAGAAAAAGAGGAAGACCAAAAACGAAGATGGCTGCACGAAATCGTTGACGATCTGCAAATGGATGCAGCAGCAGCAGGCCATCTTGCTCAAAACCGAGTGGCCTACAGGAGTGCTGTTTTGGGACGCAAAGTTCCGCAAGGGACATGCAAATGAATGAATGAATGAATGAATGAATGAATGAAAAAAAAATCCCATTGTTGGGACTGAACCTGCTACCACCGGATTAGTAAGCCGAGCACCTGACCACTCAGCTAACCCGGCCGCCGAAACATGATGTAATAGACTGGTATCTTGTATCAGTCAGAATATGAGTAACTTCACTACGTCAATGAATTCGACCGACATAGCGCTGCAGATGAGTTACACACATTATCAAGAACGTGAACTCAACGTTCTGAATGATAAACGCTAACAGAAGAGCTCACTCAGAATTCTGGCGAACTACGAACACTAATTCATTCACTGAGTAAGTCCAGTCTCGAGCAAACAATGTTTAATGATCTACTCATAATGATGATAGTAGCATGAAGATGAGATATATAATGTGACACCTCAAACTGTAGGCAGCAAAGTGAAGAATATAAATACAGGCATCTGAAAGCTACAAGTACTTATCGCCCTTACAGGAGGTGAATAAATAATACAGTTTACTGTCACGAAACTCATCCCGAACTATGAAACTACAATAACACTTAACAATAGAAAAGTCCTACACTCACTATGTGAGTGTGATCACTATGACGTCTGGTCACTATGACAGAATACGACTAAATCTCTCAAAATTAATCACTGCAACCCAACAATCTCACAAGCTAGAAATTTCTCAGCTTCAACAGAAATCCCATGCAAAACAGTCTTAAACTGTTCAAGTAAACGCATTCTTTCAGGGTGGCATAAGCCAAACGACAGTTACCTAAAAGTTTTATTTAATTACATCCCTTTGACCAGCAAAATATTACAATACCGCTTTTTACACTGATTTCAGGCATTCTCCAATAACGGAGAGATAAATAAAAATCGCACACACAGACACACACACCCGCTCGCACACACGCACGCACCCACTCACACTTTCTTGTACAAAAAAATATTTCTGTATGTCAGAATTCACAATGCAGGAACGTAATTATACGTTAAAAAAAAAACAAAAACGCAACACTACTGTAGTCGTAATGGATACCAAATTTCAAATTTGTATCAAAATTTTATTTTACGGAATTAATGTTTAAATCTTGGCATGAAGAAACTTTAAGACTTTGATGTTCATTAAATTTCATTTGGGCTTTTATTCTTTCCGACTGAGGTCTCCGTTTCAGTAAGGTGTATGGCTTCCTCTGGCCTGTATGAGAGAACGACATCTCCTTGACATAGATCCGATTAGCCGTTGGATCTGTTATTGTGGGATGGCTGCTCACTCTTCCCGCAATGCAAGAGACAACTGTCGGAGATTGGTTGGCGCCACGTCTCGATGGCGGACTTGTCTGTTGAGTTCATCCCATAAATGTTCTATTGGGTTCATGTCTCATGACATGGATGGCCACGGAATTGTTTGCACGTTGTCGTCAGCGAGGAACTGGGTGGTGAGTTGTGCCACATGAGATCGAGCGTTATCCTGGTGAAAAATCGACCCTGGTGCAGCCAGAAGTGGAAGGACTTGAGAACGAAGAATTTCAGCGACGTATCGTTGGGCATTCATGTGTCCTTCAGTTTGTACCAGGTCACTTCTTCCCATGAAGTTGTTCGCCCCCCCCCCCACACCTTATACCTCCACCACCATGTGGAGGAGCCTCATCCACGCAGTTCTGGGCGTAGCACTCGCGGACTCTGCGGTAAAATCTTCTCCATCTATCGTATCGCTGTAGCAGAAAAAAATGATTCTTCACTAAACCAAACCCTTCTCTAATCTTTCGCAACGTTTCATTGACGATGCTGGTTCGCCCACTGAAGTCGGTTCTGGCGATGCCGGTCCGTAAGAACAGAACCTCTGATAGGATCTTGTAGCCCAAAGACCAGCGTCGTGCAGCCAGCTCCTGACCGTTTGATCTGAAATTCGTCGAGCTGCTATCATTGACTGAACTGTTGGGGACGCAGACGCAAATCGATTCCTGAAGTGACGCAGCCATATGAAGCGGTCTTCGGCAGGAGTTGTGACTACGGGTCTTCCACTGCGCGGCCGATCTGCAACTGAGCCACTTTCTTGAAATCATCTTCAAAGGCGACTTATGGTGCTTCTAACCAAATTAAATTGTCTGGCCACTACACTTTGTGACTGTCCGGTCTGTAAACGTCCATTGATGATGAGTCGTTGTTCGGTAGTGAGATGAACCATACTTGCGCACTGAATTTTGAAATGAATTGATTCGAGGAGCGTCAATCTTTTATAGGCATTCAATAACATGGTCAGTGAGTTTTGTGTTCAGTAAGTGTCACGGGATTCTCGCTAACGTGTCATGAGTTATTGTCAAAAATGCTGTTTTGATTAGTGTCGCTTTTCTGTGCTCATGAATCATACGTGAGAACAATTCAGGTCAGCAAGTGAAGTTGATGTCGAAGTGAACGTTTCAGGCAATTTGCCCTTGTCTGATCAGCAAACTTCAGTTTAATCGCAACATCGTATTTGTTGCGTTTCTGGTTTTGAAAAGTAAACTTTGACGATCTTGCTAACGTTTGCTGGCACGTTTTGACCCTCTTTCTGGGGTAAAATCCCAACAGAAATGAGAAACAATGCAACACTAGTAGCAACACTAGTAGCAACACTAGTAGCAACACTAGTAGCAACAGATAACATATTTTTGTTCACCCCAATATCGTATCTCTATCAAAAATGTTACTTTTGTATTGTTAGCTGAGATAGAATCAATCTAATATTTTTCAAATCCTTTATATTTTTATTATGCTAAGAGTCAGAATGATTGTTTAGAAGTCTCCAGTGTGGAGATTAGTTTTCCCTATAAAACGTATTTTCAATGTTAACCCTACAAACATATATATATATATATATATATATATAAGGGTCATACCAAAAGTCGTGAGCAAAATGTTTTTTAAAAATTAGATTTTACAGGTAGACAAAATATAAACGTATCACCTTAAACTGCATCCTTTTCTTCACTTTTCAACATAATCTCCAGTTCTCTGCATTCATTTTCCCCATCGCTTTGCAAGTTTGAAAATAACCTCCCGGTAGAATTCAGTTCTGGCTGACCGAAGGCACAGACGCACTGCTTTCTGGACGTTCTCTCTTGTGGGACCCAGCGGGCACAAACTTTTCTATAGCCTAGGCTTTCAATCATTTCCTGTACTGCATTGTTTCATATTCCAAGATTTACAGCGATTTCAGATACTGTGACAAGTCTGTCTCCTTTAATGATGTCGTCAACTTTTTCCACGTTACTTTTAGTGGAGGTAGTCGAGGGCGACCGTTGCGAGGCATATCTTGGATCATCGTGTTTCAAACCTTGAAATGTTTCACCCACCTCCTAACACTGCTACCACTCATACACACATCTCCATAAAGAAGATGAAGTCTTTGGTGAATCTCAGTAACGGGGATTTCTTCTTTAACGAAGAACACAATAACAGCACGTTGACGAAACGAAACTTCAGCACCCGCCATTTTGTTTATGCTCCGTGTTGTCACGTGACACATGATAGTGAAGTCATGTGACCTGTACATAAAGTGCAGAGAATGCAATTTACGGTGATACATTTATATTTATCTGTCTCTAAATTCTGATTTTTAAAAAATATTTGCTCATGGCTTTCGGTGTGACCCTCTCTCTGTCTCTGTCTGTCTGTCTGTCTGTCTGTCTCTCTCTCTCTCTCTCTCTCTCGCTCGCTCTCTCTCTCTCTATATATATATATATATATATATATATATATATATATATATATATATGCGATGGTTGGGACATGTGGTCCGAATTACAACATTGTAAGGGTGTAAACTATCTATCAATGATGGCACCATTATAATATTGAAGATTGTGAATTATATATTTCTCTTTTAATGACTGATAGTATAAGTATTCTTTGATTCTCTAATCATAACACATAGATGTTTCACAAATATTACACCTCACGAAATCAGAAGAAGTCCGATGATGTTCTCTACGTATTTCATTTAATTCTGACAGATATGATATTCGACTTAGAATTCACATCTCTGTACTATATTCCATCTGAAACACGTGGTCAGTCAGTTACACGACTAAATTACTGTACTCAAAGTATCAAAGCCATAATTATTCATATTACTTGAATCACTTGAAAAACAGATTCAAATCTGTCTTAAAACTATTTCTTCACAACTGCTTTTCCTGAATATCTATTGCTCTAACTGTCCATCTATTTCAGCTGTCGTTACCTACGTCTTCTTTAGTGTCTTCTCTGACACACAATAATTAGTGTATAAGTATACAACTATACACGAAGCACTGCAGTAAAGCTGTGATACTAGAATGTATAAAATAGGAAAAAAGTAGGAGCAGCTTTATTACTTAACGATTACAAAGTTGTGACGTTTCGGCGTGAGCCTTAATCATACAAAAACATACAGGACGAAGAAATAGAGAGAGGAGATAAAGTATAAATTCACATGAATATTCACCTAGCTAGGTCAATATTGTATCACTCTCTCTCCCCTCCCCGGTTCCCCATCCACCACCCCCAGTTACAACCCACCGACCACATGTCACAGGTCTCCATTTAAACAGTCTCCACGTTCTACTAAATCCATTCCTGACACACACCGCCGGACAAGTCACACCTTACAATTTACACCTAAGTACTTTTTAAAAAATATTTTTTTAATATTCATGTGAATCTATACTTTATCTCCTCTCTCTATTTCTTCGTCCTGTATGTTTTTGTATGATTAAGGCTCACACCGAAACGTCAAAACTTTGTAACTGTTAAGTAATAAAGCTACTCCCACTTTTTCCTATTTTATACATTCTAGTATCTTCTCTGGTATGTGTTCTCCTTCTGCTGTTCTTCTCTGATTGTTTATCCTTCTCTCTTCGGGTTCCTTCCTCTGTCTCTTCTTCTTCCTCTTCCCCCGTCTTTCTTCTTCGTCGTTCTGTCCCCTTTTTATCTTCAAGTGCAGCTTGGTGGATTAACCAATAAGTATTTTGGCTCCACCCTTCAGATGTCCACTGGTTTCCATGAGCGTTCTGGTTGTCCCTCATTCAAACTGCCCCGTAACTAATATGTCGTAAGTCAATTGTCCAATAGCCCACGCCTCTAAATATTTAATTGGTCAGCTGGCCGAGATGGTCACTTCTTTATCTAAAACCGTGTGCAATCGCGTCCTAACGCGCGTCACCTGTGTCAGTTTCGTCTATACAATTGTTATTTACCTAAGTCATTATCTTGCTCTTTCCTGTCGGAGGTTTTATTTTATCCTCGCTTTTCATTCCGTCTGCCTTTTCTATTTGTCTTTTCTATTTTGTTTACTCGTGTCAACGTCCAGTCACTGCTTTGTTATCACTGGACCATCCTACTTTCTGACGTCCTACTTTCTGACGTCCTTCTTTTGTCTGGACCTACATGTCAGCGTCACTGTTTACTTTTGTCCGCGTCTTATTCTAGTGTCATGGAAGTTCTATACCTTTCTCTTCCTTTCCTCTACCTTCTTTTCTCTGTCGCTATTCGATCTTACTATTTTCTTTGCTGCATATTTTCATAATCATATTCATTAATAATAATAATAATAATAATAATAACTACAATATCCGTTACTTACAAGGCTATGCTACAGAATGACTGACAACTCACTACCACAAATAGCACTAAGACGGACACCAGAGGGGAACAGAAGTAAAGGTAGACCAAAAGAGACATGGAGAAGAACAACAGAGAGGATGTTGAGCAATAGAGGGCTCACCTGGACAAGAGCAGAAAAAAGGCAACGGACAGGCATTTGTGGAAAACCCTTGCGGAAGCCCCATGTGCCCTGGAAGTCCAGATATATATATATATATTTAACCAAAGATTTATTATAGATTAGCACTTTTGCTACTGTGTCACAGTTTCAATAAAAATATGAGTACATCTCTGAATTGTTTAAAACCAGATATGGAAAATCCGGGTCTTCTTTTGTTCATGATGTGTGATTGTTCTATTCATGTACTAGTCTACATAATAACATCTTACCTGCACTTACCCATTACGTTCTTCTAAGTAAATGAAAGCGTTAAATAAAACGATATCCATACGTACAGTTGTGACTTTACAAAAGTAAAATGCAAGTAGTCAGATTTCAGAAATTTTTTTAAAATATTCTTTCCTAGCAATTGTATTCGTAATAATCAAGAAACTAAACTTTCTTTAACTTCATCATGTAACTCCGTTTTGCACATATAAAGACAAGTTTGTGTGTGTGTGTGTGTGTGTTTAACTTAGATCATTATCTTCGGCACAGGACCGTTAAAGAAAAAGTGAATCGCCCTCCCAGCTACCGTCTTAGAGACCTCAATCTCAGATTCTCCCCTTACTTCTCAGGATTAGCACTGTTTCTTGTCTCCTGAGCTCAACCTCAGATTCTCCTCTTACTTCTCAGAATTAGCACTGTTTCTTGTCTCCAGAGCTCAACCTCAGATTCTCCCCTTACTTCTCAGGATTAGCACTGTTTCTTGTCTCTAGAGCTCAGCCTCAGATTCTACCTTACTTCTCAGGATTAGCACTGTTTCTTGTCTCCAGAGCTCAACCTCAGATTCTCCCCTTACTTCTTAGGATTAGCACTGTTTCTTGTCTCTTGAGCTCAACTTCAGATTCTCCCCTTACTTCTCAGGATTAGCACTGTTTCTTGTCTCCTGAGCTCAGCCTCAGATTCTACCTTACTTCTCAGGATTAGCACTGTTTCTTGTCTCCTGAGCTCAACCTCAGATTCTACCTTACTTCTCAGGATTAGCACTGTTTCTTGTCTCCTGAGCTCAGCCTCAGATTCTACCTTACTTCTCAGGATTAGCACTGTTTCTTGTCTCCTGAGCTCAACCTCAGATTCTACCTTACTTCTCAGGATTAGCACTGTTTCTTGTCTCCTGAGCTCAGCCTCAGATTCTACCTTACTTCTCAGGATTAGCACTGTTTCTTGTCTCTTGAGCTCAACTTCAGATTCTCCCCTTACTTCTCAGGATTAGCACTGTTTCTTGTCTCCTGAGCTCAACCTCAGATTCTCCCCTTACTTCTCAGGATTAGCACTGTTTCTTGTCTCCTGAGCTCAGCCTCAGATTCTACCTTACTTCTCAGGATTAGCACTGTTTCTTGTCTCCTGAGCTCAGCCTCAGATTCTCCCCTTACTTCTCAGGATTAGCACTGTTTCTTGTCTCTAGACCTCAGCCAGTTTGTTTTGTTGCGATATTCAGTTTTTTTTTTATTTCCCGCCAGTAAATGAATTCTTTCTGAAGAATGTTAGTGACTATGATAGGTATCTTTCTGGGACTCCAAAATGTAAGGTAAATAATTCATTGCTTATTTTAAATATTGACAATCAATGTCTAGGAGATCCAAGTTTCCGAGGACTTCCAACGACAATATCTGCTGCAGTGATGTTTCAATAAAGGGTGTCTGAGTGGCGAAGTGGTTAGTGCACTGGTCTCTCATGCCTAAGGTCGGGGGTTCGAATTCGGCTGGATGCACCCCAGTCACCCAGCTGTAGAAATGCGTACCTGACTTCTTCTGGAGTTGGGGAAGGAAAGGGGGCTAGGCGTGATACTGACCATATCACCCTCTAGTGTGCCGACAGGTCAAGGAAAATATGGGCACTAATACCATATCCCTATGTGCCTCTAAGGCATGACAGGATTACCTTTACCTTTTTTTCGTCTCCACCCGCTGGAATTAACAATATATTTAGCTTCCTTTAAACTTCTTTACACTCCCATCTTTTTTCTGCTGTTTATACTCTACTTTCTTGTCTTAGCTCCGCCCATTTCGCTGCAGTTCTTCATTCATCAGGTTCATGTTATCTCCCAGCTTCCGTTCTCCCCCCACCCACCACCACCACCTTCTTCTCTAGCGGCCTGGAGGTTTTTATTGCCTCCTGATCTCTTTCCTGCGCCCCCCCCCCCACCTCCAATCGTTCTCACTCTTTCACCGCCCCTAACATTCGATTGGTTCAATTTGTTTTCGCCAGATTCTCTGTTGCATTGGTGTTTTAGACCTGGACTATGGCAACAACTCTGGCTTCTCCAGGAACTTTGAAACTGTTCAGAAAGTTTACTTCAGTAAAGCTGCTCTCAAATACTCAAGCTAGCTCATGAGTGACTACTGGCATGTCTTGTTTTTCTTTCTAAAATAAAATCCGTATAGAAATTATTTTTAGAAAACAGTGCAGCAATACTTTGAAATGGTGTTTATCTATGTCTTGTGCAGTTGAAAACTACTGTTTTGTGTCCACTCATTTATATTTCAGGATATATAGATATCGTATTTATATAAAACATATATCTAACTTTTTAATTTCCCTTACGTTATTTTCATTTCATACTTCTGAGATTTTACCATATCAGCTGCTTAATCTTACGCTCCTGCCAAGAAAAAATATTGACTGATCTTAAAATAAGTGCCTGATCTTATCTTAAGGCATCATTATCTTAAGTTTCTGCATAAGCTGTGTCATAATATTTTTTGTCAGAATTATTATTCATGTGAATTTATATTTTATCTTCATTCACTACTTCTTTCTCCTACACGTTTTTGTATGATTAAGGTGTAGATTGAAAAGTGACAAGTGTGTGCTCAGTAACTAATAAAGTTATTCATACTTTTATTTTAAACAATTTTAAGCTTTTTATTTATCTGAACTAATTCTTCAACATAATAATTGTTGATAATAATTTATAACATCTTAAATCACGGAATGTGTTAATTTCACGAATTACAAGGTACACAGAGGAAAAAAAAGAAATAAACTACAAAAACAAATACTCGATCTCAGAGATAATATCAATAACCAAGTGATTATTGTTAGATTAGAACAAACTATTTATAAGTTGGTGCACACAAAGAAGTGTAATTCTGCGAATGGATGCATCAGCAGCAGGGCATCTTGCTTACAACCGAGGGGCCTACAGGAGAGCTGTTAAGAAGGCAAAGTTCTGCAAGGAACATACAAATTATTGACTGACTGACCGACTGACCGACCGACTGACTGACTGAATGACCGACTGACTGACTGACTGATTAACTGAATGACAGACAAATGAATTCCATGAATGGAAAGAAATAACATTCGATTACTAATAAGCAAAATAATTAAAGGCAAGTGAAGCACGTCTGAGTAACATTTATAAATGAACAAATTAAATTCACAAAAGACAACAGGGATTCAGAATAATGAAAATAAAAAACGAAAAATTATGTGCAAACAAATTACTTTCACTTTATAATGTGGCATCAGAAGTTATATTTTTGTAAAATATATTTTACATAGCCGTGATGGACAGACTAATATGTAGTCAGGCGCAGACAAAAAAGCCTTGTCTTGTCTTGTCTTGTCTTGTCTTGTCTTGTCTTGTCTTGTCTTGTCTTGCTTCCTATCTCATATACCTTTTCAGTGTTGAGGATACAAATAGACGTCTTGATACTTCTCGGCGATGTGATTTATTACATATTAGGCGCATGTGTGTATGTTTGTGACTGGGACATTTTCTAGCACTGAAATAGTTAATGCGTGAAAAAAAAAACAACTTTTCTTTCAATATTTCAGCTATCACGGGGTATGATTGTATTTCATATTCAGAGAAATAAAGGTGGTTTCAAAAAAATCAATTCTAATGTCTGGGGAAAAAATACATACAGACATAGAAGTATTCTGCAGGACATAAGAAGTAAAAGTAAGTTCTTTTTTCGTTTTTTTTTTAATGTCGGATCTTTTTTATTTTCATTCCACATTTATTTTTCTGAATTCCGTGTGTTTTATGAATTTAGTTCATTCAGTTTTATTTGTTCTTCAGGTTTTGGTCGCCCATCGCTGGCTCATTATTTTGTGATCGCGTAAAGAACGAATCCGTCCAGCTAAAACAGTTGAACTGATAATAGCAATCAACAAAATACATAGGGCAAGGACTCCACTCAGAGTTCCGTCCAGATTCTACGCTTGGGCCAATGGTTTATTTAGTTCTCCCGTGAAAAGCCAGACATAAACAGCAAGCAACATGATCACGAGGATAGTGGCCTCCTCGCCTTGTGCCCGACAAACCCAACAAAATCCGAACAGAGAAGCGCAGATATCTTTCTTGTTCAATATATCATTCCTTGTCCTTCCCTTCTATTCAGTCGGTCCAGCTTTCTCTAGTCCCCTGTTTTTCTGTCGTCCCCCTGTCTCACGTCTAAGTTTCTTAGTTTTACTGCCGGATAATACGTCTCTGTTTTCCTGGTTTACTAATACTTTCCTTTTGTTAGAGGTTACATAGCGTCTTTATTTCCTGATACCATCACGCAGATGTGCTCTGATTATGTTTAATGTTCTTGCATATTAGCGATCCAAAGTTCTTTCTTTACGTTTAATGTGTTTATTTGTCATTGCAAAAGAAAGAATATACCTCATTGTACACAAAAATGCCATCTAATGTTGACAGATAAACAACGGCATATTATAACTGGAAAAAAAGTGGAAAATTAATATTGACATACTATTGGCTGCTTTCTGTCATCTTTATTTCGACCAGTCTATAAATAGTTTTTTAGTACAATAATCACTTCATTTTCTCAAGAGATCCTGTCCAATATCAATATTTGCTTACTGTATTTTGTTTTATTTTTATTTTTTGACAGGTAAAACCTATAATCTATACATTCCCCGATTAAAATGGTGACACATTCTGACCAAAGAAAGCTAATAATTCTTGGGTATTAACTCAGTTGATAGGGGGTGGGGGAGGGTACTTCCTCTGAGATCTGAAGAGTTTGTGTTGTTGTTCTACTCTCTACGGTAGAGTTTCCTGCATACATTCGATTTTCCTTTTGACTAAAAGTGCAGGATTTAAAGCCTGCATATCTGGCAATATCTCTGCTATATATAGTCAGAAGGATGACTGATTTGTTTCGATAAATAATTTCTGGATAAGAAAAATTTAAAATTGAAATCTCTTTTTATCATAGGAAATTATCATAAAATCCTCAAATATAAACGAATGAAAAGCTTACAAAAAATCTTATTCTAGTCATAGGTCCACAAAAATGTTTCAAAACATCCTTGCCCTGTTTTTGATTTCTATTAGAATTTTACCTCAGAAGGAAGGACAAGATGTACCAGCAATCATTCATGAAATTGCTAGAGTATTTCATGACTACTCCATTGATGTAACATTTCTGAACACGTTCAAAGTTACTGGTGAGGGCAGAGTTGTTGCCGTAGTCCAGGTCTCAAACGTCACCGCATTGGACCGTCTCACGGGCACAGTAAGTAAGCTTGGAGCTGTGGACATTGAGTGTCAACCTGTAATTCACTTTGAGAGTTTTGCAAGAAACCTCGGAGCTAGCAAAGAACTAACTGACGTACCCACTGGCATTCTTCAGAAACAATCACTTTACTGGAACACGGTTTCTTTTGACTATTACGGTAAAACAACCGAGGAGTATCTTGATATCTGGAGACGGCATACAGAAGCATTTGTAACCGCTAGAAACAGAGGAGAGCTGGTAGGAGAGTTTTACAAAGCTCTTGCTGAAAGGATTTTTCATTTCTTCTACAATAGCCCAGTGCCGGAAGAGACTGACTTTCAGTTTTATTCACTACCTTTGGCTGCAGAGAACGGTGCTAACATTAAACTTCAAAGTAAGAGTGTCCAGTTTCTTGATGATTACGTAATGAACACTCAGGAGAAAGAGACTTACTATGTTTCTTAAATTTATCACCATTTTACTGGTTCATGGAGAAGTTCAGTATATGTGACCCAGAAGGCATTAGTTTTGTTGAATCGTTTTAGTTTCTAGGAAAAATAGTTTGGCTTTGATCTCTTGTTATTTGAGGACACTGAGTTTTCTTATGAAAATTTGTAGCACGTTGGATTTGCACAAAAGACAGTGGACAGTCTTAAAGACGTTAGGAGCGGTTCTCAACCATTTAACTCTCAGTGCGGTCCTAATCAGCAGTAATATATGAATACATGATTACATACATTACATGAATTTAATATTTAAGAACTCTTTAGTCATACACGTATAACTTTCTGTTAGCTATGTATTATTTGTTGAAATAAAAACGTAAGCAATCTCTATCCTGTGCCATCATAATATTATGACATGTCATTTTTAAGGATTATTTAAATATCTTCAGTAGGATTAAATTTCGTGGATCAAAACCTCTTATCTGTCTAGCAGAAGTACTGCTACAAACTCCTCTGTTTTTATGTGTCATTGACACTGGATGATTTTTTTTTAAAATTGGCTTAAAATAATTGTATTTGACTCACAAACTTACATGACATTTGATCCAAATGAAACACATTCATTACTTTTATCAAATTAAGCACGAGCGAAAAAATAAATTCAGCAAATGACATTTGCTGAGAATGCCAAATGACTAAATTCAAGAAAAACAAACACAGTCAATAAAAATGTACAAATTAAGTGCAAAGCAAGCACATGCGGCTACCATTAAGTCAAACGGTTACTTTCAAATAAAGTTTACCTATTTTGCTTCATAAACAACACAAGGTGGCGCTTCCACGGAGACTAGAGATAAACATCGATAGATAAGATGAGAAACTGCACATCTAAAGAAAAAGTAAGGTCTTAAAATAAAATTACAAAAAAAAGATAAGGAATAACAGAGGAAGTCGAGTGGAAGGCAAAATTTAGGGACAAAAAGTTTGATTTCAAGCGGAAACTGAACTAGGGCCGTTCCTTTTGCAGGACAGCGTAACCCAACTGTTGCAGGACAGCGTAACCCAACTGTTGCAGGACAGCGTAACCCAACTGTTGCAGGACAGCGTAACCCAACTGTTGCAGGACAGCGTAACCCGACTGTTGCAGGACAGCGTAACCCAACTGTTGCAGGACAGCGTAACCCGACTGTTGCAGGACAGCGTAACCCAACTGTTGCAGGACAGCGTAACCCGACTGCTCTCATGATAAAATCACAAAATCGTTATTTTAAAGATCCTCTACTTGTTTGCAAGATTGAATAGACGTTTACACTAAACTGTTTAATCTAAATATTTTAAATTTTAGAAAGGAAAAAAAGGGTAATTTCTTCACATTAATTCTTTTATTTCCCCAAGAACGCAGAATACTATAAGAAATTCATCACTATCCGCCGGCATAAATATTCACTATACCTCATTACAGCAGACAACAGAACTGCAGACAACTTATTTATGTCATTTTGACTATGATAACCTTATAAAATATATTGAAAAGCTAACTAACGTCTTTTCCATGTCAAAAAGATTAGATAATTTTCCTAGAGTTTAGTACACAAAGACTCTAATTTGTGTAAAAAGACGGCTGCAAGACATCGTTGATGATCTGCGAATGGACGCATCAGCAGCAGGACATATTGCTTACAACAAAGCTGCCTACAGGAGAGCTGTTAGGGAGGTAATGTTCCCCAAAGGGCTTGCAAATGACTGACTGAATGACTGAATTTGTGTAAGAGACAAAATAAATTATCTACTCTGTTTTTATGCAGCCAGAACAGCGTTTCGGCACTTTATCTAAAGAAACAAATTATTTTAAAATGTAAAAAAAAAAACAACACATAACAGAAGTAATTTTTTTCAATATGCCGCCATCTTAATTACACATATTAGATTTCCTCTTGACAGGTATAAAGTTAGTGAAGTAAACTTCTGTAACTGTTTCGTTCCAAAATATCAACGAATTTTGATGTCCAAGCATTCAGATATCCGTGATCGTGATTGAACCTTCATAGACGTATTCAAAATGTGGAAATGATTTAAAACTTATGTAAGCTTAGTGTACAGTAATACCGCAGTATGTGTTGGATAAGTATGTGCTAACCTGCCGTTCATTTTCTCTTATATGTATGTGTATGTTTCCGTTTTCTGACAATTCTTTTTTACACACACACTCAAAAACTTTACTTGTTTTTATTGTTATGCAGTAAAATATTCATTTTATTGTTTGGTCTCCCAGTTCTACAGTTTCTATGACTGTCCTAGTCTGTACTGGTTTCAGATTATAGCGCATGGACTACACCTTCCAGAATGTACTGGATGTGAGTAGTTCTGCAGAAAATCATCTCCACAGTCAGACGGCACAACTTTCTACTCTTTTTGTTGAGATCTTTAAGAATGTTTTAGAACAAATGACAGTGGTTTTCAGGGCGCTGTGGCGTGACGCTGAATTTACTCATGAAAAGAATTTACTACAACATACTTAATGTTGAATACTTGGGAAAAACAACCGCTGAGTATCTTAATCTATGGGGACGAGAAACAGAGACGGTGCTGACCTTAGGAAGCCTTCCACTCTTAAGCCAGTCTTCACGAAAAAATGATACACCTTGCAAAACCTAACCAGCAGTTACCTGCCCTGGGTGTTTAGAGCTGTCTGATTTAGAAGCAGTCAAGATCCTATGGTTATTCGAGAGTCACAGACAATCAGACGTTTTAGATGGATATTTTCTACAGATGTTATAGAAGTGTTTATAAGGTGTTCTAGATTTATGGAAGTGATCTAGAGTTATTGAGTTGCATAGATTAGAGGAGTCTAAGTATTTGATGGAATCTAGACAATAGTTTGTTTCAGAATTCATCTGTTTTACATCAGAGTTTCTGGCTAAAATTGGGGCGGGGCGGTTCTTCGGACAGTAAAAACTAGCGCCCCTTCTTATTTCAAGTCTTCGTTATTTTTTTCTGGTAGAGCGGAGCGGAAAACATGGGAGAATGAGACTAATTTTGTCCACGACACATGCAGCGACATCAGGTCAAATATGTCACGCTTCTATAAGAAGGGTCAGGCAAGGGACGCAACAACTAATTAGTTCAAATACTTCAGTTTCTTTAAGAATTCACAAATCGCTCGTTCTGTTATCGTATATAACCTTCAATCTACAGATCACTACCGCCACTCGGCACGCAACACAAACACGTAAAGTGAAAACCTGACCCACCATATCATCATCATCATCATCATCAGAAATAGTCATGCAGAATGTCTTAATTATCATATTTCTTATATATATATATATATATATATATATATATATATGTCCTTCAGAAATGTATTATTCAGGGCGGATTATAATGTGCATTAACACTATTTCGCTAGAATAAAATGTAACAATTCAGGAAACCGAGAACATGAGTAAAACTAGTGACTGGGCTAACAATAAAAAAGCTCTGCATTTTAGTGAAATGTTGGAAAACATGTCTTTAAAAGTCTGATAAAAAAAAAAAACAGACAGGTTATCGTTTACAAAAGGAGCAAAGAACAACAAGATGATCTCTAACCAGCTTGTGTCTCTTTGTCAAATGCCTTTTAACGAAACATCCTGGCCGAATTCAATGTTTTACGCTGCATTTCCGGATAATGGATAATATTACTTGTTTTGTTTTTCCTCCAGTGTGATGATAAATGGTAAGTGTAACAGATCTGGAGGAAATATTCAGAGCACCCACACAAGGGATATCGATCATTAGTCAGCACTGACGTTTATAGTCGTTTACCGTGGAAGATGCAAGTAACTACATTCTAGAAGCAAGTTCCAGAGCAGATTGTTCAAACCAAATCTCCAGGAATTAAATGTATTGCTAGATTATTTGTGTTCTTAGTATTAGCATTAAGAATTAGTTTAATCGAAGCCTAATCGATTTATGCAACAAAGTTCAGCTATCTAGGCTGTGAAATAAAGTTCGCAACATCAGTTATAATAGCCGAGATCACCTGCCCATCCACTCTACAACTGTTACGCCATCGGAGATGCCAACAAAATGGTCATCAGACACATTTAAATAACTTACATAAAAAGATGATTTTTTTTTCAAATTTCTAATAATTTTGCGCCATTTACATGATGACAGAAGTTAAATACTCGTGCTATTTTAAACTTAAGTTATGATCTCGAACACAAATATCAGAAAATAAATATCAGAAACTAATGTGTTTTCTTCACGTGATTTTGACTCGTAAAATCACCAAGATACTGAAGTTTCTTAATCCTTACATGTACGTTAGCATTGTTTTCAACAACAAAGGACTTCGGCTTAAACTAATAGCACTCTCTTCCGTCTTCCAGTACGGAATTACTAAACTATAAGAGAGGCATTAATATAATATAGGAAGTTGAGGGTCGTCTGTCTTCTCAAGTATGAACTTTGTGCCACAAGGTCACAGTATATATAATGGTCGTGACTAAAGATAATACAATAAGGCATTTTCCTTGTGTAAAAGAGCAACACACAGGAACAATCATCGCTCCAGACGAATATTCAGAGTCAAACCAACTGAGGCAGACAGACTAGTTACAGATTAATACGTTTAATTTCAACATGAAGACAATAATGAACAACTCACAGAATTGACAAAGCACATCATGATAACAATGATAACTCCAGGACACTCAAGACCTTCCATCCAAGACTCAACGGTTACATACATACAGCATTTGCCAAAGGTCGGCTCTAATCATTTTCCTTGCACACTGGCCCATAACAACATTCTTTTTCCCAGCCACGCTCACTTCAACTCTCAAGCTTTTGCACTGTACCATTTACTTATTAAGCCCTTTTTAAACTTCCTCTGTATGAGAAAGTATAAACATTCCTCTCATAAAGAACTTTAATAAGATCTCCCTTACTTCCCGCGTACAGTACTTTCCAAGGAATCATGGGTTGTTTAGCCATATATAATATGTAATATTCAGCAGTGAATTCCAGTCAGAAAGTGGATCCTTTCTGAAGAATGCCACTATGTTAGTCAGATTTTCTGCTGGTCGAAGTCTTCGTGCAGAGATCTCATAATATACGGCGGACTGACCTTGAATGTCTACAGGACCAAATTTAAATGTTGTACGCATACGAGAAAACTTTAATATTTTGAACACAATAAACAGGAGAATTTAAAGAAGACCGTCTTGGAAGGGTACAAAAGTTCCGCAAGGGGGATGCAAATGACTGACCCATAAGACCGTTTCGTGTAGTGATGTTCGAGGCAACAACTCTGGCTTCTCTAATAACTGAACCTGTTCAGAAATATTACTTCAGTGGAGTAATAATCAGACACTCTAACAATCTCACAAGTGATTTTTGGTACGTCCTATTCTTCCTTCAGGGCTAAAATCCTAATAGGAATTAGAAACAAGGCAACGTCTGCAGCAAGTAATAATTTTTGTTGGTCTCGGGGCTTAACCGTGTTAACAGAATAATACTTGCGTAAGAAGACGTTTAGCCATGTTTCTCTCTGTTATATACAAGTTTTATTGTGTTAACATATTCGAAAACAAGAGATCATAAATGTTACTGTGACGTAACAAAGGATTAGAACCATCTTCAGTTTTTGAGCCATAGACTTACATCAACAAAACCTTGTAGAAGACGAAAATAAAAGCATGCAAATTATGACCAACAGAAAAGATATCTATGACCTTTCTCCATACCTCCTTTGTAGTTTTTCGGTGTATCTTATTTCTGGCATTATCTTTATTTTCATCACATTTTAGGGAAGGGTCGACAACAGCGGTCACGAGCCTCATCAAAATGATTATGTGTCATTATTACATACTATCACATGAGTGAAATAACCCTAACTCGTAGTTGTATAGAATTTTATTGTTGTTACTTTTATTGATTAGTTTTAGATAGTATATAAACCTAGGTCACTATCCTCCGGCACAGGACTGTTAAGAAAATAAATGTATCTCCCGCTCAGCGAGAGTTGTATATGTCTCTCTTCTCTTTCTCCAAGTTAATGCTGTTTCTTCTTCTCTTTCTCCAGGTTAACGCTGTTTCTTCTTCTCTTTCTCCAAGTTAATGCTGTTTCTTCTTCTCTTTCTCCAAGTTAATGCTGTTTCTTCTTCTCTTTCTCCAAGTTAATGCTGTTTCTTCTTCTCTTTCTCCAAGTTAATGCTGTTTCTTTTTCTCTTTCTCCAAGTTAATGCTGTTTCTTCTTCTAGTCGACACAGATCAGTTAAATACGCAGTGTTATGACGTAATATTCCACTTTAATTTTTTGCCAGTGAATGGATTCCTTCTGTAGAATGGGATAAAAGGGATGGCAACTGCAGCAAACTGGTTCAAATAATGCAGATAGATAGAGGTGTAAGGGATAGTTTTACAAGGTGGCAGAGGGAGTGAGTAAGTGAAAAAAAAACGAATAGAAAGTATGAGAGTAAGATGAGAATGTATAAATGAAAAACATACAACATCCAATATTTTGGCGTAAGCCTTTTTCGAGGATTACATGCACAAACAAACACGACATATAACAGAAAATGAAAAACTTAACTTTGTGGCATCCTCCTATATAGGAAACACAAGTATGAGGTTGATGTTGGTTTATACATTTATATGTAATCAAATATTTCTTCCCCATCTTTGCGTACAATCGTACAAATGGGATAAAAAACTGCATCCCTTCATGAAACAACACAGGATAATACCAAATTATTTATGACTAGCTTGCTACCCGTAAATTTTAAATGTGGAAAGAATTAACAACTTGACATTCAACACAATTTTAACAAAAAAATGAGCAACACCGCGTAAATACTTGGTGATCAAAGAAATATATATTATTTAATCACAAGATAAAAACTTATCACACGAAACAACTTCAGCTGGGAACAACGAAAGCTGATGCAATACGAATGAGAACACTTAAGCAAAAAGTTAGACACTTCATGAATCAAAATACACGAGAAAGTAACTATCATCATAGTAATTCTCATGTAAAACTACATATGTACTTCAAATGGCCTCTTACAAAAGGCCTCACTATGTAGCCTTGTGCAAATCACACTTTTCTTCAACATCATTTCTTCACTAAAAATTTCTCCTTCTACAAACTCATTAATCATAATCAAATCGTGCATTTTCCACCAGTGCACTTGTCCACAAAAAATGACAATAAAATGAAATGATAAACTTATTTCATCAAATCTATGGAATACATCAATATGTATGAAAAGCTGTGACATTTCTATGTATGAATCGTGAACAAAAAAAATTAATGAGCAAAAATTCTTTTAGCAGTTACATTTGGCATCTGACATGAATAGTGATTCAAAATGGATGAGCTCACTGAAATGACATAAAGAGAAATTCTGAACAAATAGTGACAAAACGGCAACGTTTCAATGCGCACATACTGTGAACACACCAATGACAATTTCAATGAAATAATGATTAATCAACAGAGCAATATGGCATGATCAAATAATAGTGATCCATGATACACACTTAATACTCTGATGTAAAACACTGAAAATTGTACAGTTCACCGACAACCTCAACTTAATTACATAAGTCACGTTCTGTTCTCCTTGCAACAAAACTTACAGATAATTTTACATGGAACAAACATCAAACTTGAGAGAGGAGCAGGTGGAGTTCATGATAGGAGACGATTTACAAAATATCACACTAATATCCATAAGACAAATACGATAACACGCTCCTTCTCTTCGCTGCCGACACCTCGATAAAGACCAAAGTACGAATCCACTAATCAACTACACACTACTGACTGGAGGATACACACAAGACAGTCACGTGCAAAAAGGAGGCGCTACTTTGACCTCTCCGATGGGCCGCTCCGAAAAAGTCATAGCCTTCACACCCTTCACGATATTTGTCAGGTTTTCTGCTACTCTGAGATTCCTGGCAAATGTCTCTACGTGAATTACAGACTGGCAATCAATGTTTATAGGTCCAAAGGTAACCCTGTCATGCCTTAGAGGCACATAGGGATATAGTGTTAGTGCCCATATTTTCCTTGACCTGTCAGCACACTACAGGGTGATATGGTCAGTATCACGCCTGGCTGCCTTTCCTTCCCCAACTCCAGAAGAAGTCGGGTACCCATTTCTACAGCTGGGTGACTGGGGTGCAGCCGGCCGGATTCGAACCCCTGACCTTCGCCATGAGAGACCAGTGCACTAATCACTTCGCCACTCAGACACCCTTATAAGTCCAAGAAACCCTACTAATTGCCTCAAATATTTATACTGAGTTTTGAGGGGCACTTGTTGTTAAGTATATACCAGAACATGGGTTCTCAACTTTTATATTATATAGACTCAAATGGAAAGCTCATTTTGTCCCTATATTCCCTTCGCCATACTGTCAACATTATCATTAACATCAGCATCATCATTCATCATCATTATAATCATCATCATTATCTTCATCATCATCAGTCCTAAATGACATTCTTATTTTTTCTCATGTTTCCGAATCATCAAGACTCATTGCTGCAGATAAAGTTCGCCTCCATTCCTTCATCTCTCTCCAGCTGATGACACCAATTTCCTGTATACATTTTTCCATGTTGTCTCTGTCATGGTCTACTTTTCGGCCTTGTTTCCCTCATCTTCTGTATGTACATCGTTATGTTTAAAAAAATTAACAGTTTTTTGCTTCACATACGAACAGCTCATTTTGCATGAAAAATGAGCTAATGGTCGCTAACACAGTTTTCAGACAACATCCAAGAAGACTTTACACATGGACATCACCTGATGGGAAAACCAAGAATCAAATAGATTACATTTTAGTGCAAAGAAGGTTGAGATCAAGTATAACATCAGCAAAAACTTTACCAGGCGTTTATTGTGACACGGACATGAAGATAACGATAAAAAAAGACAGTTACAAGATCAAGACCACTCCGCTTTGATCTTACAAAAAAATACCAGAACAATATGGTATAAAATGAAGAACCGTTTCGAAATCCTGATGGTTGTACAGGAGGAGATTACACCAGATGAATTGGCTACGCAGATAAGAGATCTCTTAATAACAACAGCTAAAGACGTTCCAGTAAAGAAAACACAAAAGAATGGATGGATTACAACAGACGCACTAGATCTAATAAAACAAAGTAGAGAAATGAAGACGAAATGGAAAGTGACAAACACCATCAAAGAGGAATATAAATCTTTAACAAAAGAAGTACGAAGAAACGTAAGAAAAGACTAATAATAATACATAAAAGATTGTTGTGAAAGAATAGAATGCCATTAGAAGTGTGGAAGAGATAGTGAAATGTTTAAAGAAATGAAGACATTGACGAGAAATGTCACATCTAAGCTAAATGTAATTTGCGACGAGATGGGGAATACCTTAACAAAGACAGAGGAAATTCTAGAAAGATAGAAGGAATATTGCAAAGAAATGTAGGAAACAACCGATTGTGAAAGCCGAAATCAACAGTGTGAATTATTATTGGAGGATAAAGAACCCGAACCGACAATAGAAAAAGTTTTAAGGGCAGTAAAGAATCTGGAAAATGGTAAATCACCAGGATGTGATGAGATAACAGCTGAACTTATTAAAGCAGGAGGAAAGGAATGAGCAACAATCTATCATGCACTATGTAAAAAGATATGGCATTCAGGTATTTGGCCAAAAGAATGGAAAAGAACTGTATTTTTACCACTGCCTAAAAAAAGGTAACCTGAAATTATGCGCAGACTACACAACCTTTGACTTGATTAGTCATGCCAGTAAAATTATATTAGAAATCATAATGGTTAGAAAGAAAATAGAAGAAGAAGTCAATATGGTCCAAACTGATTTTAGACTTGGAAGAGGAACAAGAGATCATATTGTATATTGTATATTCAATATAAGATTAATGATAGATAAATGCAGAGAATTTAATGTGAGTCTACATTTATCTTGTTATTGACTATTCAAAGGCACTTGACTGTGTACAACACCAGAAACTTTGGGAAATAACGGAAAAGGTGGCATTTCCAACATATATGATACATATGTTATGAAACACTAGAGATTAAATATCCTGATGACACAGTATTACTGTCCAACACAAAAAGGAATGGAAAAGAGGAATTATGTCCGTCTGTAAGAACAGTGAAGAGCAAAACCTATATCTTAATGCAAAGAAAACTAAATTGATGACAACTGGCAAAACAAACAAGGCAGCTGAAATATGTATCAATGAGGAAAAAGTGGAAGAAGTGGAGAGTTTTGAATATCTTGGATCATTACTAATTAATAATGGAGATACAATGAGGGAAATTAAAAGGAGGGCATCTATCGCTCTTCAGAAAGTAAAACAACTAATGGATCTGTGGAGAGGAACAGACAGAACTACAAAAATAAGATTTTTAAGGGCATGCATCTTTCCCATCACAACCTATGCCTGTGAGACCTGGACACTTAACAAAACAGCTGAGAAACACATAAATGCCTTTGAATGTAAATGCTACAGAAGAGTTCTTCAAATATCATGGACACAACAAATATATCCATACTACAAGAACTTAACATTGAAGTAGGCTGGCTAGTAAAGAGGATTAAACATGGAAAACTTAAATATTTTTGACACATTAAACGTCATGAGAATTTAGAGAAGACAGCCTTAGATGGATACATAATAGGAAAAAGAAAGAGAGGAAGACCAAGGAGAAGATAGCTGCAAGACATCGTTGATAATCTGCACATAGGCGAAACAGCAGCAGGTATCTTGCTTACAACTGAGAGGCCTACAGGAGAGCTGTTAGGGAAGCAAAATTCCTCAAGGTGCATACAAATGACTGACTGAGTGATGAACAGCTAGGAACGAAAATAGCTGAAAGAAAGTTCTAATCTTACAGCAATTTTAGACAAAACTGTTCAGAGGTAAAGTCATGTACCTCTTTATTTGTCCACAAAGGGGGGTGGGGTGGGGGTTGGGGGGGGGTGGATGCTACGAGGTAAGAACCCGTGAATCAGAATTTTGAAGGCAGTAGCTGATTTAATTACTGTTATCAGTTATTTATCATAAAAATAGATTCACTAGGTATAGGTTTACTGAGACTTTGATGCCAAATCTAACGGATAATGGAAATTAGACACAGTAAAAACTGATTACCAAAAGAGATATATCCTAACCTGGCTTCCGCTTATAATCCCTCTAGATGTCTTTACCCTCACTTATTTCTGGTTTTATCTTAAGTTTTGCTACAGTGTGGAGGAGTACTTTCCCTCAGGGTTGAGATTATGATATTATTAAAGTTATGCAAATTTTGAATATGTTATGGAAACAGGAAGAGATTCTTGGTGACAACAGTATATAACTGATAAAACTAGATAAAGGCGTATGGTTAAGTTTTTATTAAGAAACAGAAAGAGTTGGTTGAAACAAGAAACTCAGAAAATAAAATGAGCACCTATAAATGAAGACTACACAACAATCCGTGGATACAAATTGGATTGTTGTATGTTCTTCATGTATACGTGTTCATCTCGGCCATTCTTGTTTCTGCCAACTTTCCTCATTCAGTTCTTTTTCTAACATCTACCTACTTCATTACCAGAACCAGTTTTTACCGCAGTCGTCACTTCTCCTATCTATAAGTAGTAACTTGAGCCCACAAATTATTTATTTCTACACATAAAATGTTAATGAATTTTATCACAAATTGTACAGGGGCTGTTTACTTCACTCAGCTTTCTGGTTTAGAGAGTGCACGATATCTCAGTGGTTGAAGAGATTTCCACAAACATCGTGAAGAAATTTTTGTCTGTTTTAAAGGGTATATTTTAGGGTAGGGGAAGGACAGACGGTGGGGTTCATTACAGATAACATGAGGAAATGATACGAATGAGTTCTTAAGGAACAGCCAGCTTGTTTTTGAAAGAATGGAAAACATACTGAAGTTGTTGTTTTTAAAGAGAAATGACGATTCTAAGTGTATAATATGACAAGCCGTTCACAAGAGACATATTTTCTAGTAGCCTACAGGAAAGATTGCTAACATGCCTTAGTATCGTGAATAGCAGGCGAACATATGTCAAATATAAGAAAATATTCACTAACGTAGTTAGACGTAATCTCCATGGTAACATCTATCCCTGTCCTGTCGGGCAAGCCATGGCTATTACTTGGGGCACAAACAGAGAGGTAGGACATGGTATCAGTTGGCTGTGGTTTGATAACCCTGACCCAAATACTCGCTGACCGCGTTTTCATCACATTTGTTATATATATTCTTCGTTCGCTTCTACCACCAAGACCGCCCCGTGATCCTACTGAATTTACTCCTGTGGTCTTCTTTAGGTTCCGTGGTCCTCCTGTGGTCCACTAAAGGACCACACGAGATCCCCGAGAAGACCACAAGAGGTTCAGAGTATTGTAGGGCTTGGGGCTGTGTTCTTTGTGGGTCGCAGAAGCGGGATTGCGTGACACCGTGGTTTTCGTTGCACCAGTTTAATCTAGAGTTGGACTTTCTCGCCGGAAAACCTCGACGTGTTTTGAGATACCCGTGTATCCCCACGGGGTGAGAGCTGGTTGCCAATCCAGTCCAGCGTTGGACTTTATCACCGGAAAACCTCAGCGTGATTAAGATACGCATACATCCTGCCGGGTGAGAGGTGGTTGCCTATCTAGACTGCCCTGGTCCAGTGTCTCCGACTTCAGCATTTTGTGGTCGTGGCCGCTACCCTTCCTAGTTGTGACCAGGATGGAGCTTTTGTCCAGGAGGAAGAATCCTCGCCACTAGTAAGTTTCACCCCTGGGTTAAGTCGGTTTAGGCGTATTATCCCAGTATGGGCGTGTTTATGACGTGACCGACCTACAGAGCGGAGGTACCGTGACGTGAGTAGTCAACAAGTTTCACCCCTGGGTTAAGCCGGTTTAGGCATATTTCACCAGTATGGGTGTATCGGACGTGGCCGGTCTCTAGAGCAGAGGTGCTGTGGTATGAGTAGCTCTCACCACGAGACTACTGGGCACACCGATTAAACTTCATATTATCCTTTCCATCACCTTTTCACAGTGGCGCCGCCTGGCAACCTTAGTCGCATTTTCGCATTTTCTCCACGCACGGCAGCCGAAGAATCTCGCCAGCAATGTCTTAGTTTAACCCCTGGGTTAAGCCGGTATAGGCAATCTGTCCCAGTATGAGTGTTTATAGGACGTGGCCGGCCTCTAGAGCAGAGGTGCCGTGATCTGAGTAGTCCTGACCTCGAGACTACTGGTCACTTCACTTAATCCTTCACCTTTTCCACGACGGCGCTGCGCAGCAACCCTAACAGCATTTTTCTTCACCCCACGCACGGCAGCTGAAGATCTCGCCAGCAGCGGTAGATGAGCTACCAAACATGACTCTCATCTACCCGAAGCGTCTGGTTTTCAGGCGCCAGATACTTGCCTCCACCCCTTCTCCTGTCAGTTTGAACAGTTCTGCCACCTGAACGCCAGGAGCTAGACTTGACTGTCAGAGGCTATTTGAGACGCACGCCTTGGAGATATTTAACTGGAGTGGAGAGCGTGTCACACACCCAACCTCCGGCTGTAACAGTCCTTAGAACCATTTGTCATATATAATTTTACATTATAGATTTCAAACGTTAAGAAAAACAATGGGTTATATGAAGGAACTCATAACTCTGCTATTATAGCATTGTTTGCGCCCTCGTAGAACAAAAACCAACATTAGAAGTTTGAGCGATTCTCAGTCAGTCAGTCATTTGCATGTCCCTTGCGGAACTTTGCCTCCCTAATAGCTCTCCTGCAGGCCTCTCGGTTTTAAGCAAAAGGTCCTGCTGCTGATCCGTCCATTCGCAGATCATCAACGATATCTTGTAGCCATCTTCGCCTCTTTCTGTTTCCCATTATGTACCCTTCCAAGTCTGTCTTCTCTAGATTATCGTGACATGTCCAAAACATTGAAGTTTTCTCTGTTTAATCTTCCTTACTAGGTAACTTTCTTCAGTATTAATTTCTTTTGGTATGGATATATTTGTTCTTTTTTTTTTGTGTCCATGATATTTGACGGACTCTTCTGTAGCATTTACATTCACAGGCTTTTATGTGTTTCTCAGTTGTTTTGTTAATTTGAACGATTCTATCGTTTGTTTTTTCATGACAAGAATTCAGTAATCTAAAGCTCGTTTTTTTTTCTTCTAATTCACATACTTAGTACCTTCAATACGAAAAAAAAACTGACAGGAAGACAGATGCTCTTTCTACTTCAAATAAAAACATTTGAAAACTTTAAGAGCAAAAAAGTAAAATATAATTTGCATACATACCTGGTTCTTACTTTCCAAATAGTGGATCAATTGATTCTCATATTCTTTACCTTTCTTTTATTCATGTCACAATTATTTTTCTTTATACATAGGCAACCCATGTGACCTTAGATCACTCTCTTCCAGGTCTGAGATGTTAACCCCTTCCGGGTGTTGGACAAGTTAACTCAGGATCAGAACGGGTATCTAAAGGAAAGCATAAATCGTATTGTCCCGTTGGATATTCAGGGGAATTAACCTGCTGACTTTCCTGTCAAACAATACCGCAGTTCTGTCCCTTGCAAATAATTCTTAGAGCTGATCGCCGGTGATATTTTTCGCACCTGTGCACCTGCAATTTTTTTTTTTCTTTCTGTTGCTCCGAATAATTAACGATAAATTCATAATTTTACTTTTTAAAAGAAAAAACCCAAAATGCGAAAAAGAAAGAAACTATATATAAAAATAACAAATATATCTACACTACAAGAACATAATATTGAAGAAGGTTGGCTAGTAAGGTCGATTAAACAGAAAACTTAAATATTTTGGACATATTAAACGTCACGATCATTTAGAGAAGACAGTCTTGGAAGGGTACATAATGAAGATCAAGGCGAAGATGGCTGCAAGACACTGTTGATGACTTGATAATGGATGCATCAGCAGCAGGGCATCTTGCTTAAAACTGAGAGGCCTACAAGAGAGCTGTTAAGGAGGCAACGTTCCATAAGGGACATGCAAATGACTGACTGACATTTAATAAAGTCAGCAACTCTACAGTATCCGCTTTCAGACAGGTTCCTTTAGTCAGAAAAGTCTTTCCATTTGCTGAAAACACTCCCTCACTTGGTACACATACACTGAAAGGAGAAACAGTGTTTTGGGAAAGGTCTGAATCTCTTGAAGAGTAGAGCACTTGTATTCCACTAGATAAGAAAGTCATTCAGTCCACATTCAGGTGATAATAGCTGTGGAAACAGTTCATCTATATTAGATATGGGCTGCGATGGGGTATAAAAGAATAAAGTTATTTGTGATCAAAATTGTTGACCACTGCCTAGGCGATTTGCAAGTACGGAGCAAAGTAAACCTCCTTGTTCCCATTGGTCGCTTGGCCAAGGGGTCTGGGGTGCCTTTTGCATGAGATGGGACTTCCGTTTGAGATTTGAGAGAGAGAAGATGGCTTGATTGCTTGGGCTCGGGTGGTTGTTCGTGTTGGTTGAATCATTATGTAGTGTTTTAATTTTTGTAAGTTTGGTTGTCACTTTAAAGACAAATATGAAATCATTATGTAGTGTTTTAATTTTTGTAAGTTTGGTTGTCACTTTAAAGACAAATATGAAATCATTATGTAGTGTTTTAATTTTTGTAAGTTTGGTTGTCACTTTAAAGACAAATATGAAATCATTATGTAGTGTTTTAATTTTTGTAAGTTTGGTTGTCACTTTAAAGACAAATATGAAATCATTATGTAGTGTTTTAATTTTTGTAAGTTTGGTTGTCACTTTAAAGACAAATATGAAATCATTATGTAGTGTTTTAATTTTTGTAAGTGTGGTTGTCAGTTTAAAGGCAAATATGAAATCATTTTGTAGTGTTTTGGGAAGTTCGGTTGTCCTTTTTAGGACAAATGTGATTCTAGTTGGAAGGCTGTGCGTGTATTTTTCGTAATGATCGAGGTCAGCATGCTCTTCATTGTTTCAGTGTTAGTAAGATTCCAATGGCCAGGCTACTCACCCGAATGATGTGCCTGTACATCTGCTGATTTCGTATCTCAGTTTCCATTCTCAAATTCATACACATGTTTGGTTTCCCATTAAAGCTTTTCGATGTTATTGCAAATTTTAACTTCTGTGATATTTAGAGTCAATATTAAGCGCGCCATTTGTCATTTATTATTGCTGAATTGTCACTAATGTTAGGTTGATCATGTTCGTGTTGCTGACAATATAGTGGCCTTCTTAATGTATACGGTGTATATTTATGTAACGTTTCTGAGTCTTAGTATTGCAGTTACGCCAGTAATTGCTTAAAATAGGGCAGTGTGGCGTTCAAAGAAAGGAATGCTGCTTCGGGAGAAGATCTGCAGAGTTTAGTGAAAAGCTGACCCGCTTATCCAGTGGATTTGTTTGTATGCGTTTAAGAGAAGGGCTGGCTATCTCAGTGCACTCATATAACAAATTCGTTTTGTCTTCTTGAGTGTAAATTTTCCCGAATTTTCAACTGCGGTAAGACAGGAAAGCAAGTTCTTTAAATCTGGGATCCAAAATAGCTGCAGACACGACAAGAGAATTCAGAAGGCTTTAAACTTAATATCGTTTTTTTTCTAATTTATGAGCAAATATTTCGCAGAACATTTTTACATTTTTTTTTTTTTTGGTGGAACTGGTTCCTTCTTTCTCTTATTTCTATGACTAGATAATGTCTACGCTGAAATATGTGTCACTCAATGAGAAATTCCTGCTGCCATTTGAAATGTTGTAAGAACATGAACCAAATCGCAACGTTCTGTTGGCACTTTCCACTCGTTATATCCAGACCACTTTAGGACTTTTCTTGTAGAACAACAATGATCATCAGATAGTGTTTTAAAAAAGAGTTTCAATATTCTTTTACATGAATTTCACTCAGTTATGACGCCTTGAAGAAGTCGCAGTTTCAGAAATTCTGATATGGCTTGCCAGTTTTTCAAAGAGTTGTTGTTTTGAAAGGTTACGTTTAAAGTGACCAAACAATTTACGATATTTTAACCACATCATTCATTAACTGCAGACCTTTTAATTTTTAATTTTGATTATATGTAGAGTGTGAGCAACGAAGGCATGTTCCGGAAGACTCGTGTTTCAAAGTGAGAAATCAATGTTGCAGACGTTTGCCAGTAGCAATAGTAGCGATCTTCTTTTCAAGTAAATCTCATTTTGAGGTAATTTCTCTGAGCTTTGTATTGCTGTTCAGTCTGGTGTGTGATAACTGAATTCACCTAACGTGAATGATAAATCCATCCATGAGTAACAAAGTGAGCAGTATGAGATAAAATGCAACTTTTGTGACATTGATGTCCATGATTAGAATTCGGTGAACCGCTTTCAAATAAAAAAAAATAGTACTAAAACTTTCAGCGATGGCGCCATGATTTTTCTAAACTGGTACACTTATGGTATACTTTTCACATTGCATGAAGTGCCTTCGAAAATATCGGTTTTATCAATGCAACATTCGGTACCTTATATTCTTTTATGTAGAATTAAACACACTCTCGAAACATCAACGGAAATGTTCGCGTGACATTTTTTTTACCTTATTTGATATGAGATTTAATATTAACAAAATGCTTACATGCATGCTGAACCAAAGTCAAAACTGGTTGATTCTCCTGCGTGTAAATTGAGCATCATCGGCCTGTTGGCCCGGTTAATCTCCATCCCATTTCTCTGGTTATTTTTCACAATGTATTTTATCATGTAAACCGGGTACGGTAAAAGACGTCCTCCAAAAGTTTCGGTTTTCTCGTTTTTTTTAATTGATAATTTACCGGTAATTGCAGGTTAACGCTATCGTTGACTAAAACTACGTCCAGAACATCTCTCCCAGCTTTGAATGTTATTGCTAACACTGAACAGGGGGCTACACGTTTTAAAAATTTTGTTAACTTTGTAGATGTTGAAAATGTGGTATATCTCATCTATGTTGTTTTTTTTTTCCCTAACTCCTTGTCCGATTTTTTCAATTAATATCAGTAAATCACAAGACTGTGCTTAGCTCAATAACAGGGTGATTTTTTTGTTTTTTTATCAGGCGGACTTTAAATATGAATAATGTGAAGATAAAGAAGCTTCTGTTTACTTTATAAATTTCCCAGAACATAAACAAACTTCAGAAGAAATTTTTGTAATAATCTGATAACAAACATCCAAGGCTTGTCCGTATGTAAGGACATAAAGGCTTGGTGCACGAAAAACATAGATTTCAAGAAAACTCAAGCCATGATTGAGGCCACAAATAGATGCAACAATAAAAGCTAGTGCCAGACACCAGTCATCACACTCTGATGCTTAACCTTGTATATCTTTCGTTTTTAACCCCTTGCTGTCATTAGTTTGATATATATATAAAGATTATTAGATGTATCCGTATGTATGATAAGAAAGCTATTAGCCTATTTTGATAAGTCACACAACATGCACATGTTGAAGCAGGGTTTCAGAAAAGAACTTTATTAGCCAGCGCAAAACAGTTTCTCATTCACCACCCCCCCTCCCATCCTCCCTCTTTCTATTACCCCCCGACTATCCAACCCCTTACATTATTGATTAGCCACTCTATTTGCATCAAACACGGGACTGCCACTCTGTTTACATCAAACACGGGACTACCACTCTGTTTACATCATACATGGGACTACCACTCTGTTTACATCAAACACGGGACTACCACTCTGTTTACATCAAACACGGGACTACCACTCTGTTTACATCATACATGGGACTACCACTCTGTTTACATCATACATGGGACTACCACTCTGTTTACATCAAACACGGGACTACCACTCTGTTTACATCAAACACGGGACTACCACTCTGTTTACATCAAACACGGGACTACCACTCTGTTTACATCATACATGGGACTACCACTCTGTTTACATCAAACACGGGACTACCACTCTGTTTACATCAAACACGGGACTACCACTCTGTTTACATCAAACACGGGACTACCACTCTGTTTACATCATACATGGGACTACCACTCTGTTTACATCAAACACGGGACTACCACTCTGTTTACATCATACATGGGACTACCACTCTGTTTACATCAAACACGAGACTGTTTTTATTCAGTTGTAAAAAAAATGGTTTTCATTAATTTACACAAATAGAAAGAACAACTGGCTAATGTGCGATTAATTCGTAGACAAAAAGTGTGACCATGTCTAACATACGTATATATATATATATATATATATATATACATATATATATGTATGTATCTATGTATATACCTGTGTTTGTATGTAAGTATAAATGAATATTTAAAAGAATAAGTAGAACGAAGAGAAACAGACATATTTAGAGAACATTTTCTGAATGTTATTAACATAAAGAAACCCTCCCCCCCCCCAACACATACAAAACCAGGTTCTTGTTTTCGTAATCCCTAAAATATATCTTATCTGTTTTGTGCACCTACTAGAATAAAAGAACATGCTCTGTGTCTTATCTCCAAGGAAAGAGTTCAAATGAAATATGGCGTGTTTTCGTTCTCTTTATCGGAGATCTTGTGTGTCATTGTTGAAGTTATAATCAGATTCTTTCAAGTTTTACAGCGTATACCCTTATGCTGCTGTTTTTCCTGCTCAAATGTGTAGCGTGTTATTGTTACAGAACAATGTAGATACTGTTACATGTAAAATAAAACACCGTTATTACCAGTGAAAGACAATATTGTTTGTTGGTATCATTATATTCTGATCTCCCAAACTGATTTTTCCAGAAACGTTGGAATGTTCTCAGATGATAAAAACGCTGAGAATTCTTATGGATCTTCAAACCAGAACGCTTTCTGGACCCCTTCAAGAGATCAGTTGGCGAACACATTGTGGCATTTTTCAGAAAGAATCCGTTCATTGGAAAGACAGTTAACGTTCCCTAGTAAAAAAAAAAAACATAAAGGGGATTTTGCTTGATTTCATAAGACAAACAGTTCTCTTTGGAGAACCGAAGGAGAGATGAATGGAGAGTCTTATAAAACTAGCTGATGTTTTTCCTTAACCACTTTGTGCTCGAAGAAAATTATCTTTTTTTTTTTTTTTTAATGAGTTCCCTTGTCTGTGCTGCGGCGACTCTGGGGTTAATGTACTCGTCTGCCCATCAGAAGGTCCTTGCTTCGATTTCGCAGTCGGCTGGATTTGGTTTTTTTTTTTCAGAAGGACTGGCTTCGAAGTCAACTCAGCCTCCAAAAGAATTGGGCCCTGGAATTTCCCTAGGAAAAGAAAGGCAGCGAAGACAGGTGCTGGCATCTCTACCTCCAGTGGCCTAGAAATGTGAAGGTACTAATACTTACAGCACGAAAACGTCATGAGACATAATTTTTTTGTCTTCACTGTAGCAGACTGTTATAACATTAATGTGTAAGGTAGTTCAGTCCAGTCATTCCGAATGCTACAGATGTTACAAAAAGCATTCTTACATCCTACATCCTTCCCGTGCCGTTAAACGTCACATAGGGCTCGCTTGGTAGTTCGCCAAGTTTTTCCTGTCCTCGGCGAGCTTTTCAACCTCATCAAGGGACTTTATACCTGTTAATTTCGGCTCTCTTAACAGTGTCCTCTTTAGAGTTTCACGTGGCCGATCTCCTTTTCTTCGGACTTTTGTGTTAAAGTTGATAGCTTGTTTTGGGATTATCTGACTGTTTCTTCTCATCACGTGATCAACATATGTCCATCTCATTTTTCTGATCACCCATGAGACTGGTTGTTGTTTGCTCATCTGCCTTATCTCTGCGTTGTTCTTTAATTCGTTCCACTTTATACCAAGTACTTTCCTTATGCGTTTGTTTTCACAAGAGTCTAATTTGTTGTCGATTTCTTTAGTTGTTTTCCCGATTTTGCATGCGTAAATGAGGATGGATATTACATTTGAATTGATGTTACATGTAAAAAGCAATGAAAAGCATTAAAAGACACATATTTGTATAACAAGAAAACGAGAGCAGCAGAGCATTTCAAGTATAGATCTTCGTATATTTATCAGTGATATCATATATTAGTGATTATCAAACCTTGTTTGATAAGAAACAAATCATTGATATAAACATCGAGGTAACGAGCGATGACGTGGTCAGCTGGTTTAGTAGTCTTTCATCTATTTTTCCCACACTCTTATCACTAAATAAAGCTTATGGAACTGTTTCCTAAGATAACGTAGAAGAAAGTGTAGCGCTAGGTTGCAACACCTGAGAAATAGTAACATCAAACAGAGTAAAACTAGCAAAGTACACACTTGCTACGCTAAAACAGCGTCAGCTCAGAAATTTTAATATCAGAGTAAAGCTACCAAAGTACACAATTAGTACTCTAAACAGCAACAACTCAGAAACAGTAATATTAAACAGAGTAAAACTACCAAAGTACACACTTGGTACGCTAAACAGCAACAACTCAGAAACAGACCATCAAACAGAGTCAAACTTAATACTAACAGAAGGACACTGGCACCAGCAGATGAATTCAGCTACCTCAGAACAACAGTAACAATAGATAACAAAAGCGCTATCAGAAGCAAAGGAAGAATAGGGAAGGCAAAATCAGATTTTCCATACCATAAATCGGGATCAAACCAACAGGGAACATCCTCAACAGAAGGAAATAAAGACAGCAGTTTAGTGTTAGATAAAGCCACTGTTACTTTATACCCTGTGACTTGAACATTAGCCTGCCAGTGTGTATGCTTGTTTGTTACTTGCAAACTCAGAGACTGCCCGGACAGTTCTAACAGTAATAGGATAACATTCAATGTCTACAACTTCACGCTAACACAGTCTGCTCACGTGCGGTGATGTTTAACACTTTAACGCTGGCAAGAATCCTCAAGTGAGTAGTCTCGCAAACTCTGAACTTGTAGTACAGCAGTAGTCTCCAGACACTCTGTCAGACTCGCGACTGATTGCTCTTTTTTTGGGCGTTATAAAACCATATAAGACAGGCAGAAACACTATTTTACTTGCGCCGAGGGAAATGTTTGCATAATCCATGCACGTATCTCTGGTAATAGAAACAAAACCCGCGGTAGAAGTAAAACTATCCTGCCTGTTATCGCGTACTTCACTCTGCATGAATCTAATTTTATTTATTATTAATTAACTCTTTTGCAAGCCAGTGCCCATAAACGAAAAGGTTTAACTTTTAAACTGGCCCAAGGGTTTAGTTCTTATCACTGGTTCTGAACACCGCATTAGAAAATATTTTACCATGTCCGGTGCACTAGACCAAGACACACAGAGAATCGAAATATGAAGATTAATTATTAATCATCTGTAGCCCCGGGCGTATTCTCATTACGTCAGTGCAAATCCCCATGTCTCTTTTTTTCTGGCATTTTCTTGAATCACACTTTAGATCTGTACGTGATCCTGGGGCTGAAAGTTTAGCTTTTTGTTTTTTTTTAATATGTGCAGGTACTGAACTGTTTATGAAAGTGTAACAGAAATAGTTCAGTGGCATCAACAGTTTCATTTATGTATGGCTTTCTGCATGTTATCAATATAATATTTCTGCCAGGATTTCAGTCACTGCAGAGGGAGCAATTCATATTACATAACGGCCGTGAATGATGGAATGGCCTCTAGATACAGAGGTCATCATCCCGAGCTAGCGGGTACCCACGGTCGTGTTTCTCCGCGTTTCTTGGTCCTTGGTATTTTTGGTCAGGTCACCTGGTGACTTTATTGAGCTGTTGCGTTAGAACGTCCATTATTTTATTCTTTTTGGTCTCCATCTGCCTCTCTTTCCATTTATCTTGTTTATTGTTGTGATGTTATCAAGACCTTTTTCTGTCATCGCAAATAATTTGTGAGTTTCTCTGGACACAGAAAACTAAATAATCATGGATACAGAAAACTAAACAATACTGGATATATAAAACTAAATAATCCTGGACATGTAAAACTAAATAATCCTGGACACAGAGAACTAAATAATCCTGGATACATAAAACTAAATAATTCTGGACACAGAAAACTAAATAATTCTGGATACAGAAAACTAAATAATCCTGGATACAGAAAACTAAATAATCCTGGATACAGAACACTAAATAATCCTGGATACGGGAACATTAAATAATCTGCATATCAGCATAAGTGCCCTTCGGTGTGAGTGATAAATTGTGTAATATGCAATTGTATATACGGAGACTTGTTTTTTTCGCTTTGAAACAACAGCAACATGCTGTGTTAAATGAGTGTAGCAGATTACAAGACTGTTCTCAGCTGTTCTGCATTAGGCTATCAGTACCATCGCCAACGAGAATAGATTACAAGACGTAGGAACGCAGTTCAGATATAAACAGCGCAGCGTTCATCAGACTTATGAGTGTACCTAGCCAAGACGGATTGCTTTACAAACAACCACTGTTTAATTTAATCTAGCCTCGTTTTATTGCACTTGAACACTGACAGCACAAGAACTTAATGTTTTGTAGCAGTTCGCGTTCCCATGGCACCCGACTTGGCACTTAAGCAGTCAGCCATCAGAGCTCTTCGGAACGTCGTCCCAAACAGTTTCAGTGCTCGTTAGTTGTAATGAAGTGAACACTTCGCAGATCAGCAGAATTTGGAGTAGCTAAACGTAACATTTTAAAGTTCCGTGCCAGCTGGCGGGAACAATCGGTTCGTTTTCTGAAACTTCCTGTCCCCATGCATTATCTCCCCTGGTATTGATTCTGTGCTCCGTGCTGCTGTGTCCTCTTTCTGTGGTTATTTATTTCTCACGTCAGTCACTTCAACTTATTCTTTTTTATTCTTTAACTTGTGCTCTTCTGATTGTTATACATTGCCGTTTCTCTCCTTTCCATCTTCGTCCTCTGAAGGACAGAATGTAAGACGGGCCTGCATGCCCAATTCTTTACCCTTTAAAAATAAAGATCATTCATTCATTCATTCTCTCCCTTCCTTCTTCTTTTAACTATCACGCAAGGCCATATCATATGCTTCAGTCTGACTCTATGCAGCCTCATGCAAAGAGACTGTTACATTATTTATCTTGAAGGATATTGTGCACAGATTATCATAATTTATATGTATATATAGTTCATAGCCAACCGGAAACTAACCTTAGTCCAGATACATCTTGCTCAGTTAATTTAGCTGTAAAAACAGGTACCTGACTTTTGTTGTTAGGACAAATACCTCTGAAAACAGTGGTCATCTGTGCAAGACAAGGCGTATCAAAGAAAACAGAACTGTTAATATATTATGTAAAGAAGGGATGTTTAGATATTAAAACATACTCTCGGATATTAATCTTCAACTATAACCGAGTTGAAAGCATGCAGATGAAAACATGTAATGTAAGCTTATGGCCATTGTACTGATTCTCAGAAAAACCAAAGAAGCATAATATCCTAATAGCCTGGAAGAATATAAACTTAGTGAGATGGAAGAATATAAACTTAGTGAGATGGAAAAATATAAACTTAGTGAGATGGAAGAATATAAACTTAGTGAAATGGAAGAAAATAAAACTTAGTGAGATGGAAAAATATAAACTTAGTGAAATGGAAGAAAATAAAACTTAGTGCGATGGAAGAAAATAAAACTTAGTGAGATGGAAGAATATAAACTTAGTGAGATGGAAGAATATAAACTTAGTGAGATGGAAGAATACAAACTTAGTGAGATGGGGTGGTGGTGGCGGCGCGGTTGTATGGGGGAGGATCTATGTGCTGTGCGTGACTACGGTGTATTACTGGACTTTTGAGTGAGATCAACGGGCGCCCTGCAGCTTCTGTCATGTGCTGTCATTTGCTGTCCTGTGCAACGGGGGCATTACTCTAACGCCTCTTCACTCAGGCCAGTGAAAGAAAAACACTAGGGACAGTTTTGTCCGGGGTCATCAGCTCATTGCGTAATCCAGATGACCCGGATGGTGAGTCGTTCCCAGGATGTTTTACACGTGATGACAGTGTAGCAAATACAACGTAGCCAGTGGAGAAGTGAATATACAACAAGGGCGTGCACCAGTGGAGGGGCACAATTATTCAGTGATCATATGCAGATCCAATTAGCAGCAAAAGTACAGCCACATATAATGATGAAGCTGCAGACAAGGAAAACGACGACGATGAATGTCTTATCTGAAACAAATAATAATTAAAAAAAACAAAAGTCTTATTTTACACAATCGCTAATGTCATTACAAAACTGCACGAACTCACTCTCACTCAATCCCATGCCAACATCATACTTTAAACTTCTATATACTACAGCCATTCCGATCAGATATACTCCGGTCACTAGCAAACAAGATACTTCAGACTTAGGTAACCGGGCGCAGAGAAAGATTACTTCTTCCCTCCGTCGGGATTTCACCCAGTTACAAAACTCTGGTCATAGGGCCCTAGCCACCTACGGTCACTCAGGTATTTTGCGTAAAATAGTACACCTGCACCAGCTTTCCCAGAGTCTTACACTTCGGGACCTATTATCACAACATTTCCACTCTATCACTCCTTCATACAACATGACATGAATTACACCCTTTCCCTCGGTGGTATCACTTACACAATCCGCTATCGCAAGCTCCACAAGCCCGCTATCGTAAATACAACAATATAATCAATAATGAAAACTTCAGTGTAAGGGTCAGCTCACTAGGAACAATAACTCTAGCGACCATCAAAATCTTAGCACCAATAAAACCCTACGCTAAAAAAAAAAAAAGGAAAAGAGAAAACTACAGTTACCGGCTGGTCCAAGACTGACAATTCTTCTAGGCAGTACTGTACTAATACAATCTCCAGTCAACCTGTCACACACGCCACACGCACCTGTCACACACGCCAAACCTTTACATGATGATAACCCTAAAATATATCATTTACACTTACCCCAAAGAAGCGAATTCTAGAGACGAGGAAAGCTTCTACTTGCTGAACATATCTTGGCAGAGGTATCTGTACTGTGCTGACTTCGTCTTTTATACCTCAGAAAAAAGGCAGGATTTGTTTGTTACCAAAGAGACCTTAACACGGTAAACTTAGACTGGCTAACTATTGCGAGACCTCGATCCGGTAAACTTAGACTCGCTAACTATTGCGAGACTTCGACACAGTAAAGACTGGCTAACTATTACGAGATCTCGACCCAGTAAACTTAGACTGGCTAACTATTACAAGACCTCGACCCAGTAAACTTAGACTGGCTAACTATTGCCAGCTGCAGAGCTCCACAAGTTCCGGACACCTGTCCAGTTGCGACCCTGATTTAGTGAATTTAGACTTTGGACAACAGGTGTTCGTCCCATTTTTCGAACACCCAAAACCAGACATCCCCCCCCCCCACCTCTAACTTCGGTAATATTCTAACTGTGACATCGGCCATCTTCTTAACCTACACTGTCACAGTAGAAAAAAATGGCGAATTGTTGATATTAGTGTCAAATATTTTTATTTAATGGGTATTAATGAGTTTTTTGTTTTGGGGCTGTGCCACAAGAAGTACATTTTTTATCCCTTGTCAACTTCCAACATTTTCAGACGTTACCTCTGGTATTCGGGAAGCTGTCAGCACCAATAGAGATGCTTTCAAGCAGTTATTTAGCAGAGAGTCCTGAATAAACAGAACCTCCTATTACAGAAGAAAATTTATTCGTACCATTTACACCATTTTCTTCAAAGACAGTCGAGAACGAACCCACAGTCATTTCAAGTTACGTATGTAAACTACTCAACAATTTCTAATATTATTCCTATAATTATTCCATAACGGCTGATGAACTGAAAGGCCACACGTGCTAAATGATTCGTGTGCCGTTTGGTACACTGTTTGCTTGCAAATCTATATTCCCACTGGAATCGTGCATGCAGCAGATAACGTGAGCTGAAAAGCAGATATGTTTTTAAAAAATGTATGTTTTATTCAAGCACTTATTTCACGTGTTTTCAGCGTCCTGGATAAACGGTGTGATCATGTTATGATCAATTTTCATAAAGTTTTATAAGATTGGACACAAACTTTGAGGCAATTTATCACTCTTAAAGACGCTAATTGGTCTGCGTTGGTCTGCTTATAGAAATAACCTTTGTATAATTTCAAATTCTCTTCTATGGCTGGCGTGTGTGTGTTTTTTTTTCAAGTCTTGTTTACAGAAGGTCTACATTTTCTTCAAAAGATGAGCTCGGAGTATTGGGATTGAAGTAATGTACGTACATGTTTTCCTTTAATACAGGGTTGATATTCTTCATTTAACTCCTATTCACTCATTATGGAAACAAATAAATCCTATTTGGTGGTGTATTTAGCCTGAGGTAGGTAGGGTCTGTATTAAAGACGTGAAATATGTGGAGGAGTCATTTTTATTTGAACAGATATTTAAGACCCTGACATGTGCACTCCTGACAGAAGCACAGGTACTCTGGTCTCTTCTTCAGTGTCTCTGTCAGAGTACAGTAACTGATAACACTTATTCTGAGTTGAGTGGCCATTATTTACGTGATTTAAATTAGCCGTTCGCGTCTTATCACCCCCAAGTTTGACCCCTAGCTCCTCCATTCCTGACAATGACGCTGATTCACATCGTCAGTGAAGCGTTTTATCTGACTAGTTTCTTTCACCACTGACAACAATTATTGAGGAAAGACGCTGGCGATGGTTGGGACATGTGCTCCGAATGACTGACAACTCACTACCAAAAATAGCACTAAGATGGACACCACAGGGGAATAGAAGTAAGGGTAGACCAAAAGAGACATGGAGAAGAACAACAGAAAGGATGTTGAGCAATAGAGGGCTCACCTGGGCAAGAGCAGATAAAAGGCGAAGGACAGGCATTTGTGGAAAACCCTTGCGGAAGCCCCATGTGCCCTGGGCACTTAAGGTTCAGAGAGAGAGAGAGAGTTTCTTTCATATGGAAGTGAATCATGGACAATAGGCAAGTCTGCACAAAAATCATTGGAAGCAGCAGAAATGTGGTTTATTAGAAGAATGTTGCAAATCCCCTGGACAGCAAAAATAACTAATGAAGAATGTATGAGAAGAGCTGGAGAGACAAAAAATCTTGTCAAAAAGATAAGAGAGAGAGACAATGTACTTTCATAGGACATGCAATGAGAAGAGGGGGCATTGAAAATATTATAACAACAGGAAAAATAGAAGGACGAAGATCAAGAGGAAGACCAAGAGAAATGATACTGGACAGTCTGACGGGATGGTGTGAGAGGAGATCACCAACTGAACTGATGGCTTGCATGAAGGATCGGGTACTCTGGAGAAGCATAATAGCCAACGCCAGTCCGCACGGCACCTGATGATGATGATGACTCTTTCATACCATTTCTGATTTTGGTTCGGTCTTTGCCTGTCCTTCCGCTGCTAATTTTCGTGGATAAAATTAGAAAAACTTCACTTCTTCTTTTACACAAAATGATAATTTATTGCACTTTACATTTTTAACGAGGCACAATTTTTTTTTCACTTGCATTGGGCATTATTAACATTAGTTTGTTTTTTTTCTTTCATGTTTCGGAGAGGTCTTAAATACGTCATTATTTGTAGATCACAACAGGTCCCTGAGGTGCATTCTCAGTCCTTTGCCTGACAGCGGTTACTACAGATCCAGGAGGGCTGACGCTGTTGGTGCCTCTTTGTAGTTGTTGTAAGGGCGGGTGATTACACATTATTTTCCACAGAGCCCTAAATTTTGACGGTAATCTGCTAATCCCTGTCTTGAGGGGTCAGTGTTGGGACTTGGGTGTCTTGGACGTCAAAATCCAGTGAAGAGTTCGAATCTACTTTTTTTTCCCCAAGGTGCGTTTTCTAAGCTGGACGTTATCAATCTTAGTTGCACTTCCGGTGAGAACATAAGTAGACGTGGAATCGTGATTTTGTAGGCATCGTCATGCTAGACGGAGGCTTGGTACCTTCTGGTGTAGAGAACTGGTCTTCTTCCAGTCATTGCTTCTGCTTCTGATGCAGCTGCTACTACTACTACTAGTACTACTACTACTACTACTACTACTACTATTACTACTACTACTACTACTAGTACTACTAGTACTAATACTACTACTACTAATACTACTACTACTAATACTACTACTACTACTACTAGTACTATTATTAGTACTAGTACTATTATTAGTACTACTACTACTACTACTACTCTCTCTCTCTCTCTCTCTCTCTCTCTGAATCTTAAGTGCCCAGGACACATGGGGCTTCCGCAAGGGTTTTCCACAAATGCCTGTCTTTCGCCTTTTTTTCTGCTCTTGCCCAGGTGAGCCCTCTATTGCTCAACATCCTTTCTGTTGTTCTTCTCCATGTCTCTTTTGGTCTACCCTTACTTCTATTCCCCTGTGGTGTCCATCTTAGTGCTATTTTTGGTAGTGAGTTGTCAGTCATTCGGAGCACATGTCCCAACCATCGACAGCGTCTTTCCTCAATAATTGTTGTCAGTGGCTTCATCTGCATTTCTGCTAATAAGATGTTATTTCTTATGGTGTTTGGCCAAAATATTTTTCTAATTCTTCGTAAACATTTAGTCTGGAAAGAATTCAACTTGTTTTCTATGGTTTTGGTGATTTTCCAGCATTCAGTTCCACAGAGTAGTACACTTAGAACGTTACTCTTAAATATCCTGATTTTCATATTTATGCTTAGTTTTTTTTTTATTTCCATAGAGTCTACAGCATTGCAAAAGCCTGGTTTGCTGTAGTAAGTCTGCTGTTGATGTCCTCTGTGCTGTCTCCATTTTCTACTACTCTGCTGCCAAGGTATACAAATTCGTTGACCTCCTCCACTAACTTGTTATCTACTCTGAGTACATTTCTGGTGTTCACATTTTGCTTCATTAACTTCATTACTACTACTACTACTACTATTACTAGTACTACTACTACTAATACTAGTACTACTACTACTACTAGTACTACTACTAGTACTACTACTAGTACTACTACTACTACTAGTACTACTACTACTAGTACTACAACTACTAGTACTACAACTACTAGTACTACTACTACTACTACTACTACTACTAGTACTATTATCACTACTAGTACTACTACCACTACTACTACTAGTACTATTACTACTACTACTACTACTACTACTACTGTTACTACTACTGCTACTACTACTGTTACTACTACTGCTACTACTAGTACTCCTACTTCTACTACTACTAGTACTACTACTACTACTACTACTACTACTTTTTTGGTTTCATTCGTATCCAATCCAGACATAGTTCAATATCCAGAGAGGTGATAGAGGTGATATTCCTGTGATTATTCCTCTAGATCAGTGGTTCCCCGTCAACAAAGGTCCATGTACCCTCTCCTGTTTTACAATCCAGGCCACGGACCCCCCCCCCCTCCCCTCCCCTGTACTTTAGACAAGTTTCATATCTGTATGGTAGCTATGTGTTTTAAATACAACAGAACTTTTTTTTATGTGGGTAACATGTAATGAGTAAACGCTATACTACAGGTTGTCGAAGCTTCATCCAGGTAACATCAAAGATCAGCGTCTTTCTGGCATTTTCTTTGTTTCTTCTTGCAATTGCCCGACTGTATGAGGCCATCATCTTAGTTTGCCACCGAGGCTGCAAAATCAGCGCACATCAAGAACATGTGATAAAAAAAGAGTTCTTTACCAAGGATTCGCTGAAATATCGGTTGTTAAACATTTCACAGTGAAAGTAAAAAAAGGACCTTCAGTTTCTGTCACAGACCTCCACGACAGGGTCCGCGGACCGCCAGTTGGGAACCACTGGTCAAGATAATCCATGCATTCACAGCCCTGTCTGCACCTAATCTTGCAAGTAGCTGTTTTCTGTGTTTTTTTTTCTAAACAGTCTTCACACATGAGTGGCCTGGAACGAAACATTATAAATTAGGTCACTCTCATAGTCGGTTCGATTATGATTTTTTTTTAAAGATTCTCATGTCATGCCCTTAGTTATTATTATTATTATTATTATTGAGACGGACCTCTAACAATGAAATTATAAGCAGTAGTTTGCAGGTGAAAGACAATAGCTACGAGCAAGGTGAAGAAGGAAATTACAAGCGATAGCACACATAGAACTTCCTGTTGTGCGAGCGTAGCTTTTAGGAAACTGTTTGTAGCTGATCCCGATTGTTTACGCAGTGAGCTCCTGTTTATTTGGGCTCAGGACTATAAAACTTGTTGCCACTGGCAACGATCCGTGACGTTCCCAGTCTTTGTTTCCCTTCTTATCTTTACTGTTGTGGGCGGGGTCAAAAGAATGAACTCACTTCGGGTCAGGGCGAGATAACTAGATGGCAGCGTAGGAACAATGGATGAGATACTTCACTTTCGTGATAAGTCACATGTCGTCCTATTATCTCACTCTCCCTCTATCACCACTGCTCACTCGGCACTACCGCGCTCTAACTTATCAAACATTATCACATTCTTCTTCTTCTTCTCTTCTTCTTCGTCATCTTCATATTATTATTATTATTTTATTATTATAGAATGTGTTATAAAATCAAGTGAGAGTTGTGGATCTCTATAGGAAATTAACTCCTGTATGTTCAAATCCTCTCCAAATAGATCAGTCTTCTGTACTCGGCTACTTCATAACGTGTATTCTCGCCAGTTAGTTTTCCACTTTTACGTAGAAAAGACATTGCATCATAGAATTTTTTTCTATAAATGTTTCAAGGAATTTGTCCTTCAAGACTTGTATGCTTTAATATACTGTTTAAAAAACGGCCAAGAGCCGGCTTCTCGACGCTGGACTTTGGTCTAGAAGACCCTACAGAGGTCCTGTTCTTACGGAACGGCATCGTCAGAACCGACTTCAGTGGGCGAACCAGCATCGTCAATGGACCGTTGCGAATGATTGGAGAAGGGTTTGGTTTAGTGATGAATCTTTTTTTCTGCTCCAGCGACACGATAGATGGAGAAGAGTTCACCGCAGAATACATGAGCTCTACGCCCAGACCTACGTGGATGAGGTTCTTCCACATCGTGCTGGAAATGTACTGGTGTGAGGGACGATCACCTTCATGGGAAGAAGTGACCTGGTGCAAACTGAAGGATGCCTGAATGCCCAACGATACGTCGCTGAAATTCTTCGTCCTCACGTCTTTCCACTTCTGACTGCACCAGGGTCGATTTTTCAGCAGGATAGCGCTCGATCTCATGTGGCACAACTCACCACCCAGTTCCTCGCTGACAACAACGTCCAGACCATTCTTTGGCCATCCACGTCATCAGACATGAAGTCAATAGAACACTTATGGGATTAACTCAACAGACAAGTCCGCCAGCGAGACGTGGCGCCAACCAATCTCCAACAGTTGTCTCTTGCATTGCGGGAAGACTGGGCAGCCATCCCACAACAACAGATCCAACGGCTAATCGGATCTATGTCAAGGAGATGTCGTTCTCTGATACAGGCCAGAGGAGGCCATACACCTTACTGAAACGGAGGCCTCAGTCACAAAGAAAAAAAGTCCAAACCAAATTTAATGAACATCATATCATTGTTAAAGTCTTAAAGTTTATTCGTGCCAAGATTGAATAATTAATTCCGTAAAATAAAATTTTGATACAAGTTTGAAATTAAGACTACGGTAGTGTTGCGTTTGTTTGTTTGTTTGTTTGTTTTTAAACAGTATGTGTTTGATCACTGTGTGGGCGGAGAAGAGAATTTCTTTATTTCTATCTCTTTGACTTTTCATGTGTGAACTAGTTTTTCATGTTTTGTTGACGGAAAGTATTAGAATGTTCTGATCACAAATGTGTCGTTTTCACTTCTGGATTAAACTCCATGTTCTGCTGGAATAAGTTCTGATAAGAAAAAATTGCTAGAAATAAACTGCAAGGACGTAACTCTATAGTTTATATGTGTTGGTTTAGAAATGTACTACATCTTATTTTACTTAGACATTGCCTAAATGTTGAACTGAACAATGTTTGGCACTGGTGTGCAAGATCTATCATCACTACCAGAGTTGCTTTGGAGTGAGAAAGTATTATAAACTGTAAGGAAAGAAAGAATCTGTTGTGGGTTTTTTTTTATTTGGGGGACAAAGTTAAGAGAGACTTTGGTGCTGGCTCTGGTAGTTAGCTATAGAGTTTTGTGTTAGAAGTGATCTAACTTAGAAGTGAAGACTTACAAGAGAATGTCTCATATTTTCAAGTTTTTATGGTTGATTAGCTGGTCTAGGTTTTCTGTTGCCAATATTTTTGTGTTCTCATGTGTTCTATTAGTAATTTGAACTATTGGATACTCTCTCTCTCTCTCTCTCTCTCTCTCTCTCTCTCAGCCTTAAGTGCCCAGGGCACATGGGGCTTCCGCAAGGGTTTTCCACAAATGCCTGTCCTTCGCCTTTTTTTCTGCTCTTGCCCAGGTGAGCCCTCTATTGGATACTATCAATGGGAAAAAGAAATAGAAGACGACCAAGGCGAAGATGGCTGCAAGACGTGGTTGATGATCTGCGAATGGACGCATTAGCAGCAGGGCATCTTGCTTACAACAGAGAGGCCTACAGGAGAGCTGTTAGGGAGGCAAAGTTCCGCAAGGGACATGCAAATAACTGACTGACTGACTAGATGCTATCATCATCATCTACAGTCACAGACTTATCATCACTATATTCACCATTAAATATAGTTTGAATAGTCCAATTAAGGGTTTAGACTCCTGTATTTGACACTAGTGTGGACTTGCAGAACCTGCTTATTATCAGAGTGTATCCACCAGCCGCTGATGGGCATGTTTGTCTGTTAACCCAGCTAGCAAAAGTTCGTCAGATGAAGCCACACTTCTGTCGCCAATCTGCTACATTTGGTGTCATTTATACTGTCTCAGCTTGCTGTTACCTTACTACAAAGACAAGCCTGCAACATCTGGTGTCATTTATACTGTCTCAGTTTGATACCTTTCAACAAAGACAAATCTGCGACATCTAGTCTCTCGGCTTGCTAACTTACTATAAAGTAACAAAAGACAAACCGCCTTCAAAGAGATATATTTTTAAAATGTTAATTCACCCTGTTTCTTTTGATGAAAATCATTTCTCAAAAATGTGGCCCCCATCGGTAACATATCATTCCGTCTTTTCTTGGCATCACTATCCATATTTAAATATAATCGGTGACTTTATCAACATCCCTATCATTTATTTTCCTTGCCACTGCATTTTCCTCGTAGCATTGATCATCATCATCATCATCAAGTGCCGTGCCGATTGGCGTTGGCTATTATGCTTCTCCAGAGTAGCAGAACCTTCATGCAGGCCACTAGATCAGTTGGTGATCTCCCCTCTCACCATCTCGTCTCTTTGCTTGGTGATCTCCCTTCTCACCATCTCGTCTCTTTGCTTGGTGATCTCCCCTCTCACCATCTCGTCTCTTTGCTTGGTGATCTCCCCTCTCACCATCTCGTCTCTTTGCTTGGCCTATACTGTTCCTAATTTCTGTTGTGTATTTCACATCTGTCTGAAGTTATTACTACTCCAAGAAAGTTGAACTTCTGCACCTGATTTAGAATAGTTTCATTTAAATTTATACTGCGTTTTGGTGGATTCTGTTTCTTAAATATAACCATAGTCTCTGTCTTTTTGATGTTCAAAGTAAGCCCTCTCTGTTCACTTTCTTTGGCGACTTTATCCAAGAGATTTTCAGGCCTTTTTAGTTCTCAGCTATCAGTACTGTGTTGTCAGCACACCGAAGGTTGTTAATATTGTATATTCCTACTTTTATACCTGGTTCTGTAATGATCGTTCTTAGATTATTCTCGCTATACAGAGAAAAAAAAAAGATCTGGAGATAGTTTCCTGTTGCACTCCTTATTTTATTGGTTGATATTTTCCTGCTGCCAGTATGCCAGTATAGTTATTTTACAATCCTCAGGTCTTTGCCGTCTATGTTTATGTCTTCAAGCATTTTAATAATCTCATCATGTTTCACCTTGTTGAATGCCTTGGTGTAATCAATGACAGTTATGTTCGTAACATTAATGAATACAAATTCAGGTATTTTCTTGCCTGTATCCTGGATTTTCATATCTGGTTAGCGCTGTTCAACATCTGCCTGGATTGTCTTCACTTTATACTGTACAACATTTACTTATTATATTCTGTCCTTTCGCGATCTCTTCTATTATGTTTCATTTGTTGTATTAACTTGTTGTGTACTTCAGGAAACATATTCTGTGGCCTTTTCAAAAGTACGAGTTACTGAATCTGCTCCTCTGGGCATCTGTGGAGGATTTGTTTCAGTAGCAGAGTGAGGCCTGTGCAAAGTGCACCCGTTTATCTCACCCAGTACCCACAGGTGAAGTACTTGCGTCTACTACAGACTTTCTGTTCTCGCAGAGTGTAAGACACTTCTTGCTGCTGCATTTATTGCTCAAGAGGTTTTCGTTTTGCATTGTTCATTTCACTTCATGACATTGAGACGTGCTGGCTTGGGAGGGTTAAAGTTCTGTTTGCTCCTTCCTGCTGTGGAATGCTGGGAAATTCTCGTCTTTTTGTTTTTTAAACCTTTCAGAAATTCCTGACACGTTTCTTCGTTTCTTTTCTACGTTGTTCTTTTCCACGATCTTCCTGTTGCGTGCTGGATAACAGGCCGAATATTTCCATGACATATATTTTCTCCTTTATCTCCATTCTCTAGAGTTGTCAAAACGTTTTATTTTTCTTTCTTACTTTCATATTTGGCCTCTCATACTCATTTGTAACTGTCCTCTTTGTTATTTAACTTTGATTGCATTGATTTTACTTTATTGCTTAATGGTTAATGGATGTTATCACTAAAACAAATGCTTCAGAACCACTACTGTTGCAAAAGAAGTATTTCTTGGCGGTCACTTCAAATATTTCGACGTTTAAAAAGGAAGGGATTGTGTCTGTGTGAGTGTGTGTGTGTGAGTGTGTGTGTGTGCGTGTGTGGCTGGGTGGGTGGGTGTGTGTGTATGTGAGAGAGAGAGAGGACAAAGGGGGAGTGAAGGAGAGACAGACAGCAAGAGAGGAGTGACAGACACACACACAGAGCGAAGGAGAAACGAAAGGCCAGAGTGTGGACGATACACGCTAGGATCGAGGGGTGCACGACCTTGACCGAAGCGTCATCGTCCACATGGTTGTGTAGTTGGTTTCAGGGAGAGTATATATATGAAACACTGGCCTTCATCAGATCAGATCGAGGCTGTGGGTCCGGCGATATCGTGTCTTAGTTATGCTTATATTGCTGTGCTTGTTTAGTATATTCTGCCGAGCCCACCTCATGTGGTGTAGATTACGTAGTTGTACATGTGTTATAAGGTTCTTGTATTTACGTATCGATATGGAAATTCTGTATATGATTTATCTGTGATTTATCGGTATATTGGTTGGACAATGTGTGATTCGTTTATTATGCTTTTCATGTAGACTGATCGTGTGCTGCAGAAGCACGGATATATGGAGGTGTGTCATGGCAGCGATATCTGCGGTTGATAAGTACTACTAGATTCGTAGTGTAGGCTACGTGGAGTGCCAAGAGAGCCTGGGACCTCAGGTCCGTCACGTTCTTCACATGCAGACATGAGAAGTTATTATCATATGATACTATGCTTAATTACCCTGCACTGCATTGACATTGTTCATCCAAATATTTTTCTATCGCTGAAGATTACTGGAAGTATTTTGCATTGCTTTGATCTTGTTCATCCAGGTATTCGTCCATTATGATGACACATGAACTGATGTCATGTTGATTGTCAATGTCAGTTGTATGTGCTGTTGTGGCTTATAGTGAGATTAAAATGCTGTATCCTTAATTTCTGACTTGGTGATTTGTACAGCATGTCAGTGTATTGTTGTATTGATTGAATGCTTGGGGATTAAGGCACAATTATCATACAATATATCAGGGAGGGGGAACCTGGGTTTGCCTCGAGTACTGTAGACTGGCCTTGAGTACTATAGTACATAGTCAAGGGAATGTTGGTCTGCAGCCATCTTGAGAAAATATTCCTGCCACTAATTCTAAATGTAAACTTGCAGCAAACAAGTTTTGCACGAGAGTGAAATAAAAAAAGGATATAGGAAGAGAAAAAGAGACTGACAGAAAGAAGAAGAGGCAGACAAAGAGAGAAAGAAAGAAGAAGCAACAGAGAGAGAATTAAGAAAAGAAGAAGAGTAACAAATAGAAGGAACGACAGAGAGAGAAAGAGAGAGAAAGAGAGAGAGAGAGAGAAAGAGAGAGAAAGAGAGAGAGAGAGTGAGCATGACTTATCACTTTGTTGCATCGCAATTTCTTATTTGAATTCTTTGTAACTAAACACTCATCAGAAGAAAACACAAAAAAGCTGTTTGAAATCAAACACTTGTTTCGTTTTCCTTTCTTTTTTAATATCTATAAATCTGACTCGATTATTTCATTTCAGTATTTATGTCTTACTCTGCTTCATCACAGGACACAGTTGACGTTAAAACGAGTAATATGCTTATATAGTTCCTTGCTTTCTGTACTACAGTTCTGAATTTGCAACGGCCAGCAGATTGCTGGAACTTAACGTCACACATAGAGTGGACAGACAAGAGCGCTAGAGTGGGAAGCAAAGGGAGACTCGTTAATCAACCACCAAACACTGATATCGTCAACCACCAAACACTGATATCGTCAACCACCAAACACTGATATCGTCAACCACCAAACACTGATATCGTCAACCACCAAACACTGATATCGTCAACCACCAAACACTGATATCGTTAACCACCAAACACTAGTAGGGATACTGAAGATGGGATCGCAGCACTTGTGGACCAATCCTCCGTTGTGTAATGAGGATGATGCATAGACTAACTAACTTTCTCACCACAGGCACAAATTCTCAGCAAATAGTTCTTGGTAAAGACTGTCATTGAAGATCGTGTGGAGGGAAAAAAGATGTTGTAAATATTACTTTAAGTTAAGTGTAGAAGAAAACAAAGTATTAACATTATAAGTGAGACTTTGAAATTTCTTTCCCCAGCTCACATGACACGTTGAACACGTCTCTCCCTGGTGAGATTTTCTTCGAAGACGTAACATATTCTTCTTCAACGTGGACGCTATGGTGTCCAACCTATTTACGTTTCCAAGAATTTTACAATCATCCAACCTATTTATGTTTCCAAGAATTCTACAATCAGAGATAGAACTTTGACTAATATGGTTTTCCTTCTTAATATTCTCTGACTTATGAAAGCGCTGGAGGGAAGTTTGTGGGTCACTTTTTGTTTAGAAATAATAGTAAACAAGTCATAGCATCAACACATGCATAACCATTTGCCATCGATTTCAGAAGCCGTTTTGTTTTAAGAATTTCTCCAGTGGCTTCCGACCGGAAGTGCTTCTATTTTTTCGCGATTTTAAAAAATGTATAATCAGCGGCTTTTTGTGACTGGCTTTTATCGGATTATGTTACATATTTTATTAGCAGCCAGGCTATTGTGTTTACTCTCCGATATTATGCGTTGAATATTTTGTAATTACTTTGTCCCGGCATGTTGTAATCATTCTTTGCTTTCAGCTGTAGATTTCCACGCAGTTTCAAAGTCTTAAAGAGAATTAGTAATCGGAGTTATAAAGTTTCTGACAGGAAGAGCTAACAGCGGTATCGGAAGACAGTAAAAATGGCGGCCGTTTAATGTTAATGTTTTGGGAAGGAACCTGACCTTCTGTGTCAATAATCTGACCTGTTTTGTATGTTCTTGCTGTTTACTGACGCTTAGTTTATAATTTCACACTTTCCCTGTCACCTGCAATGAATTTATAACACATTTTATTTTTGAATACGCGTATTCCGGTTTTGTTTATTCTTCGAGAGCATCATGGGAATTGTGTTATCGTTGCGATTGTATAATATAGCATATTAAAGGTTATAATCGACAGTATATTAATCCGAAACAAAGTTACATCTATTGAATTCAACCTGTGAGGTTTCTAATTAGGTGAATTTAACTCATGAAGACTATATCTTAAAAGAGGGGGGGGGTGAATCTAACTCTTTATGTCTCTTACTTACGAGGTGATTTTAACATATTAGGTGGCTCAAAACTTTCACATGTGATTTAAGGCGGAGAGAAAAGAATTCATGACATTGTCAAACGTTTCACTTGCTGTCACTGACGCCTAATTACGCTTGATTAGGAGGTACTCTTGATTAGGAAGTACTCTTGATTAAGAACTATTCTTGATTAGGTAGTACGCTTGATTAGAAAGTACTCTTGATTAGGAAGTACGCTTGATTAAGAACTATTCTTGATTAGGTAGTACGCTTGATTAGAAAGTACTCTTGATTAGGAAGTACGCTTGATTAAGAACTATTCTTGATTAGGTAGTACGCTTGATTAGAAAGTACTCTTGATTGGTAACTACTCTTGATTAGGAAGTATGCTTGATTAACCGGCTCAGAAAGTGTAAGGTACGTCAAAAAAAGATCAAAGAATCTGTCGTGTCTACCATAGATACGAAAATTGGCCAATCACTCTTTCACCCTTACACCATATTTCTATTTTAAATATTTTCAAAATATACTTTCCCTGGTGTCTAAATTGTCCGGTTTCTAACTGTCCGGCGTCTAACTAACTGGTTTCTAATTGTCTTGTGTTTAACTGTCCGGTTTATAAACGTCTGATGTCTAACTGTCCGGTTTATAAATGTCTGCTGTCTAACTTCCGGTTTCTAATGTCTGGTATCTAACTGTCCTGTTTCTAGTTGTCTGGTGTCTAACTGTCCGGTTTCTAAATTTCAGGAACTATCCGTTTTCTAGTTGTCTGGTGTCTAACTGTTCTGTTTCTGAATATCTGGAACTATCCAGTTTCTGATTGTCTGATGTTTAATTGCCAGGTGTCTAATTATCTGGTTTCTAATTAACTGTCGGGTTTCTAATTGTTTGTTGTCTAACTGTCAGGTTTCTAATTTCTCGGTTTCTAATTATCTGTTATCTAAGTGTCCGGTGTCTAACTGTCCGATGTCGAATTGTCTGGTATCTAACTTTCTAGTTTCTAATTGTCTGATGTCTGACTTTACGGGTTCAAACTGCCTGGATCTGACTGTACGGTTTGAAACTGCCTGGATCTGACTGTACGGTTTCTAATTGTCTGGTGTCTGACTGTACGGTTTCAAACTGCCTATATCTGACTGTACGGTTTCTAATCGTCTGGCGTCTAACAATTCCGTATCTAACAGATCGGCTCCAGTATAAAAAAAGGTTGTTTTCTTCCGTTACTCTTAATCTTACATCTGCTCTGACAACTTGCTGTGGCTGTATATCATCATTACAGCAGGCTGAACATTAAACGACTCTTTTGTGGTTTTTTTTTTGTTGTTTTGTTTTGTTTTTTATTTGCGCCTGCGAATAGCGTTATACAGGTAACACACTTTTTTGTCTGCGCTGTGTCTTTACATAATCACCTTTTCTTCCCATGTTACCCATAAATTTCAAGCAACGTTTTCGACTCATTTTAGATTTGCTTCTGTAAAAGTAAATAAACTGAATTTTCCCGGGAACCTCAAAAATGTTCTCCTCAAAAAGGTCCATTCAATGGTCTTTGAAGTAAATGCAGCAAGAGGACGAAAGGAAATCTGCGATGAATGACCGTCATATACTCAAGCATAATCATGAACCTGACTGGTTTTCTGGCCATTATCTAACCAATGTCATTATCTAACCAATGTCATTATCTAACCGATATCATTGTCTAACCAATGTCATTATCTAACCAATGTCATTATCTAACCAATGTCATTATCTAACCAATTTCATTATCTAACCAATATCATTATCTAACCAATATTATTATCTAACCAATATCATTATCTAACCAATGTCATTATCTAAACAATGTAAGGCTTTACTAATACATACTGCAGAGGCTGGTGTCCACGCTCTGGGAAATCGAGTAAAGTGCTTGAGAGAAATGTGAAATGCGAGTAGTCGTAGAAACAGGTCTCGTCTCAGTAATTTTAGGTCTCAGGCAAGCTTTAAAAAAAAGTATAAAACTGTGCCCCTGGGTGGTCAGTATTGGTCCCTTCTGAGGTGACGAGACTTGTATGATCGTAGGGAACTATACAAGGAGAAGGAATAAGAAATGTGTAAAAACAAAGACCTGGTTTTTGGAGAAACAACTTGAGAGAGGATAAGGATGATAGTGAAGCGCGGCCTCGATCAGTCTCGGACTAAAATAATTCATGAGATTCTCATGTCTCATCGGCCAGTGAGTGGACACTCGACACGCTGTGTTGAGGACAAGTCATCCTGGGATGGCGGGAAATAGTTGCTAAGACAACAAAGTAATCTGGATTACACCGTACACAAACTATCAATATTCGCACAGGCTACAGCGTATTACAGAAAAAGTTCTAGACTGACGAACAAGAACATTCAGAAGTTCTTGAAGAAGCTACGTAAAAATAGAAACCACCAGGGAAAACCAAAAAGTAAAGAAGGTACGTAACAACAGAAGCTACCAGGGAAAACCAAAAAGTAAAGAAGGTACGTAACAACAGAAGCTACCAGGGAGAACCAAAAAGTAAAGAAGGTACGTAACAACAGAAGCTACCAGGGAGAACCAAAAAGTAACGGCAACATATCCTTTAATATCAGTATGAACACAACACTCACAGAATTTCCCCTCATTGTCCCCATGCAACTCGGTGCACTTATTGTATCGTCCGCCAGTTTCTTCGTTCTTTGAGGGAATAAACTTTTCGACTGCTCTCGAATCTAGATCTGCAACGCTTCCCGAACCTCATCGTCACAGGTGAACCTGCGACCGCTAGAGCCTCTTTAAGTGAACCAAAAGTGTGATAATCTTATACTGCCAGATCAGGACTGAAAGGGGGAATGAGGAAAACATTCAAACCGCAGCTGACGTATTGTCTCCTCCATCGTTGGCGGCCGCTACATGGGGATATGCACTGCCGTGGTGCAAGAAATTTCTTTACCTGAATACTGCACGTTTCAGTTTCTCTCTTTCTGTCGAGTCATGACTTACCCGCATACTGCAATCCGCAACCGATCGTCCATGTTTATTGTACTTTGGCTTCAACTAGCGTAAGGGCAAAAGGCGGCTCTGCGCTATGCGTGCTCGAACTACCCGTCAGTCATACGTTGTGATTGTTGCATATTTTTTCAGACTGCCTTTAGTTTTTTTTATTCCCCTTCATACTTAAACCCGTTAAAAAAGAGAAATAAAAAGCAATATATGCCATGATAAGGCACGAACTAGAGAACATAATAATCATTGGAAGATTGATAGGAAAATAATCCAAAAGATGTATGAGTGGCACGGGGATTAGGACAGACACAGAGAGTTTTTATTAGAGCCACGATTATCAGCCACTTTCAGCACAAGCCAGTCAGTCAGTCATTCGTATGGATGTCTCTTGAGGAACTTTGCCTCCCTAACAGCTCTCCCATAGGTCTCTGGGTTGTAAGCAAGATGCCCTGCTGCTGATCCGTCCATTCGCAGGTCATCAACGATGTCTTGCAGCCATCTGCGCCAAGAAAACTTCGCCAAGACAGGTCACAAGTTTTTAAGGGGTATTTTATTATGTAAAATTTGGTAAATCTGGGGTTTTTTTCAATCCTATCCCCAGATTTCCACTGCAGACATGAAAACTCTTCGCTACAGATTAGTGTGGTTACACAGTTGGTGAATGTAGGATTTGAGACTGTAAAGATCGTATAAAAGAAGAGGGTGGGGTAATGCGTGTAACGAACGAACAGGTAAGCAGAGACAGGTGTACCGACGATTCTGATAAAGTCATTAAGATCACTTTTTTGGGAAAAGATAACTGCTTTGATGATAAACACGAATATAGATGTTTCAATGTATACTGTGCATTTGCGAGGTTAATCTAATCAGCAGACTAGCTTCGCAGTCTGAAATAGTTGTGAAACAGGTAAGTGATGAATTACTTTCACATTTGGCTTCTCTTAATGCAATTCAATGATATTTTCATAACTCGCTACATAAACATGTAAGCATCTCAGAAGATCTACTGAGCACAGCCAGATGTAGGCGTTTTTACAACTAGAGAAATAAAACTTCGTAGCAGTTCTATACCCCAGTAAACTATTGTTTCCTCCTACGAAGTTTTCTTTCTCTAGTTGTAAAAACGCCTACATTATGAGATGCTTACATGTTTGTGTAGCGAGTTTTTCTTAAACTTTCATATGTTTATTGTACTTTATTAGTGCTTTTTAGGTGTTTGTTGGTATTTTATATTGCCTGTTTGTCTTAAGCTTTTATTGCCATGACGGAGTCGGTATGTTATCGTTCATCCTTTTCTGTAAAGGTAATTGTATGTGTCACTAATACGAATGTTCTATCTATCTATCTATCTATCTATCTATCTATCTATCTATCTATCTATCTATCTATCTATCTATCTATCTATCTATCTATCTATCTATCTATCTATCTATCTATCTATCTATCTATCTATCTATCCGCCCGTCCGTCTGTCTGCCTGCCTGCCTGCCTCTCTGTCTATCTGTCTATATGCCTGTCTGCCTGTTTGTCTCTGTCAGTCTATCTGTCACTTCGTTCTTCTTGTGATATTTGCACTTTTGTAATCACAACCGAAGAATGAATTAACTAGAAACATGAATTAACTAAAAACATGAAATAGCTAGAAACATGAATCAGCTAGAAAATCTAAGTACAGTATAATGGTTGTTTGCCTTCCGTGGAGGATTTCCCCTAGTTTCTGTCTAAAAAAAGGCTGAACACTAAACCAAGGCAGGCGTCTGTTAAGATCTGCTGATGTTTATTACACGTTGCAGTTAGCCTCTAAATCTAGACGTATTTCCACCGTCTGCCACAAGGCGATCCTCTGGGGTGGAGGAAAGACTCTTTCCTAACAGCACTGACCCTGTGGCCCGGGCAAGAGACCAGTCAACAGACTACCCAGGAATGAGTAACTGGATATCGTCAACGCCACCGGTGCGGTATATACTGGTACTCCTCGACTTACGAATTTTTGAATTACGATATTTCGAATTTATGGGGATGCGATAGCAGTATTCATTTAGTACTGTACATATATTTGTGGGACAAATCTGTATTCATTTATATGCATTTTAATGACTGATATTTAGTTAGTTGCATTTATTGTGTATTTATATGATTATTCAGTGAAGGCAGTTATATATTTAATCATAAATAAGACGTGCATTTTAAAAAAATCCTCAAAAAGAATCACCATGCGTCATATCTCCATTTTACGCTTGGGAAGGCACAGGGATAGAGGATACCCATCCCACTAGACTAACACCTAAACACCCATGAATACCACACTCGTCTCCTGACTACACCAAAACGCGTTGTGCCAGATTATAAACGATTAAACTATGATTACAAAGAAAATAATATTAAACACCGAACGAAAAAATGTTACTTTCAAAAGGTGAAAACCTGGTTACTCAGGTCAGCCTGGCACTTTACAGGGATGACAAATGGCTGTGTCTTTAACCTCCCGCGTGTACGCTATGAACTTTCTGTGGTAAACTGTTTGCTTTTATAAACGTTTGGTAAAATTTTCTAAACCCTTAGCACAGGTATACAGTAGTTCCTTTTTTTTAAAAAATAGAATCATTGGTGAATTTGTAAGCAAAAAATAAGAGAACTAAAGACGATGTTATACATAATAAAATGGCTCATTAAAGAAAGACGAAATGACACTTACTGGTTTATATTTAAAAAATCTAAATATGTGGGTAAATATTGCAATAAAAATGAAGTGTTGTATCCTTGCAATTTACCAGTAGTAAATTTATATTGCCTGTTTGTTGTAGATGTGATATCTTAAGCTTTTATTACCGTGACGAAGTCGGTATGTTATCGTTCATCCTTTTCTGCAAAGGCTTTTGGGTTTGCTTTTTTTTTTTTAGTTAAGTTGCCATTTTGCTCATGGACACTGTGGCGTTTTTCGTGGGTTTTTTTCCAAAATATTCCCTGCCAAATTATAAGTGCGTCTTGTAAGTCACTGCGTCTTATAAGTCACTGCGTCTTATAGGTGCGAAATATGGTATTTATCATATCATATTTATATTGTATTTACAATATTCTACTTATATAACCCCATCGTAAGTTAAGGAACATGAGCAACGAGAACAAAACATTGGCTTGTTGTGTGTGTATGTGTGTGTGCGTGTGCGTGTGCGTGTGTGTGTGTGCGTGTGCGTGTGCATGTGCGTGTGCGCGTGTGCGTGTGCGCGTGTGTGTGTGTGTGTGGCTGCGCGCCTGCATCTGCGTGTACGTGTGTGCGAATTCACTTATTTTCAGTTCAGTTCTAATCACAAATGGCAGGGGACTGACCAAATTCAAATATCTATATCTTCAATTCACTGACTGTCGCATGTAAAATTTACCCAGACGCATCTGGACTTGCAGATGGTAATTCTCATCTTCCATGGCTAGCTTTTCCTAACACAATCTGCTAGGTAACCATTTTTTCTGCTGGATCTATTTCAGCAATGGCGGTAGGTCGCAATTTGACCGTTTCACGCTCTCCAGTTCGACACAGCGATTGTTATGATATTTGATAAGGAGCTGTATTTCTACGCTGCCGGTTGAAAGTGCTTGAGTCCTGTTGTGTCTCTTCGCTGTGTAAGCGAGTGTGGTGTGAATAGAAACGCACAAACGTGCCAAATGAGCAACAGCGTTGTCATTCCTTTCAAGATGGAGGCCAGTTTTTGTGTGCCGGGCTACTGAGTTTTAGTGCTATGGCACCACTGAGAACTGTGAACTTCGCATAGACAACATTGATTGTTCTCAATTATGTCTATCTGGCCAGTAGTGAACTTGACTGTCTTTGTGTGTCCTGATTCGTTTTGGCACCTTAGCTACGGAGTTCGTGACTATTTTCACATGTGGACTGTTGTAGTTTCTAAAATGGCCTCCTCACTGGGTGACTCATTATCAAGAACTGATGCGAGGGACCATCGATAAGCATTCTGTGCGATACCAACTAGCACAAACAGTGGAGCGATTACGGGAGTATCTCGTTCGAGATGATACCCAGAACCTAATACTGAATACTGAAAGCCTCTCTAACCACGGGAATCGAAGGGTATATGAATTTCATAGCTCGCCATCACTTAGGTTAATAAATTTTACGTTATCCTTCGCCGTTTAAACCGAGGTTGAAACTGAAAGACAGCACGTTTAATTTGCTTTTCTGTAACAAAGAGCTTACGTTGGATACGACAAGTAGCTGGCACGCAAGAAAGATTTAATGTTACAGCAGTGAGCGTCGCATCAGGTATAAAGATGATTTAAAAGTAGGGAGATATACGCTTTATGCGTTTGTGATTGCCAGAATCTGCTGTGCTCTTTTCTATAATGCATATATAAATGAATTCCGCTTTTCTTACCAGTAAATTGTGATATCCATGTAACAGTTTTAGAAACTTCTTTTATAGTTTCAATCATTTTTATTCAAGGCAAACAAACAAAGTGAATAATTTGTTGCTTTTGCGTACTTGGTTAAATCATCGACTTCTTTTTAATTTCCTGGTATCCACCACAGAAGATAACGCTGTATAACAGGCCAAGCCAAGCCATAACATCTTGAGCCGTACACAGGTATCGTATATAAGAGACGGAAGCTTGTGACGTACGAATCCCTTATAAGAGCTATACAAAAAGCAGTATAGTTTTGTGAGAGCTTAGTTTCTGAGAAAGGAAAGAAGAGACGATCCATTTTAAGAAGAATTTAAATATCACTACCGTGCATGTATGCGGAAAAATTTCCGAAACATTGATCTAGATATTGTTTCAGTTATGTATCCCTTTTGAGAAGGCAAAAGGTCCAGTGAGTGAAAGGTGCAACCGATTCATCGCTCTGTGTCCAGTGGATGAAGAGACCTGGAGGGATGATTAAAGAGGAGCCAGAAACTTCGGGACAAAAACATGGATTAGAGTAGGGGACCCAAAGATAGTTTTGTCCCACTTTTCCCATGGATCAATATAAACATATTTACATCGCCAGCAGTATTTTTTCTCTCTTTAATTAGCATTAGCAAACTAAGTTGATTAAAGATTGTAAAAAAAAAAAGACTGCTGAATATTGATGAGAACATGAGTTTAACTGTGCTAGTGCACCTCGTAGCAGGACGACAGCACCAGAAAAGCACGCCCTCATACTCCCTGCTGTTCTCACTCCCTGATTACCAACACCGGCGTCTCATTTATGTCAGCCTGACTGGCAGCTTCCAGGTTATTAAATTATTACCACGTCCTTACAACGCTGAGTTTTGTGGAAGTTGTTGACTTTACAGTTTGGCAGAGTGCGTTAATTTACCTCTATTCAGGCTGGTACAGAAAGCACGTGTTAGCTGCTTTCTGCCACACAGGCTGAAGCAACTTGCCAGAGCTTGGTCAAAGTTCTGTTCCTCTTCTCTGTTGATGCTTCTAGTAACGGGCTTTGCCTGGCCGACCTTGACGGTATCACTGTGGTCTCTATGCCGAGAAGGACTGCATCTTTCCCTCTGTATGTAGCTTTACTCCGGGCCTGCAAGCCACCGTAAGGCACTCTCCATGCGTGTAGTTCCAAGGGCTTCACCAGATCGGTCTCAACGAACATTCTTACTCACAGTTACAGAGAAATAGGACAAGAGTAAGTCAGCTATGCATGGAGCAGGACAGTATTTTAAGCCGGGGATTTACATACTCAGGATCTTACAATTTTCACCATGTTCAATCAGACAAGTAAGATAGCTGAGATAATGTGGCTAGACTGTAGTGTAACAGAATAACATTTTGTACAGATTGTTTTGTCTGTAACCCTGTGGTTGTGGACCACAACTCATCACTGTTTGCCAAGCACGGAGAAAATATCTCGTGTTTCGAGAGAATTCTGAGTCACGTGGTTTAGGTTAGGCGGGAGGTGTGAATGAGTTGAGAAAGTTAGTTTTGGTCAGAATGTTGTAGCGAGAGGTTGTGTGTTTGATTCTAGGAAGGAATAGAGATTCTGTAGTTAAATTGTTGTAGCTGATGGATTGCTTTTCTTAGGACAAATTGTTGTAGTAGTCATGTAGATTTGTGTGTCGATTTGTCCACGTTTTTGGACAAAGGTTGAATATCTGACCTAGTCCCATGGCGATGTTAGTCGCCCGGACTTATGTTTTTTTGGATGATCATTTGTAATTGTATCCATCAAGTTTTACACTCTACATCATTACAACACTCATCGTACAAATGGGATCTCATCATTAAACATATAAAGTGTGTCTGCTGAATCCTGTGATTATTGGACTCATGTTAAGTGTTAATTGTGGTGTAGAGTTGTTGATTTACATGTAACTGGTCATGTCGTGTATGGATGAGTAGTGGAGTCAGTGTTACCTGGGTTGTCCTGTTACAGAGTGTATATCATTGTAACATATGTTGGGTGTCTCTGAGCCTAGTGCTCATGTTAGAGAAACTGTAATAAATACACAGTACACGGAGGAAAGAAATCTTGTAAAACAGTTACCGTGTTACATGTTAATAGTAGTACTGTGTTACGGCTTTAAGCAGTGCCGAGAGAGGAAAACTGCTTTAGTAGAGTGAGAGATGTGGCTCGATTATAAAGGGACTAATGTGGCCAGACTGTAGAATGAGTGATGTGGCTCGATCATAAAGGGACTAATATGGCTAGACAGCAGTGATTAATAACTCTGTGTATTGATGTATGATGTCACAGACCACAGAGGACTCGTTTAAATCCTAGAATTACACTGCAAATCTCACTAGAAAGGGCCCAGACAGAACGACCACATGATTGATGTATTCACTGCATCGTGACCAGTTTCATTCATAGACGAATGTAATCCAAGGAGGTTCGTGTGATGATTATCAAGCAGATTGGATCAGTTTAGCAGCCATCAATTTAGAGAGTGAGAGAGAGGGCAGAGAGAGATGGAGAGTTTCAAGCAGAGAAGTATCCACTCTAGTCCAGTGGTTTTAAAACTTTTTACACCAAAGGACCACTTTTCCATCCACATATAAGTTGTGGACTGCCATCTTATAGGTGATACTGTAATTCTATAAACCTTTAATTATTTTTGCACAATAGCTGGCACTAATGTCAAATCGATAGCACAGATACGGATAAATCTGATAATATGTCGAGATCAATTGTGGTCCGTGGGCTACAGTTTTGGAATCACTGCTCTAGGCGGCTCTTAATGAAAGAGATTTTGAAAACAAGAGAAGGCTCTAGATTCACATCATCTGAGGTGTTAGGTAACAACTGACCCGACTGTTAGGAGAACTGAGGTTAAAATACCTGTATTGGTGAATTCTTGTGATGTTATTAAGAACTAGGACACTCATCTGTCAAATTACGCAACTGATTCTTTCCTATCTAATTTCAAAATGCTATATTATATTTCAGAATCTAAAATTATGTACCATTCCCCACCTGTGCAACATATAAATCACGTAGACAAGTTTTTAAAAATCTGATTTTTTTTAGAGTTTAAAATTATATAAAGAGTGAAGAATATAGTTGATGGGATCATCTATTGTTTCGTTTTCTCAGAGTTTTCTTTCACATTACTTTTTTTTTTAATATTTAAATGATATAAAGATCGAATCTGTTTGACAATATGCTATCTCCAGTTTCGCGTTCAGCAATATAGCAAACACAAGAGTACCAGCACCACCTTCTTTTGCTGAAACTGACTTCTTATCTTCTACTGCTTCATCTACTTCTTCTTCTTTCCGAGGCATTAAGGCTCATTGCTCCAGATAAAGTTCGCCTCCATTCCTCTCAATTCCTAATCTTCTCTCTCCAGTTGGTGATACCAGTTGCTTTTATATATTGTCTTTCCATCTCTGTCTTGGTCTACCCCTAGGTCTTGTTTCCCTCATCTCTTGTGCATATATAATTTTTCGTTTCTCTGTTCTCTTCCATTCTTTCTACATGGCCCAACCAGCGTAGTCTGTTCAGTTTCAAGACTTTTATAATTCGCTGGGATTTAAATAATCTGTTCAGTTCAGTGTTCTTTCCATTCTTCACTGTTGGTATCCTTTATGAGCTCAAAAATTCTTCAAAGATCTGCAGTTGATGTTCTTTATTGTACTCCGTGTTTCTGATCCATACATGACGGCTGGTCTTATTATAGTTTTGTAGATTGTTATTTTGGTGTTTGGGGACAGGATTGTGGATTTTAACAAGTACTGCAAGGCGAAGTATATTTTATTCCCTATCTGTACTCTGCTTTTAATTTCATCGCTTTCTATGTTGCTTCTGTTGAAGGTTGTGCCTAGATATTTATGTTTCTGTTTTCCCAATAATCATCTCTCCAACAGTTATATAATCTGGATCATTCTGCCTCTGGTCTCTTGATATTTTCACATACTCTGTCTTATCTTGGTTAATGGTCAAGCCTACTTTAGTGCTACATCTCTCAGGTGTATGCAGGTTTTGATGACTTCGTGCATAGTTTCACTAAGTCATTGTCATCAGGGTATCCTAGTATTTTAGCTTGATATTCTGTATTGCTTTCTTTCTTCACATTTCCTATTATCTTTTCTAGTACTATGTTGAATAGTTATGGGGGCAATGTATCATCTTGTTTTAAACCATTTCTTATACAGAAGGATTCAAACTTTATATATTGCTATATTTTGTATTCCTTTATATATTATTATATTTTGTGCATCCTCCGTGCATATTCTTGTAAAATTGATGAATTTATTAGGTATCTCAAATTCTTTAATAATTTTCCATAAGCCTCTCATATCTATACTGTTATAAGGTTTCTTGAAATCAATGAAAATATTATGTACTTCTTTTCCATATTCCCAGTACTTTTCTGCTCTTTCACGCAGATAAAATATTTGGTCTACTGTTGATCTATTCTTACTAAAACTTTTATAATGGTTTTTATATCTTTCCATCTGTCATCAGTACTTTTTTCTTCATTCCCTGTTGTATTTATCTTATGGTTTAGCTCTTTTCTGAATTTTTCCTTAGTTCCTTCTCTTTTCAAAGCACCTCTATTTATTACTTAACTGTTATTTAATTTACTATAAAAAAATTTAATTTAGCTCCAGCAAGATAATGGTCGGTGCTGCATACAGCCCCTCTGTAACTTCTGATCTGAAGTATGTTTGTTATGTGCTTGGTATTAATTAAAACACGCCCTATCTGGCTGGAGTTAGTTTATCGGCGGATTTCCATGTTTGTTTATGGGTGTTCTTATTTTGAAAACGTGTGCTGCTTATTCTCATTTCATAAGCTTCTGCCGTATTTATTAGTCTCCATCCATTATCATTAGATGTTTCATGCAGATTTTCTTTTTCTGTGATGTGTCTGTGTGACTCCTCTTTTCATATCTTTGCATTGAAATCTCCTAGTATTATCAGTATGTCATGTTTCTGGGTTTTCTCTATTACTCTCTCTTTAACACGTTGTTCTTCTTTGACTTCATCATCTGTATCTTCCGTTGGTGCATGCACATTAATCATTGTTATATTTTTCTTTGTTCCCTTGATGCGGAGACTGCTGATTCTTTCATCATTCTTATATCAGCATTCTTTCATCTTCTTATATAAGGTATATACAAATCTGAACCATACATTTTGCGTGTTCGTTCAACGGTTTAATATTCTCAAAAAGTAAACGGACTACGGACATATGTTTAACAGTCTGGAAACAATCTTCATCATCATCAGGTGCCATGCCGACTGGCGTTGGCTATTGTGCTTCTCCTGAGTACACGATCCTTCATGCAGGCCATCAGCTCAGTTGGTGATCTCCTCTCACACCATCCCGTCAGATTGTCCAGTATCATTTCTCTTGGTCTTCCTCTTAATCTTCTTCCTTCTATTTTTCCTGTTGTTATAATATTTTCAATGCCCCCTCTTCCCACTGCATGTCCTATGAAAGTACATTGTCTCTCTCCTATCCTTTTTACAAGGTTTTTTTTTGGTCTCTCCAGCTCTTCTCATACAATCTTCATTAGTTATTTTTGCTGTCCAGGGGATTCGCAACATTCTTCTAATAAACCACATTTCTGCTGCTTCCAATGATTTTTGTGCAGACTTGCCTATTGTCCATTATTCACTTCCTTATAACAAGAAAGGTTCAGTATAGAATTTTAGAACTCGTTTTCTAACATTCATTGATAAGGATGTGTTGGATAATATGTTTCTCACTCTCTGAAACACTGTCTTTGTTTGGCCTATTCTGTTCCTAATTTCTGTTCTGCAATTTCCCATCTGAAGTTATTACTGCTCCAAGGTATTTGAATTTCTGCACCTGCTTTAGAATAGTTCCATTTAATTTTATACTACATGCTGGTGGATTCTGTTTCTTAGATATAACCATAGTGTCTGTTCAAAGTAAGGCCTTTCTGTTCACTTTCTTTGGCAATTTTATCCAATAGATTTTGCAGGTCTTGTTGGTTCTCAGCTATCAGTACTGTGTCGTCAGCATACCGACGGTTGTTAATATTGTATCCTCCAATTTTTATGCCTGGTTCTGTGATGATTGTTCTTAGAATATTCTCGCTGTACAGAGAAAAAATGTCTGGAGATAGTACACATCCTTGTCGCACCCCTTGTTTTATCGGTTGATATTTTCCAGTTCTATTTTCAACTCGAACTGCTGCTTCTTGCTGACAGTATAGATGTTTTACAATCCTCAGGTCTTTGCCGTCTATATTGATGTCTTGAAGTATTTTAATAATTTCATTATGTTTCACCTTGTCGAATGCCTTGGTGTAATCAATGAAGCATAAGTAGAGATCTTTCTGTACTTCTAAAGCTCTTTCTGTTAGTGTTCGTAAAGTATAAATGGCATTGTGTGTTCCCTTTCCTTCAACAAATCCAAACTGTTCATCTGCTATTTCCATTTTTATCTTTTTCCTTGTTCTTCTCATAATGATTCTCTGAAGTAGCTTCGTCATGTGACATGAGAGGCTGATAGTCCGGTGGTCGTCACATTCCTTTGCACCTGGTTTCTTTGGTAGTGCTATAAACGTGGATTTAATCAGGTCACTGGGCACATAACCACTGTTGTAAATGTCATTCAGTAACTTGGTTATTATTTTTATTCCTGTCTCCTCTAGTGCCTCTATTTCTTCTATTGTTATATTATCAGGCCCAGTCGCTTTTCCTTTCTTCATGTGTTTGATGGCATCTATGATTTCATCTTCAAGTATTGGTGGTCCATCACAGTTTTCAGTATCTGGTGTTAATTCTGGTCTTTCTCTTCCATATAGCTCACCGATATACTCTGTCCACCTGTCCACAATGTCTTCTTTTCCCATTAACATTTTACCTTCTTTTGATTTCAGGCATCCTGTGGTATATTTTGTTTTCCTGGCTGTGAGTTCACTAATTCGTTTATGCATGTTTTTGCTGTCTTTATTAGGAGAGTCCTCTATCTTTCTGCACTGTTCATTTAACCACACTTCTTTTGCTTCTCTGCATTTGCGTCTTATTTCTTTATTTATCTTGCTATATTTTTTATCATTATTTTTACTCCTCCTCCTCTTGTCCATCACTCCTAAGATGTCGCCTGTCATCCATTTATTTTTAGAGGCTTCTTTTTTTGGTGGTATTATCTCCTGAACAGTTTGGTGGATAGAATCTCTTAACATTGCCCATTGTTCATCTATACTATTTATCTTTGCTATTGCATTGTATCTATTTGTTATAATAACTTTGTATTGTTCTCGCAGTTCTTGGTCATTTTTAATGGAGTTCTGTATTCAGTTTGATGTTTCTCACTTTTCTGCATGTTTTCTTTAGCTTTATTCTAATTTTTCCACAGAGTGGGTCATGGTCACTATTGCAGTCAGCTCCTGGCATGGTTTTTGTTGTCGGTAATGCATTGCGGAATCGTTTGTTGATTAATATGAAGTCTATCTGGTTAAAAGTCTTTTTGTCTGGCTGCACCACGTTGCCAGTCTTCGAGGGTGTTGTTTAAACCAGGTGTTTCCTACAACCATGCTGTGTATTCTTGCCCATTCAATTAATTTATAACCTCTGTCATTCCTCTCCCCCAGTCCATAGTCACCAACGATGTCTGAAGTTCTTCCTTTACCAACTCTGGCATTAAAATCTCCCATGACTATGGTAACTTCATGTGACTTTGTGTGTTTTAGTGCTGTCTATATGTCATTGTAAAATAGCTGTACATCTTCTTCAGAACTTTCAGATGTTGGACCGTACACTTGTATAATATTTTTGTTTATTGGTCGTCCTTTCAGTTGGACTAGCAGGACTCAGTCCGAGATGTTCAAATATCCTACATTTGTCCTTGCTGTTTGTTCGTCAAATATTATTCCTACTCCTCGTTCATGTTTCTCACTTCTTGAATATATTATTGTATATTTATCAGAGTTTTTCTTCCCTGCACCTGTCCATCTAACTTCACTCATTCCTAATATGTTGATCTTCATCCTTTCCATTTCCGTCTTTACGTTCTCTAATTTTCCAGCCTGGAATAAAGTTCTAACATTCCAAGTTACAAAGTTAAAATATTTATATATCTATGTCAGTTTGCATATTGTGTTCTGTGTCACAGGGATTCTTACAGCAAAAACTCATTTACAAAAGGGTAATTTTGTCGAATGTGTGTACTTCTATTTCCAATATTTCTCGTCCCGTTTCCAGTTTCCTCCGTTCTGTTTATATTTTCCCTTCTGTTTCCAACAATTTACTCCTTTTTCCAGTTTTTTTCCTGGTCAGTTTCCAATGTTTTTTTTTGTTTCCTGTGTTTCCTGTTATGTCTCCAGTGTCCTCCTTTCTATTTCCAATTTTGTTCCCTTCTGTCTGCTATGATTCTCCTTCTGTTTCCAATGTTTGCCGTTCTGTGTACAGTATTTCGCCTTCTGTTTCCAGTGTTTCCCTTCTGACTTCTCCTTCTTTTTCTAACTCTCCCCCTTTTACTTCCAGTGTTTTTCTTCCGTCTCTATTTTTTTTTTTTTACCGATTTGCTTGCTACGTCTCTTCTTCTGTTTTCAAGTTTTTCATGATATTTCCAATGTTTATCATTCTATCTCCAAAGATTCCATTGTTTCTTCCTGTCTTTCCAATGTTACTCGTTCTGGTTTTAATCTTTTCCACGTTTACTTTCAATGTTTCCGTTGTGTTTCCAACCTTTTTCATTCTGTTTCCAATGTTTCTCGTTTTGCTTCCAATTGTTTCTCATTCTTTTTACACTGATTAGCTAGTTTTTTTTTCCAATGTTTCTCATTATGTTTAAATTATTTCTCATTCCGTCATCAGTGTTTTCCCCTTTCTGCTGACAGTGTTTCTCCTTCTGTTTCCAGTTTTTGTTTCTCATGTTTTATTTCAATGTTTCTCGCTTAAATGCAGTTTTAGTATACTATAAATATCCTTTCTTTGGCTGTATATAAAACTGCTACAGAAAGAAGCAAATCTAACACTATCTTTCATTAACACTGTAGGGCTGAGAGTTCATCATCAGGTGCCGTGCCGACTGGCGTTGCCTGTTATGCTTCTCCAGAATAAACGATCTTTCATGCAGGCCATCAGCTCAGTTGGTGATCTCCTCTCACACCATCCCGTCAGACTGTCCAGTATCATTTCTCTTGGTCTGCCTCTTGATCTTCTTCCTTCTGTTTTTCCCTGTTGTTATAATATTTTCAATGCCCCCTCTTCTCATTGCATGTCCTATGAAAGTACATTGTCTCTCTCATTTTTTTGACAAGATTTTTGTTTGTCTCTCTAGCTCTTCTCATACATAGCTAAGAGCTGCACAAAGAAAAAGAATGATAGCGCGCATTCAGTCTCTGATAAAACTGTGCTTTTGTCTACATTCAAGAAATGTTATATATGTGAAAAATAAATATTATATATGTGCGTGTATGTGTTCAGTCTTAATAATGGCGGGGGAGGGGATGGGGTGGGGGTGGGTGGGTGGGTGGTTCAGCCGGCGTATTTTCCGAGGCCTGGAGTCGTCTTCTATTTTAATTGAGATCCAGGACGCCTTCTATGAAATAGAGGGATGATAATGGAGATCCAGGACGCCTTCTATGAAATAGAGGGATGATAATGGAGATCTAGGACGCCTTCTATGAAATAGAGGGATGAAAACAGATTGGGTAACCAGTATGATAAGAGGGGGGGGGGGGGGGGAAGGTTTGAAAGTAGCTTCCAAAATTACTCTAGGAAAGCCTCTTTATTTTTCAAAAAATTGTTCGTTATCACGCAGCGGTTTTGGGACAGCAAGAAAGAAAACATACTAGAAGAACAGATTTCCTTTCCTATTCGTCAGCAGTCACATCCATCGTCTCTCTGAAAACAAACTTACCTAATTTTCTCAGACCTGTAACTGTAAAAAAAGGGCCTAGCTCTGTTGCTGGTCCTAGTGAGCGATCTTACTACGCTCGTGGCGTGCTCGTACCGTGTTTGGCCTTTGACGTGAGGATTTCCTTCAGAGTTTTTAGAGAGATGACTCCTGTGTTGTGTTGATTGTGTGGGGCTTGTGATCTAGCATTTAGATGGGATTTGCAACCACTGCCCTTGGCTACATGGAATGCATTGAGTTGTGTATGACAGGCACTTTGGAGGAAGTTGCTTTGTATTTATTCATCGAGCTGTTGCCTGATGGATTTGTACAGGTCCCGATTTATCCATTTTGATGAGGCCCTCTGGTTTGCCCCTTGCTGTTAGGCCCTCTGGTTTGCCCCTTGCTGCTAGGCACTCTGGTTGGCCCGTGCTGCTAGGCCCTCTGGTTTGCCCATTGCTGCTAGGCCCTCTGGTTGGCCCGTGCTGCTAGGCCCTCTGGTTTGCCCCTTGCTGCTAGGCCCTCTGGTTGGCCCGTGCTACTGGGCCCTCTGGTTTGCCCCTTGCTGCTGGGCCCTCTGGTTTGGCCCTTGCTGCTAGATGGTCTGCTCTGTTGTTTCAGTCGACTCCGGCCTGGCCTGGACTGTATTTCTCAGACCATTCTAGGCCATTAAACTTCCAGCAGGGTATCCTTCGCCTAGATCGTAGATTTCGTGTCTGTATGTGGTACTGCAATGTTCATCTAATAGTGTTACTACTTCAAATTCAGATTAATTTAATTTTTTTCATTTCATAGTTATCTTTTATGTATCAAAATTTATTATATTCAGTGTTACTTAAATAAAGTATTTAACCCTAGTGTTCCAGTTAGCCTTGTACTGTGTTATGGTTTTTTTTTTTGGCCTTTTTTTCAGTCTTATCGATGGTCCTTAATTTTTTATGAACTTCAGGTTCAATATTGTAATTAGATGAGAGGATCAATACATGGTTTGATAAATGACAGCGATAATCATAATAAAGATTAATTGCACAGGCAACAGAGATGTACTGGTTTATATCTGATGAAACGAAATGAGAAAACAGGCGTTTGTCAATGTCATAAATTATTACTATTATTATTAAACTGACTTTACCCATCTTTCAGTCATTCAGGACCACCGTGTGTAAATGTTTTTTATAGGCCTTTCACGAAACGCCCTAGCCTAAAACTTATTTCTCCCCGTGTACTGGAGTTAAACGACTGCGCTGGTTCTATTTTTTTTTAAAGAAAATCGACATTCTGCTTTTTCTTACAATGACTGTAGATCACTTTCGACGTTGTGGTAGTTTCTCTAGAAATAGTCATCAGTTTCTGCATGTCAATGAAAGTGGATTATATACAACTGCGGGGTAGTTAGTTTCCTAACAAAAGTAGAATAGCCTTTACACAAATGAATGATTTCTACATTTCTTGTATATATAAACTAGCATAGATAGTTTGGTTTATTGCGGTACTATTTTTCACCAAGATCTGGCAAATTACAAAGGTAACCTTTAGACTGCATGACTTAAATATAGAGCTCTGTAGATTACATGACTGGTGTGTCTGTTCTAAAATTAGGTAAAAATCATGAGTTATATACGCAGAAACTATAATAAAGATAATAAGAACGTGCAAGGCAATAACAACGACTATGATTAGAGAAGTTGCAAAGTGTAGGACAGAGCAAATATAACTCTATCTTTTCTGGTGTAATTTTTCTGTTGTTTTTTGCTTTGTTCTCAGATAGTCTTCTTCTTCATCTTCTCTCTCTCTCTCTCTCTCTCTCTATCTGGAATGTCTGGAACAGAGAGAAATTTGTATGGTAACGGACAGAGCGTCAGACGAATGTGAGTTGGGCTGGGCTTCGTTTTTTGTCTTTCGATATCAGCCGTTTCAGATGGTCAAATGTCGACCTACCTTGTGGTTTCCTAGACTACCTGGTCACGTGATGTGTTGGTCAGGTGAGAGCGTAGTGTGTTGAGCCAGTTCATTTCTTTCGGGGCCTTTTGGTGGGGCAGCACACGTTATCTCGAAGAACTGTGTGTCATGGCATACCTGATGTGTCTGATGCAGTTTTCCTATGTATAGTGATGTCGGATTAATGGATTGTTAAGCTATGAACCCGGGGGCTGTTTTCAGGCCTGCCCCTGTTGATAATGTTGTTATGTGTAAGTTTTCCTATGTAGGAGTTGGAGTTTTGTGTAAGTACGTATCATGAGAGTGCTCATTGTGCTCATAGTGTAAAGTATTCCATGATTTGTTCAGTAAGATAAGATTTAAAATATGCATTTTTCATCATTGATTAATTTTCATTAATATGGATTCATATATTCACATCTTTCACCTTTTGATTATAGACGCTGACATGTTTTCCCATGTTTTCGTGTGTGGAGCACTTGTTTATGCTGATCAGTGTCGATTGCATGTGGAACTAAAATGATATGTTATGTTCGTCTTTTATTATCATCCTTGAATCATAATTTGTTAATTAATGTGCCATCGAATCATCCATATTTGCACTCTGTCTTAAATGTTGGACGCGGGCAGAGTGTCTGCGTTTATGTGTTCTATAGTGTGCTAATGGAGTGTAGCCAGCTCTTGATTAATAGGGAATATTTATTACAAGAGTTACTGAAAAAAAGAGATTTGTAGAGATTTGAAGAGTTAATAGTGTCACTTGGAGTGCCGCCTTGTTGTGTTCATGTTGATGTTCATAGCAGGCTCAATGTTTTCCGTGCGTGATGTTCAGTGTTGTGGAGGTGCATGTTGTGTGTGGCTACTAGTGGTGTCAATAAACCTAACCTTATTCTGCCTTGATCATTTATTGTTGATGGAGTAAGAGGCGAGTGAGATGACGATTTTGATGGAGTAAGAGGCGAGTGAGATGATGATGTTGATGGAGTAAGAGGCGAGTGAGATGATGATGTTGATGGAGTAAGAGGCGAGTGAGATGATGATGTTGATGGAGAGGCGAGTGAGATGATGACTTATCTTTCCAACCAACTAAAACCTACGTAGGGTAGCGTAGCTAGGCATCAAATAGGATGGCAAAGAGCCTGGGTCAGGGGCGGTGCCGCTACTGAGAGTGCTCCAGGCGCAGCTGTACCTCAGCTGGCACTAAACTATGTAGGACAAGGCTAGCGATTTAAGATAAGGAGCACCAGAGAAATTTCCACTGACGACGATAAAGATAAAAGAAAAAAGAACTACAGAAGTAAGAGTGAAGAGTAAAGTTAATAAAAGTAATAAAAGAAGTGAGAGAACATCAAAAAGAATCAATATTTTACAAGAGTCTACACTACATGCTCATTTCTTCATCCTCTTTTCAAATAAAGATCAATCAGTCATTAAATCAGTCAATCAATCTCACACACACAATATCTGTCTATATATATGTGTGAGTGTGTGTGTGGGTGTGTGTGTGTGTGCATGCGTATGAGTCTGTCTTCCTCCATTACATAAATGATCTACTGGTAGCGTCATAAGCCAAATGACTTGAAGGTGTATTGCTAATTTACTTATCAATCAGCATGAAAGATCCCGAAGTTGAAATAAAACTACAAGCAGATTTCAGAAATGATAAAAGCAAGTAGAGTTACATCAGCTGCTGAATTTAATGCAGTGTAGAAGTTTACGTGACAACTATCTCTGATCACTCATTACCGAGAGGGATGTAATCATTACCAGCGTCAAAAGCTGTCACTACTTTCCCTTGTGCCTGTCTGGCTTTCAGCTGCTCAAGTCGTAATGTGTGCCTAAATCAGGATTTTATGAAACCTTGGTAGGTCTACGAGATAACTTTAGGTGTTCCGCGAGATGTCGCTATGAGTTCTGTGAGATGTCGTTATGAGTTCTGTGAGATGTCGTTATGGGTTTTGTGAGATGTCGTTATGAGTTCTGTGAGATGTCGTTATGAGTTCTGTGAGATGTCGTTATGGGTTCTGTGAGATGTCGTTATGAGTTCTGTGAGATGTCGTTATGAGTTCTGTGAGATGTAGTTATGGGTTCTGGGAGATGTCGTTATGGGTTTTATGAGATGTCGTTATGAGTTCTGTGAGATGTCGTTATGAGTTCTGTGAGATGTCGTTATGAGTTCTGTGAGATGTCGTTATGGGTTCTGTGAGATGTCTCTACGGCTTCTGGGAAATGTGGCTATGGTTCTGGTAGATGTCGCTAGTGATAGGGGTTCAATGAGATGGCACTAGGTATTCCGTGAGATGTTGCTAGGTATTGCGTGAGACGTAGCTGGCGTTAGGGGTTCCAGGAGATGTTTTCTCATGGATTTAATAAATAAAAATAATAAATAATACAATTTTGTACTAATTAAAGATGTGACAACTATTATTGGATTATAATATCTACAAATAAAAAATCACGCCAATGTGCCACTGTTTGTAGATATTCTACTTTGCACAGAGTGTCCGAGATCTGAAAATATCCTACCAGTGTAAAAAACATAAATCACTATTTCCCCGTCAAAGTCAAACTAATCAGTCCAAAAAAGAGGGTTTTCCTTGAATATTATTGTTCGTCAAAAATAGTCTGATGATTTAGAGGAAAACCTAGACAAACCACCCTCACCAACATAGTAGAGAAACCTAGACTAACCACCTTCACCAACATAGTAGGGAAACCTAGACTAACCACCTTCACCAACATAGTAGAGAAACCTAGACTAACCACCTTCACCAACATAGTAGGGAAACCTAGACTAACTACCCTCACCAACATAGTAGGGAAACCTAGACTAACCACCTTCACCAACATAGTAGAGAAACCTAGACTAACCACCTTCACCAACATAGTAGGGAAACCTAGACTAACCACCCTCACAAACATAGCAGAGAAACCTAGACTAACCACCTTCACCAACATAGTAGGGAAACCTGGACTAACCACCCTCACCAACATAGTAGGGAAACCTAGACTAACCACCCTCACCAAAATATTAGAGAAACCTAGACTAACCACCTTCACCAACATAGTAGAGAAGCCTGGACTAACCACATTCACCAACATAGTAGAGAAACCTTGACTAACCACCTTCGTCAACATAGTAGATAAACCTGGACTAACCACCTTCACCAACATAGTAGAGAAACCTAGACTAACCACCTTCATCAACATTGGTCTAGGATAGAAATGATGATAATGCTTTATTTTTCTGCTCTAGTTACAGAACACTTAACAAAACAGTTGAGAAACACATAAATGCCTTTGAATGTAAATGCTACAGAAGAGTTCTCCAAATATCGTGGATACAAACAAGAACAAATATATCTATACTACAAGAGCTTAATATTGAAAAAGGCTGGCTAGTAAAGAGGATTAAAGAGAGAAAACTTAAATATTTTGGACACATTAAACGTCATGATAATTTAGAGAAGACCATATTGGAAGGATACATAATGGGGAAAAAGAAAAAGAGGAAAACCAAAAGGAAGATGGCTGCAAGAAATCGTTGACGATCTGGAAATGGACGCAGCAGCAGCAGGCCATCTTGCTCACAGCCGAGAGGCCTACAGGAGTGCTGTTTGGGAGGCAAAGTTCCGCAAGGGACATGCAAATGTGAATGAAGTTACAGAAACAGCCCAATTAAGATTATTTTCCTGATATCTCTGTTCGCTGTCTCACCTGTGTATGAACTCTCTGTTCTGTCTCACCTGTGTATGATCTCTCTGTTCTCTGTCTCACATGTGTATGATCTCTCTGTTCGCTGTCTCACCTGTGTATGATATCTCTGTTCTCTGTCTCACATGTGTATGATCTCTCTGTTCTCTGTATCACCTGTGTATGATCTATCTGTTCTCTGTCTCACCTGTGTATGATCTCTCTGTTCTCTGTCTCGCCTGTGTATGATCTCTCTGTTCGCTGTCTCACCTGTGTATGATCTCTCTGTTCTCTGTATCACCTGTGTATGATCTCTCTGTTCTCTGTCTCATCTGTGTATGATCTCTCTGTTCTCTGTCTCACCTGTGTATGATATCTCTGTTCTCTGTCTCACTTGTGTATGATCTCTCGGTTCCCTGTCTCACCTGTATATGATATCTCTGTTAGCTGTCTCACCTGTGCATGATCTCTCTGTTCGCTGTCTCACCTGTGTTAGTGAACTATGAAATGTAAAGAAGTAAAACATGACACTCAAATAAATAAACAGAACACTTTGTAACAGAAGCGCTTAACAAAAGTGCTTTTATTGTCCAAAAGCTCTGAAGAAAAACACAGAAAAAAACTTTCAGAACAAAAGAAAAGAAAAACAAAAATGATTTAAATATGGAAGTATCACTGTGTGTGAACACTAATTAATTTTGTAAATAAAGTAAATTAATTTCATGGCACAGATTATGTTTTTTTTAATTGAAACAGAAAAAAATGTATCTTAAACATAATAATACTTATTCAAATAAAGAGAGCTTAAACGAATATTTCACACATATTTACATATGAAATGCAAAAGTAGAATTTTGCAATATTTACATTTTTATAAATGTTAAAAATGTGCTACATTTGCTTCATTATAACCACATTTTATACTCAAGATGAAATAATAATCATCATCATGATGAAGTGTCCTCCCTGGCAGACCTTTATGGCCATGATTCTCCATAGATCTCGATCTTGTAATATTTTCCATCAGCTCATCCGGTGACTTTTAATCATGTCATCACGTTAAAGTGTTCTTCATCTTCTCTTTTAGTCTTCCATTCCTTCTCTTCATTATTATGCTCAGTGTCTACTTCTCACTTCTTATACTAGAAACTGACTGCTAGAAAGCGCTAAATTTGAGGCAGATAATTACCAGGGCGCGTTTAAGTGCAAAATTCCTCCTCCGCTTTTAAATGATCATCGAGTCATGTAGTTTATTTATTCTCTGACACTGTATGCAGATAATAGTTTATTTGTTCTCTGACACTGTATGCAGATAATAGTTTATTTGTTCTCTGACACTGTATGCAGATAATAGTTTATTTGTTCTCTGACACTGTATGCAGATAATAGTTTATTTGTTCTCTGACACTGTATGCAGATAATAGTTTATTTGTTCTCTGACACTGTATGCAGATAATAGTTTATTTGTTCTCTGACACTGTATGCAGATAACTATGAAGTAATTGACTACGAAAAAAATTATCCTCTATTAAGACACAGAACAAAATGTGATGGTCTGAAACGTAAATGGCTGTTATAAACTGCTGCTTACTATAATATCAATTAATTTATTTGGGACTATACTCTTTTAAGAAAAATGGTACCAGAAAACGTGGAAAAAACGGAACAGAGAAGAAGTCTCATCTGAATGATTATGATACGCCTTTGGTACCGCGTTAAGAGAGTTGCAAGTAAATGTAACTGTAACTAAGTACTCCCTTCGAGGCACATGGGGAATATGATATGTTTGTTTATTGCTCACATTTTCCTTGACCTGTCGGACCACACTAGGCAGCGATGTGGTCAGTGTCACGTCGGGCTGCATTTTCCTTCCTTATCTCTAGAAAGAACATGGTACCCCATTTCCACAGCTGGGCAAACTTGGGGCCCCTCGGTCCTGATTCAGGTGGTCGGGCAGTCCTAAGAACATTAATTTCATAGAATAATAAAAACTGAAAATTATGACTAGTTTTTCTTAGCGATTTTTCTTAGACGAATTGTCTTATCATAATTTGGCTGATGTGTAGAGCTAATTTCGACGTCGATAATGATCATGTTGCAGATATTGTTTACCTGCTCACTCCCGTGAGTTCAGGTGTGAAAGCGTTGTCTGCGCTGATATCATTTGTTTTGGAGTTAATTTTTTGAGCATGAGTGTTTTGACAGAAGATGAAGGAAGTTTTCAGGTGCTGATATTTTTATGATACGGGAATATGTATGACACGTGTAACTGTAGCTGATTTATTTTCTTATTTGCTGTTGCAGACAACCTGTGAAGCCTAAGTCTTGTACCTGACAACATTTTAAAAAATCTATTTACTACCACGTAATCACAACCTCGTGATAAAATTCTAGTGATTGTATCCAGGATAGTGAAAATATATGTTCATTACGTCAAGTCAGAGAGAGAGAGAAGATGACTTGTTGGAGTAACACCACATAACATCAAGTCACAGAGAGAAGCTGGCTTGTTGGAGTAACACCACATAACATCAAGTCACAGAGAGAAGCTGACTTGTTGGGGTAACATCACATAACATCAAGTCACAGAGAGAAGCTGGCTTATTGGAGTAACACCATATAACATCAAGTCACAGAGAGAAGCTGGCTTGTTGGAGTAACATCATATAACATCAAGTCACAGAGAGAAGCTGACTTGTTGGAGTAACACCACATAACATCAAGTCACAGAGAGAGGCTGGCTTGTTGGAGTAACACCATATAACATCAAGTCACAGAGAGAAGCTGGCTTGTTGGAGTAACACCATATAACATCAAGTCACAGAGAGAAGCTGGCTTGTTGGAGTAACACCATATAACATCAAGTCACAGAGAGAGGCTGGCTTGTTGGAGTAACACCATATAACATCAAGTCACAGAGAGAGGCTGGCTTATTGGAGTAACACCATATAACATCAAGTCACAGAGAGAGGCTGGCTTGTTGGATTAACACCATATAACATGAAGTCACAGAGAGAGGCTGGCTTGTTGGAGTAACACCATATAACATCAAGTCACAGAGAAAAGTTGGCTTGTTGGAGTAACACCATATAACATCAAGTCACAGAAGAAGCTGGCTAGTTGGAGTAACACCACATAACATAAAGTTACAGAGAAAAGTTGGCTTGTTGGAGTAACACCACATAACATCAAGTCACAGAGAAAAGCTGGCTTGTTGGAGTAAAACTACATAACGTCAAATCACAGAGAAGCTGACTTGTTGGACTGACATCACAGTTGTCATGGCCAGCTAGCCGTACATGGCTAAACATCTGTTCCACCTCTTCCTTGGTCGTTCAAGTAACAGGTTCAAGATGGTTAACGGGGCAAGCATCTCGCTGCGCCCTCCTTCCCCCCCCCCCTTTCCTCCCCCAACCCCACCATGCGCGCGCACAGAGACACGCATACACACACATGGCAGGGAAGTCTGCCGAGAAGTATAGGACCTTGCCCTATCTTTTCACTTCACTGTGGTCCTGCAGTGCGCATCCGCAATCCGCTGTAACCCATTTCCTGTTAGACACAGTGCTTGTACATCAACACCTTCACAGCATCGCCTGCAAATAACATTCTTTCTCGCGGTTTCATGGAGACAGAACAATAAAAGTTGTATCAAATCACGTTTTGTTTACTTGTTTTCAAATATGGCATGAATATAGATAGATAGATAGATAGATAGATAGATAGATAGATAGATAGATAGATAGATAGATAGATAGATAGATAGATAGATAGATAAACACAAGAAGTAAGGGGGGAATAAACACGTGTGGCACAGTTTTACATAATTTACCAAGACCTGGGATGGCACTGCTTTGAAGACAACATGACAGTCTTTATAGCGCATAAAGAGCAGGTGTGTTTATTCATCAAACAGGAATACATTTAATTAATTAAAATTACAGAAAATATAATCAGTTTGAGAGATTACGCATTCGAGTATTTTCTTTTAAACAAAGTTGCACATGTATTGGAAGAAGGTTTTTTTTATGTGCTACTTGTAACCTATAAATCATCTTACAATTTTCCTCAGGCTTTTTGCTAAACCCGCGAAATGAAATGAACATTACCTCCCGCGTAGCTAACAATCACATGTGTGATACCAGCAAATAATCCATTTGATGAGCAGATTTATTCATATTTAAATATATCTGCCGTATCAATCATCTGTCGACGATGGTCTGTGGAATACCTCGTACTAGATAAAAAGGAAAATATACAAGAAAAATATAAAGACAACAGTCAGTCATTTGCATGTCCCTTGCGGAACTTTGCTCCCTAACAGCTCTCCTGCAGGCCTCTCGGTTGTAAGCAAGATGGCCTGCTGCTGATGCATCCATCCATTTGCAGATTTGCAATGATGTCTTGCAGCCATCTTCGCCTTGGTCTTCCTCTTTTTCTTTCTCTTATTATGTACCCTTCCAAGACGATCTTCTCTAAATTCTCAGGACGTTTAATGTGTCCAAAATATTTAAGTTTTCTCTGTTTAATCCTCTTTACTAGCCAGCCTTCTTCAATACTATGTTCTTTGAGTATGGATATATTTGTTCTTTTTTATGTTCATGATATTTGAAGAACTCTTCTGTAGCATTTACATTCAAAGGCAACAAATGAACTCAATTTTCTGGAATAAAATACCTTTATTTAAAAAAAAAGAGAAGTAAATAATACACGCACACACACACGTGAGAAAAACTACACTTATCTGCTAAGAGATCACATTTGCAGAATTTAGGCGTGGGTCTCTTGTGAAACCACATGAACGCTTTATATCCAACTCTACCAAGGTTTTGATAGCGCACTAACACATAAAAAAACAAGGAATTTCTAACAAATTTTAAATTCAGTGTTCAAAGACTAATTAATTTGACTAGTTTATAAAAGTTTATAAAAATTTAATATAAAAGTTTATAAAAATTTATAATTTATTTATAATAAAAGACTAATTAATGTAAAATTATACTTGTTATATTTTTCAACAATGTTTCTGATATTTTTTTTAAATATGCATATTGACTATACCCATTGACTATACCCAATGACTATACCCATTGAAATACTGTACTAGTAGAACAAGAATTACTTCGGTATAAGTGACAAACAGTTTAAATCTGGTTACTGTGAGCAAAACATGAACTTAAGTGTTTTATCATTGATGTGAGAAGATGTATTTTGTCGTTTACGTCTACATTAGGTTCTGGATGTTATTTGGAAGTTCTTCTTCTTCTTCTTCGTTCGCTTCTACCACCAAGACCGCCCTGTGATCCTACTGAATTTACGCCTGTGGTCCTCGTTAAGTCCCGTGGTCCCCAAAAGGACCACACGAGATCCCCGAGAGGACCACAAGAGGTTCAGAGTATCTCAGGGCTTGAGCCTGTATTCTTGATGGGTCTCAGAAGCGGGATTGCGTGACACTGTGGTTTTCGTTGCACCGGTTTAGTCTAGAGTTGGACTTTCTCACCGGAAGACCTCGACGTGTTTTGGATATTAGTATATCCCCGCTGGGTGAGAGGTATTTGGAAGCTGAAATGATATTTTTCGTCAAGTCTTGTTCCAGTGTTTGTCTGAATGTTTTAAGAAGTTACTAGTTCATGGCTGGATGTAGTGACAGCTGAACTGGAGTGTACAGTGTGATATGTTACAAGCTATATTCTTCCTGTATCGCCATACCATCATCATCATCATGCTCCAACAGTAAACGTTCCTTTGTGTGTTACTGGAAAAGCTGGATGGATTCGTCTTGTTGTTTTGAACAAGTGATGACTGGACAGTTGCACAAACTTGGATATTGTCTGAAATGATGTTTATTCACTTCAAATAGCTTGCCAAATTATACACTAGACCTATCAACAGCAGTGGCTTACATTCTAGACTATACTATCACACACGTACTTCGGACAATTGACATTTCTACCACACACATACAAAAAGATGACGAAACGATAGGAATGAAAAAACATATATCTAGTCACAATTTTAACACACGCAACGTAAAACCAATCAGCATATATAATTATACTCATCTGAAAAAAAATTAGAATACATTGTCGACTGCAGTTTGTTAATAGCATACTTACACATACACATATACCATCTACATAAGAGAGATGTATATCCACGGCAGAAGGATGTCTGTTTAGCAGAGAATGCCTTTTAATAATGAGAGAATAAAATCGATCGTATGACCTACACAGGCACGCTTTTGGGAGAAGAATTGTGTGGAGATGAAATGTATCTGAAATTCACTGCAACCTTTATGCTGGCAATAGACAAAATTATGTATACGACATTTCGGCGATAACAAAGAATATGACAGACTCCCCAGTATCACATTTGTTAAAGATAAATTCTCTTGCATTGCTTCATGCGCTCTGCAGAAGTGTCTTTGCCTGCGATTGTGTCTGCTGTGTACTGATTGTTTACTACCTGTATAACTAATTTTTCTTCAACGTTTTCATTTCTTTGTCTATTCACAAAATGACAGTCCCTCACATGTTCTCTAACAAATTCATTTCTTTGTCTATTCACAAAATGCCAGACTCTCACGTGTTCTCCAACACATTTATAAACATTAAATACACGAGACGTAATTATTACGACATTTACACATATAAGACACAATTTTATCGCTACACATTTAATATTCAACTATTAGGCCACCAAGAACCGTTTAAATGAAAATTTAAAAAGAAATTAAAATAACTGATTGCATCAACATGGTTTTAATCTACAAATGGAAGTTAATAATTTTTTTAAACTACAGTATATGCAGTGTAAGTACAAATATGTGATCTATGCATGATCTTCCTTTCCTAAATCCTGCCTGCTCTTTCCGAAGTTTTTCCTCAAGTGTTGGTACAATTCTGTTGATGATTAAAAGGATGTTGAGCAATAGAGGGCTCACCTGGGCAAGAGCAGAAAAAAAGGCGAAGGACAGGCATTTTTGGAAAACCCTTGCGGAAGCCCCATGTGCCTTGGGCACTTAAGGTTCAGTGAGAGAGAGAGAGAGAGAGAGAGAGAGAGATATGCAGTGTCCTGGTAATATTTCCTGATATAATCAAATCTATGATGAATAATAACAATAAATATTCACGTGTCCTGGGAGATATTTGTTAGTCTAAGGGTTAACAGGATTTTTAGCAGACACTGTTAACATTCTTTGAAATTAGACAAGTCGAAAGCTGTGAGGAAATTGCAAGTCTTTATCGGGTATGTAGTCGAATTCATGCAGATGTTGAAGAAGTTTTAAAATGAAGGAAAGAATATTACTTATGAAAGAAAGAATATTACTTATGAAAGAAAGAATATTACTTATGAAAGAAAGAATATTACTTATGAAAGAAAGAATATTACTTATGAAAGAAAGAATATTACTTATGAGTTTCAGACGCGATGTAAATCAAGCGGCAAAACAAGCGAGAATCTTCTCGTACAAATCAAGCGTAGGTTTTGGGAGAAGGCAGTTGTTTAGACACTCGTACAAATCAAGCGTAGGTTTTGGAGAAGGCAGTTGTTTAGACACTCGTACAAATCAAGCATAGGTTTTGGAAGAAGGCAGTTGTTTCGACGCTGGGAGAAGGCAGTTGTTTAGACGCTGGGAGAAGGCAGTTGTTTCGACGCTGGGAGAAGGCAGTTGTTTAGACACTCGTACAAATCAGCATATGTTTTGGGATAAGACAGTTGTTTCGACTCTGGGAGAAGGCAGTTGTTTAGACACTCGTATAAATCAGCATAAGTTTTGGGAGAAGGCAGTTGTTTTGATGCTGGGAGAAGGCAATTGTTTAGACACTCGTACAAATCAAGCGTAGGTTTTTTGAGAAGGCAATTGTTTAGACACTCGTACAAATCAAGCATAGGTTTTGGGAGAAGGTAATTGTTTAGACACACGTACAAATCAAGCACAGGTTTTGGGAGAAGGCAGTTGTTTCGACGCTGTGAGAAGACAGTTGTTTAGAAGCTGGGAGAAGACAATTGTTTAGTCGCTGGCTATGCGTGAGGTAGATATAAACAGTGGAAAAGAGCAACCAGACAATAACAATAGAGACTGGTGGACAATGTCAAGACCAAGGTGCGGTGTAAATGCAAGGAGACAGCACTTTAAAATCAGTTGCTGCCAACCTTCCCTAGAGTGACGATACAAGATGATGATGAGGAGGAGGAGGATGATGACGATAAATCAGTCTCTAATCTTTTTAATCTGTCCTGAAAGATTTTCATCTCTTTTTTTCCCCTTATTTTCTACAGCTTGGCTAATGGTGTATGTTTGGAGTTGTTGCCCCTGGTTGGTGAACTACCGCCTCGTTGTTCCGCTCAAGTTCTTAGCGCGGTCTAGGTCGATCAGGTCTCACACCACCATGTCTTTTGCACTGCATCTTTTGTCAACAACGTCCAGACAGCAATCGTAAGATGATAGACTGCAATAACAACAACAACAACAACAACAAAAGCAATCTCCTAACAATCAATAAACTGCAATTTAATTTTAAAGAATGTTTACACCTGCGTCAGATTTTACCTGTTTTGTGCTGCACAACGATTAAACTTTCCTGTCCCATTATATCTTATCTGTTTAGAAAAGAGATAAGGTTTAATGTGTTATGCGGCCGCATTTAATTCCCTGTCAAATATCTGTCTACGTATCATGTGAAACTGAGCTCATATCACGTGTGTGACACAACACATATGGATGTATCATTATTTTCTTTTACGTAACTGACAATGAAACGATAACGAGACAGACAAACGTCGCAGCGGTATACAGTTTATCTCTTTTCGGCTATAAATAGGAACGAATATAAAACACGTATGGAAATGTTAGCTCTTAACGGACAAAGAAGAGTATAGACTCTAGGGACTCTTCAAGTATACAAGCAACAATAATAGTACAAAAGGAGGAGGTCATTTACATATAAACATATTGGCATCTTGCCTCGCCGTTCTGAAGCAGGTGGGTACTAACTGTTGTGGATTTTGTGGATTATGCTTGGTGAGGACCTCGTGTCATGGCTGACTTACTAATAAATATTTGGACTATTAGCAACAAAGTGTGTTAGCTGCAATTTGTAAAACTCTTCCCGAGCCGCAGAAAAAAACGCGGACGTTTTGTGCCACACAAGAAGCGCGGGTCTTGATACATGTAGGGGGTATAAAGGTGAATGTACAAAGTATTTCAACTTTAAAATTATACATATTATGCATGAAAATAGTTGTAAATGTAAGAAGATTTCATAAATGAAGAGGTTTTTTTTAGGAAAAAAAGAAGCACTGTGATGATTTTAGCTGATAATTGTGTAGTGCTTACCATTGGTGATGCCAAGATATACAATGTTTACAATCGGCGATTTCCAGATATACTTAAATTTTCCTCCGATCTCATCATGTGGTGGCATTCTCACTAAAATAATGTCTGAAATAACCATCTAACTACTTCTCCAGTCCATTTAATAGGCCTAGATGTACTTGGGGTACATTCAGGAACAGTGGTCGGGTCATAGGACATGTCCTTATGCCTCCGAAATCACAATAAATACTGAAATTTCTCCGGTAAAACATCTATTTCGCGCGGTTGTTACCCACGCTTTAGATTGAACTATGAAAGGTCACCAGACATGCGCAGATAAATCGTGTACAATAAAATGTTTTACAATAGTTTTACGTTGCAACGAAACAAAATCGCTATAACGAACATGGCAGTCACTAGATTAACAGAAAGTTGTCACGATATCGGCTCTGGCAGGGAAAGATTCGATAGATTCAAATACAATGTCTTTGGCAGATGAGCGAAGGAAGGCATAAATCCCACACAGTTTTTGTTACGTATATGAAGTAAATAATTTATACTAAGATAATGTAACCATTAAAAAAGGCAAACAATCTTAGAAGACAGGACATGTGATAAATTCTATCACGATCGTTGATGAAGGAAGAGAAAGCTAAACAATGCTTCGTGGTTCATGGAACTTTTATCATATTTATACATTATCTCAGCTTCCATCTTCAGGCTGCTATCAGGTCATGTATCTCAGCTTCCATCTTCAGGCTGCTATCAGGTCATGAGATAAACCGCTTACTCTGTCTAGAACTGACGCTAAGAAATGTGACAGAGGAAAGCAAAAACTACAGAAATGCACAAGACAGACACAGTAAAGTAAGAGAACAAATATGTAAAAAACTTTAAGATGGTGTAAAACTAGGGGTGCTAGTTGGCTAAGTCGATAGTGCGCTGTTCTCTCGTGGCTAGACGGCTGCCCGTCCTACCGGAGTCCGTGTTCGAATCCCAGGTAATTCTCTTGTGATTTTTCTTTCTCTCACGTCTCACTAAAGTGCTTTGTCTACGATTTTTTCCAGGTCTAATCCTACAAAATGTGTTCTCTTACTTTACCGTACCAGAGCCTCGTAGTTTCCTATTTATAAAAAATTGTTCCTTAAGACAGACACAGGTCCAGTGAAAAAGGGGGTAGGGAGGGATGTCTTCCTAGTCCATTGCTCAGGAGCCAGAAGGGTTCTCATGTTTTAAGGTAGGGCTGAGGGGCTTCAGGGCCCAGAAGGGTTCTCATGTTTTAAGTTAGGGCCGAGGGGCTTCAGAGGCCAGAAGGGTTCTCATGTTTTAAGGTAGGGCCGAGGGGCTTCAGAGGCCAGAAGGGTTCTCATGTTTTAAGGTAGGGGCGGGGGCTTCAGGGGCGGGGGCAGCGGCTGACGGAACCAGACTGACTAATCAAGAGGGCAAGCGAGGGGTGGGGGAAACAGTTTGACACCATCTTAAAGTTTCTTATCTGAGGCTCTGGGAAAATAGTTTGACACCATCTTAAACTTTCTTATCTGAGGCTCTGGGGAAATAGTTTGACACCATCTTAAACTTTCTTATCTGAGGCTGTGGGGAAATAGCTTTACACCATCTTAAACTTTCTTATCTAAGGCTGTGGGGAAATAGCTTTATACTATCTTAAACTTTCTTATCTAAGGCTGTGGGGAAATAGCTTTACACCATCCTAAACTTTCTTCTCTGAGGCTCTGAGGAAATAGCTTTACACCACCCTAAACTTTCTTCTCTGAGGCTCTGAGGAAATAGCTTTACACCACCCTAAACTTTCTTCTCTGAGGCTCTGAGGAAATAGCTTTACACCATCCTAAACTTTCTTCTGTGGCGCTCTGGGAAACCAGCGAACGAATGAACGGACTTTTCAAAGGGTTAAGAATTGGGCACGCCGGCCTAATAGTTTTACACCACTCTAAACTTTCTTCTCTGGGACATACATTTTCCAAATTCCAGCGGCGGGATTCCGACAAAGGGGGCCTCACGGAATTTATTAAAAGTGAGCATTTCTCGCACTTGGCTAGGCCTGCTTGTCTTACGTGTTTCCATGGCTGGTATATCTTTCCTTTTCCTTCTCTCATCGCCTGATTCTCGTTCTGCTTGGGTCGTGCAACACCTGCACCAGACCGAAAAGAAGAGAACAAGGCGAAAGTGGCAGAAATATGACCCATCCTTCTGTGATTCATACCCCAGCTAATAGATGTTGATGTAAAACTGCTTGGCTTCATAAATAGGCAGATTTAAGGTGCAGAGTAATCAATGTTTTTGCGAAATCCAACACTTTGCATCTTTTCTGCGTGTATGGTTTTTTTATACGTGTAGAATTTTATTTTTTCCAAAAGAACGACATGTATTACTTGTAACTTCTTTATAACTCTGCAAGTTCAGTTTCATACTCACAACGCTAAGCTTACCCCCAATGTCTGAACTCCTTCGACACTTTTTATGCTGAAATACGATTGTTCCAGCACTTAACATCATCTACTTTTGAAAAAAAAATCGTTTAGTAGCAGGAATATGTCTTATGGCAGCAAGGTTCAGTTTTTAGCGAATAAATCTAAAGCGTTCATGTTTTTATTTTTATGCATAGATTACGAGGAATTGAAAGGCTTTCTATCAATGCTTTCCTGTTATCTTTCTGGCGTCTCAGTTCTGAAAACGGCGATTAGATTTTTTTGTAATGAAAAGTTGTAAGATTTTTTTTCTTATATTTCTTCCTCCTCTTCCTCCACCTCCTCTTCCTCCACCTCCTCTTCCTCCACCTCTTCCTCCACCTCCTCTTCCTCCACCTCCTCTTCCTCCACTTCCTCTTCCTCCACCTCCTCTTCCTCCTTCTTCTTCTTCTAATTCCTGTTCATGTGTGATCTGTAACACTTTGTTCTAGACAACGAGTGAAATTAGATCCTTTATTCTATCCTCGGCATTTTCTATTAAAATTGTAAAGGTCAGAGGAAAGTAAAGCTCCTTTACTTTTTTCTATATTCTTTATTTTTCCTTTTCCTATTTTGTCTTCGGTATTACTTAACAGACTTTTTTATGCTTAGTCAGCTGACAAGTGGCCACAATACACATTAGTAGCACAGTTTTAATGGGAATCAGAACAAATGAACCAGGCGTGAGTCGTCAATGATTTCCACAACCATCTCTCTCTCTCTCCTCTCTCTCTCTCTCTCTCTCTCTCTCTCTGTCTGGTCCATGCCAGTCAGGCGTCAATGATTTCCATAACCATCTATCTCTCTCTTTCTCTCTCTCTCTCTCTGTCTGGTCCATGCCAGTCAGCCGTCAATGATTTCCATAACCATCTATCTCTCTCTCTCTCTGTCTGGTCCATGCCAGTCAGGCGTCAATGATTTCCACAACCATCTCTCTCTCTCTCTCTCTCTCTGTGTCTGGTCCATGCCAGTCAAGCGTCAATGATTTCCATAACCATCTCTCTCTCTCTCTCTCTCTCTCTCTCTATCTATCTATCTATCTATCTATCTATCTGGTCCATGCCAGTCAGGCGTCAATGATTTCCATAACCATCTATCCTTTGCTCTTTGTGTTTTGGACTGTGCTCTATCCCACTCTTTTAGTCCATCAAGCATCTTGTTTCTTTGTCTTCCTCTGTCCCTTTTCCCTTCATTTTTTTCATGTTGCTATTAAGCGTTCGCCTCTTCTTAAACCATATCCTACAAATCTTGTCTGTCGTTTTCTGAGTTTTGCCATCATTTCTCTCTTTTGCCCAGCCTCACTTAGAACCTCTTCATTTCTTTTCTTGCCTGTCCATGGCGTTCTCATCATTTTTCTTATGAACCACATCTCAGCCGCTTGCAGTAGATTTTGAATGTTCTTTGTTATCATCTATGCTTGGCACCCATGTAATAATACGGGTTTTTGTAACACTTAATAACTCTCTTTCTGATGTTCGTTGGCAGAGCTTTTGTTACACAGTTTGTTTTTCATTTTCATAAATGCTGACATGGCTGGGCTATTCTGCTCTTTATTTCGGTTTCCTATCTTCTGTCTTGTGGTATTATTGTTCCTAAATACTTGAATTTGTCCACTTGTTTTAATTTTGTGCCTTTTACTTTAAAGCTACATTTTGTTGGTGTTTCTTTCTCAGATACGGCCATGACTTCTTATTATGTAAACTAAGTCCTTTCTCCTCACTCTTTTCTACGACTTTGTCTAACAAGGCTTGTAACTCTTCTTTGCTTTGGGCTATCAGTACCGTGTCATCTGCATATCTTAGATTGTTTAGTTTGTATCCATGCTATTCCTCACGGCATGTTTTCAATGTTTCTCGTAATCCTTTCGCTTTAGTGGGAGAAAAGGTCAGAGGATAAAACGTATCCTTGCCGTACTCCTACTTCTATGTTCTGATACTCTCCTACTTCTATGTTCTGATACTCTCCTACTTCTATGTTCTGATACTCTCCTACTTCTATGTTCTGATACTCTCCTACTTCTATGTTCTGATACTCTCCTACTTCTATGTTCTGATACTCTCCTACTTCTATGTTCTGATACTCTCCTACTTCTATGTTCTGATACTCTCCTACTTCTATGTTCTGATACTCTCCTACATCTATGTTCTGATACTCTCCTACATCTATGTTCTGATACTCTCCTACTTCTATGTTCTGATACTCTCCTACTTCTATGTTCTGATACTCTCCTACTTCTATGTTCTGATACTCGCCTACTTCTATGTTCTGATACTCTCCTACTTCTATGTTCTGATACTCTCCTACTTCTATGTTCTGATACTCTCCTACATCTATGTTCTGATACTCTCCTACTTCTATGTTCTGATACTCTCCTACATCTATGTTCTGATACTCGCCTACTTCTATGTTCTGATACTCTCCTACATCTATGTTCTGACACTCTCCTACTTCTATGTTCTGATACTCTCCTACTTCTATGTTCTGATACTCTCCTACTTCTATATTCTGACACTCTCGTACTTCTATGTTCTGATACTCTACTACTTGTATGTTCTGATACTCTACTACTTCTATGTTCTGATACTCTACTACATCTATGTTCTGATACTCTCCTACTTCTATGTTCTGATACTCTCCTACTTCTATGTTCTGATACTCTCCTACATCTATGTTCTGATACTCTCCTACTTCTATGTTCTGATACTCTCCTACATCTATGTTCTGATACTCTCCTACATCTATGCTCTGATACTCTCCTACTTCTATGTGCTGATACTCTATTACTTCTATGTTCTGATACTCTACTACTTCTATGTTCTGATACTCTACTACTTCTATGTTCTGATACTCTACTACTTCTATGTTCTGATACTCTACTACTTCTATGTTCTGATACTCTCCTACTTCTATGTTCTGATACTCTCCTACATCTATGTTCTGATACTCTACTACTTCTATGTTCTGATACTCTACTACTTCTATGTTCTGATACTCTCCTATTTAGTTGTCAATCCTGATTGCAGCTTTTTGTTTCCAATAACAACCGTTTTATGTTTCTCAGGTCTTTTCCATCTATATTTATGTCTTTTAACATCGATTTCCTTGTGTTTTACTTTATCAAATGCTTTGCAATAATCTATAAAACATTGATACAGCTCTTGCTTTCACTCCTATGGCCGGTTCTATTAGTGATCTTGTGATATATATTGGTAGACAGAGGTGTATGGTAGAGTTTTACAAAGCAATAGAGGGATCTCTTTTATCTGATATATATTGGTAGACAGAGGTGTATGGTAGAGTTTTACAAAGCAATAGAGGGATCTCTTTTATCTGATATATATTGGTAGACAGAGGTGTATGGTAGAGTTTTACAAAGCAATAGAGGGATCTCTTTTATCTGATATATATTGGTAGACAGAGGTGTATGGTAGAGTTTTACAAAGCAATAGAGGGATCTCTTTTATCTGATATAAATTGCATTACTTGTGCCTTTTCCTTCACTGAATCCTCACTGTTATTCTGAAATTTCTGGTCTTATCCTACTCCGAATTCTCTTCATGATTACGCGAAGCACAATTTTCGTTATGGGACTCGTAAGACTGATAGTCCTGTGATCTTCGCATTTTATTGCTGCTAGTTTTTTTTTGTTTTTTTGACAAAGCTATAAACATTATGTTAGAAAATCATCTGGGATATATCCACCATTGTAAATGTCATTGATCAGTTTTTTTTTATTATTTCTATTCCAAATTCTCCTGTTGCCTCCATTTCTTCTTTTGTTATGTTATCTGGTCCTGGCGCTTTGTTGTTTTTTCATATGGAGTGTAACACCTTCTATTTCTGCAGTTAATATGTATGGTCCGTCGTTATTACCCTCTATATTTACCTCTTCCTTTTCATCGAAATAAAATTCTGTTATGTATTCCTCCCATCTCCTGAGTATTTCTCCGCTATCCATAATGATACTTCCTTCTTCTGACTTTAAACACCCTGTCTTGTTATTTTCCTGTTCCTGTTAAACCTTCGATGTTTATACAAGTCGCAGCTGTCCTCTTGGTGATGGCTTTCTATTTTCCTGCACTTCTGGCTCAGCCATTTTTCTTTAGCTTTGTTACATTTATTTCTGATTGTGTTGTTCAACTGTATCTAGTCGGTTCGCTTTTTTAACATTCGTCTTCTGTCCATCATTTCCAGTATCTCGTTCGTCATCCATGGCTGCTTTGCTCGCCACTTTTTTTTTGTCTTTAGTAACTCTTTGGATGTCTGCTGGATAGAATCCTTGAGCATGCCCCACTCTTCATTGATTGTTTCAATTTTTTTTTCTATGGCGCTATATCTGTTTCTTATTATTATGCTATAATGTTTCTGCAGGTCTTGATCCCTTTTCAATTGTCTTATACCTACCCTTTCATACCTTCTCTCTGCTCTTAGTCTCTTCATCCTGTCAAGCTTATGAAATGTCAAAAGCAGATTTTTTGCGACTTTAAGAAGTTATGAACAAATGAGAGAATTAGAATGCTATATAAAAGCAATTTCTTGGAGACTTAATGGACGGACGGATAAGTCAAACACTGAAAACAATGGAGATGGTGACTTTGGGGGAAAAATGATTTGAACAATGAAAATGATGGCTTTAGAAAGGGAGTATTGCAAGCATTAGAGATAGTGGACTTGGAGAAATAACGACGACTTGGAAGCAATGGGGGTGTAGCTTTGGCAAAAAGAAGCTTTAGAAGAAGTGAGATGTAGCTTTAAAAAAAAAAGAAGATGCTATGTATATTTTGGCGACAGGAAGATAAAAAGGAAACCGGTCTCAAAAAGTTGAAAAAAGCCCCAAAACTGAAGACCACCATGAGACAAAAATAAACATTGAAAATACGAATAAGCGACGAGCAAATATAAACCCTTGTAAACAGAGAAAACCTCAAGGAAGGCTAGAAGGTGAGAGAGACAGAGAAACATATATAAAGTCTAACCAAATTCCACAAGAAAGGGCAGGCAACAGCTCTGATCAGAAATAGTAAGACCACCATTATATGGATAAATGTGATAATCGGGGCACCTGATGATGATACGTTCAACAGTAAAGTACATGTTAGTCGAACATTTGTAGTCTTCATATTATGAAACTAGCGAAGCTGAACTTGTTTGTGTGTACAGTTGAAACAGCTCTCGTAGTTTTGGGTAGCGATATGGTTGTAAGGTTATCAGATGTGAAAACAGCGCGGAGTACACTTGATCTGGTGCCAGCGAGTATGTTCTTTACAAATAACATAATGAGATAATATGCTAGGTAATCAACGGAAAATTTTCCAGCCAGTCTGTCTTAACTGGTACGCGGATTCCAGGCTTGTCGGTCTCAGGCCAGGAACAATCCGATGTAATTATGTGCATTTTTGAGTGAGTTAGAAATTTAAATTTAGTTATTTAAACTTTAGACATGATGACGGAGTTTCAAATATGGAACTGATGCTAAAAATTCCAAATATGAAAATAAGTGACCCCTTTAACCAGCAATTACTGGTACATCTGCGAATCAAAAAACAAAAAAACAAAAAAAACTAGAAAAACCGAAACTTTTGAAGTTCGCCGGTTGCCGTAATCGGTTTATATTATCAGAAAACGTAGTAAAAAGTAACCAGTGGTATCTACTGGAGGAATAATCGGACTAGTGGACTGATGGTGCCCAGTCTGTATACTGAGGAGGTATGTGAGCATTTTATAAGTAGCAGATCTCGTGGGAATTAAAGCAGGAAACATTTCACGCCGACGTTTAAATCCCGCTGATGCTTATGACGTGTGTTTAATTTTATATGAACAAAAGCATAAGGTGCAGAATTTTGTACTAAGAAAACCGGTATTTCGGAAAATTCTTCATGCGAGATGAAAGAAAGGTACAGATGTAGCTGTTTAGAAAAGTCCTAGCGCCATCATTGATGGAAATATGGGAGACACCGGCGGGGCAATTAGTGACGAAAATTAGAGATATAAATATATTCATAATTAGTTCTCATCAAGTGTGTTTAACCCACGCTGATCTGCATATGCTCTGGTAGCACATGTCCATTGCACATATGTACTTAGTGAGCAAAATATGCTCACTACCAAAAATAGCACTACGACTGACACCACAAGGGGAAAAGAAGTAAGGGTAGACCAAAGGAGAACATGGAGAAGAACAACAGAAAGGATGTTTAGCAATAGAGGGCTCACCTGAGCAAGGGTGGAAAAAAGGCAAGGGACAGGCATTTGTGGAAAATTTTGTGGAAGCCCCGTGTGCCTTGGGTACTTAAGGTAGAGAGAGAGAGAGAGAGAGAGAGAGAGAAAGAGAGAGAGAGAAAAGAGAGAGAGAGAGAAAGGAGAGAGAGAGAGAGAGATCCGCATGTGCAGCTTTACATAAATATCACAGTTTTGTTTATAGCTATGAATCATAAACATAAAATAAACAGAAAAAAAATTATCTAGACGTAAAAGAAACGAATGCGTTTATCGTAAGGGATATCCGGTGTACAAAGCAGTAGAAAATGCTGGTTTCTACCGGGTGAATAGGCATGAACGTTGAAATAAAAACGGATAGCATGCTTGTAAGAAGAAAGAGACAATGTACTAGCTCACCCTGAAACAAGCGCATACATTCAAACACACGAGCACGTTAATTATATACGACAGGGGGGGGGGGGGATCAGATTTAGAACACGCAAAGCCAAAGGAAATAGAAAAAATCATTTCATCCATCAACATCATTGAACATCAACAACAAGCAATCAAATATTATTTTGAGGCTGTCCTGTAGTGAGTATAGAGACTCCAACAGGAATTTTGGAAGTCGGTAAAACACTGTTCCCCAACCCATCCACAGTGATTTAGACATTCTGTTTTCATCTACTACCGTCTCCTTCCTCCCCCCGAACCATTTGAGGTCATCCATTGGCTTGAACACCCCTAATCTAACTAGAACTGTGTGAACTGTACTCTCTCACGCTATCGGTGCAGGTCCTGGACATTACATATTTAAAAGCAAAAAATGACAGAAGACAGGTGCAGTGTTGTTTATCAGAAGAAAGTTAGGCGTACACTGGACAACTAAGCCTAAGACGAGAAATGCCTAACAAGGGCCAAAAGCTTTCAAAAGAAAAGGGAATTTAATTAGAACTATACGGAAAAGACAAATTAAAGTTCATTTAACGTCTGAAAAGAAAGTTAGGATTTGAAAGCGAGATAACAACGGGAGAGATAGATGGGAAGAAAAGCAGAGGAAGGCTGAGAGAGAAGATCACGCACAGAGAGCGCAGTGATATAAAGTCACCAACAGAGCTTGTGGATAATATCAAAGATACAGAGATCTGTGGAGAAGTGCCACCGCTAACATCTACCAACACGACATCTAACGATGACGACGACGACGACGACGATGATGATGATGATGATGATGAATGAGCCGGAAAAAGATATAAACTAAAGCAGTTATCATGTGAAAGTGTTCATGCTGTAGGATGTCAAGAAGAAGATGCTGGAAATAACGGAGCGAAAATGTTTGTTTTCCTCGAAATCACAACATTTGTTTTCCTCGTCCTCACAACATTTGTTTTCCTCGTAATCACAACACAGTTTACAACAACAATAAATACATGAATGAAAAAAAAAAACAGAAAGCACAGAAGCTGTGCACCGTTTCCTGTATTGCAACAGTAACAATATCACACAGAACCTATAGACTACACAGGAGTCTAGAACACATTTTACACATAGTGACAAAATACAGTTGTGTTCTATACATATACAATTCGCTCATCAATTCTTCTGTCCTCCTATAGATTTTTATTTTAAATTGAAGAATTCTTGATGAGCAAATTATATATGTATAGAATGCAACTGTATTTTGTCACTACGTTTAGACTCCATTACCGGGAGGTGAAGACGGTATCCGATTAAGCAACCACCAACCCATAGCTGATATACTAGAGTCATGATTAGAGAACCTTAGCTGACCCAAGTCCCTGTCCCACTTTTCTGTTGGTACCACTAGTAACAGGCCTAGTCTGACCAATGAGGCAGGGATCGCCATAGTTCCCATGGTGGTGGAGTCTGCTAAAGAAGCATTGCACACCCCAAGCTTTTTAGCTGTACCCCGGGACTAAAAAAGAAAAATAGCCGCCATAATCCGCTCCCACTCCGATACGATGTTGTGCCTCAACATCTCCACAGCATCGGCTGCAAAGAACACCAGCTCTGAGTTGCAGGAAGTTAGCACAAGACATGGCAAAAAAAAAACAAGAAGACTCCATTACCTTTTGCTTTGCTTGCTGTCTGTTGGCTATGCCAAGTTTGAAAACAAATATTTACATTAATTATTATTCTTATATTATGGTGTATTTTTATTCAGAGTTCCATGCCGCCTCCGACAGCTTAGTTACATCAATAACAAATAACAAATAATAAATAACAAAGAAATTATAGTTTGTCTAATAAATCTTTTAAAAGTTATGCTAGGAAAACTTGACAAAACGTTCACTTTTCATTTCTTCATCATTTTTAATCTGTTTCATTCCCTACATTCACGGGTGCGCATGACCACAGAGCAGGTTGTGACATGGTTCGATCACAGGTACGTATGACCACAGAGCAGGTTGTGACATGGTTCGATCACGGGTACGTATGACCACAGAGCAGGTTGTGACATGGTTCGATCACGGGTACGTATGACCACAGAGCAGGTTGTGACATGGTTCAATCACGGGTACGTATGACCACAGAGCAGGTTGTGACATGGTTCGATCACGGGTACGTATGACCACAGAGCAGGTTGTGACATGGTTCAATCACGGGTACGTATGACCACAGAGCAGGTTGTGACATGGTTCGATCACGGGTACGTATGACCACAGAGCAGGTTGTGACATGGTTCAATCACGGGTACGTATGACCACAGAGCAGGTTGTGACATGGTTCTGTCACACTTGTGACACACAACTGGAACCTAGTAAGACAAGCACGGATATGTTATCTCACTTACCAGTTTTCTGTGCCTGTCAAGTGAGAAATAACAAGGAACACAGCCATTCAAGCCATCAAGTTCTCTCCTTCCTCTGTTTTTTTTTCTTCTTCATATATTGTATAACAGACACATTTTTTAAAATTCACAACTTCTGAATTATATGACAAGATGGGCCAACGAGTGAAATTTCTCGTAGCGTGATTCCTGAAGTTTCCGCAGGCTGTTGCTACGTCTTGCTTTACCCCCCAAACATAAAAGAAGCAGTACTTGTATTAAGCCGTTATGCATGTAATTACTATACAACGTTTGTGAAATAACTGATGCAAAGGTCAGCATGCTGATGTTAACTGCTGCTAAGCTGCGTGTGGCTAAAAGCTTTAGTGGAAATTGTACCCCCCCCCCCCCTCTTCCTTTTTTGTTTTTTTTTATTCCAGACTAGTGTTTTCTAGCCCATATCAAGACAATTTAGTGTCAGATATTATTCTTTTGTCATTATGTGTATTTCTTGCACGTCACACGGTCTGTTATTCTCACGTATCGGGGTTCTTTTTTTTCCGGATTGATGTAACTCTGCAGGACAACAAACGGAACATAAACGCAGTAATGGCCCCATAAATTCAAAATCAGTAAAATAAAAGAAGACTTTAAGCAAATCCAGAACATCTGCCTTTCGAAAAAGCTGACAATAAACGGTAAAGATAAATGGCTGACACGAAAACTTTGTAGAAACAAAATTCATAAAAAAAGGCAGGTGTTCCTGTTACAGGACACTCCTAGAGGAGGGAAATAACTAGTCCAGGTCGTAGATTTAGATTACTGGAGGACGTCATTTCAAATATGCAGAAGCTGCAGAAATGGCAAATGTAAAACAGTGACAGGAGCGAATTCTCAGGTGGATGCTTAAAGAGGAAGAGGAATTTGAGCAGTTGAATTCTGATCGTAGCAGCATGTGTTTTTAACAGTTCTGTGTGTATGTATGTGTGTGTGTGTGTGTGTTCTTTATAAAACGCTTATCTTTGTGATACGATGAGCATGTCGAAGAAAATTAGACTGGCTCTCTAAGACAACAGTGGCTGGATTCCCTGCGGACAGATCCATCGAATGACCTCATTTTTGTACCCAGGCCACACAGGTGTCAGGGGAAATGAAAGAGCAGACCAGACGGCCTTCTCAGCTCTCACGGAGGAAAGGCAGGCAGTGGAGCGAAGCAGACATCATCGGTGCTACGAAAGAAGTTGGTTGAACAAAGGACTTCACTGACAACTGTGAATCGGCGTCATTGTCAAGAATGAAGGAATTGTGGGCGTGAACTTGGTCAAATGAAAGATTTATCAAGATCTGCAGACTGGTGGTCAACTAACAAAAGAACGGATGGAATCAGTTACTATGCGCTTTATAGAAGATACTGAAGAGGAGATCGGAACAACTATGGATGTGACCTGAGTGCAAAGGATGATGGTCCTTCCTAACTAACTAACTGACGGTTTTCTTGTTGTTTCTCCTGCAAGCCTTCATAGCTAAGTTCCACAATGTTTTATTTGCCGTATTTTTTTTAATTACTCTGATATCCTGTATGAGGGGTATTCATATAAGATTTGTGATCTCAAAACCTAAATTTATTACGAGAAAGTGCCTGGCTGTTGAAAACAAAGACTTCAATCTATCGGGGAAAGCGTGTAAAACTGCATATTGTACTGGGTACCGGAAACAAGAAAACGTGAAGTAATCTGTGCTAAAATAAACCGAGACAGACAAACAAGCACACAAATCTTAAGTCTAAGTAAAACTAACAGGGAGAACAAGAAAATTCAGAACATCTGCCTTTCGAAAAAGCTGACAATAAACGGTAAAGATAAATGGCTGACACGAAAACTTTGTAGAAACAAAATTCATAAAAAGGCAGGTGTTCCTGTTACAGGACATTCCTAGAGGAGGGAAATAACTAGTCCAGGTCGTAGATTTAGATTACTGGAGGACGTCATTTCAAATATGCAGAAGCTGCAGAAATGGCAAATGTAAAACAGTGACAGGAGCGAATTCTCAGGTGGATGCTTAAAGAGGAAGAGGAATTTGAGCAGTTGAATTCTGATCGTAGCAGCATGTGTTTTTAACAGTTCTGTGTGTATGTATATATATATGTGTGTGTGTGTGTGTGTGTTCTTTATAAAACGCTTATCTTTGTGATACGATGAGCATGTCGAAGAAAATTAGACTGGCTCTCTAAGACAACAGTGGCTGGATTCCCTGCGGACAGATCCATCGAATGACCTCATTTTTGTACCTAGGCCACACAGGTGTCAGGGGAAATGAAAGAGCAGACCAGACGGCCTTCTCAGCTCTCACGGAGGAAAGGCAGGCAGTGGAGCGAAGCAGACATCATCGGTGCTACGAAAGAAGTTGGTTGAACAAAGGACTTCACTGACAACTGTGAATCGGCGTCATTGTCAAGAATGAAGGAATTGTGGGCGTGAACTTGGTCAAATGAAAGATTTATCAAGATCTGCAGACTGGTGGTCAACTAACAAAAGAACGGATGGAATCAGTTACTATGCGCTTTATAGAAGATACTGAAGAGGAGATCGGAACAACTATGGATGTGACCTGAGTGCAAAGGATGATGGTCCTTCCTAACTAACTGACGGTTTTCTTGTTTCTCCTGCAAGCCTTCATAGCTAAGTTCCACAATGTTTTATTTGCCGTATTTTTTTTTAATTACTCTGATATCCTGTATGAGGGGTATTCATATAAGATTTGTGATCTCAAAACCTAAATTTATTACGAGAAAGTGCCTGGCTGTTGAAAACAAAGACTTCAATCTATCGGGGAAAGCGTGTAAAACTGCATATTGTACTGGGTACCGGAAACAAGAAAACGTGAAGTAATCTGTGCTAAAATAAACCGAGACAGACAAACAAGCACACAAATCTTAAGTCTAAGTAAAACTAACAGGGAGAACAAGAAAATTCAGCCTGGAGTTTAGTACAGATATCGGACAGCCAGTTGACACAAGATACTATCTTGGCGTAGAGTACTGTCTGTGGCTGGAAACAAAGCATTGTCTGTGACAGAAAAAGAAAATCTGGAAATACGGTACTGTCTGTGGTAGTTAAAGGATCTGGAAGTAAAGTATTGTCTGTGACAGAGAAAGGATCTGAAACTAAAGAACTGTATGTGACAGAGAAAGGATCTGTAAGTAAAGTATTGTCTGTGACAGAGAAAGGATCTGAAACTAAAGAACTGTATGTGACAGAGAAAGGATCTGGAAGTAAAGTATTGTATGTGACAGAGAAATGATCTGGAAGTAAAGTATTGTCTGTGACAGAGAAAGGATCTGAAACTAAAGCATTGTATGTGACAGAGAAAGGATCTGGAAGTAAAGTATTGTCTGTGACAGAGAAAGGATCTGGAAGTAAAGTATTGTCTGTGACAGAGAAAGGATCTGGAAGTAAAGTATTGTTTGTGACAAAGAAAGGATCTGGAAGTAAAGTATTGTCTGTGGCAGTTAAAGGATCTGGAAGTAAAGTATTGTCTGTGATAGCGAAAGGATCTGGAAGTAAAGTATTGTTTGTGACAGAGAAAGGATCTGGGACAAAAAATAGTGCCCGTGGTAGGGAAAAGGTCTGGAACTAAAGTACTTTCTTTTACAGAAACAGAACATCTGGAAAGATATAACAGATTAATTTAACCAAAATTATGTTGGTTTTTTTTTCTTCTTGTTTGTTTTACTTTCCTTTGAGAAAACCACAGCTTACAAGTGAATGAAAAATGTTACTTACATCAGAAAACAGACAAAGACTCGTCCAGAGTCAAAGAGAGGGTGAGAGAGAGAGAGAGAGAGAGAGAGAGAGGAGGGGAGGGAAGGCTAAAGCGAACCGACGTTCCCCCCCAGGACCCAGGGCTTGTCGGAAGATCCATCGGCCCTGTATCCCTCCCCCCCCCCCCTTTTTTTTTCTTACAAAATTCAAGAAACACTATAGAGGGGCCGAGAGTAACTGGCCCCAGAACCATGCGTGGCCCTCCATGCTCCTGGGTAGGCTAGTAAAGTCTTGAGATATCTTGTGTGTTTTTTCATGAAATTCGAGAAATGTTACACTAGGAAAGTTAACATTACTACTTCACTGAAATTTAAAACACCTGCCAATGAAACCAGACTGAACACTGAACATTAACATAAGGTCTGACTAGTATAACAAATATGTATAATAAGACAGGCAACAACCAGCTATATTTATTATGATAAGATAGGCAACAACCAACTATATTTATTATGATAAGACAGGCAACAACCAACTATATTTATTATGATAAGACAGGCAACAACCAACTATATTTATTATGATAAGACAAGCAACAACCAACTATATTTATTATGATAAGACAGGCAACAACCAACTATATTTATTATGATAAGACAGGCAACAACCAACTATATTTATTATGATAAGATAGGCAACAACCAACTATATTTATTATGATAAGACAGGCAACAACCAGCTATATTTATTATGATAAGGATCATATCTTATGATAATATATTTATTATGATAAGACAGGCAACAACAAGCTATATTAATTATGATAAGACAAGCAACAACCAGCTATATTTATTATGATAAGACAGGCAATAACCAGCTGTATTTATTATGATAAGACAGGCATCAACCAGTTATATTCATTATGATAAGACAGCCATCAACCAACTATATTCATTATGATAAGACAGGCATCAACCAGCTATATTATGATAAAATGACATAGTTCGAAAAGTAACTTATTAGGTATTGTTAGAAATTATTTTTAATGTTCGTTAAAAACACATGTTAGAAGATCTGTATTGACAGTGTACTTTTGTTTATGTATATGTCTGTGTGTGTGCGAGTGTATGAATGTGTGAGTACTGTTTTATTAGGTTAATTACTTCTTCTCTTTTACCTTGAATGTAATAGTTTAATCTTACACTATTTTGATATTTTTTCACCTAATGTAAGTTGTATACTTGTATTGAATCGAATGTGTGGGAAGAATGAAAGATGGAGTGATGAAGGGCAGAATGTAAGACGGGCCTGCGTATCCAATTCTTTGTCCCTTAACAATAAAAAGTATGCATTCATTCATTCATTCATTCAGTCATGATAAGACAGGCATCAACCAGCTATGTGTATTCATTCATCTGACATTTGTACGCACATGAACTTGTTTTGAAGTTAGCGTGGCTGGTTGTTAAGCTTTAAGCCTGAGCTCCAATCGCTCTCACTGACACAGTTTGTGGTGTTGATAAATCCGGCTAGGAAAACACAGCTGTATCTTTACGAGGAAACAGCAGGAGAGTGTGTGAGTTACAGGTATACCTTCACACTCGGCTTTAGTCGAACTTTGTTTTGGCAGTCCTGCTGCCGTTTACTATAGCGACAAGAATCTACGATCAAAATGTAGCGATAACCCAACGACCGTTCACCTACATGAAATACCCAAACTGTGATTCCTGTGGCTGCGATGGCTTTCCTTGCCTGCCTGTTCTCCATCTCATCTCACACTGCATGTAATTTCAGGCACTACGCAAGTGAGTCTCTGAAACTGAGAATACGTGTTACAAATGTGACTCTAGCACGCGGAAGACCAGTCGTAAAATGTGCTAGTCCAGGTAGCACCGATGAACAGTTAGGAAAAGTGTAGAGAAGCACTGCAGTAAAATATGACAAGAGTGTTGAGGAGCACTGCAGTAAAATATGGCAATAGTGTAGAGAAGCGCTGCAGTAAAATATGACAATAGTGTAGAGAAGCACTGCAGGTAAAATATGACAATAGTGTAAAGAAGCACTGCAGGTAAAATATGACAATAGTGTAAAGAAGCACTGCAGTAAAATACGGCAATAGTGTAGAGAAGCACTGCAGTAAAATACGGCAATAGTGTAGAGAAGCACTGCAGTAAAATACGGCAATAGTGTAGAGAAGCACTGCAGGTACAATATGACAATAGTGTAGAAAAGCGCTGCAGTAAAATATGACAATAATGTAGAGAAGCGCTGCAGTAAAATATGACAATAGTGTAGAGAAGCACTGCAGTAAAATACGGCAATAGTGTAGAGAAGCACTGCAGGTAAAATATGACGATAGTGTAGAGAAGCACTGCAGTAAAATATGACAATAGTGTAGAGAAGCACTGGAGTAAAATATGACAATGGTGTAGAGAAGCACTGCAGTAAAATATGACAATAGTGTAGAGAAGCACTGCAGGTAAAATATGACAATAGTGTAGAGAAGCACTGCAGGTAAAATATGACAATAGTGTAGAGAAGCACTGCAGGTAAAATATGACAATAATGTAGAGAAGCACTGCAGATAAAAGATGACAATAATGTAGAGAAGCACTGCAGTTAAATATGACAATAGTGTAGAGAAGCACTGCATAAAATATTCAGAATAATGCACAAAACTAATTCAGCAAATTATGACAATAATGTAATATATGACAATAGTGTAGAGAAGCATTACTTTAGCATACCTAAAGTAGAAGACACTTTCGGTTATAAGATCTATAAACTGTATAACTTTCAGAGTTCTGTTGTGTTAGCGTTTCACAGTCTGTTCAATGTAAGCATCGATAAAGTAATAGATTACCCTCTCTCTTTTGATGAAGTGATCTACAGTGTGAAGTTGTAAACTGTGAAACAAATGTTTAAACAGATAACATTTGCCATTGAAAACAGTTAAGCTGCACCTTTTCCACATTTTCTTGAAGATACATCTAACGCTTTTGAATGTTTGGAATCACGTGTTTTCTGTAGCCCTTATACAACGTTACACATACAATACCGCCAGTCCCGAGAGTTTCATCAATTTTAATCTCCCCCTTTTTTTGCATGGATTCTTTCCCTTCCCGCCGTACCATTACAAAAACTAGTTCTTTCTAATGCATCTTCTCATGGGATTTTAAATGATATTGGAGATTCCACTTCATGCATTACTTAAACCAGCGTCTGTCTAACTTGTTCAGCTCACGGTACACTGAATAAAGCGAAAAAAAAAGTTGCCAAAGCGCATCATCAGTTTTAATTGGGAGATCTGAGTACAGTCGCGTCCTTTCTGCCTTCCCTTAGATTAACTCGGCAGACCTGACCACCCTTGGCAAGAACATCAGCATATCGCGCCATAGCTGTTAGCAGTCACTGACTAAGACTACCTTAACTTATAAAAATTCAGAAACATCTTAACAGTTATTTGATAATTATTCCCATTATTATGCACGTAATATTCATTTTGTATATATACACACATCAGTGGTTACATCCCTTATTTGCGGTTACTTTTTGACTCTTCCTTGCACGTGGTAAACAATAAAGCAGTTCGCCCAAATCAAATGCCCGATACCAAGTAACTAAATCGAGATTATTTGTTTAAAAGTTACAGAAGGTTAAACCGTTAAAAAGTACATAACAAATCAATTTTTTTCCGAAACGGCACAGAAATATTTTATATATATATAATAACTTCCTCGTCCATAGCTACCTGAAAGGGAACTTTGCATATGTTGGCACAAAGAAAATGTAACCATCCTCGCTGTGTTACCTTCCCTGTAGTCTCCAAGAGGGATTCACATGCGAGTCCTGTAATGTGATATATGTCACTATATGCAAAAGATTCAGGATAACTTATATTGGTGAAACTGGTCTCAGATTAGGTGACTGCGTGCAAAAACATCTGTACGATATCACCCAGCATGCTTCGAAACTCTCCCTAATAATTTCAATAGCCCCAACCACAGAGGCAAATCTGATTTCCTGGTAACAGCCATCAAACAATGTCAGGCTGATGACAGAAGTCGCCTATCGCTTGAGAACCGCTACATTCTGAAATTGTAAACTGTGAAACAAATGTTTAAACAGATAACATTTGCCATTGAAAACAGTTAAGCTGCACCTTTTCCACATTTTCTTGAAGATACATCTAACGCTTTTGAATGTTTGGAATCACGTGTTTTCTGTAGCCCTTATACAACGTTACACATACAATACCGCCAGTCCCGAGAGTTTCATCAATTTTAATCTCCCCCTTTTTTTGCATGGATTCTTTCCCTTCCCGCCGTACCATTACAAAAACTAGTTCTTTCTAATGCATCTTCTCATGGGATTTTAAATGATATTGGAGATTCCACTTCATGCATTACTTAAACCAGCGTCTGTCTAACTTGTTCAGCTCACGGTACACTGAATAAAGCGAAAAAAAAAAGTTGCCAAAGCGCATCATCAGTTTTAATTGGGAGATCTGAGTACAGTCACTTCCTTTCTGCCTTCCTTTAGATTAACTCGGCAGACCTGACTACCCTTGGCAAGAACATCAGCATATCACGCCATAGCTGTTAGCAGTCACTGACTAAGACTACCTTAACTTATAAAAATTCAGAAACATCTTAACAGTTATTTGATAATTATTCCCATTATTATGCACGTAATATTCATTTTGTATATATACACACATCAGTGGTTACATCCCTTATTTGCGGTTACTTTTTGACTCTTCCTTGCACGTGGTAAACAATAAAGCAGTTCGCCCAAATCAAATGCCCGATACCAAGTAACTAAATCGAGATTATTTGTTTAAAAGTTACAGAAGGTTAAACCGTTAAAAAGTACATAACAAATCAATTTTTTTCCGAAACGGCACAGAAATATTTTATATATATATAATAACTTCCTCGTCCATAGCTACCTGAAAGGGAACTTTGCATATGTTGGCACAAAGAAAATGTAACCATCCTCGCTGTGTTACCTTCCCTGTAGTCTCCAAGAGGGATTCACATGCGAGTCCTGTAATGTGATATATGTCACTATATGCAAAAGATTCAGGATGACTTATATTGGTGAAACTGGTCTCAGATTAGGTGACTGCGTGCAAAAACATCTGTACGATATCACCCAGCATGCTTCGAAACTCTCCCTAATAATTTCAATAGCCCCAACCACAGAGGCAAATCTGATTTCCTGGTAACAGCCATCAAACAATGTCAGGCTGATGACAGAAGTCGCCTATCGCTTGAGAACCGCTACATTCTGAAATATGGTACCCTGGAACCACATTATTTGAAATCGCAATTCATCTACACCTAACATTCCACAATCATATTCTCTCTGTACTAAGTTCCACTCCTTTCTCACTTGTAACACATAGTTCAGAACCTCCTCACAGCATCAGAGTACAACTCGTCTACACCAGTTACAATCCACCTTCTGCCAGCTAGATTACCACTGAATCATTCTCTCCCCTTTCCGTGGTTCCCCCCCCTCTCCCCCTCCCCATTTACGACCCACCTATCACATATAACAAGTCTCCATTAAAACATTCTCTACGCTCTACCATGCGCACTTTTTAACACAGCCTCTTAAAGTCACAGCTTCTTACAAGTCACAGCTAAGTGCTCCTTTCATTTTATTTTATTCTATTGTTTTCAGTTCCTATTTTTTACACATTTGTCATGTGAATTTATTTTTTATCTTCTCTCTCCATTTCCTCGTCTTGTCTGTTTTTGTACGATTAAGGCTCACACCCCAACGTCAAAACTGTGTGCTCGTTAATTAATAAACTTGTTCCTAGTTAACACATTTTGTTATCACAGCTTTACTGCAGTGGCTTCCTATATAGTTATTATACTTAGTTTTACATACTTATACACTAATTATTCGTATGTTACCTACATTAACCAGTCTACTTCTAAGATAAATACTGTTGCTGATAGTACACATCCCTGCTTCACTCCTGTTTGTACCCTAAAGCTGTTGGAGGTGTGTTCTCCGCAGATCACTTTGCATTGAAAATTCTCATATAGGGCGTTTATGACATTCACTATCTTTTGATTCTTTGAGGGAGACCACGCCATCTTAGAATTTTCCTCAGTGCATCTTTGTTGACATTGTCGAAGGCTTTCTCAAAATCTATAAACATATATATATATATATATATATATATATATATATATATATATATGTGTGTGTGTGTGTGTGTGTATCGCACTGTTTATAGATATATATGGCACGTTGAATGAGAGTGCTTAGATAGACATTAAGACAGACAGAGAGACAGACAGATAGAGGACAACCTAACCGTAAAGACTATGATAAATATAATTAAGCATAACCAAAATGGCGACATATCAATACACTATACACAAGAAAGCTTTACATTTCATGATTGCTGACCTTTCCTCCGTGCGCTGCACCAGAGGGCTGGTCCTTAATTATGCATCATATACAGTAAAGCAATGATCGGTTTATATGCATCATCATCATCGTCAATAAAACATACATCAAAGAAAATATATGAAAAGAAAAAAAAATCCTTCAACACACAAAATGCACAAGTTATCTCAACACAAAACTATGAGCAATCTAGACAATCTCATGCTTCTTGCCGTAAAATATGCCAACCCAGGAAGCTCTGCTGAAAACAAGGAAGCGACAGTGACAGAAAAGTGGAGGGAGAAATAAAGTATTGTCTATGTGGTTCAGTATTTGAAAATTTCACACGAGATGACGAGGCACGATCGCCAACGCTATCCTGCACGGCACGTTATATAACTATGCGTTTCTCCACCTTGGAATGAACCAGAGTCGACACGAAACCTACAATTTTAAGACAAGCCACTGAGCGGAAATCTTCGTGCCGCCATTGTTTAAGCTCATCGGGTCCTGTTTTTTAAGAAGCTCCTGTACAAAACCATGGATTTCTCAGCAAGAACTGGCACACAAGTGTAGCACTTCACGTGAGCAATCAGAAGATTTTGAGTTTTGACAACCATGCTCAAGAGTGGCACCTCATTTTCTGTCAAATCTGAAAACACCTTATATTTGTCCGCACCTGGTATTTCTCTCTGAACTAGAAGGTCGTATGAATATGAATAATGTGGCAAGTAATGAAAGCTGAGTCCTTAATTCTTTGCTCATAAATCGAAAGAATATAAAACAAAAACTATGTAAAGCCCAGAAATTGTCATTAACCGACGTGCCCTCGTCATCTCCTCTTTGAATCGCCAAAATTTCGTGCCTTCCAGAGGTTGAGTAGGAAAGAACACCGGGACCTACAACTCCCGTCTTGGGCACTAGTCCTCCACATAACAAACCCGGTGAATGACATACGACACACAGCCAAGCTTTTTCTGGGATCTTCTCATTCTAGAGCCTCGACTGAGAGTTTTTTTTTTTTTGGGGGGGGGGGGGGGGGGGTAGGGAGGGGGGTGTGATAGCACGACTTCTAACATGACTCCATCAAGTGCCCTACAGTTGGACAACCACCGGCTCCGTCTCGCTCCTCCTACAACTGGCTGTTGCCGAGAGTCCAGGCTTTTGTTCCGAACCTCGACATCGCTTGTCCGCTCTCGTCAATTCCACTTGATAATTTGATTGTCCATTTTGTTACTCCGTACACAGTCAACCACGTCATTACAACAACAGCGAGAAGCACCACACAGTGCCACAAAAAAGCCACATGGAGTCACACAAAACGACATAGACCGCATGGAGACACATATATCACACATATACAGAGGACCACATGGTGCAAAAACCACATAGCGCCACATAGACTATCATGGCGCCTCATAAATATATTTTCAGCTCACCTCGTTGCAAATACAAAAGCATTATGGACTGCAGCAGTGGTCCTAGGAACAGCAAGTGCAGTAATATATCAGTATTCATTTTCCAACCCAATGCCAACTACATTAGTAGTCTATACGACCCCGAAAAAGGGGGAGACGGCATGGCGAATCGCGTTAGAACCCATTTCTCACACTTGAGTCTGTTGCCGAAGGGAATATGTACGATTTCGCAGGAAATTCAGTTCAATGAAAATGGGGCTTAGACCCAGTTACAGAAAATAAACAGAAACATAACAGTCAGAGTTATACAATCACGTATAAAATCTGTTCATTTCAACAACAACAACAAAAATGCATTCGTGCACGTGATTTGATCCGCTGAAAAAGAGAAAAGACTGAAGTGAACTCCAGTGTTTACACTTTGCCCTCACAACGAAGAAAACATACAATTTACTGAAATCACTGAAATCTCCCTCTTGAAAGAATGGAGGGGGAGTGGAGCACGAGTAAACCCCTGATCTAGTCACGTGACAGGCAATAATCCGGTCACCGAGCTGATGCAGAGACAAGAATTTCAATTCTTCTGAAGGAGAAAATTATGGCTCTAAGATAAACGAGGCTTTGCAGTTTGAGAGAGCACCAAATGTGCTGTGCTGATTTCAAGCAGAGCTAGCTCAGCGGCTGTAAGCAGCAAACTATTAAGAATATTAAATATTATGAAAGGCTTTGCAGCAAACTATTAAGAACATCAAATATTATGAACGGCTTTGCAGCAAACGACGAGCTTAAGACAATACAAAATATTATAATGGAAAACCTCATTCACCAATTTAGAGGCAACCAAAATTCAAGGCGTAAAGTAAACTATCAAAAAATACAATAATGGTCATTAAAACGAAAAAAGAAAAGAAATTAGAGAAAGAAAAACATTGAAAAATGACACAAAATATCACTTAACGTAAGTAAAAAAACTGCACTCAGCAACAACAAAAAAAACATGAACGAAAAAAAAAACTAAGAAAAAATACGGTCTAGGATCGGCTACCAGCCGATCCATTGACGGCTCTTCGTACTTATGGGTTAGGAATAATCTCAAAACCTTCTAGAAATGGCCAAACCCGTTCGCTACAGGCCAATGAAGTCGTGCACATCACGCTTATCGGTTGCCTGGTGATTTCAACCATACAATGCTACCCTGTATCTATGCAAGTTGTAATACATTACTGTAGTTCGTGTTCTGGTGGTCTTACAGACATTGTTGATTAGTGTCGTTGAAAGACTGATTATGATCCATTATTTAATGTGGTTGGACTCATTTTGTGATTAATTTACATTTATGGTTCCACATGCTCTACACATTCACCCTAAGACAAGAGAAGGAGATGAACAATCACATTGTATCATCATTTCGTGAGTACAGAATGTATGCACGTGGGTATGATGCTGAGATTGAGAACAGATGCAATAATGCAAATCAGGTCATTGGACAAATGACTCTTTTACGGAGAAACATCACAATTGAAACAAAAGGACACAGTACATCACAATTTTCCTCCCAGCTCTATGCTGTTAATGTCAAACATGGACACAAACAGTCAAGAACAAAAGAAAAATCATCACGACAGAAATGAGATGTTTAAGGAAAATACTAGATGTGATAAGAAGAGACCAAATAAGAAATGACACAATCAGGCCAAAGGTTGGAGTAACACCAGTATTACACTATATCCAGAAACAACAAGTCAAATGGTTTGGCCACGTTACACGGTTACCACCAGACAGTATATCACAGACAACATCCACACTAAGATTTGTTGGTAACAGAGGAAGAGGCCGCCCACGGAGGAGATGGAGAGAGAGAGGAAATTACAGAAGCATTAAATATCCTATTATATGAAGCAAATCGTCGAGACCTATCAAAACGTCTGTTTGTCCCGTCAACACCGAAAGATATCTGAGGAAGGAGACACCATAAGACAAGACAAGACAAGACAAGACAATTGTGTAAGCACATTTCTGTGTGTCCGTGAAAAAAATATTATATTATAATTATTCATCGAATGCATTGTGGTTCATATTTTGTGATTAACGTTCACACAGTCACTGGGCTAATCAGCAGTCTGTTGGCATTTGTTAAAAGATGGTAAACATGTTTACTTATCTTGTAGCAGGTTATAGCAGTAAACTGTATTTAGTGTCTGATCTTGTCATATAACGATCGACTTTACGGTCACATCGACTTAGGACCAGATGGTCGGTCCTGATTACAGCCCTAAAATAGCCGCACGATTATACAAGTATCTCGTTTATTTCCATTTTTTTTTCTAGAAAACAATTGGAAGGAAATTTTTGAAGCCAGAATTACAAAAGAATAGCACATCAAGGACTGACTAGGTTGCATCTTCATACTTACACAAATATAAAATATTTAAAATTAATATAAATGAGTTACAGATAAAGCCCTGTATTTTGAACTATTTGTTTTAGGCAATGCAAGTAAGAAGACGTTCTGACTCGTGTTCAAAATAGCTTGATTTTTCCGCATCTGTCAGTTATTTGCATGTCCCTTGCGGAATTTTGCCTCCCTACAAGCTCTCCTGTAGGCCTCTCGGTTGTAAGCGAGATGCCTTGCTGCTGATGCGTCCATTTGCAGATTACCAACGATGTCTTGAAACCATCTTCGCCTTGGTCTTCGTCTCTTTCTTTTTCCCATTATGTACCCTTCCAAGACGATCTTCTCCAAATTCTCATGATGTTCAATATGTCCAAAATATTTAAGTTTTCTCTCTTTAATCATCTTTATTAGCCAGCCTTCTTCAATATTAAGTTCTTGTAGTATGGATATATTTGTTCTTTTTTGTGTCCATGATATTTGAAGAATCTTAAGCGGCATTTACATCCAAAGGCATTTATGTGTTTCTCAGCTTTATGAGTTTATGTGGTCTTTTTTCGTATCGGCAGTACTAAATACAGATTTTTTTACTCCCAGGAGACTGAAGATTGAGTGAGATTATTCCTGAATATTTCCGCTAGGAATCAAGAAATACAATACTGAAATGTGTAATGAGAATACGTCAGCGCACATGAAACACTTTGCGGGTGATAGATTTGTTATCTTCACATAATGTACCTCCACTGAAGTTCAAGGTTGAATGAAAGTTGTTTACAGAGACTATTTAGACATCTATTGTTGTGTGGCTGTGAAACTAGCACAATTAACGAACGGATCATAAAGAAATTAGAAGTAACAGAGGTGTAGGTTTTCGAGAAAGATGCTACATTACCATGGTAGCCAGAAAAACAAATAATGGGGTAATCAGGGAAGTTTCTGAACAACGAAAAATACTTAAAACGATAAGAAAAAATACTCAAAAGTTCTTGAAAATGTCATGAAAACACAGAAATTAGAGAACTTGGCAGTGACTGGAAAATGCAAGGGAAAAAGAATAAGAGAAAAGCCAGGAGAAAAACGTCTCAGTGGACTGAACAAGTGGCTTGCTCAAAGAGCAGCACTTGAAATGAAAAACCAAGGTTCAGACAAGATGAAGAAGCATAATCGTCAACGCTATCCAAGACGTCAAGTGATGTGATTTAGACATTTCTGTGTCCCGACATTTTATTGAAAGGGATCAAGACGAAGGACTATCCTAAATTTTTGACAAGTCAGTGAGCGGGTACCTTTCGTATCTCCACTGTTGAGGCTTATCGCGTTCTTATTTTTAAAAAACTACTATACAAAAATCATGAAACTTCTCATTAACTTGCACACAAGTGTAACATTTCACGTGAGCGAGCACTACCAGTAATCAAAGGATCTTGAACATTCACAAACGTACTCAAGAGTGGTACCTCATTTTCTGTCAAATCTAACAAAAAGGGATGCAAAAGAGCTAATATTTGCCAACAGCTGCTGTTTGTCCCTGAACGAGAAGGAGATACATTCCTTGTGAATACTCTGGCAGGTAATGAAAACTGAGTCGATCATTGTGAGGCAGGAGAATACAAATGGAGTTAATCACAGACTATCTCTGGAGGAAAAAAAAAAGGCTGCATCATCAGCGGTTACATTTATGCCTACATTTGCTTTGCACGTTAAAGATGTGGAGTATATGGAGTTTCTGACTGAAAATATCATAATATCCGCTTAAAGGTGTTGTGAAACTGAAAGGTGTTTGAAAAACGTAGCCCACATTTCAGCATAGCAGTACCGGCCAGTGAGAAGTGGAGGAGATGAGTGTAGCACTGCATGGAACAGGCGTGTCTGCTCGAAGTAAGACAGAGTTTATGTCAGTTTGTGAGAGCGGAACAGAAACTCGGGAACTAAGAAGTGCTTTATGAATGTGCTATGTAGACCATTACCCCCAGCGTCGTGCGAGCGTATGAGTGTGTGTGTGTGTGAGAGAGAGAGAGAGAGAAGGAGAGAGAGAGAATTTTCAATGGGACTTCTATTGTATTTCCGTGTAAGAGAGAGAGAGAGAGAGCAGGAGAGAGAGAGAGAGATAATTTTCAATGGGACTTCTATTGTATTTCCGTGTAAAAGAGAGAGAGAAAGAGAGAAAATTTGCGATGAGAATTCTATTTCCGTGTTTGTGTGTTTGTATGAGAGGGAGAGAGAGAGAGAGAGAGAGAGAATTTGCAAAGAGACTTCTAGTTCTGTTGCAACAGTATTTCAAATTATTTCATACTAATATAACAATATGTCAAAGTAACTTGACACTTTATATGAAGAACTGACAGATGTACTTGAAATGCTATCCGAAGTTACAAACCAAATACAGAACAAAAGAAACAAAGAATACATTTCATAATTTCCTAAGATCAGTTTAGTCCTTAGTTTAGGGTTGACGACATCATTAAAAAAGACAGACGTGTCACAGTATCCGAAATCGCTGTAAATCTTGGAATAGGACACAGTGCAGTACAGGAAAAGATTGAAACCCCAGGCTATAGAAAAGTTTGTGCCCGCTGGGTCCCACAAGTGAGAATGTCCAGAAAGCAGTGCGTGTGTGCCTTCGGTCAGCTGGAACAGAATTCTACCGGGAGGGTATTTTCAAACTTGCGCAGCGATAGGGAAAAATGTGTGCAGAGAAATGGAGATTATGTTGAAAAGTGAAGAAAAGGGTGCAGTTAAGGTGATACATTTATATTTTCTCTATCTATAAATTCTGATTTTTAAAACAATTTTTCTCACGACCTTCGATATGACCCTCGTATCTTGTCATTTTTCTTTCCCTTACACTTAAAGTGCTTCATCTATTATTTTTCAAAGTCCTATTCTTACAGCACTGTACTGAATCACCGTACTAAAAGTGCATCATAAATACTGCATTAGATATGAGACCCTTGAACAAGGGCTGAACCGCATTTGTGGAAGCATTTACAAACCAACATTTTTTTTAATGTGAACAACTTATATGAAAACAAATAATGATTGTAGAAAGTCGAATTAGGCTATGCCGAGTCATTCTGGGTGAATGTGAACATGCTTCTGCACATACGGCATCATTTATAAGATGCATCGACCATGTGAAAATTAACTGCAACACGTGCTAATGGACGGTGTAAGATATGAAACTACTTGAAGCATACGATGCACTTTCAGCAGAGAGGAAAAGGTGATTAACTTTTAAAAATATTTTTCATTTTAAAAAAAAAACCAATTCCATGAATCACTCGGGCATCTACAGCTTCAGAAAGCCACCAAGCAATGCTAGACGGCGCACACTAGGAGGACAAGAACATCTGAGAGTCGGTCTATAGTTCCATTTTTTTTATTGACTCACCATTTAGTCCAGACTTACGCAGTCTGACATTCATCTACCTCAGAATATACCACGGGTGATTGATAAGTTCTCGACATAAGGTATGACGGATTATTTGTGGACAACCTTTTTTGGGTTATTTCTCAGCTAGTCCCCTTGCAAGTTTATGCACTTAGTCCAGCGATCCTGGAGCATACGGATCCCTTCTTTGTAAAAGTCAGCATTTTGTGCCAGTAGAAAGTGATCTACAGCATGCATAACGTCATCATCGGAAGCAAATTTGCGACCACTGAGCTCCTTTTTGAGTTTGGTAAACAGGTTATAGTCTGAAGGGGCCAAATCTGGGGAATAAGGAGGATGTTCAAGAAATTGAAAGCCGCAATCATGAATGGCAGCCATTGCCACCGCCGACTGGTGAACTGGAGCATTGTCTTGATGAAAGATGACTCTTCTCGTCAATTTTCCTTGACGTTTTTCCTTCAGTTTGACCCGCACTTGCTTCGCAAGATTAGCGTAATAGGCCCCGGTGACTGTTCTGCCCTTTTGACTATAGTCTACTAATAGCACACTTTCTGAATCCCAAAAGATGGAAGTCATCACTTTGCCTGCAGACAGAACCATCCTTGCTTTCTTTGGAGGAGGGGATCCATGATGTTTCCACTGCTTTGACTGTTCTTTGGTTTCTGGTTAAAAATGATGAACCCAAGTCTCATCCTAAGTCACAAATTGCTGAAGAAACTTTTCAGGATCTGCAGAAAAATGGCCAAGATTGTCTCTTGACATGTTGAGACGCTGTCATTTGTGATCAGCTCCAAGAAGTTTCGGGATCCATCGAGCAGAGACCTTTGTCATTTGAAGATCATTGTGAATAATGGCATGAACAAGTTTCTGGGAGATACCCAACTCAATAGCAATGTACTGCTCAGTTAGTCGTTGATCCTCCGTTATCATGTCATGGATTCTGTCGGTGGTTACCGTTCTTGGTCTTCCTGGACGGGGATCATCTTCCAGACTCTCCCTTCCATGTTTGAATTGAGTTGTCTATGTCTTCACTGTGCTGTAAGAAGGGACACTCTCCCCTAGAATCTCCACCATATCCTCATGGATCTCCTTCGATGATAAGCTCTTGATGCAGAGGTAGCGAATGACTGCTCGGTGAGAAGTTTTATCCATTCTCTCAGTTTCTGCCACCCCTCAGTAGCCTGTAAAAAAAAAAATTGTTTTTAACCTGATCTACAAATGCACCTAATATCAACTGTGTGCTTCAAGTATTTGTACCTTATCCCGAGAACGTATCAATTACCCCTCGTATAATGAAATCAAAGATGGTACAAACCCCACAGTGCTATGTCTTTCTAACTGTCTATCTGTCTGTCTGTCTGTCTCTCTGCCTGCCTGTCTTTTGTATGTCTGTCTGTAACTATCACTTCAAGTTACGCCTGAATACTCCAAGTCGGTGTTGCAAACAAACAAAAAAATAAATAAATAAATAAACAGAAAAGAAATTGTGTTAACGCGTGCTTATATTATTTTTTTTTCTTGAAACAAGCTGCATCAAAGCACATCTTAAGCAAGTATAATATACTCGTACACAAAACTACACTTTATTACTATATGTAACTTGCAGGCAACAATAACATTTCATTCAGTGCACTATACATATAATATCTGGAATATAAGCTTTCTGTTTCTTTTATACATTTCAGTTGAGTAATTAAAACGATAGCAATAAATATACAATGACAAAGCCACAGAAATTGTAGATCAATGTGAACACTGACGGATGATACTTAACATGATTTTGCATGATCGTATCGGGTACTTTAAGATAACACTGAATAATTATCAGACGTTTTACACAGCAGGCTCCAAACTGGTCAGAATGTTAAGAATTTTTTCTTCGGAAACACAATTAAAACGCTAATTACTATAGTTTTGTTCACGCTTTTATAGATACTCTTTTGCTCGAAACTTGTCTTCCGTTCTAGTAAACATCTGGAGAAAATAAATGGAGATGCTCAAAGGCTGGAGCGGAAAAGCTTGTTTCATCAATCCCAGCTGAATACCGGAACCTGATATTTGCCCAGAGAGTAGTGATGGTAAAGCTAAGACTGCGCATCTTACTCGAAGAACAGTCTAACCCCAAGTATACGGAAAGATTATAATCCTTCAGTCTTTTCTGAGGCACATTCCCATGAAATTATTTCTTTAACTCTGAGTGAATTAAACTTGGTCTTCTATCGTGTTGTTTGTCCGATCCAGGGTCAATCCGGTGAAATATGAACGCCTGATAAGGTTGAGAACCTGTTGCCTGAACCTCTTCGTACTGACGAGGTAAATGAAGAAATTCACAGCGTGAGAAAGTGTAACGAATCCCGTTGCTATGGCAAACGCCAGATCCCAGTATAATTTGTTAAGCTGTGAAGGGTAAATCAGGCCACTCGCGTCGGCGGCGATAACGACGCACAAAGGAAGAGTCAGAATGACGAAGGTGATGGAAGCGAAGAAAAGCATGGCGGTGATGCTCCGCTCCATTTTCGCCTGATCTTCAAGTCTGCGTTTTGTCAGTGCCGCAGCCCTGGACCCGTCATCTCCACCAAATATAGAATTTCTGGCTTTCTGGATTTTCTTTAAAGCTCTCCAAATGATTAAGACCATAAGGAGCAGGAGAAGTGAAGGTAGGTAGCTGTAGAGCGTGTTTGTAACGTGCAGCCATTTGCTGTAGAATTCATACTGAGAAGTGCCACACTGGTTGGGCCATGCCGTGATCATCCATAAGTTAACGGAAGCAAAGAGAAGAATAACAATTGCTAAAATCATCGCGCTTTGATGTCCACGTCTCATTGTACAATAATAGTTTTTCTTTAACGGGAACACAACAGTAACTAGACGTTCAAAGCAAATAAATACAAGAACCCAGTTAGCGTATATGGCAGTGAAATCTGTAGCCGTCATTATCACTTTGCAGCTGGCGTCATTGAAGGCTTTGAATGTGACCATTGCAACACTGATTGCCTTCGTTATAACGGCCAGTAAGTCGGAGAGCGAAAGAAGCGCCAGGTAGAAAGTGCCAACACTCTTGGGAAATGTTAAGATGGTTAACAGTGCCAGGATGTTTCCTGGAACACCAACAGCCAGGGTAGACCAGAACCCGACACGCCTGACTGTCAAAACAACGAGGCAGATGTCGAGCATTTTCCTCACTTCCGACCTGGAGTATCCATGCTGAGTCTGGTTAGGGAAGTTCGGGCTGAGAATCATGTCACAGTCGAAAGGAGAAGCAGACACGTTCTCTCTGTACATCCCATCCACAGAGATAATCGGATGTGATGTGTTCATTAAAGGTGATTCACTCAACGTTATAATTTCCATTTGTGGGTGCACAAATTCAAAAGCTGTTTTATAAAATCACGATGATTTTCATCAGCCAGAGGTAACATGCTATTTTTCGTGTATCTGACATCTTCATGTAAAGGTATCTACTCAACAAAACAACATTCGTCGCAAAAATAATGGCCTCCGAAATTCAGAAAGATCTACTTCCCAGAAAACAATAAGAAATGATTATCTCCCTTGTGATCGGCTCTACAGCATAGTCTCCTTTTGCTTGACAAGCAATCCTCTTTGAAATCTCCAGGCAGGTATACATTCAGCGATTTACTTGTCTTCATGTTTCCTTATTTTAGTCCGACCTCTCCGTCAAGCTGAAGAATAAGAAGAAGAAAAATGAACAATTGCTGAAGAGAATATATCAAGAAAAAGTCAAAGAGGTGCTCACTCTTCTGTAGGTAAAGAATGCAAATATATCTTCGTGAAGAAGAAACTGTTAAGCAGAAACAGCGAGAAATGAGCAGAGTGCCAAAAATTTTCTTTCTTTTTACGTTGGATTTTTTTTTCTATTAACGACTCGGGGTTTTGTTGCTTTTTTAAAATTCTACAAATCTTTCTGCGCACGAGTCCGTACTTGTCTTTTATAAAGAACTCTTTCAGGCATTTATCTAATTAGCAAAAAAATAAATAAATAAATAAATAAAAAATAAAAACACTATTCAAGTTCATGCGACTTTTAGCTTCTAAATTCATGTGCGCTACCACAAAATGAAACTCCAGAGTGAAGGGGTCTTATGTTGTACTTTAGGTAAGAGCTGGCCTAGTAGGTTTACATTTCACCTCTGCAGCGGTGGTCTCAATGCTACTAAGTTTTTCTAGGCTCAGAACCTGAAGTGTAAGCCCTACTCTGGTATAAGCTTTATCCGTTTAATCCTCTTTACTAGCAACCTTCTTCAAAATTAAATTCTTGTAGTATGGATATATTTGGTGTGTGTGTGTGTGTGTTTGTGTGTGTGTGTGTGTGTGTCCCCATGATATTTGAAGGACTCTTCTGTAGCCTTTACATTCAAAGGCATTTATGTGTTTCTCAGTTGTTTTGTTAAGTGTCCAGGTCTCACAGACATATGTTGTAATGGGAAAGATGCATTCCCTTAAAAATCTTATTTTCGTATCTCTGTCTGTTCCTCTCCACAGTTTCTTTATTAGTTTTACTTTCTGAGGAGCGACAGATGTCCTCCATTTAATTTCCTTCATTGTAATTATTCTCATTCAAAGCTAAGTTTTAAAAAAAAAAGTAACACACATATTTTTAAATACCGTAAAATATAGAAATATGATTAAACACTCTTCGCAAGTTTTCCTCTCCTCACCATGTTCAGTGCAGGTCTTTCACCTCTTCACTAATGCTTGGATTTCCAGATGGAAAAAAATGTTCTGACTGATTGTGTAGCCAGCCCCTACGAAATGCTTCTTTTATCTCATCATCCATACTGAATTTCTTCCCACCTAACGCCTCCTTGATGGACTCAAACATATGATAATCACACGGTACGACATCGGGTGAATATGCGGGTTGAGGAAGACACTTAGATCAGTAATATGATGAGTCTTTGGATAAGCTGTGTGAGGCCGAGCAGTATCATTCTGTAAAACACTCCAGAAATGAGCAAACCGAGATGTTTTGACCTGATTTATGGATTTCACCTGGTTCTCAAGCAGATCATAGTATGCTTTGGTGCTGAGAGTGGTTCCTCGGGTTTAGGTTTACAGCACCAGAAAAGCATGTTACAAATATGGACAAAGCTACTAATGCTTTTACTAGCAGAACGTAAAGTGACATATGTTAGATTAAAGCTTATGTTATGGCCATTTGTTGATGGACATATGTTGGTCACTTGATGAGAAGAAATGATCAGAGAATCCCAAAACAAGCTATCAAGTGGAACACAACAGGCCAAAGTAAAAAAGAGGTAGACCGCGTGAAACTCTGAAGAGGGCATTGTTAAGAGAGGCCAAATTAACAGGCATAAAATCCTTTGATGAGGTTGAAAGACTCGCCGAAGACAGGAAAAATTGGCGTACTACTTTGCGAGCCCTATGTGACGTTTAACGGCACGGGAAGGATATAAGATATAAGATATAAGATATGGCCATTTGAGAAAGTTGTCCGAGGCATTTATGACAGATTTGTGTAGTGTTTCAGTTACTTTAGTTAAGAATCTTTGAGTTGAACGGTGAAATTAGTTAAATATCCTTTCATTGTTTCTATGACCTTTCTCCTTAACTTTCCCAGTTATCTGTAGTTCTGTCGTATCGTTTATTGATAAACAGTTCAACGTGAAACAACCACTATACTGAGATCCGCTATCATTATCATCATCATGTGCCGTCTTCAAAACGAAGGTTGGCGGTAATGAATCTCCAGTTTCCTCTCTCCATGGCCTTGACATATTATTATTATGTACTCATCCAGATTGTATCCTACCCACATGTTCCAGTCTACATGTCAGTCTAACTTTCGATCTTTTTTTTTTACTTCCGCCTTGGAAGGCCTTCAGGATATTGTTATGTCTTTTGATATGGCCAGAGTATTTTGTTTTTCCTTGATCTTTATTTCTTTGAGAAGTTCACATTGCACTTGTAGTTGTTCTAATAATTCTGCATTTGTTCTATGCATTCTCCATCATCATCATCATCATCATCATCATCATCATCAGGTGCCGTGCCGACTGGCGTTGGCTATTATGCTTCTCCAGAGCACACGATCCTTCTTGCAGGCCATCAGCTCAGTTGGTGATCTCCTCTCACACCATCTTATCAGACTGTTCAGTATCATATCTCTTGGTCTTCCATTCTCCATGATATATGACCTAATTGTCTATAGATTCACATTCCTGCTACCATCTATCATCTGACTTTGTGCTTAAGGTCAAAGCTTCTGATTCGTACAGTAAAACAGAATAGATAATATCATTTTACATATTTTTTTTAATGGGGCAGATTTCTAGATAACAGCATTGTCTTCATGGTGTTGACTGTGTGTTTTTTTCTTAATTTCTATTCTCTTCTATATCTCCGTCTCACATCTCCCATCCTCGGTTAGTGTAAGCCCTAAGTAGCTGTGACCTGTCAGTTTATCTAGTTTCTCGTTGTTTATGATTATATTCATCTGTGGCTTTAGGTTCTCTTCCTACTGAACACCATTACTTTGGCCTTCTTGATACTGACCTTCAGTCCTCATTCTTGGCTTCTCTTCTTTATCTTATCTAGTAATTTCTGTAGTTTTTTGTTGTTTTTTTTTTGGATTCTCTAAAGTGCACTATAATTGTAATGGACGATTAAATTATTGTAGTTATGACAGCAAATTGTATACAGCAGCAAATACTTTGGTCATTTGTTCTAATTTGTTCTAACTCAGCCAGCAATTATTACTACTTACCTTTACTCCAGTACTGGAAAATAAAATCCACTTTTACTTGTTTCTTTCCTGCGATGGTTATGGAATTTTTAAAAAAAATCATTCCTAAACATAATCTCCTTGAAAATCTATTTTACAAATAACACAATTTTAAATAAATGTTAAATTCTAAATAATAAAATTAACGCGTCAAAATAGAATAATTTTTAGTACCGTAATGGAAAGTTTCTTTTCAAATATATAAATGAATATTTATAAGGCAGCAATGCGTGCTTAAAAAAGTGTCTGTGGACAATAAAACACAGGAATGTAGTTAACAAACAAAGGAAATTGGTGTTCCAGGTATCTTCTATGTAGATTAGCTCCACGGAACCTGGAGCCTACGCAGTGCGCAGAGAGATATTGTTTTCTATACACAAGCTAGAATCTTAACCGCATGCGGGCTCAGTCGCCAAACCGCTGCCACGAGATGAGGAGCAACGTCACGCGATGAACCCTTGTGGGGCTGTAGGGATCACAGAAGAGCAAACGCAGCTTCCAATTGGCTCCATTTCTTTGCTAGTGTCCCAGGAGATTGCTTCTGCCGTCAAATATGGAGGGGTCAGATTTCAAGATCTACGATAGATATAGGAATGTTTCTGACGAATAAATACTTTACGTCATTTTCCTACATTTGATGAGGCGTATCTCTCCCTCCCTCTCTCTCTTAAGCTACTCTTACAGACACCGAATACAATTAATATTAACATTGTTAATTAACATTGTTTTCTGAATAGTCCCGAAAATTTTGTTTAGTAGATAGTCATTTATAATGTATGTAGTTACATCTGTACTGAGTGAATGTTTAAGAGCGAAACGTAAATGTTATATTTTATTTTATGTCTCTCAGCTCCAATGTTAGTTATGTTTGTTACATGAACAGCATATTTGTAGAAAGTCTGAAATAGAGTGAAAGATGTATGATAAAGGGCAGAATGTCAGACGGGCCTGCGTGCCCAATTCTTAACCCTTTTGAAATAAAGATCAATCAATCAATCCCTCTCTCACTTTCTCTCTCTTTCTCTCCTCTCTCTCTCCTCTCTCTCTCTCTCTCTCTCACGCACGTACACACAGAAGCACCACACATGAAAGTAATATTTAGGCAGTGCCAAAACACACACTTCCCTAGTCTTGGCAGAACTAGTGTAAAACACGAACGAGAGAAACATTACACCGAGGAAAACGAGGGAAGTGATTATAGAACATTACACCGAGGAAAACGAGGAAAGTGATTATAGAACGAGAGAAACATTACACCGAGGAAAACGAGGAAAGTGATTATAGAACGAGAGAAACATTACACCGAGGAAAACGAAGGAAGTGATTATAGAACTAGAGAAACATTACACCGAGGAAAACGAGGAAAGTGATTATAGAACGAGAGAAACATTACACCGAGGAAAACGAGGAAAGTGATTATAGAACGAGAGAAACATTACACCGAGGAAAACGAGGGAAGTGATTATAGAACGAGAGAAACATTACACCGAGGAAAACGAGGGAAGTGATTATAGAAAAACGAGTAACCAAAAAAAAAAAAAACAGAAGGAGAAATGGAAGGGGAGTGAAATAGAGTTTTATATGAAAGACACAAGAAATAGATACGTGAAAGACACAGGAAATAGATACGTGAAAGACACAGGAAATAGATACGTGAAAGACACAGAAAATAGATACGTGAAAGACACAGGAAATAGATATGTGAAAGACACAGGAAATAGATACGTGAAAGACACAGGAAATAGATACGTGAAAGACACAGGAAATAGATACGTGAAAGACACAGGAAATAGATACGTGAAAGACACAGGAAATAGATACGTGAAAGACACAGGAAATAGATACGTGAAAGACACAGGAAATAGATACGTGAAAGACACAGGAAATAGATACGTGAAAGACACAGGAAATAGATACGTGAAAGACACAGGAAATAGATATGTGAAAGACACAGGAAATAGATACGTGAAAGACACAGGAAATAGATACGTGAAAGACAAAGAAACTGGATCCAGCAGAATTGGACGAATGAAAACAAAATCTGATTTTGAATGGAATAAATAGTGAAAGTTAAGCTGAAAATTAATACAAATTTGTATTTAATTTTTTTTAAAAATCAGGAAGAGTTGAAGTAGATTTAAGAACGAAGACTTAACAAAAGAAGATTTAACAGCGAAGATTTAACGAAAGAGAAACCAGAGAGGCAAAATATGCCAGACGAATATAGCGAAAATATTCAGGCAAGTATCAAGGGAAATAGATACAAAACACGGAAGATTAATTCTAAGTTTCCTGCATAAAAAATCAACTTACTATTTACGCCGATACGAATGGATTTAAGAGTCAGTCTCTGGGGGAAACAATTAAGGAAATATGATAAAAGTGGACTCTCGATGAATCATCACAAGATATGAAGATAATGCTACCCTAGTTCTCTTGTATGACCAAAACGTAGCATAACAATATAGACTTACTTCCCCTTGTTTGAAATGGATGTTTTCCAGTATCACTTCTCAAGGTAGCTGGGGTTTTTTTTCATTCCTGGTATTATTATTATTATTATTTGAATGGCTGTTTAGAACCGGCTTGCTTGTCTTTTCTTCTTGCCTTTATTTACAACTAGCTTTAGATTTTTTTTTTCATCTCGTCCACTTTCTCCTAGTCTCGAACATTTTTTTTTTTGGCACTGTGTTCCTTGATACATATTTGTTATTTACTGCTTGTTTCTCATTGCCTCGTACATATTTGTTATTTACTGTTTGTTTCTCATTGTCTCGCACATATTTGTTATTTACTGCTTGTTTCTCATTGTCTCGCACATATTTGTTATTTACTGCTTGTTTCTCATTGTCTCGTACATTAATGATTTTTATGTTCCGTGTTCCGGCGGCCTGGGTGGCTGAGTGGTAAGGCGAACGGTTAACTAATCCTGTAGTAGCGGGTTCAAGGCCCAGAAGGGTGGAAATATTTTTCGGGTACAACCATAGCAAAAAAGTCTCCGGGGTCCACTTAAACTGTAAAACTGGGTACCAGAGAAACCTGGGAAGGTAAACGCGGCCGGACGTAACACGGACCACATCACACATTCATGTGCTGAAGGTCTTGGAAATAAGGGCCTAACACTGTATTGCCAATATGCCTTTGCGACCTGGAAATGGGAAATAAATGTTACCCCCTTTTTTTTACCTTTTTCTGTTCTGTGACACATATTTGTTATTTACTGCCTATTTCTCTTTGTCTCATACATTAATAATTCTTATACACTGTGTTATATGACACATATTTGTTATTTACTGCCTATTTCTCTTTGTCTCATACATTAATAATTCTTATACACTGTGTTATATGACACATATTTGTTATTTACTGCCTATTTCTCTTTGTCTCATACATTAATAATTCTTATACATGTGTTCTATGGCACATATTTGTTATTTACTGCCAGTTCATTAAGATTAATTTAGATTTCTTTCAGTTAATTCGTGCACTGTACACAAGTTAAACAGATGATGTTAATCTCGTTTTTTTTTTCTCTGCGTTTTTAAAGGCAGTAGTGTCATTACTGGAAATAAAAAAAACTAAGCATAAATAAGAAAATCAGGATATTTAAGAGTAATGTTCTAAGTGTACTACTCTATGGAAGTGAATGCTGGAAAATCACCAAAACCATAGAAAACAAGTTGAATTCTTTCCAGACTAAATGTTTAAGAAGAATTAGAAAAATATTTTGGCCAAACACCATAAGAAATAACATCTTATTAGCAGAAATGCAGATGAAACCACTGACAACAATTATTGAAGAAAGACGCTGGCGATGGTTGGGACATGTGCTCCGAATGACTGACAACTCACTACCAAAAATAGCACTAAGATGGACACCACAGGGGAGCAGAAGTAAGGGTAGACCAAAAGAGACATGGAGAAGAACAACAGAAAGGATGTTGAGCAATAGAGGGCTCACCTGGGCAAGAGCAGAAAAAAAGGCGAAGGACAGGCATTTGTGGAAAACCCTTGCGGAAGCCCCATGTGCCCTGGGCACTTAAGGTTCAGAGAGAGAGAGTGTCATTATTCGAGAAGTGTAACAGTTTCGTCTTTTAAATCGTGAAACCCAGTTTAAAACTATTGCCTAGTTAGATCAAGATTGTATTCTCTTCACTGGCTTGGAACCGGGTATGACGGAGCTAAAAAAAACTTTCATGAACGCATGATCGCGAAGTGAAAAGCTCAAGATAATGAAAATGGTGCAAAAAAAAAAGAAAACGAAAGCAGCAAGTGGAACATAAAAGCTGATCTTCAATCATGTCATGGCAGGAACGTAAAGCGAAAATCATTTCCACATTTTTATAGCAGTAACGATCTAAGCTAAATGCGAGAACTTTTTACAGTTCATTCTGTCTATGTTCATATGTTTATGTATGTGTGTACGTATGGAGGAAAAAAAGGGGGGGGGGGGGCATGGATAAATAGAATAGATGGTTAAAAGAATACTATTGTAAATGAAGGATGGATCATTTTAACATTTCTAGTTATTATGGATGGTTTGTATTAACATGCAAAGACTTATTTTTAGAAAACCATATATATATATATATTATATATATATATATATTCATTCATTCATTCATTCATTCATTTGCATGTCCCTTGCGGAACTTTGCCTCCCAAACAGCACTCCTGTAGGCATCCCAATTGTGAACAATATGGCCTGCTGCTGATGCATCTATTTGCAGATTATCGATGATGTCGTGCAGCCATCTTCGCCTTGGTCTTCTTCTCTTTCTTTTTCCCATTATGTACCCTTCCAAGAATATCACGACATTTAATGTATCCAAGATATTTAAGTTTTCTCTCTTTAATACTCTTTACTAGCCAGCTTTCTTCAATATTTAGTTCTTGTAGTTTGGATATATTTGTTCTTTTTTGTGTCCATGATATTTGAAGAACTCTTCTGTAGCATTTACATTCAAAGGCATTTATGTGTTTCTCAGCTGTTTTGTTAAGTGTCCAGGTCTCACAGGCATATGTTGAGATGGGAAAGATGCATGCCCTTAAAGATATTATTTTTGTGGTTCTGTCTGTCCTCTCCACAGATTCTTTAGTTGTTTTACTTTCTGAAGAGCGATAGATGTACTCCTTTTAATTTCCCTCATTGTATCTCCATTATTAGTTAGCAGTGATCCAAGATATTAAAAACTCTTAACTTCTTCCAGTTTTTCCTCATTGATACATATATCAGCTGCCTTATTTGCTGTGTCAGTTGTCATCAATTTAGTTTTATTTGCATTAACATAGAGGTTTTGCTCTCCGCTGTTCTTACGGACTGACATAGTTATTTTTTCCATTCCTCTGTGTGTTGTGGACAGTATCACTGTGTCAACAGCATATCTAATCTCTGGTATTTCATAATCTCCAATTGTTATGGCATCGTAATATTCTTTGTCTACATCTTCTCTAACATTCCTCATTATATTTTCAGTATACAAATTAAATAAGTAAGGCGACAATATGCACCCCTGACGGACCCCTTGTTTTATGTCAAACCAAGTTGTTGTTTCACCATTTATTCTTACTGCTGCTTGTTGGTCTGGATACAGCAGTGATGTTAATTGTATCAAACGTGTTGGAAATTCCATTTTTTCCATTATTTCCCAACGTTTCTGGTGTTGTACACAGTTAAATGCCTTTGAGTAGTCTATAAAGATAAATATAGATTCACATTTAACTCTCTGCATTTCTCTATTATTAATCTTATATTGAATATATGATCTCTTGATCCTCTCCCTTGACTGAAACCAGCTTGGACCATATTGACCTCTACTTCAATTTCTTATGAAGTCTACCCATTATGATTTTTAACAGAATTTTACTGGCATAATTAATCAGGGCATCAGTTCTGTAGTTTGTGCATAATTTCAGGTTACCATTTTTTTGGCAGTGGTATGAATACAGTTCTTTTCCATTCTTTTGGCCAAATACCTGAATGCCATATCTTTTTACATAGTGCATGATAGATTGTTGCACGTTTCTTTTCTCCTGCTTTAATTTCCTGGTGATTTACCATTTTATTTTTCAGATTCTTTATTGCCCATAAAACTTATTCTGTTGTTGGTTCGGGTTCTTTCTCCTCCAATAACAATTCACACTGTTGATTTCTGCTTTCACAATCAGTTGTTTCATACTAACCTCTGCAATATTCCTTCCATCTTTCTATAATTTCCTCTGTCTCTCTTAAGGTATTCCCCATCTCATCACAAATTACATTTAGCTTAGGTGTGACATTTCTCGTCAATGTCTTCATTTCTTTAAACATTTCACTATCTCTTCCACACTTCTGATGTCCTTCTATTCTTTCGCAACAATCTTTTATGTATTGTTTTTTTTTTGTCGTTTCTTATATTTCTTCTTACTTCTTTTGTTAAAGATTTATATTCCTCTTTGTTGTTGTTTGTCACTTTCCATTGTGTCGTCATTTCTCTACGTTGTTTTATCAGTTCTAGTGTGCCTGCTGTAATCCATCCATTCTTTTGTGTTTTCTCTACTGGAACCATGTCTTTAGCTGTTGTTATTAAGATATCTCTGGCCAGCGTAGCCAATTCATCTGGTATCCTCTCCTCCTGTACATCCATCAGGATTTCGAAACAGTTCTTCACTTCTATACCGTATTGTTCTGGTATTTTTTAAGATCAAAGCGGAGTGGTCTTGATCCCATAACTGTCTTTTTTATCTGTATCTTCATGTCTGCTATTAATAACTCATGGTCCGTGTCACAATTAGCACCTGGTAAAATTTTTGCCGATGTTATACTTGATCTCCACCTTCTTTGCACTAAAATGTAATCTATTGGATTCCTGCTTTTCCCATCAGGTGATGTCCATGTGTAAAGTCTTCTTGGATGTTGTTTAAAAAGTATGTTAGCGATCATTAGCTCATTTTCCATGCAAAAAGCCATTAGATTGTCTCTTGCTTCATTTCTATGCCCTATGCTAAATGTTCCTACAACATGTGCTTCATCTTCTGCTCTTTCTGTACCAATCTTTGCATTAAAATTCCCCATTATTTTTCCAATATCATTTTTCCGTACCTGGTCTATCGTCGTTTGCAGTGTGTTATAAAAGTCTTCTACTTCCTCTTCTTCAAGCTGCTGATGTAGGTGCATATATCTGGATATTGTTACATTCCTAGGAGTGCCCTTAAGTCTGATTGTGAGGATTCTATCACTTACTGGATTGTAACCTAGCAATGCTTTTGATGTATATATAACGTGTATCACAGGTTTTCTTTACACACTTTTTATTACGTTCTGTTACATAGTCAGAGCAAATAAAACAAATGTATTACTTTATTAGTTATTGCTGTCTGTGGAAAATATACGAAATGTAAATGATACTTTGTGCGCAAGTAAATACATGAAAAACATCAATAATTTATCTGTGTATGCAAATAATCAAAAGGATAATTTTAGAAACCGCCGACAGTTAAAAGTGAGGCCGAATAGATCAACAAAAATGTCGTTCGTGATTCGGCGTTTATTAGAGGCCAGTGTCTATTCACGGCAGGCGTCTATTCGCAGACTGTTATTAACCTATACCGTAGTCTTTCCATAGATCCAGCGTTTATACGAAGCATCCGTTTATTCATTTGAAACATGACTCCGTAATCACCACCCCCCCAACCCAACCCCCTTCTGGCGTTTAACTGAGGTAGGTGACTTTTTCAGACCCGGCATTTAATCAAAGAAGTGCGGTGTGTGTATGTGTGGGTGTGGGTGTATATGTGTTTCTTCGACTGCAAAATGTTTGTATTTTTTGTGATATTTTTGTTCTATATCACTTACATGTTTTGTCATTTTATCTTTTTTAAAGCTTATTCTGTAATGGTATTCTTATGCGAGTGATAGAAAATGTTATATTAATTGCTCCATCTTGTAAATGTAATATTTGTTTATTATATTAAGCACCATTTTGTGGTCTATGCACTCTGTGATCCGTGCTGCTTGAGAGGCCAGACATGTAGAGGGTGGCTTCCTGTGACCTTCACTCAGTGGGTGGCTTCCTGCGACTTTCACTCAGTGGATGGCTTCCTGCGACTTTCACTCAGTGTATGACTTCTGCTTTAACTTCCTGCCTTCTTCTTCGCCCTCTTCATCATTTCTTTTTGCCTAAGAACTTACAAATATATTACCTCTAATATAACAATACTTCTGTGTTAAGTTACCTGTGTTATTATGAATACCTCACCTGACCCCACTTCTAGTGTTATCAGATCTAAATATTTTTATTTGACTTTTTGGGGTTTTTGTTGTTGTTGTTGTTTTTTTTTTTTTTTTTGCTCTACCCTCAATACATATTATTTTAAAATTATGTTTGAAGTTACATTATTACGTAAGAATTTTTTATATTTTTCCTTTTTCAATCTGCATATCAGATATTTTATTTATATTTAGCTTTTATTTTTTTTCTCATCGACACACAACATATAAGCAACTGCAAAATTTGCGGTGGTAATAGTTGTATTAGTTGCTAGACTAAAAATGGCACTTGAAATCTTTGAGACCGCAGCAGAAGCACATAGTACAAAAGTTTGAAAGCTACCAACAAATATAGAAGAGGATGATGCTGACGATGTGCATATGCAGTCAGGAAGAAAAGATACCACGACCTGCCATAATCTTTCACGTCTGTCTTCAAGACAGGCTGTTCTCTTGCTAGCCTCGTGCTAGATCCACGTAGTCATGGTTGAAAGCACACAAATGTTCCGATAAATCAAGACCACAGCCCTCCAAAATTGTTTTTAATATCTAGCTGAACTGGAAACTGTATCAGGTAAGTCTAGGAACATATAAACGACTCTACATAACAAAAATAAATAAATAATAAATAGAAAGAGAGGATGATATTTTAAGTGAAACATTAATTTTTTAAAATATGTTTTTAAATATAATGTGTTTTTATAGCTTAAAGGTAGTGAAGATTTTTTTTATAATAAACTTCAAACGTTTACGTTTAGTTTTCTTTTATAATTTTTTTATTCTATCTTTGGATTAGGTTTGTTAGAATCGTTGACTTCAAAGAGCGTAGAAGCGGCACTGTCGTAGTGAACTAACGTTCAAGAATATATAATTTGTCGAAAACTGGCAACAGTATTGCTGCAATCGACCCAGATGAGCACCTTTGTCGAAAACCGGCAACAGTATTGCTGCAATCGACCCAAATGAGCACCTTTGTCGAAAACCGGCAACAGTATTGCTGTGATCAATTCAAATGAGCACTTTTGACGAAAACCGGCAACAGTATTTCTGCGATCAACCCAAATGAGCAACTTGTTAACGAAAATACACGTTTAATGGAGACTGCCAGTGCGTTGGAGAACACATACCAGAACAACAGCTTCATCAGAGTACAACGAAAATGCTGCTGTCAGTGTTTTAAAGGGTAAATAGATATTCACGTACATACCAGTCCCGAATATGAGCGTATGCCCGAGTTCAGGCTTATAAACTTGTAAAGTTCATTGCGAAAAAGCATAATCCCAAACGATGAACTCTCAGTTGGATCTTTCTTAATTTAGCCTTCAGGATAGTTAGAAGGGTATTCGTGTAATGACTGCATGTCATATCCAAGAACACACTGCTGGCGATATTCTTCGGCTGCAGCTCGTGGGGTGAAACTCCTCCCGGCCAATGAAGAAAATGCGAGTAGGATTGCCGTGTAGCGCCGCTGTGGAAAAGGTGATGGAAAGGATAAAGTGAAGTATGATCGGTATGTCCAGTAGTCTCGTGGCGAGAGCTACTCATACCACGGCACCTTTGCTCTGGAGGCCGGCCACGTCCTATATACACCCATAACTGTGAAATATCCCTAAACCGGCTTAACTCAGGGGTGAAACGTGATAACTACTCATGTCACGGTACCTCCGCTCTAGAGGTTGGTCACGTCCTAATACCCCCATACTGAGATAATAAGCCTAAACCGGCTTAACCCAGGGGTGAAACTTACTAGTGGCGAGGATTCATCCTCCTGGACAAAAGCTCCGTCCTGGTTACAACTAGGAAGGATAGCGGTCACGACTACAAAATGCTGAAGTCAGAGACACTGGATCAGTGCAGTCTAGACAACCACCTCTCACCCAACGGGGATATATGCGTATCCTATTCACGCTGAGGTTTTCCGGTGAGAAAGTCCAACGCTGTTCTGGATGGGCAACCACCTCTCACCCAGCGGGGATATGCTGATATCCAAAACACGTCGAGGTTTTCCGGTAAGAAAGTCCAACTATAGATTAAACTGGTCCAACGAAACCACGGTGTCACGCAATCCCGCTTCTGTGACCCCCCCCCCCCCAGAGAATACAGGCCCAAGCCCCGCGATACTCTGAACCTCTTGTGGTCCTCTTGGAGATCTCTTGTGGTCCTCTCGAGAATCTCTTGTGGTCCTCTCTGGGACCACAGGATCTCTTGTGGTCCCATCAAGGACCACAGGACTAAATTCAGCAGGATCACGGGGCAGTCTTGGTGGTAGAAGCGAACGAAGAAGAAGAAGAAGAAGAAGAAGAAGAAGAAGAGGAAGAAGAAGAAGAAGAAGATATCCAAGAACTTTTGGAAGGCGAACCTTGGACGACTGAAATATTCGACGACAAGCGCACGTGCTCGTGGAAAACAGCATGAGAAACATTGCCACAGGTGCTTTATGTACTTAATTAATGTTACCATATGTTAAACAAAACATCGCGGAGGTCCGTGGAGTCTGCAAGCTCACATACTCATCCAAATTTAACCGGAGAAATCAAAGAAAAAATATTTCCCATGCTGTTTTTTGAGTACTGGTAAAAATGTATGATTTTTATGATAAATTTTAACCTTCTGAAAACGTGATTGGATAGTGCCAAACTCTTTTTTGTCTGTTGTTTTATTTTCTTTTATAAAGCACATACTGAACTTCTGTTTACCATATTATGACAGCTCTTAACTTTTGAGGTAATTTTTCTTAAAGACTAAGTTAATGCTTTTTGAAAACTTAATAACTAAACCATATCTCTTGTAATAACCCTACAATACGTATTCATTTTAACGTACTGTAAATTTTAATATTTATTTCTCAGCTTATAAAATTAGTTTTAAAATTTTGCTTTAAATAGATTTGTCACAAGCTGGGTTCATGTTCCAGCAGCGGTGAGAGTTTTTTCTGATACCACTACATCAAACGTAACTAATGAATAATGTATGAGAAGAGCTGGAGAGATAAAAAAAACTTGTCAAAATGATAAGAGAGAGAGACAATGTACTTTCATAGGACATGCAATGAGAAGAGGGGGCATTGAAAATATTATAACAACAGGAAAAATAGAAGGAAGAAGATCAAGAGGAAGACCAGGAGAAATGATACTGGACAGTCTGACGGGATGGTGTGAGAGGAGATCACCAACTGAACTGATGGCCTGCATGAAGGATCGTGTACTCAGGAGAAGCATAATAGCCAACGCCAGTCGGCACGGCACATGATGATGATGATGACTACATCAAAAAGAAAAAAAGGTCCAAGGGTCCACCCAGCCTCTAAAAATAGGATACTAGAGGAGGTAAATGCAGCCAGGTGTGATACTGACCATATCACACTTTCATGTTCCAAAGTTCTTGCAAGTATGGGCCGTATCCCTAATAGACAATGGAAAACACACACACACACACATACACACAAACATTTTATTCTGTGATATATGTTTGTCGCGAATGAACTCAGATTTCCATCAGATATTCTTACAAATCAGAGACCGAGACGTTTGATAATAAAAATAGGCAGGTTCATTTATTTAGATGCAAATCTGCACTGAACTGTTTGAACTCATCAAAATGATATCCGTGGGGGGGGGGGGGGGGGGGGGGCGCACAACAGCTTCGTACAAAAACTGTATGGACAGCTATTTCATTCTTGCTGGTGCAAGTCAATATTTATCTGTACCTATAACGTCTCTGTATATTTTATAACCGCGCCTTGTCTTCTGCATTCGGCATGATCATTGAAGAACACAGCATGAATTTTTAAAAACAAGGTCTGGGTAACTTCTGTATTTCCATTTTTTTTTTAAATGGTCAAAGCATAAGTTCTTCTTAGTCCCCCTCCCCGTGCGTTCATCTCAGGTATCTGGACTTGCAGATGTGGCGCTCTCCGTGAATCTCACCGTCAGCAGGATTCCTTCATTTGTTCCCCTCAGTTGTCCATCTGTACTATTCTCCTAGCACTGCAGATAATTGTATTTCAGTACTAAATCTGTAAAATGAAAAACCATGAACATCATTATCTTCGTATAACAGAAGGCCAGGTCTCTGCACATTAAGCATGGTTAGGCAAGAGACTATAATTAAAACAGGCGTCCAATACGTCGAACAAATCAAACAAAAACATCTACCCAGAACAGCTCTATCTTCACTTGAGGCAGGGATTCTTAGCCAGATGTATCTAAACCCCTTAGTGATACTGGTATGGTAACCAAAAGATGGGGGGGGGGGTGTGGGAATCTAAAGATGGAGGTATTGGAATCAAAATATGGAGGTACGGGGTCAAAATATGGGGGTACTGGAACAAAAAAGATGGTGGTATAGAAACCTGACGATGGGGTTATTGAAATCAAAAGATTGGGGTATGGGAACCAAACGATTGGTGGTAGGGAAACCAAGAGATTGGGTATTGAAATCAAAATATAGGAGCATGGGGCCAAAAGATGGGGGGGGGGGGGGTAATGGGAACCAGTAGATGGGAGTATAAACTCAATCTCGAAACAACACATGAAAAGGGGGGGGGGGGAAGACTAGTTAGAAGTTCCTTCCTTCTGTTCTGCTCCAGCCTATCCATATGTACAGTAAAGCCGAGCTACTGATATCTTTTAAAGTAAAGCCGAGCTACTGATATCTTTTAAAGTAAAGCCGAGCTACTGATATCTTTTAAAGTAAAGCCGAGCTACTGATATCTTTTAAAGTAAAGCCGAGCTACTGATATCTTTTGAAGTCAATCTGGTATTTAATAGGACTGGTTATGATGATTGTTTAACAGTGGCGAAAAGAGTATGGGCACATAGTGGACAACTCATAGAGGGTGTGAAGATATGTTGGTCCTCCATGAAGAGTTTGCTGTCCTAAAAAAACCCGACGTAATCTATCAACAAAAAGAGCAATAAAATATGTACCTGTATATGCGATAAAACCCTGCCATAGCTGTCTTATATTCTGGAGTGTTTGAAATTCTATCTTCGCAAATGCTCGAAACGGCACAACTGTCAAAATTCTCTTTATGTCATCTGTCGCCAAATATACGAGAACATTCAGTATAGAAAAACTCCGAAAACCAGAAGAATATTCGTTATTCTTTTCTCAGATATAAAAAATTGCCTGCCACGAACGAGGCTAAATCTCAACAAGAGAAGAAAGAAATTCGGTGAACAAAGAATAAATATTTCAGTAGTGTCTCCAGCATCTCCGCCCAGTCTCTCTGTGATTTATATTGCTGACCAAGAATTGCTGTCGTGACTGGTCCTAGCTACAATAACTTTACTTTAGGACAAGGGAAAAAAAAAGAAATGAACCTGTCATCATTCACACTTTCTCTCACTTCCACTCTATTAAATCACAATATCATGTACACACACATACACATTCTCTTTCTCTCAATCGCTCTGTCGCAACAATCTGTCATCTATCTACACCAGGCTTTCTCACCTGTGGGGATTGTGGTGGGCGGGGGAGGGGGTCTTACTGAAAGGAACTGGGATCAAAGACTGCCAGACTCAGACTGTTGGAATATTATATGCATATCTGGAAAGCAACTTCTGAGTCAGTCGGTGATGACATTCTGGCGTATGATGAAAAGGGCACATGGAGAAAATATCTGAGAACCACTGGTCTGTGATATCCCCCAGTCCTCCTATACCACATCACCCTATCATAAACGCTCTCTGTCTCTCTCATCTCTCTCTCTCTCTCTCTCTCTCTCTCTCAAATTGTAAACAAACCTTCTAGGGTAACTGAATCAACATTAATAGATAACATATATGTAGCTCACCCTGGAAACATTACTGAATGAAGATCGGGTTGTGGTCAACTCATTTGTTGCTGAGTGATCACTACCTGATCTTCTGTACTTGGTCACATAAGGGGTATAAAATGCTAAACACAAACATACCAGCAACAAATATAGGAACTTTAAAACCTTGGAATTTTTTTAACTGATCTAAAAGCTTCACCTCTCACTTACGTTTACCAGTTAACAAATCCAGATGAGGCTATCGAATACTGGATCGAGATATTTCGAAATATTTTTGAAAAGCATGTCCCCATCAAAGAAATGAGAGTAAAACACGTAACAAAATCTCCGTGGATAACTCCTGATACCTTGCAACTCATGAGGAAACGGGATGAAGCTCATAAAAACAAAGACTTCAGTAGCTGTCGTTCACTTAGGAATAAGATGCAGTATTAGGCAGGAAAAGAAAAATTACTTCAGAAATGTAGTGAAAGATAAAACTGATAGTACATCATTTTGGAAAGCGATTAATTCTCTTGTAAATAAAAGGAAGCAATCTGACCCACAAGCATTTAATGGCGAGCATATTGCACTAACATCAGTGAACATTTTAGGGAATAAATTCATGTTCTAAAATCTTCATTACCGATACCTAATTTCGACCTGAGTGTGTTGAAAACTTTCAGCGACAGTAAATGTATAAAACTAAAACAACAAAGTATTCCTTTTCTCACAGTCAGTGAGGTTTATAACTGTATCCGGCCTTTAAAGAACACTAACTCAGCAGGAAGTGATGGCATTAGTAACAAGATACTACGTTACGCTGCACCAGTTATCACAGACACTTTAACATAAATATACAGTTTGTGCATTGGCAAACACTATTTCATTGACGCTTTTAAACTCGCCAAAGTGTTTCCTCTTTTTAAATATGGACAGACTAGTGACTTCTCAAACTATAGACACATACCCATTCTGTCATCATTATCCAGACCTATTGAAAAACAAATACAAAAGTTAACACTGCTCCAAATGCAAGAAAACAATCTACTAATAGACAGTCAGTCAGGTTTTAGACCAAATCACTCCTGCCACACAGCAATAACTAAAATGACAGAAAACTGGCTGTCTAATATAAATGATGATAAATTGTGTGATGCTGTCTTTGTAGATTTCAAGAAAGTCTTCGATATGACTGATCATGAAATTCTTGCAAAAAAAACCTGAAAGGTTATAGATTACACACTGACCTAACAAAATATATTACATCTATTTCTCAGGTGGAAAACAAGTAATTTGTTTTAGAAACGAAATATCTGACTCTTCTGTGGTTGATACTCATCATCATCATCATCATCATCATCACGTGCCGTGGCCACTGGCGTTGGCTATTATGCTTCTCCAGAGTACACGATCCTTCACGCAGGCCATCAGCTCAGTTGGTGATCTCCTCTCACACCATCCCGTCAGACTGTCTTGGTCTTCCTCTTGATCTTCTTCCTTCTATTTTTCCTGTTGTTATAATATTTTCAACGCCCCCTCTTCTCATTGTATGTCTTATGAAAGTACATTGTCTCTCTCTAATCTTTTTGACAAGATTTTTTGTCTCTCCAGCTCTTCTCATACATTCTTCATTAGTTATTTTTGCTGTCCAGGGAATTCGCAACATTCTTCTAATAAACCACATTTCTGCTGCTTTCAATGATTTTTGTACAGACCTGCCTATTGTTCATGATTCACTTCCATATAACAAGATAGGTTCAATATAGCATTTTAGGACTCGTTTTCTAACATTCATTGATAAGGATGTGTTGGTTAATATGTTTCTCATTCTCTGAAATGCAGTCTTTGCTTGGCCTATTCTGTTCCTAATTTCTGTTCTGCATTTCCCATCTAAAGTTATTACTGCTCCAAGGTATTTGAATTTCTGCACCTGCTTTAGAATAATTGCGTTTAATTTAATACTGCATGTTGGTGGATTCTGTTTCTTAGATATAACCATAGTCTCTTGTCTTTTTTATGTTCAAAGTAAGGCCTTTCTGTTCACTTTCTTTGGCGACTTTATCCAATAGATTTTGCAGGTCTTGTTGGTTCTCGGCTATCAATACTGTGTCGTCAGCATACTGAAGGTTGTTAATATTGTATCCTCCAATTTTTATGCCTGGTTCTGTGATGATCGTTCTTAGAATACTCTCGCTGTACAGAGAAAACTGGTCTGGAGATAGTACACATCCTTGTCGCACCCCTTGTTTTATAGGTTGATATTTTCAAGTTCTATTTTCAACTTGAGTAGCTGGTTTTTGCTGCCAGTATAGATGTTTTACAATCCTCAGGTCTTTGCCGTCTATATTGATGTCTTCAAGCATTTTAATAATTTCATTATGTTTCACCTTGTCAAATGCCTTGGTGTAATCAATGAAGCATAAGTAGAGATCTTTCTGTACTTCTAAAGCTCTTTCTGTTAGTGTTCGTAAAGCATAAATGGCATTGTGTGTTCCCTTTCTTTCAAGAAATCCAAACTGTTCATCTGCTATTTCCATTTTGATCTTTTTCCTTGTTCTTCTCATAATGATTCTCTGAAGTAGCTTCGTCATGTGGCATGAGAGGTTGATAGTCCGGTGGTCATCACATTCCTTTGCACCTGGTTTCTTTGTTAGTGCTATAAACGTGGATTTAATCAGGTCACTGGGCATATAACCACTGTTGTAAATGTCATTCAGTAACTTGGTTATTATTTTTATTCCTGTCTCATCTAGTGCCTCTATTTCTTCTATTGTTATATTATCAGGCCAGTTGCTTTTCCTTTCTTCATGTGTTTGATGGCATCTATGATTTCATCTTCAAGTATTGGTGGTCCATCAAAGTTTTCAGTATCTGGTGTTAATTCTGGTCTTTCTCCTCCATATAGCTCACCGATATATTCTGTCCACCTATCCACAATATTTTCTTTCCCCATTAACATTTTACCTTCTTTTGATTTCAGGCATCCTGTGGTATATTTTGTTTTCCTGCCTGTGAGTTCACTAATTCATTTGTGCATATTTTTGCTGTCTTTATTATGAGAGTCCTCTATCTGTCTGCACTGTTCATTTAACCACACTTCCTTTAATTCTCTGCATTTGCGTCTTATTTCTTTATTTATCTTGCTATATTTTTCCTCGTTATTTTTACTCCTCCTCCTCTTGTCCATCAGTCCTAAGATGTCATCTGTCATCAAGTTATTTTTAGGGGCTTCTTTTTTCTGTGGTATTATCTCCTTAACAGTTTGGTGGATAGAATCTCTTAACATTGCCCATTGTTCATCTATACTATTTATCTTTGCTATTGGTTTGTATCTATTTGTTATAATAACTTTGTATTGTTCTCGCAGTTCTTGGTCATTTTTAAGGAGTTCTGTACTCAGTTTGATGTTTCTCACTTTTCTGCATGCTTTCTTTAGCTTTAATCTAATTTTTCCACAGAGTGGGTCGTGGTCACTATTTCAGTCAGCTCCTGGCATGGTTTTTGTTGTCAGTAATGCATTGCAGAATCGTTTGTTGATTAATATGAAGTCTATCTGGTTAAACGTCTTTTTGTCTGGGCTGCACCACGTTGCCAGTCTTCAGGTTTACACCAGGTTTTTCCTATAACCATGCTATGTACTCTTGCCCATTCAATTAATTTACTACCTCTGTCATTCCTCTCCCCCAGTCCATAGTCACCAACGATGTCTGAAGTTCTTCCTTTACCAACTTTGGCATTAAAATCTCCCATGACTATGGTAACTTCATGTGATTTTGTGTGTTTTAGTGCTGTCTTTATGTCATTATAAAATATCTGTACTTCTTCTTCAGAACTTTCAGATGTTGGAGCGTACACTTGTATAATATTTATGTTTATTGGTTGTCCTTTCAGTTGGGCTAGCAGGACTCGGTCCGAGATGTTCAAATATCCAACAAGTGTCCTTGCTTTGATACTGGTATTCCTCAAAGCTCCATTCTTGGTCCTCTTCTCTTTGCTACCTATATTAACGACTTACCACTACATTTAAAGCACTCTTCATGTGATCTTTTTGTTAATGACTGTACTGTTTACAATAGTGACTATGACATCAATAAACTACAGACAACGCTCCAAGGTGATATAAACAGTTTATTAAATGGAGTTTAAAATGGTATGTTGATAAACACCAACAAAACAAAAACAAAATCCATGCTCATCACTACAAGACAGAAACTGCAGAATGCAACAAAAACTTCACTACAGCTTTGTGCTGGGACTGAGGTTAATAAAAATAAAAATCTAGGACTCATCATTGATGAATATTTAACTTGGAATTCTCACGTACATAACCAAACAAACTTGATTGCACAGAAAGTTTACCAATTAGTCAAAATTAAACACTTTATCAACAATGACACAAGAAAGATATACTACACATCACACATACAAACACACTTAGATTACTGTTCCACAATCTGGGATGGATGCTCATCTCAAACACAAAAAGGCTCCACTCACTTCACAAGCGAGCATTAAATCTGATTAATGACAAACACCCAGTACAGACTGCAGATCAGCAGAAAAAAACTCAAAATTCTACCCCTAAAATATAGTAATTTTTACCAAAGTTAAGGTTGTTCACAGAATTCTGTGGCACAATGCTTCGCCTTACTTGTGGTCACTATTTACGTATTGCACTAAACAGCCAGCGTTAAAAAACTGTCTTCTTCATAAACCCAGGCTTGATCTGTACAAGAAAAGCCGTGCATGCTCTGCAACCCACAATAATTAATGTATAGTTAAATAACTATACACGAAGCACTGCAGTAAACCTGTGATACCAGCATGTATAAACTAGGAAAAATGTGGGAACAGCTCTATTACTTAACGAGTACACAGTTGTGACGTTTCGGCGTGAGCCTTAATCATACAAAAACGTACAGGACGAAGAAATAGAGAGAGGAGATAAACTATAGATTCACATGAATACTATTAAAAAGAAAACAAAATTAAATAGAGTACTTAGCTGTAAATTGTAAGCTGTGGCTTGTCCGGCGGTGTGTGTCAAGAGTGGATTTAGTAGAACGTGGAGACTGTTTAAATGGAAACCTGTGATATGTGGTCAGTGGGTTGTAACTGGGGGTGGTGGATGGGGAACCGGGGAGGGGAGAGAGGTCAGTCTCACCAATATACGTTATCTTGCATCTTTTGCATACGATAACATATATCACATTACGGGACTCGCATGTGAATCCCTCATGAAGAGTGAGGATAGTTTTGGGAAAGGTGCCATTTTCCAGATATCATTCCATGTTAGTGATCTCTGCAGGACTTCCTCCCATGTTGTCCATTGGCCTTGCTGTGCCTTCTGGACCCGCTTATCATCCTCTGAATTCCTTACTTTTCTGACTATCATATCCTTAGAAACGTCTGTTTTGTGATTGCATAGTTGCTCATTATCTGAGTGCTTCATCTCCTGGTCATATTGCCACCTTACATATTTAACTTGTATATTGAAAATATAATGAAGAATGTTAGAGAAGATGTAGACAAAGAATATTACGATGCCATAACAATTGGAGGTTATGAAATACTAGAGATTAGATATGCTGATGACACAGTATTACTGTCCACAACATAAAAAGGATTGGAAAAACTAATTATGTCAATCCGTACGAATAGTGAAGAGTAAAACTTCTATCTTAATGCGAAGAAAACTAAATTGATGACAACTGACAAAGCAAACAAGGCAGCTGAAATATGCATCAATGAGGAAAAATTGGAAGAAGTGGAGAGTTATGAATATCTTGGATCATTGCTAACTAATAATGGAGATACAATGAAGGAAATTAAAAGGAGGACATCTATCGCTCTTCAGAAAGTAAAACAGCTAAAGAATCTGTGGAGAGGAACAGACAGAACTACAAAAATAAGATTTTTAAGGGCATGCATCTTTCCCATTGCAACATATGCCTGTGAGACCTGGACACTTAACAAAACAACTGAGAAACACATAAATGCCTTTGAATGTAAATGCCACAGAAGAGTTCTTCAAATATCATGGACACAAAAAAGAACAAATATATCTATACTACAAGAACTTAATATTGAAGAAGGCTGACTAGTAAAGAGGATTAAAGAGAGAGAACTTAAATATTTTGGACACATTAAACGTCATGATAATCTAGAGAAAACCGTCTTGGAAGGGTACATAATGGGGAAAAAGAAAGAGAGGAAGACCAAGGCGAAGATGGCTGCAAGACATCGTTGATGATCTGCAAATGGATGCATCAACAGCAGGCCATCTTGCTCACAACCGAGAGGCCTACAGGAATGCTGTTAGGGAGGCAAAGTTCGGCAAGGGACACGCAAATGAATGAATGATCATCTCCTAGTTAGATATTATAAACAAAGCGAACAGGAACATTTCAACATGGCACATATTTCATCCAGAACTCTTTTCGTGAATATGTTCACACATTATCAGGTTTTAAATCTGTACATGACTTCGAGGACATCCCGTGGGACATCAGTGTGCATGGATTTCTTCGCATGACAAACGGGATTTAGGTTCAAAGGTGGTTTGGTTGAAATATGTTGAAAATATGTGTCTGCAGGGATTCGTAGTTTATCCGTGGATGTGTTCACGTGGTGTATTGGATCTCTGTGTGTATTTAACTTGTTAAGCCAGCTTTTTTTTCAGTGCTGAGTGTAGTATTCTCGCAGAGTTACGGGCCACTGAACTGATATTTTGTTAGAAAGAAGACATTAATATGAAGAAAAGGTGTAAGTATCGTAGAAAACAAGCCACTGAAGGGCACCGTCGTGTTTGACAGAAATGTGTGTCGGGCACGTGTTAGTCGCTTGCCAAACTCTAGCAAAGGTTTGCCCTTTTCTTCTAATTGGTTAGGTGGTTGCTCGTTATTCCAGAGAACTATATAGATGCTCTGAGAGCTGGCGAAAGTAAAACATGGGTGACACAATTAACATTAGACGAGAACAGACTGCATCATAGAGGCCTGTCTTCACATTCCAAGGTTTGTGGGTTCATAGTCCACAAATGTCGCCCTCCAGGTGACCCTGCTGTAGACATGAGTACTCGACTCTCTGCTTGCTAGGAAAAACTTCTCCCATAAGGTAGATATGCGCCCTAATGGCGAGACACACCTACATACAGGAGTCCATAAATCAAGGGAAGTTAGTTGAATGGGTGTAGCTCATGCAAGAGGAAGATGTGTCCTCAGTTCACACAGGAGAAATTACATAACTGACGTTAGCATAATGAGTTAAACCATCATAACATCAGGTTTACAATAAAGTATTGACTTTAAGCAAAACATCAGATCAGTAATATGGTATTGACTTTTAGCAAATCACCAGGTAAAAAATAAAACACTGACTCTAAGCAAATCATTAAGTCAGTAATAAAATATTGACTTTGATAAAAAAAAAATCACCGGGTTAATAATAAAGTATACTGCCCGTTATTTAAAGAACGAAAATGAAAATGATAATAATATAAAGAGCGGATGTGTATGCTAAAGAAAGATGGCAGTTCATAAACAGGTTTGTCAAGCTAATATTACCGTGTCTGAAGATCAACAATTTTTTCCCCACGGGAAATACGGGAGCGTGAAAGATCTCACGCAATTCCCATGTAATGGAAAAATAATACCACAACCCATTTTCTGCGTTGATAACACGAATTTGGCACACGTGGCAGACATTGAGAGTGTTGTGAGCGAGATTTATGTAACCATCTTGCTTGAACTCTTATGTGTATGTGTGTGTGCTTTTTTTTAACCTGTTAGTGTTACCTCGACAAAGACCTAAAATTCTGCTTGCTTGTTCTTTTTTAATTTTCACACGAAAGTTGCAGAACTTTTGTATGCACGATTAGTTTTGGAAAAATTGTAGATTTACTGCGCTCTAACACTTTACTGTGCATAAACTTCTTTGCTTTCAATTTGTTAAATTTTACATATAAATACAGGCAGCCCCGTACTTACAACGAAGTTATATTCATTGAGGAATCCATGTAAATGGAGTAGAAGTTATAATGCATTTGAAGAGATTACGTTCCAATCCACCCGACGTATTTTTATGCATACGTTGTAATATTTGTATAATTATACACGTGTATAGGGCTGCTGTAATACACACATATAAGCCTACTATAATACAAAATATGCGCCTACTATAATACAAACATATACGCCTGCTACAATACACACATATAAGCCTACTGTAATACACACATATAAGCCTACTATAATAAACACTATGAGCTTCCTTTAATACACTTATAAGCTTCTTATAATACACATGTTAGACCTACTATAATACACATGTTAGGCTTACTAAAATACACATGTATATGTTTACTATAATACGCACGTTAGGCCTACTAAAATACACATGTTAGGCCTACTATAATACACATGCTAGGCCAACTATAATACACAAGTATAGGCCTATTATAATACACAAGTATAGACCTACTATAATACACAAGTATAGGCCTACTAAAATACACACGTATAAGCCAATTATAATACACAAGTATAAGCTTACTATAATACACATTTATAAGCCTACTGTAATACACATGTATAAGCCTACTATCATACACATTCATAGCCCTTAACTTAAGGACAATAAAGTTTATATATACTTGCACAACATAAATTTTTGTATAAAAAACCTGTTTATATGTGGATTGTTTTGCACTACACTTTCAAAATGTCTTTAGATTAATGACTTTTCTAGACAAAGTTTCTGTTCTGTATCAGCCGAACTTTACACTAATGTAATGTTCCTCCTTGCTGCTGTTTTCTGTTCTGCAGCTGCCGGACTTAACACTAATGTAGTGTTCCTACTTGCTGCTGTTTTCTGTTCTGCAGCTGCCGGACTTAACACTAATGTAGTGTTCCTACTTGCTGCTGTTTTCTGTTCTGCAGCTGCCGGACTTAACACTAATGTAATGTTCCTCCTTGCTGCTGTTTTCTGTTCTGCAGATGCCGGACTTAACACTAATGTAGTGTTCCTACTTGCTGCTGTTTTCTGTTCTGCAGCTGCCGGACTTAACACTAATGTAATGTTCCTACTTGCTGCTGTTTTCTGTTCTGCTCCTGCCGAACTTAACACTAATGTAATGTTCCTACTTGCTGCTGCTCGTGTTATCCAGTTTCGGAACTGCGATGCGGTGCTCACGTTTAGGTTAATTATGTTTTTCTCATTGACCTCAGAGGGAAAGAAAGATGGAGTGAGAAAGATAGAAAGATAACGAGAGAAATGGAGTGAGAGGCAGAGAAGTAGAGAAAGAGAATAAGACAGCGCCAGAGAGTTAAAACTTGACAGCTTTAAAGCTATCAAGTGGAACACAACAGGCCGAAGAAAAAGAGGCAGACCGCGTGAAACTCTGAAGAGGACATTGTTAAGAGAGGCCAAATTAACAGGCATAAAATCCTTTGATGAGGTTGAAAGACTCGCCGAAGACAGGAAAAATTGGCGAACTACTTTGCGAGCCCTATGTGACGTTTAACGGCACGGGAAGGATATAAGATATAAGATAAGATATAAGATAAGAGAGTTAAAGAGTGCAGTTTTTCTCAGCAGATTCTGATGGCCAGTAACAAATTCTGAGTAAAGTTTTGAGGAATTTCCTCTGAAACAATTGGCGCTGCCTATTTATGTCTAGTGAGGTCATTTACATCAGCTCATCTGCCTATTGATGTCTAGCGAGCTCATTTACATCAGCTCATCTGCCCATTTATGTCTAGTGAGTTCATTTATATCAGCTCATCTGCCTATTTATGTATCTTATCTTATATCCTTCCCGTGCCGTTAAACGTCACAATCATTCATTCATTCATTTGCATGTCCCTTGCAGAACTTTTGCCTCCCAAACAGCACTCCTGTAGGCCTCTCGGTTATCAGCAAGATGGCCTGCTGCTGATGCATCCATTTGCAGATCATCAACGATGTCTTGCAGCCATCTTCGCCTTGGTTTTCCTCTCTTCCTTTTTCCCATTATGCACCCTTCCAAGACGGTCTTCTCTAGATTATCATGTCGTTTAATGTGTCCAAAATATTTAAGTTTTCTCTCTTTAATCCTCTTTACTAGCCAGCCTTCTTCAGTATTAAGTTCTTGTATTATGGATATATTTCACATAGAGCTCGCAAAATAGTTCGCCAATTTTTCCTGTCTTCTGCGAGCCTTTCAACCTCATCAAGATATTTTATGCCTATTAATTTGGCTTCTATGAACAATGTCCTCTTCAGAGTTTCACGCGGTCTGTCTCTTTTTCTTCGGCCTGTTGTGTTCCACTTGATAGCTTGTTTTGGGATTCTCTGATCATTTCTTCTCATCAAGTGACCAACATATGTCCATCTCCTTTTCCTGATCACCCATGAGACTGGTTGATGTTCAGTCATCTGTCGTATCTCTGCATTGTTCTTGAATTCGTTCCACTTGATGCCGAGTATTTTCCTTATGCATTTATTTTCAAATGAGTTTAATTTCTTGTCTGTTTCTTTAGTTGTTTTCCAGCTTTCACATGCTTAAATGAGGGTGGATGTTACATTTGAATTGAATAGTCTTAACTTCGTTTTTGTGCTTATAACTTTTGAATGCCATATGTTCTCAAGATTCTTGAAAGTCATATTGCCACATCAGACTTTCATGTTGCCGAAGATCATGGAAAATACGGGTCTTATTCCCCAATATGCCTCAGTGGCGTGGAAACGGGAATTTTACCTTTACCTCCTCTCCGCATTTTTAAAAAAATGTATTAACTACTTCATTTTGTAATTTTGTTTTCATTTTTGACTCGTATCAGTAGGCTAATTACGTTTTTTTTAAAATATAAACTGTGTGTATGTTTCTAGAAACTCCAGGTATTCTGTGAGACACATAGAACAAGATGTAAAACTGCAAATTCCAAAGAATGGCACACACATTTCAATAATGTAAGGGATGAAACCTCCAAATTATGCTCCACATTAAATCCAGTTAATGAGGCCAACCTTCTGCGTTCTATGTGCATTATCTGTAGGTGTTCTTAGCAGAGCTTCATCTCAGTCGCTAGAATAAGTTCTTCTAAATATGCCCCCATCATTCTATTTGTCCAGTTCTGAAAGGTTAAAAATAGTAAGTATGACGCATGCGCAAAAGGTCTCTAGCTTGAAGTGAAGAGTCCCAAATTCAGTCATGGCAAGCATGATCCGGTGTTGCCAGTTTGCCATACGTTAAAGAAATGCGTGCAGTCAGTCATTCATTCAGCTTTCCAAGCCATTGCGGTTCATTGCTGCAGACAAGACTTGTCTCCGCTTCCTCTCTGTTCTTAGCCTTCTCCTGCCAGTTGCCCACTCCAGGGACTAGTAGGTCTTCTTCCAAGTTGTCACGCCACCGTTGTCTAGGTCTGCCTCTTGGTCTCTCTTCATTTACCATTTCTGTATAAGCTTTTTTTTTTCAATGTGTCTATTCTCGTCCATCTTCCCCAAGTGTCCGAGCCATCTCAGATCTGTTATTTTCGTAGTGGAGACTGGAACAGGGTATGGGTTTATTTGTTGAATAAATGAAACATTTATTTATTCACTGAGAAAGGGTTAATATGGAAGACATACTCAGAGTTCGTTTTTTTCTGTTATATCTTTTTACTTTTTGGCGAACTAATAAAATTATCCAAAATTATCTAGATTCCATTACAGATTATCTAGATTTAAAACATCTAGATGGGACGAAAATTATCTAGATCTAGATGTAAAATACCTAGATTGACAATCCCTGCTGAAATCGTATCTGTGTTACAGTTGTTTTCTCTGTAACCGAGACAGTTTGCTGTCATATAAAGCATTTTTCGTTTCTTATTTTATACATTTGAGTGACGATAACAATACGCTGATTGAATAATACGCCACCGCCCGGTTAAAATCAGGCGAGCTACACAGATTCCAGACGCCAAGATTTTGTCACGATCTTTATATTCTTTGTATATAATCTTATATATTCTCCATTTGTTTACTTTTAACTGAATCTGCTAGATTGCTTCTTATAACAAATAATGTATAGGCTTTGTGGTAGGGATTGCTATTTCAGTTTTTGTTTCCCCCTTAACTTGACCTGTTCGTACAACCAGTGCTCTGTTTCCTTCTGTCAGCAAGAATCATGTCGGCAGCATTTGTCCGGAACGGTTATGTCAAATAATATGAGAAGACAAATGGAATGTTTATTTAAGCGCAGGAAACACAGCACCAAGAAAATGAACTGCGAGAATTATCATTGCTTTATTGGATCGTCCATTTTTCTGTCATAATAAAGAGTGTTGTGTGGCAGGAATGACTGGATCTTAAGTTAGATGACTGTCAGTTATATAAGCACTTTAGACAGACAGGCAGACTGACAGAGGATAGATAGATAGATAGATAGATAGATAGATAGATAGATAGATAGATAGATAGATAGATAGATAGATAGATAGATAGATAGATAGATAGATAGATAGATAGATAGATAGATAGATAGATAGAATATCTTAATGCAGAGTTCTGGACATAGAAGGACGGATGGTTAGTAATGTACTTATGTGTTAAAACTATGGGTGGTAGGTGTATCTATTTATTAGTGAATAAATGGACGGATGAGCAAGTGATAGTGTAGATGGACAGATATTTGGATGTACTGCAGGTTATGTGAGCTTCTAGGCATGCCATATTACGTCATTTAAACTGCCCCCACGAGACGTTCACGGAAAAAATAACCCAACAATAATACTTGTAAATAACCCCAGGGGAGACCACTGAAATTATTTTTTTTTAACTATTGCAAATCGAAGCTCGTAATTCAACGTTAAACTTCGTGCTGCGTCACTTGCACAACATCATTTTTTGAATAGCATGGCGCAGAGTATAGAATACAACATACTGACCGAATGTTCTTCTTGACCGAATGGTTTTTGCTGGATCTTTATTTGATATTGGTCGACGGTTTGAGCGACCAAGAGAGAGCCAGAAGGAGAGAGTTGCCTCCCTTGTTTCACCAGAGCTTAAGAGAATATGAAGGAGAGGATTCAGTGTATGAATTATTTGCTGTAGACAGAGACGGCGTTGTCGCCAGTGTTTGGTTGATACAAACTGATTTCAATATGCGTATGGCTCTCGTCCTGCATTTAGTCAGTGATGATATAATTCCAGAGAGATATACTGTGACTAATTCACGATATATTTGTATAATACTGCAAGATTACGCACTCAATAAAAAAAAATGTGTACTAACTATCGTCATCTTTTCCAGTCGAGTAGCCCCGGAATACGTGATCAAACGGTGAAATGACGAATCCCCAGACGGTCGGAGATTTTTCTAGTAATTTTCTAGTGATTTTATGGTAATTTTATAGTTTTTCTTGTACTTTTATAGCACCTTTATTGCTCTTCCTCTGGAAGTTTGTTAGCAGATTCTCTAGTTTTCGTGCAATATCTCCTATTTTCTTATTTTCTTTCCTTTCCGACGTCTCAGTGGCCAAGTGGTTAGTGCACTAGTCTCTCATGGCGAAGGTCGAGAATTCGAATCCGGCCGGAGGCGCCCCAGTCACCCAGCTGTAGAAATGGGTACCTGATTTCTTCTAGACTTGGGGAAAGAAAGTCAGTCAGGCTTGATGCTGACCACATCACCCTCTAGTGTGTTGACAGGTCAAGGAAAATATGGGCACTAACACCATATCCCTAAGTGCCTCTAAGGCATGACAGGGTTACCTTTACCTTTTTGCCCCCCCCCCCCTCCGAGCAGTGAAATGCTGTTTAAATATAGATAGATTTTCAGTGCTGCAGTGCCATACAGAAATATGGAAATTACCACATAGAATATTCTATCACAGTGTACATGATAAAAATGACACAAACATTCAAAACAGTAGAGGATTTATTCTTTTTATGCTAAAACACTTGACAGACAGACAGACAGACAGATAGACAGACAGACAGACAAGCAGACAAGCAGATCGAGAAGAATCAACCTTCATAAAATAAGAAAAACAGACAAATATTGAAAACAGTAAACTTGAGCGTGGATATATATGGCAGGGGTCAGACTAAAATTGCACCCTGGTCCTCCATGTTGGGGGTTGGAGTATGGTCTGGTGTACATAGGGATATCGACGTTTTTTTTTTTTTTTTGGTGTTGTTTTCCCTACAAAAAAAAAAAGCGAACATGAGACTGTTCGTGTCAAGTACTTGTTATAACGCTAACACACAGAGTGTGGGTATTGAGCTACATCCCCCCCTTGATTTCCCTGTTATTTTCGTCGTATTCCCTGATGAGAATTTACGCAACACGATTTCCATGTGAAAACAGCATTATCCAAACACCGTTTCTCTGGCTGTTTTATCACTGCAATCCTCTTTACTGAGAATACAACTTAAAGGTTAGAATTCTTACACACAATTCTCTTTTTTTTATTTCTTTACCTCAGACAACAGTATTGTTTCCAGATCAGTAGTCTCTGCTGCGGGTTATTTGTTTCTTTATGCTCGCTCTTGGCACGCAAACAATAAAAAAGACGAAGACGAAGTTAAGAACATAGAACACGCGCCCTGGATTGCTGGATAAGCAAAGTACGTTGCAGAAGGTATAAAACTAAGAGAAAACAATTCGTAAAAACAAATAAAATTACTTGGCGGTACGTTGATACGTTGATACGTTGACAAGGTAAGCAACATTTAGGAAACAATCCTTGGAAATGCCTGTGTAAAAGGAATAAGAAAAGTCAAAATAGCAAAATAGATAAATATTCGCACACCTGGATGGGAGGAGGGAGGGGAGACCTGAGTTTGGGGGTGGGGGTGAGAGGGGAGATTGTAAAAAAGAGAGAAGAGGGGGGGGAATATATTAACTAGGTAAAAAGTAGAAACAGCTTTATTACTTAACGAACACACAGTTTTGGCGTTTCGGTGTGAACCTTAATTGTACAAAAACACACAGGAGAGAGAAGATTGAATATAAATTCACATGAATGCCACCTAAAAAAATAGGAACAGAAAATATAGAATAAAATAAAATGAATGGTGCACTTAGATGTGTCTTATAAGAAGCTGTGACTTGTAAGAGGCTGTGTTCAGAAGTGCGCATGGTGGAGTGTAGAGAATATTTAAATGGAGACTTGTGGTGTGTGATAGGTGGGTCGTAAATGGAGATGGGGGAGGGGGCGAAGCAGGGAAAGGGGGAGAGTAATGCAATAGTGATCAAAGAGGGGGAAGGAAGTTATCCTGCATCTTTACCATACGGTTGCATCTACCACATTGTGGGACTTGCATGAGAATCCCTTATGGAGAGTGACAATAGTTTTGGGGAAAGGTGATCGTCACCGAGACTACAGGGAGGAAGAAGACAAACTTTATTTTCAAAGGGTAAAGAATATGGCACGCATACCCGTCTGGAACTCTGTCCTTCATCACATGACTTTCACTCAACTTTCAAAACTTCAGTGGAAATAATACGTGGAATAACAAATACATAAGGAACATGAGTAAAATTAAAATGACAAAACTTACATTTATCCTCTGATCCCCATCACCAGGCCTAAATAAAAGATACACGAGATTTAGTTTGTCACATTTAAGAACATACATCGTAACAGCATAAGATTTTCGGGGTAGTTTTCTTGTTTTCCACATTTAAATTATTATGTAAGTCGGTCGAGCTAATCTCCCCTGAATCGAGAATCCTGGAGAAGGTCTCACGTCACATGAAGGTAATTTCTTGCACGGGCCTCGAGTGCGAACTCAGATCACGGGAAATTGTAAGGGAGGTTTTGATTAGTAAGTCAGAAATAAGAGAGACTTTTGGTGTTGGCCCTCATACTGAGCTGTAGAGTTTTGTGTTAGAAATGACCTAACTTAGAAGTGAAGATGAACAAGAGAATCTCCCCTATTTTTGAGTTGTTATGGTTGACCAGTGGTCTAAGTGCGCTGTTGTCAGTGTATTTGTGTTCTCTTGTGTTCCACTAGTAATTTGAGCTACTGGATGTTATCATCATTAATTCCACTCAGAGATTCGTCGTCATCATCATGTTCACCATTAAATATCGTGCAACTAATTTTCTGAGGCTCCCGTATTTGGTATCACTGTGGACTTGTAGAACCTTCTTGCTGCCGTATTATATACTACAGCTGCTGGTGTCCCACGCCCAAGCTGTGACATTTTGTCTGCGGATAATCCAGTCACTAGAACTTCGTCAGGAGGAGCCTTACTTCTGTCGTCAATCTGCAACTTCTGATGTCGTCATTTTGTTTCGTCTTGGAGCCTTACTACAAGCCTATGAAGGACCAACTTCCTTCAGCACAGTGATACTACTGCACAAATTAAAATATATTAATAGAACTACTGATCTCACCGATATTTTGATAGAGATATAAGGAAAGTACAAGCCTGAAGCTGTTATATGACTGAGAGAGGAGGAGAGAGAAACGATCTTCAGCTGTGAAGGAATTCTACCACTTTCGTCTATCAGAAACACACTTTTTAACGATAATGAAAGACATCGATGAGCACAGCCACCCCCAGAAATATAACCGGACAACTTCTCACCTGGAACCCCCGGAGAAAGAGGAAGCAAGGAAGACCTAGAAATACCTGGCGAAGGAGTTTGGAAGTAGACATAAAAAAAAGATCTACCACACGTGGAGACGGATGAAAGAAATAGCCCAAGATAAAACTAATGGAGAGCCCTTGTAGATGGCCTGTGCCCCAGATAGTGTAAAAGAAGCTGAGATTATGATGAGCAAACTGTTTCCCACAAAAAGTCCCAATATGTCACATAAATCAAGGTATATCAAGTACAACCTTCATCCCAGACAGAAATTAATGTTTGCTTTATGCTGACATGTTTACTTTTAAAAACAAATTGAAAGGTTCATGTTACTGGGTTTTTTAAAAAATGATGACATGACCCTTCATTTTCAAGTAAATTTTATGACAAGAACTTTAGAAAGATGAACTCACAACTGCGTTATGAGTAAGACCTTTTTTTTTACATGAAAGCGAATGTCGGACAAGAAGATGAAATGGTAGCCTGGAAGATAGTCTAGAAGTGACTAGATTTTGTAATATGATTTATTAAAATGTGGCCTGCCATGAAAATCGGTAGAATTATAGCTAGAGACAGGTAGAATTATAACTATAAACAGGAATAATTATAACTGAAGTTGGATAAGAATTTTACTGCTGGAGACAGGTAATATTATTACTAGAGAATGGTGGAATTGTAACTGAAAATGGGTAGAATTGTAACTAGGGACAGTGAATATTATAACTAGAGACATGTAATGTTATAATCGGAGAGTGGTAGAATTATAACTGGTGACAGTTAATATTATAACTAGAGACAAGTAATGTTATAATGAGATAGAGAGAGTATTAGAATTACAACTGGAGACAGTGAATATTATAGCTAGACACAAATAATGTTGTAATGAGAGAGCGATAGAATTATAACTGGAGACAGTGAATATTACGACTAGAGACATGTAATGTTATATTGAGAGAACGGTTGAATTATAACTGAAGACAGTGAATATTATAACTAGAGACATGCAATGTTATAATGAGAGAATGGTAGAATTATAACTGAAGAAAGTGAATATTATAACTAGAGACATGCAATGTTATAATGAGAGAATGGTAGAATTATAACTGAAGAAAGTGAAGATTATAACTAGAGAAATGTAATGTTATAATGAGAGAACGGTAGAATGGATAATGCAGTTTCTTACTATGTATGATTGGTCATGTGCCCCCACCCCCACCCCCTGTTGGCCTAACTGATGAAGAAAAATTGTCTTCACAGGGGGCCTCGGGTGAGATGATTTCAAACATGTAACACAAAGCTGCACACTGGCAACTGGCAACGTAGCATTTCCTGTATGATGAACATTTGACAGGACTTAGGCACCACATCTGACGTAGACAGTTGAACAGTAGCCTTTAGTATATTACAGTGGTTGCGCCAACGGGAGATTGCCGATAAATTACAGATATAAAAAAACCGGACGTTTTGAAAGTCGTCGGTTCCTGAATCCGGTTTATATTATCGAAAACCTAGTGAAAAGCAACCAGTGAAATCGGCTGGAGGATAGTGTGGCCAGTAAACTGATGATGGTCAATCTGTACGGAGGAGAATCAGGTAGTTTTGCCTTTTTGTTTAGCATGTGAGCTGTCAGTGGTAAATCTTGTAGAAAACAAGGAAGAAAAATTTCATTTGAACATTTAATTCTTTTTTATGTTTATAAAAAGTGTTTAAGTTTTATATTAAAAAGAAAAAAGTAAAAAGTACCGAAGTTTTGAGAAAACTGGTATTTCGGAAAGTACTTCATGCAAGGTGAAAGAAAGGTACAAGTGTACCGGTTCCGAAAAATCTTTGAGCCATGACTGATATTACCAACGCCATCGATCAAGGAAACATCAAGTGAGTTTAATAACGGCTCAGGATGATGATGATGAAGTTCATATGACGGATGATGATATATCAAGTTACATGTCAAAATACTGGTGGCAAGACACATATAACAAATTCCAGAGGCATGAGTCAACAAGAGCAACCAGACTACGACGAAACACAGCTAGCAGAGATATACTTGTACCTGTCTCTCTGACTCTTGATCGTTCACATCATCACTCGGCCATACAAACAACGTTAGACAAAGACTCCGACATTCAGAATGAACTAAAAAAATCTTATCTAAAAGTCTTATTTTTTTAAAAATACATTAATTGCACTCCGAATCTGTGCTCAAAAGACAGGATCAACCGCCCCGTAAACCCGAGTATACAAATAAACAACCAGGGGCGTTAACTTTACATGACGCTTGCATGTTAGCACACCATCATCATCATCATGTGCCGTGCCGACTGGCGTTGGCTATTATGCTTCTCCGGAGTACGCGATCCTTCATGCATGCCATCAGCTCAGTTGGTGGTCTCCTCTCACACCATCCCGTCAGACTGTCCAATATCATTTCTCTTGGTCTTCCTCTTGATCTTCTTCCTTCTATTTTTCCTGTTGTTATAATATTTTCAATGCCCCCTCTTCTCATTGCATGTCCTATGAAAGTACATTGTCTCTCTCTTATCTTTTTGACAAGGTTTTTTGTCTCTCCAGCTCTTCTCCTACATTCTTCATTAGTTATTTTTGCTGTCCAGGGGATTCGCAACATTCTTCTAATAAACCACATTTCTGCTGCTTCCAATGATTTTTGTGCAGACTTGCCTATTGTCCATGATTCACTTCCATATAACAAGATAGGTTCAATATAGCATTTTAGGAATCGTTTTCTAACATTCATTGATAAGGATGTGTTGGTCAATATGTTTCTCATTCTCTGAAATGCAGTCTTTGCTTGGCCTATTCTGTTCCTAATTTCTGTTCTGCATTTCCCATCTGAAGTTATTACTGCTCCAAGGTATTTGAATTTCTGCACCTGCTTTAGAATAGTTCCGTTTAATTTAATATTGCATGCTAGTGGATTCTGTTTCTTAGATATAACCATAGTCTCTGTCTTTTTGATGTTCAAAGTAAGGCCTTTCTGTTCACTTTCTTTGGCGACTTTATCCAAGAGATTTTGCAGGTCTTGTTGGTTCTCAGCTATCAGTACTGTGTCGTCAGCATACCGAAGATTGTTAATATCGTATCCTCCAATTTTTATGCCTGGTTCTGTGATGATTGTTCTTAGAATATTCTCGCTATACAGAGAAAAAAGGTCTGGAGATAGTACACATCCTTGTCGCACCCCTTGTTTTATAGGTTGATATTTTCCAATTCTATTTTCAACTCGAACTGCTGCTTCTTGCTGCCAGTATAGATGTTTTACAATCCTCAGGTCTTTGCCGTCTATATTGATGTCTTCAAGCATTTTAATAATTTCATTATGTTTCACCTTGTCAAATGCCTTGGTGTAATCAATGAAGCATAAGTAGAGATCTTTCTGTACTTCTAAAGCTCTTTCTGTTAGTGTTCGTAAAGCATAAATGGCATTGTGTGTTCCCTTTCCTTCAACAAATCCAAACTGTTCATCTGCTATTTCCATTTTTATCTTTTTCCTTGTTCTTCTCATAATTATTCTCAGAAGTAGCTTTGTTATGTGACATGAGAGGCTGATAGTCCGGTGGTCGTCACATTCCTTTGCACCTGGTTTTTTTGGTAGTGCTATAAACGTGGATTTAATCAGGTCACTGGGAATATAACCACTGTTGTAAATGCACACCGCGACAAACATATTCAATTACATGGAGACGGGTAATGTTATAACTAGAGACGATACTGAACAAATAACACCCAGAAAAGCTACTTTTGATATCCGATATCCCCATTTGTTTAATTTCCCTCAGTAAAAATACATGAGAATGCCTGAAAATGCCTGAAATAAGAGACAACTTGGCACAGAATCAAGGAATAAATTCTTCTCATTCTTTCTGGTGCGTATCCTATTTTTCTTGTTCCTGAGCTTCAAGGGTATAAGGGACATTATACCCACTTTAAGCGGCTCACTATACGAGTATATTTCTCTTTAGCATAATCTTAGATGAAACGAAAAATCCGTAGTTTGAGTTTTTTTTTTAAATGAAGCGTGAGATTATAAGATTACTACTAATATTGAGCATTTCAAAGGAGTGACATATCGAAGTGAAAAGTTGAACATGAATTTCGACTGAGTGAAATGAAAATTGTCGTAAAGGAGTGACATATCCCACGGTAATCAACAGATTATATGATTAAAGATAGAATTCGTCGACTGGATCAAAGTGCTAGAATCAGTGAGTTAAGGTTTAAAGGTAGGGTTTAGGGTTATGATTTAGGGTTAGATTTAGGACTAGGGTTTAGGATTAAGGTTTAGGGATAACGCTTAGAGTTAGGTTTTATGGCATAAATGATAAAAGATTTATGAAAGAAGATCACCATAAAGAACAAAAGGTAAAAACAACTTATTAGATTTTAACTTTGAATCATTTTAACAAACATATATAGCTGTTACTCCTTCATTTTGTCACTTCTCTTCAATACAGTTTTTATGTCACTCCTTCGTTATATCACTCCTTCGTTTACGTATTTCCTTTATTATGTCATACCTTCAATGCAGTATTTGTGTCACTCCTTCGTTATGTGTCTTCGTGATATACATATCCCATATATATATATATATATATATATATATATATATGTAAATGAATGTGTGTATGTATGTTAGAACATCACGCTGGAACGCCTGGAGCAATTTCAACCAAACTTGGCACACATATGACTTACAATCTGGACAGTGTACCGAGGGAGTTAGATCATCCCTAAGATACCCCAAATTGCCCCTAGGGATCGGGGTGACATGTAAAAATAATAAAAATGACCGATATTAGTGTCGAATCCATAGTTTTTGGAGTCGCTGAGATGAATAGTGACACTCCCGATGCCGTTTAAGTCCAAGTTCAGCTCCCATCGGCATGGGGTGGGGCCTAGGGGTTGGGGTGGGATGGGGATGACATGTAAAAATAATCAAAACGGCCGATATTAGTATCGAATCCATAGTTTTCGGGGTTGTTGAGATGAATAGTGCACTTGTAAGTTCAGCCTCCATCGGCATGGGTGAGAAGTGGAGAAAAATAAAATGTCTAAATTGACAAAGATTAGTGTCGACTAATAATAGTAACTGAAACTAAGTAGGGCTACTTACCTAGAACAGTTCCCACGGAATGTGGAGACTGGGTGTATAGTTTTGCTCACAACAGAGGGATCCCCCCCCCCACGACCTTATCATTGTTCTAACCTGTGTTTTCTCAAACAAGAAACAACAAAGGAAGAAAGAAGTAGCAAGCTGAATCCTTACAAGCAGACAAGTGGGGTGCATGCATTGGAAGGTCAGTTAGTGAGGTTTTTTTTCATACATTTTTAGAACCATCGCAAATTAAAAGGCCCTGGTTCAAACAATGTTCAGCAATTTCGACACTGAAAATGTGAAGTTTATTACGCAGATTACAAGGGCGTAACCAATCACAGCTGGTTTTTACATTTATAGCTGTTACAGCTATTACCATTCGTTTATGTGTGAACGTTCCCTCTGTTGATAAATGTTTTGTAGAAGTGGATCCGTGCGGTGAGACGATTTTATGTGTTACATGACAATTATTGACAACACATAACAAATGTCCCTGTTAGACATTCAGACGGGATTATCTCAGGTTCCACATCTCACTCACAAAATGTGGGACAGCAAGGTGGATACTATTACAAAATTCACTTGTTAAAATGGCATGAAGATGGTTTAATGTGTGGATCCGGATAATGGGGGTTTATGGATAAAAAGAGCCGTCAAGTAATTACTCAAACTGTTCACGTTGGCGTGGCGCACACAAATCTCCGTGGCTCAATAAAGACAAATAGAATTTGAACCATTACATCTCAGGTGCATATCAACTAACGAAGACCGTTCACGTGGACATCAGAGCAGGTTCACCAACATAGCAGAAACCAACAAACGTACGTCCGGCTCAAGGTTTTCATACAAGACTTCGTCGTTGTGCGCATGTCACAGTCACTAACTGTAGCACTCGCTGTCAGGACATCACTGTCTCCACGTGCGCCAGACCTGCAAGCGGTAGTTTAGCCTGTCTCTCAGGAGTCAGGGGGCAATACTAACATAAATACTCAGGGGCGATGCTTCGACATCACGTGTGGAGGTTTCACACCCTAAACCACACATATATAGATTTATGAACCAGAACTATACAAGTACACAAGAGCTATTAACGTATTTGCTCGATCCAATAAAGTATATGTCGCATAAGGGTTCTGTTATACTAACAGTTTATCATTAACTGATTAAGAAATAGTGTTAATGTTTGCTTATAGAGAGCAATGTACTTCTTACTGTAGATCCCACACATTGGGTGTTGTTTTGCACTAGAAAGCTTTTGATTTCTTTGAAGAGAAAGAAAATAACAATAAACTCTTTGTGAACAGGAGAACTTGCTTTTTCACCGCACTAAAAACGTGCTGAACGTGCTAACATGAGATGCATTGATCACCTTTCAGACTTGAATGTAAATACATTTCTTAACAACAGCTCAGCACTTCTGGTGTGTGCAAAGTACAAAATCTAAACACTAAAGCAGACCCGCTCCGAAATGTCAAGTAAATATTATCAGTCACATTTTGATGTAGAAGGTAGATTAACTCTGCAAGCTCTGGTCATTTATTAAGTCAGTGGTTTCCCCTGGTGGTCCGTGACAAAACTCTGGGTCTTATTTTCACTGTGGAGTATTTAATAACCAATATAATTTATGATTTCTATCGCCATATTCAGGTTGGTCAGCTGTCATACATTTCAAATTCTGTTCATTTGTCAGAGCAAGTAAGAATGTTAATTGCTGGGTTTTTTTTCCCTTAACTACATTACTATCATTTTGAAAATTCACCACGTCTGTACTGTTTAGTTAGTGTAGAGTTTACTCGTTAAAGGTAAAAAGGTAGAGGCACATAGGGATATGGTGTTAGTGCCCATATTACTCGTTAAAGATTATCCATATTTTCTGGGACAAAAAACCGTTTGCATTTAAAGCACATAGCAACCGTACAGATATGAAACTTTTTCCACAGTATAGGGCTCCGTGGCCTGGATTTTAAAACAACAGGGGCCCGTTTCTTAACTGGGAACAACTTTTTCAAATAGTTTGCTGCTCTAACTGAACATTAATGACAGCTGCATAATACTCTGATCTACATACGGTTTACTGGAGCGTGTGTGGAAACAGTTTAGAAGTGCTAACTGAATCTAGCTCGTGTCACAAAAGCTTGATGTCACTGCAGGGTTGATTACGGAAACTCAGTCAGATAACGTGTACAGAAACATTTCCTTTTGATGACTGGTTGTTCATTATCTCAATTATTTCTTTAAAGAAAGACTGTTTTAAATCAAGAAGAAAATAAAACGAGAAAAGGAAACGGCAAAACAAAAATATATTATAATAGTAACAACATTAGGATTTAAATATACTTCTTGCTAAAAATCAAAGTGTTATTTTATGATTTCTACCAAGTAAAGACATTTAGCCAACAATCTAGAAAGTGCATGTATTATCATGGGAGCGAACTTTTTCTACATGAATTACATGAAGATCAATTTGTTTTAATATATATATAAATTTACCTCTTTTGTGCATTATATCAGGAAGTAAACTGACTGTCTCGCGTGACCTTAGAGTGACTCGTAAGCCAATATAAATATTTGCATATCTACACGTATGAAGACTACTCTCATTTCTAACATAAAAATTAGGTCACTGCACTATTTCATTGTTCTAACTAGTTTTCTTTTCACATATTTCATCTGCAGAAAGAACAGATCACGAAATTACTTCGAGCAGTCCTGGATTGTCTTCTCTCAGAATTTTACGTCAGTGCACATTATAACTTGTATACAGGAAATATAATGAGCAATGTTAGAGAAAATGTAGACAAAGAATATTACGATGCCATAAAAATTGGAGGCTACGAAATACCAGAGATTAGATATATTATTAGATATGCTGATGACACAGTATTACTGTCCACAACACAAAAAGGAATGGAAAACTAATTATGCCAGTCCGTAAGAATAGTGAAGAGCCAAACCTTTATCTTAATGCAAAGAAAACTAAATTGATGACAACTGACAAAATAAATAAAGCAGGTGAAATATGTATCAATGAGGAAAAATTGGAAGAAGTGGAGAGTTTTGAACATCTTGGATCGTTACTAACTGATAATGGAGATACAATGAGGGAAATTAAAAGGAGGACATCTATCGCTCATTAAAAAATAAATAAATAAATAAATAAAACAACTAAAGAATCTGTGGAGAGGAACAGACAGAACTACAAAAATAAAATTTTTAAGGGCATGCATCTTTCCCCTCTCAACATATGCCTGTGAGACCTGGACACTTACCAAAAAGGTGAGAAATATATAAATCCTTTGAATATAAATGCTATAGAAGAGTTCTTCAAATATCATTCATTCATTCATTTGCATGTTATATGTGGAACTTTGCCTACCTAACAACACTCCTGTAGGTCTCTCGGTTGTGAGCAAAATGGCCTGCTGTTGATGCATCCATTTGCAGATCATCAACGATGTCTTGCAGTCATCTTCGGCTTGTTCTTCCTCTCTTTCTTTTCCCATTATGTACCCTTCCAATACGGTTTTCTTTAGATTATCATGACGTTTAATGTGTCCAAAATATTTAAGTTTTCTCTCTTTAATCCTCTTTACTAGCCAGCCTTCTTCAATATTAAGTTATTGTAGTATGGATATATTTGTTCTTTTTTGTGTCCATGATATTTGAAGAACTCTTCTGTAGCATTTACATTCAAAGACATTTATGTGTTTCTCAGCTGTTTTGCTAAGTGTCCAGGTCTCACAGGCATATGTTGCGATGGGAAAAATGCATGCCCTTAAAAATCTTATTTCTGTAGTTCTGTTTGTTTCTCTCCACAGATTCTTTATTTGTTTTACTTTCTGAAGAGCTATAGATATCCTCCTTTTAATTTCCTTCATTGTATCTCCATTATTAGTTAGCAGATCTTCAAATATCATGGACACAAAAAAGAACAAATATATCCATACTACAAGAACATAATATCGAAGAAGGCTGGCTAGTAAAGAAGATTAAACAGAGAAAACTTAAATATTTTGACCACATTAAGCGTCATTAGCGTTTAGAGAAGACCGCCTTGGAAGGGTACACAATGGGGAAAAGAGAGAGAGGAAGACCAAGGCGAAGATGGCTGCAAGACATCGTTGACGATCTGCGAATAGACGCATCAGCTGCAGGGCATCTTGCTTACAACCGAAAGGCCTACAGGAGAAATGTTAGGAAGGCAAATGAAAGACTGCACACATATTTTGAGATGAGTTTTATACGTCTCTGAAGCTTTTAAAAGGTTTTCCAGTTTTACGACCTAATCTTCTAAATTCCCCGTATTAACTTGTTTGTAAAAACATGCGGCTGTTTATGAAACATTCCAAATGTCTTACCTTTTTCATTAATGTTACGTGAATTATTGTCTGTATTACCTTACTCGGGTTCTCGTAGTCTAGATTTGTGTCTTATTCCCTCTTATGGTGCATCCGAGACAGCTCCCATTCGGTGATGAAATCGTCCAGCATGTCCAGCTGAGACTGTCAATATTTCATGTGCATATATGAAAGCTGTACATAAGTGTGCGCATGCACGAGAATGGTGTGTATGAGTGTGTATATGTATGTAAACATTCAGAAAATGCTCATAATGAAAGTGTTCTGTACTCACCACTTTACACACGAACACTGAAGTGTTTATCTGAATAAGGTGTGACGTAAATGTGGCAAATGTTTATGTAGGTATACAAGTCGATTCTCAATATGCAAATGAGTGATTGTGTTTTTCAATGTGGAATTTCTTTTTAATTGCTGTTAATTAATGTTTGTTTAACGAATTCATAGCATGTGCGTTAATTATTGCGTACCTGTCTATTTTTTTTATTGTTGCGTACCTGTCTATTTTTTTTATTATTGCGTACCTGTCTATTTTTTTTATTATTGCGTACCTGTCTATTTTTTTTATTGTTGCGTACCTGTCTATTTTTTTTATTGTTGCGTACCTGTCTATTTTTTTTATTGTTGCGTACCTGTCTATTTTTTTTATTGTTGCGTACCTGTCTATTTTTTTTATTGTTGCGTACCTGTCTATTTTTTTTATTGTTGCGTACCTGTCTATTTTTTTTATTGTTGCGTACCTGTCTATTTTTTTTATTGTTGCGTACCTGTCTATTTTTTTTATTGTTGTGTACCTGTCTATTTTTTTAAACTGTTGCACAATATACACTATTCTGAGTACTCTGGAGTGAGCATAATCAAAGCTTTATGGTCTTTCACAAACAATAGCCTGTGTTAACTAAACCGTTCACAACAAACACATTATATTAAATGTTTAAAGTAATTGTAACATGAAAGGAGCGTCTGATTTCTGTTCTAGGTTTCTGTTTCTTCTTGGTTTTTTTGCCAGCAGCACGATCTAAGATGTTTTCAAGCAGATGAAAAAGCCATTCGTGAGTTAAGAAGAGTTTCCAGATCATACGCGTACGTGTAACCACAATTGCATTTGGGATCTGCGTCCTGCATCGAAGCTATAGCACAGCCACTTAGACCCTGCTGAGTATTGTGTGTTACCTTGACAAAATATAGCCAGATCTGACAATTACACTGCTACCCTTAAATGGAGAAAAGTATATTTCGGACTAAAAGGTATCATTTTCATGCCTTAGAGGCACATAGGGATATGGTGTTAGTGCCCACATTTTCCTTGACCTATCAGCACACTAGAGGGTGATATGGTCAGAATCACGCCTCGATTTCGTACTAAAGTTTAAGGTTAATTTCTCTACTGACAGACCAGTGCGGTCACCACTGAGTACATCATTCTGGTAATCAGATCAGGCCATAAATAAAATAAGTGGCCAAATCTAGATGTTTTCAGTGGATACACACAGAAAACAACGCCATACATTGACCTGGAAAAGTGAGAAAAGTCAAGAACCTGTACAGTGTACTGTGTATGCTGCTGTTGACAGAACATTTGTTGATACACTGTAATTTCTAGGATCCCGTGACAGTGTTCAACGGTCTGAATATTCAAAATGTTAGTTTTATTACAGACACGGTTGACTTCGATACAGGGTTTTGTCATTTTCATGGTTATGGCTAATCAATTATGTATCGTAATCGCCAGAGTTAATGATCAAGTAATTATTTGATCCACTGCTATGTTCTGTTGATATTTTGTACAATGCGGGATTTTGTTCGTGGACGAAATCATCTAGTGATGAGGCAACAGCTGACATTGCTACAGTAGATCCATATTCCCCAAACTATAACCACAGAGCCATGTGAAAAGGTTGTATCTAATAATACATTGATTTTTGAGTATACATAATGTCGAGATAAAATGTTTGGATAATATCAAGGGACATAATACAATAATGAAAACCATACTAGAGGGGAAAGGAAAAGGAGAAATGAGCACAAGGTCGACAACGATATAGGTTAGTGAACAACATAAAATAATTGACAGGACTTAGCTTGGTCACGTGACGTGTGAAAACGCAGACCCAGTTAGAGGACCTGTGCAGCCAACCTTCCTTGGGGAAATGAAAAGTGATGATGATGATGATGATGATTGCCAAATGTCGGCTACTATAATACACTCATTTTATAAAACCCCAACGTTCTTCCAAAGTACGACTTTTAGAATTAATTTTACATTAAAACTCCTTGCATATTTGCCTCTAGACGCTGCTAAGAGAATGAGAAAGTATGTGTATATTACATATAATATACAGAAAACATAGACAATAACATCATAACTAATATGTGCCTCTATTGGAAAACAAAGCTATAAATACCGAATTGAATGATTAAGCATACAAAACACATATACAGTATTCGTATAAAGTCAGTAAAAAGACGAAGTTATATCCAACGGAAGGTCAAACTTCGATTTATTCAAAGGGAGAAAGTATGATTTATCCATAATCTGAAAAAAAAAGAATTACCTTAAGCTACGCCATAGTTAGGTCGAACTCTTCTAACAGGGTTTTGAAAAAAAGTTCTGGGTGTAAGGAGAAAGTAAAGCAGGATTTAGGTGAAGCAAGGCATGTTTCTGTTTGAGGATTATATATTATAAAGAATGTGTTAAGAAGTTACTGGTGTAGTGACTACGGTGCTGTCGTATGTGAGCACTGGTCTCATCTGGCCCCGTGACCCAAGTGAGTGAGTTTTGTCTGGAACTTGTAATTTTTGTATTCATGTGTGACGTCGAATTTAGTTTAGTATGGAAGGATTGATTGATCTTTATTTCAAAAGGGTTAAGAATTGGGCACGCAGGCCCGTCTGACATTCTGCCCTTTATCATGCAACTTTCACTCTGTTCCAGACATTCTACAAATATGTTGTTCATATAACAAACTTAATTAACAATAAAGTAACTACATACACATAAAATGACTAACTACATAAACATATAAATGATTACCTACATTCAGATATAAATGACTAACTACATACACATATAAATGACTATCTACCAAACTAAATTTTCATTACTATTCAGAATAAACAATTAACTGAATTCGGTGTATGTAAAACCAGTCTAAAATAATTTTTTAAGTTTTACAATTCATGGAGGCATGTAGTCGACATCAAACAGATATTGGAAAAATTTGTAGTTGTAGGAAGGAGTATAGTTTATATTTTGTAGACAGGATGGGAGGGTATTCCAAAGATGAGCAGCAGAATAAGTAAAACTTTTCTTGTAAAGGTCAAGCCATGGTTTTGGAAAATTTATGTTATTCTAGCGTTGGCTGCACTTTGGACTAAATTTAAACATGTTCCACAGATATGGCGGAGCATGCTGTGAAAGAATTTGGTGTACTAACTTGGCTTTGTTGAAGAGGAACCTGTTCTTAAGAGGCAGTATTTTGATACGTTTGTGCTGGTTATTTGTTTGTGACTGATCTTTGTCACCAATAAGCTTTACCGCACGCTTTTGAAGTGAGCAAAGCCTCTTTGTATTTGACACTGAACAACCATCCCAGATTGTTGAGCAATAGTCTAAATGTGTTTGCGTATGGGATAAGTAGTATGTCTTCCTTGTGTCTTGATCGATGAAATGCTTAGTTTTGGCTAACAGATATACTTTTTGCGCGATGAGTTTTGTTAGGCCTTGCACATGAGAATTCCAGGTCAGATGTTGGATAAGACCTAGTGTTTTGCGCTCGCTGACATTTTCTATCTGTGATGTTTCCGTACAGAGCCGAAGTGTTGTTTTCGTCGCGTTTTGTAGTTTCTGTCTTGTTGTTATGAGGATTGATTTTGTTTTATCAGTATTTATAATCATGCTATTGTTGTTGCTCCATCTAATTAGATTTTTAACTCGACCTGAAGAGTTGATTTTAGGTTAATATAGTCGTAGTCACTGGGTGTAGAAGGTCACAAGAAGAGTGTTTAAAATGAAGTGGAAGATCATTGATATAGATAGCAAAGAGCAACGGGCCTAGAATAGAACCTGGCGGAACACCAGTGTCAACTGTAGCAGAATTTGACTGAGAATTGTTGAAGAATACTACCTGTTGTCTGTCTGAAAGAAAAGATGCAATTAATTTTATTAGGTCAGAGTGCAGTCTATAAGTATTTATTTTTTAACAAGAATATCATGATCAATCATATCGAATGCCTTTTAAAGTCGACAAAGATGGCACCACATAGTCTGTCGTCATTTATGTTTACTAACTAGTTTTCTGTCATTTTCGTTAGAGCTGTGTGGCAGGAATGATTGAGTATAAAGCCTGACTGACTGTCTATGAGTAAATTGTTCTCCTGCATGTGTCGTAGAGTTATTTTGTGTATGTGTTTTTCGAGTGGTTTTGATAACGACGGTAGTTTGGATATTGGTCTATAGATGGTAAGATTGCTGGATGAGCCAGATTTAAAGAGAGGATACACTTTAGCAGTTTTAAAAGTCTCGGAGAAATAATGCTTTGCAATGCACTGATTGTAAATATATGTTAGTGTATGTGAAATAACAGGTGCAGCATAACGTAAGATCTTATTGCTAATATCGTCCAGCACAACTGTACTGTTGTTTATTTTGGTTTTTTTTTAAGGACAAGACATAACTGTAAACTTCACTGACTTTTAAGATGGAATGTGTAACTGTTTAAATTTAGTTCATCTGCTGTCTATCGATGTTTGTATTTCATGTAACTCGCATACAGGAGCTGGTATTGATGAACGTTGATTTCTTCTCTGAAATGTGTACTAGTGTATGCACGATTGCTCGCTTGAAAATCAAATTCTGTTCTTTTATTTGATAGAGTATTTATGGCTTTCCAAACTGATTTACTATCTGATTTATTCTGTACTAGATTCCTAAAGTAATCTTTCTTCTCTTGTGTTATTGAACTTTGTTTCTGAGTGAACGGTAGGTCCTAAAGTCCTTGATTTTGTGCACCCGGTCACGTTCTTTCATGGCATGTCATATTTCAGGTGTTATCCAAGGTGACTTCGTCTGGTGTTTTACTCTCACCTCTTTCATGGGGACATGTTTGTCTAATATATCTCTGAAGATCTTTAGCCAATATTCTTTTGCCTCATTAGGGTCAGTTAGTTGGTACACACGTGTGTAAGTAAAGAAAGGGAGAATGCTTGGGACATGTGGTGTGCAAGGTACACCCTAAGTTTGTGTCGGAACGTTTCATACAATCTGCGTGTAAAATAGAATTGTTTCATTACTTTTATTTTTCAGTTCATGTTTCCACTCAAGTGTATGATACAGATTGTTGATGACATAAGAGACGTTTATGGTGGTTGTAGAACAGTGGTTCGAACAGGCTATTGATTTTCTCTGTCCTCGAGATATCTTTTTTTTTTATTGTTGAACTTGTTGAACTAAAGAGAATGTTGTCCAAAAAACTTACGTTTGTATACATGTAAATATTTTATATTATGTTTATTTAAAACTGCAACATTGGAGGCCTCCATTAACGAAGAAGCAAGGAGATTGGTTTTGTTACAAGTTGTGAGTATTAGTTTTAGCGGACTTGATGAGATTCTGACTTTTGTCAATATTAATTGAGATTAATACAGTTGATTAATTTATGTTGGTGCCCATTATATCTTATTGTCCATTTTTTTCTTATGTGTTATATCGTCTTGTCTGTCTGTCGTTGTTGTTCATACATTCATTCATTCATTTGCATGTCTCTTGCAGAACTTTGCCTCCCTAACAGCACTCCTGTAGGCCTCTCGGTTGTGAGCAAGATGGCCTGCTGCTGATGCATCTATTTGCAGATCATCAACGACGTCTTGCAGCCATCGTCTTTATTATTACTAACCACGAATTGTTCCGAGTGAAGAGTAAGTGAATCGATTGTGTAGTTTTGTTTTCCTACAGCCTGAGCGACCGATGATCGAAGATTCTGCTGCGTGTTCTCTGAATGTGAATTAAAGTGTTGACTATATCCTTATCATATCATGATTGCTTAATTTGTGTTACTTTTGCTGGAAGTTTAGAGCAGGAGGGTGAGCGTTAAGACAACTGTTAGCGAACACGGGACCCGGAACCAGGTTTAACTACTGGAAATTCAACCTCCATAAACATAACGTTATATGATTATATAATCACATTAATCTTACACTAGAGGATTATCTGCTCTTCTTCAAGAGTGACAGTCTTTAGCTTCCCAGCTCCAGTGGAAACCAGGTACCCATATATATAGCCCGAGTAAAGGCTACCTCTAACTGGAACCACCAACCTCGCTGTGAGAGACTAATGCGCTAACCACTCA